>JADHKR010000002.1:0-600000 GCA_019925305.1 Sporothrix cf. nigrograna | reverse complement strand
TCTGCAGCGCCGCCGCTGCTTCTCGACTCGCTCGCCGACCTCGTCGATCTTTGCGGACGCTTTTGTTCTCAGCTGGTGCGTGTCTCTTTTTTAATTTTTAATTTTTTAATTTTTAATTTTCTTTAATTTTCTTTTTTTCACCTGCTGACCCCCCAGCTCGGTTTCCGGCTCTGTTGACAAGATGATCGTCCTGGCAATGATGGTGATGGCGTGGCAGGCCTTCCGGATGCTCCACGTCGACTCCCGGGTCGTCGTGGACCCCCTGACGGTCGTGTTCATGGCCTACCTCTTCTTGCCGCCGTGGTCCTGCGTTGTTGTCCCGGCTCTGGTCTACATCCCGGGCAGCTTTTGGTTCCGCGTCCTCCTCTCGCGCCGGCACATTCTCATGTCTCTCGGCTGCTATGCTCTCTGTGTAGAGTACCGGGTTCTGACTGGATTGCCCACTCCCATCTTTGGCGGCCTCGAAGAGTTTCTGCTCGACGCGGTCCTGGACCCGTTCGACACTCTCGTTGCTCCGTTCATTGAATCTGTCGACGGCGGCCTCCGGGCCGTCGAGTTCTATGAACACCTGGAGGAGGACATGGAAGCCATCGCAGAGCTTCCGGCCTATCTGCTGCGCTGCTTGGCCGACGCCTTCAGCTCGCTCTTGGTCTGTATCCGCTTCATCGGCCGTGTCGTCGCCTTTGCTGCGCGCTGCGAAGACGGCTTCTTCCGCGCGGTCGAGGCCGGCCTGGGTGTCTTGAGCTCGCTCCTGACCCCGCGCCGCGTCTTGGCCGTGGGAGGGCCTGTCGGACTCCTCGGCCTGGGTGTCTTTTTCTTCTGTCGCTAGCGGTGGCAGAAGAGAGACGGCATCCTCGCCGTCCAGCGCCGGACCAACGACGCCCTGATTGCCCGCATCGAGCAGCAGCACTCGAGCATGATCTCGACCGACGCTCGCGTCCAGGCTCTCTCCGACAGAGCCGGGACCGTTCTTACCGAAATCTGGTTCAACGTCTTCCGCTTCGGCACTAGACATTTCCTTTCTCGCCTGGAGCACGAGTGCCTTGCGCGCTCGATGCCTCCTCGCCAACCGATTCTCATCAAGAACGTGACGTACCAGCTCCGCCACCTTCTCGCGCCGCAGCCTGGGTGCAACATGCCCACGCTGCCGAAGCTCAAGACCTTTGACCCGCTGGCCACCCGGGACGCGCTGGAGACGATCCTGGATCGGAACCAGCGCTGCCTGGCGTGTCTGGCGCAAGAAGAGTCTACGCTTTTGGCCGACCTGGCACGTCTCGAGCTACTTTCTCGGGAGATTCGCGCTGCTGCACGTGCTGGCCAGACCTTTGGCCCGCACGAGCGCGAGTCCCGCATCTACGCCGAAGTCCAGGCCACCTCGCGCTCCTACGATCTGTATCGTCAGTTGAAGCTGCAGGACCCGACTGCGTACCATCTCGAGAACTTTGAACGGTACGAGATCTACACTGCCGCGAATGCACGCCGCTGTCCGCTCCGCCCCCCTGTCGTGCTTGCTCCTCCGCCGCCGCCGCCCTCTGCTGTCTCGCCCGCTGTCCATGTCCATCGCCCATCCAGCCTCAAGGCTGCCGACGCCCGGTTTCGCAGCCTGGAGCGCAAGGTACGCTTTGACATGCGAGGCACGCGCCACGAAGAGCAGCACACAGGGCTGGTCACAGCAAAAGCCCCCAGTGCGATTCCGCAGTGCTCCTCACAGACTCTGACCCATGGTCATGCCGGTCCTTTGCACCCTGGTAAGGAGAGCCCTTCGTCGATGGACGGTGACTGGTGGTAGCAGCACCATCTTCGCCTCGACAGAGCGCTCAGCCCCGACACAACCACGGCATGCAAGGATGATGGCCATGCGTCCCGCAACCGAGCTCACCCCGTCTTGGTGTCTGCTGTCCCCGATGACGACACAGACGTTGCCCGCCATACCGAAGATCGCGCAAGCGACAAGGATGCGGACCAGACCGCGGACGAGCCGGTCCTCACGGCACCGGAAATCTCCACCGATACACAGCTTCGGTCGGAGGAGGCGCCGCGATCGGAACATACCGACGCGGGCCTCGAAGTTCTGCCTCCACCCCCAGCGTCTCCGTCTTCCGGCTTTTCAGAGTCATCTGACTTTGCATCTCTTCTGCCGCCACTGCCGCGGTCTCCCGTACCGTCGAGCCCTGTGCCGTCGGTGCCCGAGTCGGCCGCAGAGGACGCAGCGGGGACTGAAAAGACCGAGGAGCGCTCGCAAGTTCTCTCGGCATCTTGCCAGCTTGCCGCCCCGTGGACGCCGCAGGAGCCAGATACAACAGGCAAGTGGCCAAAGCGTTTCCCGGCCGGCAGTCGTGACGGCGGTCTGCGGCAACGCAGATTGTCCGAACGGCGCCGCCCCGCCTCGAAGAGCAACCGCAGGGTCGTCAAGACCCGGGTTCCTGTCCAACGGCCTGTTAAGGTCGAGACAGCTTCGGCCGCAGAGCCACCTGCTGAGATCTCCTGCCAAGATCTTCTTGCCGCGCTGCCTTCTCTCGAAACCGACTCGCTCAGTCTCTCGGATTCCTCTGTCGACCCCGCCAATGTCGCCCTCCCACCGTCTCCCTCTATTTCCGCCATTTCCGCCATGCCCGACGCTCTCCCGGCTGCCCCGTGCATGCCCGAGCCGTCGATGGACCTCGCGTCCGATGCGACATTGGTGGCAGAGGAATGTTCGCGCCAGCCGATGGTCATCTCGGCCGCGCCGATTCCAGAGGTCTTCAGCCTCCGGCAGCCAGCCGCCCAATTGGCCTCGGACATGGTGGTTGAATTCCCCCTCGAGCCTCAGTTCGGGGAGGATGAAATCAGCCATGCATTGTCACTCTTGGGCATGACTGACCCCTGCGAGCTCATCGTTCCTCCCATTGACGAGGACGATGAGCTGCTGAGACTATGGACCGAGACTGAGAAGTCCATTGCAGCAATGAACCTGCTCGGAAACACGGGCATGCCAGTCGACCCGTCTTTGGACGTTGGCTTCGTGTTTCCTCCGGACCAGGCACTGCCGGCACCAGACATGGTGCTGGACACAACCGTGCCTGAGCCAGCGCCCCTGCCAGAGGTCTTTGATTTTTCTGCGCCGGTTTCCGTGCCGCAGACGAGCGAAGTTCCTCTTCTGTTTTCAGAGGAGCAGGGCTTCCTCGCGCTGCTTGCAGCGTGTGAGGATCAAGGCCCAGCCGGGTCTGCAGCCATCTTTGCAGACTTTGGTGCTTCGGCTCCGGTGCTGGACTATCCGACAGCTGAGGCCCCAGCGGATGTGGGATATCCGCTTGACGCCACGACAGCATACGAGCAGCAGTGTTCAACTGCCACCATTGACCCAACGCTGCTGGCTTACGATGCCGCAACGGCGGTGACCACGGGAACGGGCTTGTCGCCGAACCCGCTGGAAACGTTGCTCATGGCATCGCAGCCAGATAGCGCCTGGGTCCCACATGTGCCACCCGAATCATCTCTCGACATCGCCGGTGCGATGCTTCCAGTGACAGGCGGGCTGTCCCCTGTCGTCGAGAATGAGGCGGAACGCAATCCCGCGTGCTCGTCCGTGCCCCAAGCCACGCCGCCGCAACCAGACGCCGGTCTGGTGCTCGCTGTAAACACGAGCTGTCCTGAGCGAGCGGAGGACAATGCCACCCCAGCGGTTCCTGAACAGGTTCCAGCTGGCCCCTCCGCGCGTCCAGCTCGTCAGCGAAAAGGTAAAGCTCGGGCGCCCAGAGACGAGGACACGCCGGCCACAGAGATGGACCAAGAGGAGAAACCGCCGGCTGCGAACGGCAGCCGGAGGATTCTCAGGCCTCGCTCCAGTCGACTCCGTCGGCTGCAGCATGCAGCAGGGGCTTCCATGCCATCTTTGTCGGCCGGCGAGGGATCAAGCCGCGGGGCAAGCAGGTCCGATCTGACTGCTGCCCCAACGACGTTCCAAGGGTGCGCTGCTGGTGCTCCGGATGACGGAGGCCCAGCAACATCCACCGACAACGGCAACGACGCGCCGAGCGACGCACAAAACAGCAACGCACAAACCAGCGACGACAAGACTGGCGAGGACGGCGCTGATGAGTGTCTGTTCCTCCCAGTGCCTCAAGAGATTGAGGCTGCGTTCAGCTCGGCGGTATCTCGGAACGACCCAGATGACAAGCAGTCCGGGGAGGCCCCCGTGCCTTCGTCCGGCTCGCAAGAAGACGGCTCTGAGCCCTTCTCTGCGCACGATCGGGTCAGCGACGACAAGATGTCCGAGATGCTCAGTGACCCCACCATTCAGATCTACATGAATAAGGCTGGGTTTGTCATTGATGTCGGCGCGACCAGTCTGGCTTTGTGTGAACTCGAGGACGACCTGTGTGATCTGTGGTGTGATGCGGCCAAGCAACAGATGGCGCACACCATTGCCACCCGGCAGAGCAGTCTTGCCCCGGGATGGGACTCGTCGACGCCAGATCTGGAAGTGCTCGCCAATGTCTGGCTGGATGCAGTGACGGCATGGCCAGAAGTCGTTCCGTTTCATCCAGAGTTTGTGCGTGCACAGATGCTGGATGAGATGCGTGAGCGAGGCATGCTGTCCTGAAAAGCAACGCGCGGCAGGACAACTGGTGAGTTTCTTTTTTCTTTTTTTCTTTTTTCTTTTTTTTTCATTCTCTTCCTGTCTCATCTTGTCTCTGGACATACTGACGTCAAAACTTGCACGACAGCTTCAAGTTCACTGAAGTAGGCGGCCCACACAGCAGCCCGCAACCCTTTTTTGGTATGTTTTCCTCCCTTGTGCGTGCTGCGTTGCTTATGCATTTTCCGCTGGCGTTTGGCGTTTGCATTTGGTCATGGGTTTTTTTTCTTTTCTTTTTTTTTGGTCTCAGCTTCCCGGCGTCTGGCCAGTGCCAACCGTGGACTGGCAGCATCGGATGGCGGCGGCTCACGCCCTCCACAGTCGACGTCAACTGCCCTGGTGAATCTGCGGGGTCTGATTAGACACAGGAGGGTGGTAGCCAATGCTGTCCAGGGTCTCGCCAATGTCTAACGGTGTCTTGTCGGGACGGGGCGATGGATTCGTCTTTCCACAGTCGACACCAACTGCCCAGGTGAATCTGCGGGGTCTGGTTAGACAAGGAGAGGAGGAGCCACTGCCGTCCGACATGACAAGACGCAGGGCGGCAAGTGCTGGAGTCCTTCCAAGGCCGACTTCAACTGCCCAGGGGAGCCTGCGGGGTCTGGATAGGCGCGGGAGGACGACCAGCGATGCCGTCCTTGATCCAGCCAAAGCCTGTCCGAAGCTGCCAAGCCGGCGCCGGCCCCAGCTTTTCATTGTCGACGCCAACTGCCCAGGAGAATCTGAGGGGTCTGGTTAGACAGAGAAGCCGGGGCCGCAGCCGGAAGGGCAGGGTAGGGCAGGGCAGGGCGGCAAGCACTGCTGCTCTCCATGGTTGACGTCAACTGCCCAGGTGAATCTGCGGGGTCTGGCGTGACAGGAGGGCAGCGGCGATGCCGCTTGCCAGAGCGAGTGCGGCCAGACAAGGCAGCCAGAGCTGATGCTCTCCGAGGTCGAAGCCAACTGCCCAGGTGAATCTGCGGGGTCTGGTTAGACAGGAGGGCAGCAGATGGCGCTGTCTGGGTCTGGCCCAGCTTCCAACGAGCTTTGGCTGGAGACAGGAAGCTGATGGGGGCAGATGCAAGAGAGAGATCTCGAGCGTCGCGGTGCCCTGCAATGTTTTGTGAACCAACGGGAAGTCCTCCGAGGCTCGACCAAACAAACATTACATGCAGCTTTTTTGAATGTTTCTTGTGGAAGACCCACATTTGAAAAAAAAAAAAACAACCACTACTGCTGCTGCTGCTGCTACTACTACTACTACTACTACTACTACAGCTACAACTACAACTACAACTACAACAACAACCAAAAAAAAAAAAAAAAAAAACAGCCCGGTCACTGCCCAGTCTGCAAGTGGTCTCAGAGGACGGCGTGCCGGTGCTGCAGCCCTGGACGAGGCCCATCTGGCAAACGGGTCCAGCGGCGCAAAAATATAGTCCCAACCAGAAGGGCTGGCGGAAAGAGGAATCCCCCAGCCCACAATGACCACACAACTCACCGGCCAGGGGAGTAACCCCTGGCCCATTTTTTTGTACGTTGCCCAAATCCTCTTGTTTTTCTTTCTGCTGCATCTCGCTAACCACTCTGGCTCAATGTCTGGAGCCCCATGGCGTCTCTGTGCGCACGAACGATCTCAAGGCTGCATACCGTGCAGGATGCTGGATTTCAATGTGCTGGACTGGGCTGTGTTTGTGTGGCAGTGGTTAATTGATGGTTTTTCCTTGCTTTGATCCCGTCTGAATGTGATGTTGTAGTTTCTTTGTTTGCCGTACTTCTTGTGTTTACTGTAAGGCACAGCCTTGCGGTGTTAGCGCCTATGCCGTCTGCAGCCTCGTGGAGTTAGCGCTCCTGCCACTCCTGGCGCGTCGTCCTTCCCCACAGGTTAAATGCGTGTCGCACCTACCTCGACGCTTGATGTTGGCCCAGCTGGGAAGGAACGAAGGACAGCAGAGTGCAAAAGAAAATGGATTGAAAAGGAGACGAAATCGAACACCGTACACAGAACCAACACACCAGCCAGCAAGCATACCGAGCAAGCACACCAGGAAGCACACCCGGCAAGCAGCACGACGCGTTGCTCTCTGGCGCGCTGACAGTGGAAGCCATGGACGCGTTTCTCGCAGCCGCGCTGGCGCCGGCCAAGACGAAGCGCAAGGCGACGACGATGGCAGACGGGGAGGACAACAACAAAAACAACAGAAACAACAGAAACAGACAGAGCTCGGCGAACAAGGCCCAGGAACGGACGGCTTCGGACGCCGGCAAGCGGCCGCGGCCCCGGGGCGACAGCCTGGCCGCAGAGACCAGGGCGGTGGCAGAGCGGGCGAAGCCCCCGGCAGGGGGATCTCGCGATGCCTCGCGGGACGCAGCAAGCCCCCCCCTGCCGTCGTTTGCGGACACGGTGGCCGGGCAGGGTGGGCCACGCGGGCCGACGCGCACGCGGCAGCTGCTGGACAGGGCGGTGCAGCTGCAGGAAAAGGGCCGTCTGGGCGACGCGCACGGCCTGTTGACGCGGGCGCTCGTGGCGTGCGTCTGCCACGCGCCGCTGCGGCGGCAGTTCCGGGACATGGGCGTGCCGCTGGACGCCGTGGACCCCGTCGGGCAGTGCTCGTGCCGCGACTTTGTGGCGGCGGCGCAGATGCGGCGGGCGACGGCGCGGGGGGCGGCGGGGGGCGACGACGGGCCCTTTCCGATCACGGAGCTGGACCTGGCGGCCGTGTACGGCCTGGCGACGAACGGGGCGGGGTGCTCGTGCGGCTCGGGGCGGACGCGCTGCACGGAGGCGGACCACCTCGCGGTGCTGGACCGGCTGGCGACGGTGGCGCACAAGCAGGGCCGGGCCGACGAGGCCAGTCGCGTGGGCCAGTGGTACGTGGACCTGGCGCCGCAGCAGGCGCAGGGCTACCTGCACGTGGCCAAGGCGGTGCTGGCGGCAGCCCGGGGCAAGGCGCAGGCGGAGCGCGAGCGGGCGCGGTTTGCGGCGCGCTGCCTCTACACGCACGGCCTGCACAACGTGCGGACGCACGGCGACGGCGGCAGCGGCCTGGCGCAGGTGCTCGTGCGCTGCTGCCGCCAGTACAGCCACGGCGACTACCTGCCGGAGCTGCCGGTGGAGACGGCCGAGGCCATTTTCCAGCACCTCTCGTTCGGCGACCTGCTGGCGTGCCGCCGCGTGTCCAAGCGCTGGGCGCTCGTGCTGCGCCGCGTGCGGCTGCGGCCGGCGGCCATCCGCTTCCGCGGGCCCAAGGACAAGGACGCGCCCGTCCGGGGCCTGCAGAGCCTGCTGCGGCAGATGCCCGGCCTCGCGACCGACCACTTGGCCATTGCCTACGGGGGCCGGGCCGCCAAGCACGGCCAGTTTGTGACGGTGGCGCTGCGCCACTTTGAGAGCACCGCGAGCCTGGACCTGGCCGTGTGGGACCATGGCGCGCCGCTGCCCTCAGCGGCCGACGACACGGACGGCCGGGTGCGGGCGGTCCTCGGCGACGCGCCGCTGCCGCCGCTGCCGGCCGTGTCCCGGTGCCGCCGCCTGGTGCTGCGCAACCCCAACGGCTACGCGGACACGGCGGCGGCGTGCCTCGTGGCGTGGGCCAGCCCGTGCCTGGCGTCGCTGGAGCTGCACGGCGCGTTCCGCTGCGCGGCGTTTGACTTTGCGCTGCCGCGCCTGCGGCACCTCAAGGTGGTGGGCGGCGTGTGGGCGGCCGGCCGGCCCGAGACGCGCTTTGCGGCGCGCATGTGCACGGCGTCCGGCCGCATCGAGCAGCTGTTTTTCGACGACGTCACGTTCCACACGGCCAGCCAGCCGCAGGCGGAGCGGGGCGTGGCCGAGCTCGAGCAGGCGCTGCAGGGCCTGCACACGCTCGTCGTCGGCAGCCGGTGCCGCGTCCAGCCGGCGCCCCTCGACGACGGCCTGCCCAGCACGTTTCTCCTGCTGCCCCGGCTGCCGGCCGGCCTGCGCTGTCTGGACGTGGCCTGCGCCAGCGAGCACCTCGCGCACAGCCTGCTCTTTGGCGGGCACTACGACCCCCGCAACAGCGCGCCGCTGGGGCCCGCGGCGCTGCCGGCGCCGCCGCTCGCGCGCCTCGAGGCGTTCCGCTGCCTCGCGCCCGTCGACCAGCCGGCGCACCTCTTCCAGCTGCTGGCGCCGAGCCTGTGCGCGCCCGACGGCCGGCTGGCGCACCTGGAGCTCAACGCGCGCGACCTCGACGCGCGCTTCCTCGGCAACGGGCTGCCCGGCATGCGCATCCCCTTTCCAGAGCGCCTGCGCAGCGTGGGCCTCTACGACTTCCGCTGGACGGCGGCGAGCCTCGCGTACGGCCTGCGTGACCGCGTCTTCCTCGACTGGGTGGCCCTCTTTCCCAACGCCGAGGCCGTGTCCGTGTTTCCGCACTGGCGCTACGAGCCGGGCGGCGACCTGGAGTGCGCGGCCCTGGTCGTGGCGCTCGTCGAGCAGGCCATCCGGAGCGGCTACGGCGGCGACGACAGCAAGGCCCCGCGCCTGCGTGCCGTCTACCAGCGGTCGATGAGCGGCGCGATGCGGGACAAGGCACTGCAGCTCATTGGCGACCGGCCCATCCAGATCTTCAACTGCGAGCACGCGCGGCCGCCCGTCTTTCCGTGGCCGGACCGGGAAGATTCGGACTGACGACGTCACAGGTGGAAGCGAGCATTCGATGAAGGACGTGATGAAGCGTGTGAATTCCGTCAGAAAAGGAAAGACATGCAGGCATGAAACAGAAAAAGCTCATGAGAGATATCAGACAAGAGGGGGAAAAGAAAAGAAAAAAAGAAAAAGAGACATAACGCCGTCACCCAACAGATACACGTCGATCTACTGCTGCGCCGCCCCCTCGACACTCCCCGCCATCAGACTCTTGAGCTCCCACGGATTCAGCGTGCTCCGCCGCCGCGACGCCGCCTTGCTGGCGCGCCGCTGGTCCTTGTCTCGGGGCTCGCGCTTCTTGCGCAGCGGCTGCTGCTGCGGCTCGCCCGTCGAGCTGGCCGACGCCCTGAGAGGGTCGGCGTCCTCGTCCGCCGGCCTGTCCGCCGGCCTGTCCACCGTCCTCTTCACGGGGTCGACGTTGCCGTCCGTCTCGAGGGGCGCCTCCATGGGCGTCTTGGCCTTGTTTGCCAAGAGGCCGCTCCGTGCCGCCTTGAGCTTGGCCCGCACGCGCGCAGCGTCGGCCTCGCGCTCCGACGCCGCCAGCTTGGCCGCAATCGTGGCCATGCTGAGAGCCGGGCTGGTGGGCGGCGGGATCCCCGCCGTCGCCGTCGGGAGCGGAAGCCGCGACGTCACCGCACTGCCGGGCGCGGCAGCCGGCGCAGCGGCCATCGCCGCCATCTTTATCGGCGAGCGGCTGCGCGCACGCGGGGCTGCGAGGGCCGTGGCGGCGGCCGTGGACGTCGGTGCAGGCGGAGGCGGCATCTGCTCTGTCGCAGACGCAGACGATGTCGTCTTGTCCTCCTCGCTGGCCGACCGGGCCCGGTCGACCCGCGGCTTCGCAGAGGGCGCGGTGGCCACGGGCCTGCGTGCGGCAAGAGCGGAAACAGGCCGGGACGACGTGGCGGCTGTCCTGGCCCCGCTGGACGGGACCAGACAGACATTGTCCTCGGACGCTGTCGACGACGAGACAGCCGACGCCTCGGAAGCCTGCGACGCTGCCGAGGCCGGCCGCGGCTTTTCCTGGGCCAGGGCAGACACCGGCCGCGCCGTGGCCGGCCTCGTCTTCGTCTGCCTTGCGGCAATGGCGGGGCGCGCGGCGGCTGTTTTCGAGTTGGCCCGTCTCAGGCCGGCTGTTGTCGTCGTCGTCGCTGTTGTCGTCGAGGCCGCCGCGCGTGGCGCCGCCGGCTTGGCGGCCGCAACCGCAATGCGGACCTGCTTGCGCTCCTTTTTCGTGTCCTGGGTCTCGTCCATTCCTCGCCGGCCACGGGCCACAGCTCCGTCTCCGGCCGCTGTCGTTTTGCTCGCGGCTGCGGTCGTTTCCTTCACATCCGACGACGACGGCTTGGCGCCGGCTGCAGAGCCGCCCGCGCCCCCGCGGTTGCCGGCTGTCTGTGATGGCCGCAGGCCCGGCTTGGCTGCTGGGCCCGCCCGTGGCCTGTCGGCTGCCTTTGCCGCCTTCTCCCTCTCTGGCTCTTCCCGTGGCGGGGGCGACGGCGACGGCGTCGACCGGGCAAACGCCGCAGCCGGCGCGGGCGACGCAGGGTACGACATCAAAGACTGCTCGATAATCTCCACGTTGGGCCGGCCCCCGTCGTCGCCGTCGTCGACGTCGTCGGCAAAGACGCTGCTCGTGTCGGACTCGCTGTCGCTGATGTGGGCGTGGCCCGGCTCGTAGTCGAGCGCGTACGCATCCGGGGCGGGGACGAGGTGCAGCGTCTCGGCCGGGCTGGGCGTACGGCCGAGCCGGCGCCCGTCCTGCGCGTCGTCGTCGTTGACGTCGTGCTCCTCGTCCGCACTGCCCTCCTCGCCGGCCTCGTCCAGCCCGTCCGCCCGCCCCTCGTGCAGAGGCGGGAGACGCAGGTCGAGCCCCGTGGCCGTCTCGGCAACGCTGCGCACGCGCACGGGGCTCAGGCGCAGGCCCATCTTGAGCTCTTCCATGTTGACGGGCCGGCCGCTGACGGCCATGCGCCGCCGCCAGCCGTCCAGCAGGTGCACGGCCTCCTTCCAGCGGCCCTCCATCTTCTCCCAGCCGTCGCGCAGGCGGCCAATCTCCGAGTCGCGCACCACGACCTCCTCGATGGGCACAAACGACGGGTTGGTCAGGATGGTGCGCAGGTGCTCGAGCACCGCCTCCATCTCGACGGCCAGCGCGCCGCAGTCCACCACGGCCGAGGCCGAAGCGGCGCTCTCGTCGCCGCCCTGCCGGTCCCCGGCCGCGTCCTCGCCGTCGCTGCCCACAAAGCCGCTCATGGCCTGCAGGCGCCGGCTCGTGTACCGCACGAGGTCCGTGAGCATCTCGTTGTCGTTGCTCAGGCCGCGCGCCAGGTCTGCCAGGAAGGCGTTGGTCTCGGCACGCAGGTCGTACTCGGGGGCGCCGGCCTCGCCCGCCGCATGCGTCGTGCTGCCGTGGGTGTCGGACGTGGACCGGACCGACGCGGCCACCGCGGGCCCAGGCGTCTGTTGCGGCTGGTGGTGGTGAGGAGACGCCGTGTCGCCGCCGGAGATGGTAATGGTCGTGATGGCCGGGCTGCGCCGCTCGCCGCGCGCCCGTCCGGCGTCCAGCACGGCTTTTTTCAGGCCGTCAATCTGCCGGTCGCGTTTGCGCACCTCGTTGGCGCACGCGGCGCGCGTCTGGGCCACCTGCTGCCGCATGCGCGCCGCCTCCTCGCGCAGCTTCCGGTTTGTCGCGTCTGCGGCCGCCAGCTGTGCCCGCAGGCTCGCCTCGGCCGCCTCGCCCAGGTCGGCGCGGCGCTGGGCGTCGGCGAGCCGCTCGACGGCGCGCTGCAGGTCGTTTGCCTGGCGCAGGGACTCGGCGCGGACGGTGCGCAGGGCCGTGGAGAGGGACTCGCGGTGTTCGGCGTCGCGCTGTCGGTCAGAGATGGACGAGAAAACTAGGGGGGGAGATACAATAAAAAAGAGGAAATGAAAACCTGGGATACGTACGTCTCGCCGCAAAATCAAGTCGTTGACGACGCTGATGATGCGCGCCATGGTGTCGGCCATGCGGCCGTCGGCCGTGCCGTCCTGCTGGCCCCCATGTTCCTTGTCGTCGTCGGCCTGCTCGTTCTCGATCTTCTCGATCTTCTCGTTCTTCTCGTTCTTTGCGCTCCTCTTGCTCCTCCCGCCGGCTGGGTTGGCAAAGTCAATGGCCCGCCCGTCGCGCAGCAGCCCGCGCGAAAGCAGCTGGTTGTTGATGTACAGCGAGGCTGTCTGGAGGCTGGCGAGGTCCGTCATGGCGCATGCATGGAGCGGAAGAAAGAACAAGACGTGCAGAAAGGACAGGACGCGCAGAAAGGACAAAAGGCTGCGGAAACACGTCGGCAGAGACTGGCAGCAAAATACGGCGCGGCGGTGGTGTAAAGCCGTTGCGGTCGGCCGTGGCGAGCGTGGTAGAAGACGTGCCGTGTTGAGGATTTTCCCCTCTTCCTTTTTCTCTTTTTTTTTCTTCTCTTATTTCTTCCCCCTTGTCTGTTGTGTCGCTCCTTCCACCCTTGCACAGCTAGGGCCGCTGCGGTCCATGCCGGTCGGTCTTGCTGTTTTGTTTCGCACCTGCCGGCGCCAGCGTTGCCGTAGAAACGGCAGGGCCCATTGTTAGCCACGTCACGTGCCACGTCGCGCTCAAGCAAAATGCGACGTCACTCCATTTTTGGTTTGTTTGTTTTCGTCTCTTCCTGTGCAAAGTTACGTCGTACTCGTACATTTAGTATGTACATACACAGCCCAGACTCCTTTCAAATCCCAGAACAATCTGAAGACGTCAAAGAACGGCAGCAAACGAGCCCAATGCAAGTTCAGCGCCTAGACGGCCGTTGTGTGCTTATCTGCACGTTCAAACACACAAACTGTCCAGACCGTCCCAGAAACCAGCCGTGACGCATCGCCTGTTGTCGTCTGCTGTGGTCCGTCAGGCTGCTGGGCGGCGCGCACCCGTATGAAGCGCGCCCAGAACAAACATGTCTGGGCAGTGCACGATACTGCAGGCTGGCCGTTAGCGTGCGCTCCTTGCAGAAAGCAGATTAAAACACAGACGTAAAAAAGGCTTCTGCTTCAGACTTGTTGAGAAGATTGGTTAACGCGGATGTTTTCGGCAGCCACCGCTGCGCACGCAAGGCCTTGTGAGCCGTCTTGTGCTGGCAGTGCTTCGCTGGCCCCGCGGCGTCATCATGAGAAGGAGGTGAAAAAAGAAGAGAAAAGAAGAAAAGAAGAAAAAAGAAAAAAACTGGGCGCGGGCGTCGACGGGACTCACAGTTGTCTGTCCAGCTGCCCCGTTTCACGCCTCGGGCTTGAACTTGCTGCGCTTTTCGCGCATGGCCTCGACGCGCTTGCGGTCTTCCTGGAACTTGCGCTGCAGCTCGAGCTGCTCCTCCTTTTTGCGCTCGCGCAGCTGGAAGCGGTAAAAGTTGGCCATGTCCTGGCGCTGGCGCTCCTGCTTTGCGAGCTGCTTGGCCCGCGCCTGCAGGGCCTCTTGCTGCCGCGCCGCCGTGCCGCGGCCCGCGCCGCCCGTCGTGCCGCGCGTCACCGTCACGAAGCCGTCCTCGTCGGGCACGTTGCGCAGGCGGCGCGCCAGCGCGGCGGCCTCGGCCTCTTGCTGGTTGAAGAGGGCAAAGAAGGCGTCGACCGACGCGCGCAGCGCCTCGCGGTCTGGGTAGGCCAGGCGGTTGTGGCCGGCCAGCCAGGGCGCGCCCAGGGCCGGGGCCGGGGCCGCGGGCGAGGGCCATTCCGGAAGCGGCGCGGCGCCCGCCGCCTTGTGCAGCTTGGCGACCGCCTTGAGCACGCCGTCCACGCTCTTGGCGTCGGCCAGCAGCGCCACGGCCGTGCTGCCGCTCCGGTGCAGCGTGCGCGGCCATGCCGCCGGCAGCTGCGCCTGCTGCCGCAGCGCGCTGGCGGCCGCCTTGCGGCTGTCCTCGCGCGCCTCCTTGCCGCCGCCGCCGCCGCCGCCGCCCTCGCGCTTCCGCTTCCGCGACTGCAGGTCGGCCAGACTGGCTGCCTGGCGAGGCGCAGCGTCCAAGTCGGACGCCGAGGCGTCGCTGTCGTCGCTGTCGTCGCTGTCGTCGCTGTCGTCGCCGTCGCTGCGCGCCACCTTTCGTCTGTGCCTTGTCCGCGCCTCGGCAAAAGAGATGGACTCGAACCGGCCCGGGCCCACAAGCTCCGCAAACAGCGCCCGGAAGTGCTCTTCCGTGCTGTCGGGCGGCACGTTGGCAACAAAGAGACTGCGCTCGTCGTCGGCCGTTGCGATTCTGGGCGCGTGGCGGCGGACGTAGAAATAGTGCGTGGCCCGGGGAAGGTGGGCAACGGACGGCGGCTGCGGCAGCTGCACAGGAAGGACGGCGTAGTCGCCAAAAGACCGTGGTATTGACGCCATGTTGTGTGTGGTGGGCGTGGCTGGTGCGGTGGTGTTGTTGCGTGCTGCCGGTTGCAAAAGGGTCGTTTCGCGATTTCGATTTTCACGATTAGATAAGCTTTTTAGTGGGTCTGTCTTGGCAAATCGCGGCCGAGGCTACGCCCCACAAAGAGCCCCAGACAAAGAGCCGTTTGCTGGTTCGAGGCAGGTGCAATCGTCAACATCGCATCGACCTCCTTCCGAGATCGGACAGTCATTGTACGAGTAGAGCTTCGACGTCATCTTTGTTTTACGTGTTTTTGCAGTCATTGTCAGTACGCTACTTCACGACCACGACGCCGCTGCGGGCGATGACCTCGAGCCTACGCAGTCATCCATTCGCGGCAAGTGTGCGCAGAGGAGCCGGCACCCAGAACCGACGCGGCGAAGAAGAAAAGAAAGAAAAAGAAAAGAGAAAAAAGAAAAATGAAAAATGAAAAATGAAGAATCACAGAATGTCACGGGCTCGATTCTGCTCTGGCCGGCGTACATAACGCCGATGCTTGGCATCGGTTTGCCCTGCCCGATGCGGTTAACGCCCGCGCCGGCCGGCAGTCTCTGGTGCTTCAGAAAGGACGTGAAGAGAGGACTGCCGCCGCGGCCGGCTTTCTCGAGCTCTTCCGATATACCGGCCGGGCCCCGTCCTCATCCTTCTCCCTCCTCTCTCTTCTCTCTTCTCTCTTTTCCCTCTTTCCTCTCCTTTTACTTTTCGCTTCTCAAATTACTCGCCGACACAACACTTTGAGATGCCGTCGTCTGGCCTCTCCCGCTCCCACCTCTCCCTACCTTGACGCCGTCCTCTCGACAATGTCGATTCGTTGGCTTCGCCCCCGGCAGCGTGCCTCGGCTTCCTCGCCCCCCTCGGCCCCCCCGTTTCTGCTGCAGTACCGCTCGTCGACTGTGTTCATCGTCGCAACCATCTGCGTGGCCATCTTCACCGACATCTTCCTGTACGGCCTCATCGTGCCGGTGATGCCCTTTGCGCTGACGGCGCGCGCCGGCATCGCGCACGACGAGCTGCAGCGCTGGACGGCGCTCCTCGTGGCCACGTATGGCATCGCGCTCTTTGTGGGCAGCCCTGTGGCCGGCCTCTATGCCGACCACACGTCGTCGCGGCGCACGCCGCTGCTGCTGGGCCTCGTGGCGCTCGCGGCGTCGACTGTGCTGCTGTGCGTCGGCCGCAGCATCGGCGTGTTCATTGCCGGCCGCATCCTGCAGGGGCTCAGCGCCGCCGTCGTGTGGAGCGTCGGCCTGGCGCTGCTGGCCGACACCATGGGCCGGCGCATCGGCCTGGCCATGGGCTACGTCGCCATCTCGCTGTCGGCCGGCCTGCTCTTTGCGCCGCTGATTGGCGGCGCCGTGTACGCCGGCGCGGGCTACTATGCCGTGTGCTACGTGGCCTTTGGCCTCATTGTGCTCGACATCCTGATGCGCCTGCTGCTTGTGGAGAAGAAGGTGGCGGCGCTGTGGCGCAAGGACGGCCGAGCTGGGGCCGGCGCGGGGGCCGGGGTTGCGGCGCTCCCCCCGCCCCCCCCAGAAGGCAGCGCCTGGCAGCGCATCGCGATCCTCCTGCGCTCGCGCCGCTTTGTGTTTTCGCTGCTGGGCTGCGTCATCGACGCCGGCGTGATGACGGCCTTTGACACGGTGCTGCCGCTGTTTGTGCAGGCAACGTTTGGCTGGTCGTCGACGGCCGCGGGCCTGCTGTTCTTTGCGCTCTTCATCCCGCCGCTCGTGCTGTCGCCGCCGGCGGGCATGCTCGCGGACCGCTGGGGCGCCAAGTGGCTGTCGCTGGGCGGCTTCGCCGGCATGGTGCCGCTGCTCGTGTGCCTGCGCTTCGTCGCGCACGACACGCTGCGCCAAAAGGTGCTGCTCGGCGCGCTGCTCGCGCTCGTGGGCGTGTCGCTGACCTTTTCCAACGTGCCGCTCATGGCCGAGATCAGCTTCACCATCGAGGCTGAGGAGGCGCGCCACCCGGGCGTCTGGGGCCGCAAGGGCGTCTACGGCATCGGCTACGGCCTCTTCAACACGGCGTACGCGCTGGGCAGCGCCGGCGGCAGCCTGCTGGCCGGCTACATCCACGCCGACTTTGGCTGGCCGACCGTGACCTGGGTCATGGCCGTCTGGTGCGCCGTGGGCGTCCTGGCCGCGGCCTTTGGCGTCGGCGAGTTCCGCGTCGGACCCCCGGCCCGCCCGCTCCTCGAGCCGACGCCCGAGGCAGGCGTGCTCGGCGTGCCCAGCAGCGTGCCCGAGGCTGACCACGCCAAGGTTTGACTGCGACGGCCCAGCAACGGCCACGTCGTTGCTTTCTGCACAGCGCCAGCTCGGGCACCGCTACGCCCAACCCAACCGGACCGGTGTGACAGCAAGGTACTTTTGTCGAGTGTGATGGGGCGAGGCGAGGCGGATGCTGCACAATGTGCATCCACCGGCTATGGTTTGATTTTGATTGGCCATGGCGGACGCCTTTTCTCCTCTCTCACTACATGTCAATTTCAATGCGCCCGATCCCGCGGCTGACGCACGCCAGCATTGTGTTCCCGGCCGCCTCCTCCTCGGCTGCCAGCGCCGTGCCACGATGGTCGACACGGCCCGAGCGCACAGTGACTTTGCACGTGGCACAGTTGCCGACCTCGCAGGACGACGCCACGGCGTCTGCGCCAAACGCGCGCTGCAGAACCTCCAGCAGCGTCTCCTCCTCGTCGACGCGCAGCGTCCTGGCCTCGCCGCGGCCCGACGGCGACGTGGCCGCCCTGCGCACGACAGCCTCAAACGCGGCGCCCGTCGTGTCGGCTGCAAACGCCTCAAAGTGCACGTCGCCGTCGCTGACGCCCGCCGCACGCGTCGCCTCGCGCGCGGCGGCCATCATGCGCGGCGGGCCACAGAAGCTAATGCGGGCGTTCCACTTCATGGCGCGCACGATGCGGCCCAGGTCCATGCGCTGGCCCTCGGCGCTGTCGTAGATCACGACCACGTCGGGGCCCAGCGCGCACAGCCGCTCGGCAAAGGCCAGCTCCTCGGCGCTGCGCACGGCATAGTGCAGCGTGCAGCTGTAGTGGATGGCGGCCAGCGCCTCGAGCTGCGCCAGAAAGGCCGTCACGCCCACGCCGCCGGCCACGTACACGTGGTCGCTGGCCGCCTCCACCAGGGGCACGCCCGCGGCAAAGCCGCCCGCCTCGACGACGCTGCCGACGTGGACCGCCTCGTGCAGGAAGCGCGAGCCGCCGCGCGACGTGGCCGCGTCGCAGGCGATGCCCAGCTCGAAGCGCAGCTTGTCCCCGCGGACAATGGAGTACGTGCGCACGAGGCTGGCCTGGCCGTTGTTGGCGTTGACGTTGTTGACGTCGTTGACGTTGATGCCCAGCCGCAGCTTGATGTGCGACCCCGCGGCCACGTCCTTTGCGTCGGCCTCGTCGTCCTCGTCCCTGGGCGGCTCGACCGCCGCAAAGACAAACGACGTGATGCGCGGCGTCAGCCGCGTTTTTTCCACCACGCGGTAGGCCTTCCACGCGGCCTCCTGCTCTTGTGCGCCGCGCGCCGCCTTGCGCGCCTGCGCCGCGTGCCTAGCCAGGCGGCTGCGCAGCTGGTCCCTGCACTCGGCGCCAAACTCGGCAATCGCCGCCAGCTCGGCCACCTTGTCCATCTCGTGGGGGCGCCGGTGCAGGTACTCTTGCACGCGCTCCAGCGGCCAGGCCGGGTGCGGCCGCTGCACGAGCCGCACCTCGTCGCCGGCCTGCACGCTGCCCGCGCGCAGCACGCGGTAGTACCACCCGGTGCGGCTGGTCTTCCACGTGTTGGGCGCAAAGTTGCGCAGGCCGAACCGGTGGTTGAGCTTGAAGCACGGCTGCCGTGGCAGGCTCACCTGCAGCAGCAGGCCGTCGCCGGAGAGGCCGTCGGCGGGTGCCGACCCGACTGCAAACACATCGCCAATGTGGATGTTGCGCTCGTTGAGGCGGCCAAAGACGAGGTTCTCGCCAAACCCGCCCGGACGGAAGCGGTCGGCCGCCGACGGGAACTCCCGCGCCCACGTGGCATAGTGCGCCGCGCAGTCTGTCTGCGTCAGTCGAGGAAGGCGCGATCGGGCCGACGTTGGCCGACACCGACAACACACACACACAAAAAAAAAAAAAAACACAAAAGAAAAGGGCGCCTCACATCCGTGCACAGCCTTGTCCACCCCGCCGTGGAACGTGTAGTCATGCTCGCTGTTGTCGCGGCGCGTCAGTGCCTTCTCCATCTCTCCCGTCTCGGGCCGCAGAACGAGACTCACTCGCCGACGATCCCCATCTGGTCGACCTGGACACGGCCCGCGCACAGGCTCTTGTCGATCCCCGACATGATCTTGAGGCTCTCGAGCGCCTTCATTTTGCCCTGTCGCACTTCCAGGATCACGTCGGATGTAATCGGTGCCCAGAGGTCGACGGGCGTACTTGGCGAGCCAATCGCCGGCAACGGGACGGTCGCACTGCCGTGTGTCTCACCGGTCCTGGGCGCCTCTGGCGGTCTTGTGATCTCGCCCATATTTGCAGCTTCTGGCTCTTTTCCGAAATCTGAGTGCAATCAACTCGACACCAGTTTGGTTGCCCGACGCCCGGCGAGAGTCACGTCATAGATCGGTGTCGCTGTGCTCACGTGATCACCACACCGCCTCGAGCCATGTCACGACGCTAAGCCAAGAGAAGGATGAAAAGTACTCGTAAAGGTGTCTGGGATAAAGATTGGTCACTCAACTGAACCGGCAAGGTATTTGCTCGGACCGTCGTCTCAAACGTGGAACCAACATTTAGCCAAATGAGGCTCTTTTTCAGCCGCATACTTTAAGCCCAATATCTATGCGAGGTCCCTCGTAAGAGGTGTTCGTTTACGGAGGTATTGTGGAATGGCCTTAATTAAAAGAGAATAGACTAAAAAATTTGAGCAGAGCCTCAATGTGTCTGCACGGGGAGGCTCTGCGCGAGGAGGCTCTGCACAGAGAGCCGCAAAGCATCTTACATCTTACTAAAGACTCAGAAACTCATTCCAGGTTCTGAATATTCCGTCCCAGTTTGATTTTGAGAGCTGGCCTTTTGCACGGGACACGATCACTCGGACCTCTTCACGTTAGTCTGCGCAAGTAGAAAATACGGTATGTTTTGTCTCGTCTCGAGAGAATTGTTTTATTATCCGTCATGCCAATGAATCTCTTCTTTCTATCAAAAGATCTCACGACAGCTGCCACATGTCTTACTCAGACAAGTGTCACTATTCGTAGACTAATCAAGCAATGAAAGCAGCTCATTTTTCAGCCGCGTATGTGCAGCTTCGGGGTATTTAAGGCTTGACTGGCCCGACTCGTCACACTCGCCCGTCTCTCCCCCCCTCTCAAGACCTGTGCCATATTCACCCCAATGTTTCCTGTTCGTTCTCTGAGGCCTACCGTGGGCAAAGTCGTCGTGCAAGTTCCGCTGTCCGCTTGGACAGAGAAGAACCCCGTGGTGTCAAGACAATGCTGGCGACGACGTCTGCCCCGGTGCCGCCCATTGTGCGGCTGCCCATCGAGCTGCTCTGCTGTGTGATCCAGCTGCTGGGCATTGAGGACGCCTTCATGCTGGCCATGTCCTGCCGCTTTTTCCACGCGCTGCTGCTGGACGACAGCACGTGCCGGCCGCTTGTTGAGGTACTCCGCTCTGGTTCTCCGGCACAGCGCCCCTGTGACGTTCATTTGTGCTCACGAAATGCAGAAATACGCAGCCTTTTCGGACGAGTGCATCCGCCTGCGCTCCTCCCGGGGGTATGCCCGAGCGTTCCGCGCCATTGCCAAGCGGCAGCTCGCCACGGCGAATCTGCAGCCGTTTGCGGTTGCCGTGGTCGCGGAAGCGGATCTCCCGTCGATGGGCGTCCGCCATGACCACGGCAGCCGCGACCCAGCCGCAGACGGCAGCTACGGCCACAGCAGCCACAAGTACGCGCCGCCGCCACCGGTCTTTGTCTACGCCAACAAGACGCTGCTCTACATGACTGGCCGCACGCTGCGCATTCTGCCGCTGCACGGCGCCGCCGCCAGCCACAGCGAGGTGGCCGTGGACGTGCGCCGGCTGCTGGACGACGCGGTGCCGCAGTCCCGGGGCATGCGCTACTACCTGTTCCGGCCGCTGCACTATGCCGACGGCATCGTGTCGTGCGTGTACGCGCACCACCGCACGGGCGGGGGCCACCACGAGAGCTGGCTGGTGCTGTTCAACGCCGAGACGCGCTGGCGGACGAGCTACCGCCTGGCGCTGCCGCACCACCGCCTGTTTGTGCGCAACACCAAGGACCACCTCGTCTTTGGCACGTACACGCGGCGGCTGCTCCCCGAGCAGGACACGGACGCGGCCGGGCTCAGCGGCGGGCAGGGCGCCAACGGGCCGCACCTGTACGGCCCGTTCCGGCGCTGGGTGCTACGGCACTACAGCATCCGTGACGACGTCTGGTCGGCGCGGGCCATTTTCCTCGACAGCTCGATTGGCCTGTCGGACCTGGGCAGCAGCCTGGCGTTTGAGGTGATTGACGGCTACTTTTACGCCCTGGCCAGCCAGCAGCGGCTCCTGGACGACAACGACGCCGCCGCCGCCGCCGCTGCCGACGGCGCCGACGGCGCGGCTGTGCCGCGGCCCAGCACCTTTGGCGAGGCCATCACGGACCTCAACGACGTGAGCGACTACACGGGCGTGCAGCCGTCGCCGCGGCACGCGGCCAGCCTGTTTGCGCCGGCGTCGTTTTACACGTGCGAGCGCTTCCCGCTGAGCGACCCGTTCGTGCCGCGCCAGACGCCCACGCAGGTGTCGCGCCTGCGCCGGCTCAACGACGAGGGCGCCGTGGACGACCGCTGGACCACGCTGCGCCTGGAGCAGCACGCCGCCACCGGCCAGATCGTGGCCGTCGAGGCGCGCAAGGAGTGGCTGCGCGCGGCCGGCGGCAGCAGCAGCCGCCGCACATACTACATGCAGCCGCTGGCGTGGCCGGCGCCCAACACGGCGCCCAACACGGCGCCCGACACGTCGTCAAGGACGTCGCTCAGCACTGCTCCCCACCCTGCGCCCCGCCCTGCGCCCGTGCCCATGCGGCTGCCCGAAAACGTCCACCCGGGCGACGATGCTGCGCGCGTGATGCCCCTGACGCTGGGCAGGTGCGGCGCGCGCGTGTACAGCACGTCCAGCCGGGCGTTTGTCGACCTGTACTACACAAGGCCCGGCGGCGCGGCGGCGCATGTGCTGCAGCCGCCCAAGCTCATGCTGCGGGCGGGCGCGCGGCGCGAGCGTGCCCCCACGGCAACCGCCCGCAAGGACGACCACGAGGACGACCACGAGGACGGCCACGAGGACTCCCTCGAAGACGACCCGCTGTACCCCCTGCGGGAAATACGCAGACGCTACGTGGACCGCGACGTGGTGACCTGGCCGCCGCCGCCGCCCCCGCGCGACAGCCCCCTGGCGGCGCTCTACGAGGAGCTCGACGAGGTCCTCAACCCGCCCGGCTTCTGCGGCAGCGTGACGGGCAGCGCGTGGGACGACCGCGTGCTCGTGTACGCGACCAGCAGCGGCCAGGAGAGCTCCGTGTACAGCCCCCAGAGCGAGGCCAAGCACGCCATCGTGGTGGTCAGCTTCGACCCGCGCCTGCGCCTGCCGGGGCTCAAAGTGTGGGACGCCTGCTGCCGCAGCGCAGAGGGCAAAAGAAAGGCCGCAGAGGAGCGTGGCGGCGGCGAGGGAGCCCAGGCCACGCCCGCAGCGTTGTCGCCCGGCGCTAGGCCGGGCGTCCTGGACGGCGGGGGGCAGGACGCGAGCGACGCAGCCAGCCAGAAAGGGACACGAGAGCAATTCGAGGCTGGCCCCGAGGCGTCGAAGCCCGACGTGTCCGAGGACAGGGGCGAAAGCGCACAAACGGTCTGGGCTTCCCAGGAGACGCCAATGTATCGAGCACTTGGGCGCGGGTTCGATTTCTCATACCACAAGAGCTGCGGGCCACCGTGTTGACGTCGAAAGGGGCAAATACTTGTCAGGCTCTGAATAGATTTTTTTTCTTTTTTCTTTTTCCTTTTTTTTTCTTTTTTCTGTTTTTTTTTCTGGTTTTTTCTGGGGTTTTTTTTTTCCCATTTCGTCGGCTTTCTGTTTTCGATTATAAAAACTAATAATCAGTTAGAATACTAATAAAAAAGTTGTGAAAGCCACGCCTCGAATAATAAGATAGATTTGGATGGGCAAAACAAGGTCCATCACGTGATATATATATATATATATATTTTTTTTTCAAGGCGTTTTTTCAAGTGCATTTTAATGCCTTACCTTTCTCGCCTTTTCACTCCCCCTGGCGTACCCTCGACGGCGTTGGGCAGCAGCTCTTGCCTCGCAGAAGCATTTACTTGTAGTATTTTATCTGAGCCTAAATCAGGATACGACGTACGAGTAGTTATCAGGCTTTTGTGCCTAGGCTTTGCCTCTGCAGCTTTGTCGTTACATACCTTGTTGGGTTTAGTGCTTGACCAGGGGTGGCCAAGGCATACTCGGTTTCTCTCTGGGGTGCAGAGAAGAGGTGGAGAGAGAAAAAAATAAAACCCAAAAACCCCCCCCCCCCCAAAAAAAAAAACAAAAGAAAAAAGAAAAAAAAAACACTTCTCCTTTGATATCATATTTCGACGCGTTGTTTTCTCAAATACGACAAGGTAACGTCGTCATGTACATGACGAAAATGGCATGCTTGTCGCCAGACTTGCTTTTTTTATCCATTTCTGCGTTGGCAAACGTGCAAAACACATGAATTATATACGAGTACTCGTACGGCATAGCAATTCAGCACTTGTAAAACTGCAGAACGTTGGCCCGCTTCCCGTGGCCTGTTTCTCCGCATCACACAAGGCGTCCTTGAGGGAATAAGGACGGACGGAGCCGAGCTCGTGATGTTGCCGCTGCACGCCTGACCGTGAGCTAGATCCAATTCCTACCAGACCAGGTGGAAGAGAGAACAAAAAGAAAGCAAAGAAGAGGCAAAGGAAGAAAACAAGAAAGCAAAGCAGACAAACCGCACGGCCGTGGTGCGTCTATTGCACGTGTTCCGTTCCAAGCACCGACCAAAAGACAACGCAAGCACCGCAAATGCTCAAACCCAGAATGCAGAAATCGACACAAAAAGCCGCCCCCACGCTCACCGCGGCGTCTAGCCGTTGACCTGGACATAGTTTCCTAAAGAGACTTAGCAGCTGGCCTCGCCCGACAGACGCAGACACACAGACGACCTACCCGGAAACTGGCCTTGGCGGCCGTGCAGCTTGCCCGTCCACCACTCGTTGGCGTTGTCGGACCGCATGACAATCTCAATGACGTCGCCGGCCGAGAAGCTGAGGTCGCCGTCCTGCGCGGCCGCATAGTCGTACAGCGCCGTGGCGGTCTCGGCGGCCGGCGTGGCGCTCAGGCGGTGCGGCTTGGGCTTGGGCGGCGGCGGCTTGGGCTTTGCGGCGGCGGCGGCGGCGCGCGCGCTCGCGCTGCTGCCCACGTGGCTGCCGTACCGCGTCATGCTGTTGCTGGCGTCGACCTCGGCCGAGTACGGCGGCGGCGGGTGCTCGGCCGACGAGCTGGAGCGGCCGCGGTACGCCGGCGAGTCCGGCGGCGGCTCGTGGCCCGCCTCGCCGGCCTGCGTGATGGACAGCGGCCGGTCCTTGCGGCCTTCGATGGCCAGGCGGTTGCCGTACTTGGACTTGGGCGGCACGCCCGGCCGCCGGCCGCCCGTCGTCTTGAACTTGACAATGGACAGCTTCTCGGCGCGCTCCTGGATGTCGCCGCGCTTCATCTCAAACGCCTCCTCGACGTCGAGCGTCAGGTTAAAGTAGCCAATGTCGACCTGCTGCATCTTCTCGTGCAGCGTGTAGAAAATGTTGAGCTGCATGTAGTAAAACGACTGGAACAGGGGCTGGATAAACTGGCGCTCGAGCGCAAACAGCTTCGGCAGCTCGTCCTTGAGCAGGTCGTTGAAGTAGTCAAAGTCCTGCGTCGACTGCTCCAGGTCTGCCTCGGCCTTGTACATGGCCTTTTCGTCCTTGAGCGACTTTTCCTTCTTGTCCTGCAGCTTCTTGAGCGCCGCGCGGTGCCGGTCGTAGTCCAGCTTCTTGTGCTCGCGCTTCACCGCGCACTTGCGGATCGCCTGCACCACCGCCAGCAGCTCGTCCGCCGGCTGCACCACGCGGCTCTCAATCATCTCCAGCTCCGGCTTGAGCGTCTCCTGCAGGTCCCGCACCACCGCCTCGTACTCCTCGCACGCCCGGATGCCCTCGGCGTTGCCCTCGGGGATGAACGAGTCGGGGTCCGACACGCTGCCGCTGATCGGCTTGTACACCTCCGTCATGGCCTTGGAGAACTCGATCTGGTGGTTGAGCATGCCGTTGATCGCGTCCGCGTAGCGTTTGCTCTCCTCGTGCAGCTTTTTGGTCTGGGCCTCGAGGTCCTCGAACCGGCGCTCGGCATCCATATAGACGGCGTCTTTGGTCTGCTCGCCCATGTTGAATTTCTGCCGCAGTTGTTGAGGGGCCTAGGCCGTCAGCGGGGGGGAAGAGAAATAGAAAATCAGAAAAAAAAAAAAACGTACCCGGGCAAGGCCCTTCTGAAACCCCTTGAAGCTCATCGTGAGCAGCTGCCGCGAATGTCGACGAGAGATACAAGATACTGCGATATCGATGCCGATGCAGCGGAAACTCGGATGGCCCGGCCGGTCGGGAAAAGGCCAGGACGGACGCTGGCAGGGAAAAAAAACTGCAGGCAAAACGCTGCAGACGTCACAATAGGGCGCGAGAAGCCAGTTGCACAATGGTGCACAATGGCAGAACGCAGAGCTGTCTTGTTGCGACGGCGAAAGCAGGCTCAATGGCAGACGTTGTCTGTCGTTGGCGGTGTCGGCTTTATGGAGGGGAACAAGAAAGCGGCGCCTTCTGCGCAACGCTGATGACGTTTCTTGCTTTTCCAGCTGCTTTGTGCTGTGCTGCTTGCGGGCAAGTGGGCCCTGTCGAGGGGCGCAGGCTGTGGCAGTACAGGAAGGAGCGACACTGCGACAGACAGGCGTCCAGGAAAGCGCGACGGGCCAGCGCAAGCAAGTGCCGGGCTGCCACTGCAACGCTGCACTACGGCAGGCACGAACGACGATGGCAGCACTCGTACAGGGGCCGTAGACGGTGCTCTGTACATTTTTGCAGTTTGCAATGTCTCCGTCGCGCCTGCCGCACGCCGTGGTTGACAGCCGTACGGGAGGCTTGACAGCCTGAGTAATCACAAAACGTCTTTCCTAGTTGGACCTAGCGGAATTCTGCCTCTGACCGCCTGACCGAGCAGGCGGCAGAAAAGGACCCATAGTAATCACCTGCAGCCAATCGGACAGCGGCAGGTTGCTCCGATGTTATCACCGATTCCTCTGAATTTCCCGTTGCTTGGAAATGGCAAAGGCGAAAAACGGGATGTGAGAAAAACCAACCACCACTGCTGAAAAAAAGGTGAGCCACCGCAGGCAAACCGCACCGAGGAAGCGGTTGACAAATTCACGCCATTCACGCCCTTTGACGTGTTTGCCGCCGCCATCTGCGTCTCCTCTTTTTTGTCCTTTTCCATTCGTTCTCTTTCTCTTCTCTTCTCCTTTCTTCTCCCACTTCCCATCATCTCGTCGAATCGTCGAATCGTCGAATCGTCGAATCGTCGAACCCCTCCATCTCCGCCATCTCCGCCATGCCTACCATTGCGAGCCAGGCCTTATTACGGCAGGCCGCGCGTCTCGCCTCGCGGCCGGCGGCCCCGGCCCCGGCCTCGGCTCTCCGGACAATGCACAGCGGCCGCCCCCGGCCAACGGCGGCAGCGAGGCCGGCCGCATGCACAGCACAGTGTCCGGCGCGCACGCGGAGGACATATGTCAGCGAGTCGAAGCGCGACAGCGCGCAGGTGGCCGAGGCCAAGATCGAGACGGCCATCCGCCTCGACAAGAAGGACTTCCAGCACGCGCTCGGCGGCGCGCCGGTCCCGACGGCCGGCGGCGGCGCCGACGTGCTCGTCAGCCCGATGGCCGAGGTGCTCAAACAGGCGACGGTGCTCGACGAGGGCCAGCGGCCCATCTACTTGGACATGCAGGCCACGACGCCGGTGGACCCGCGCGTGCTCGACGCCATGCTGCCCTTTTACGTGGGCATCTACGGCAACCCGCACTCGCGCACGCACTCGTACGGCTGGGAGAGCGAAAAGGCCGTGGACGAGGCGCGCGCGCACGTGGCGCGGCTCATTGGCGCGGACCCCAAGGAGATCATCTTCACCAGCGGCGCCACCGAGAGCAACAACATGAGCATCAAGGGCGTGGCGCGCTTCTTTGGCCGCTCCGGCAAGAAGCGGCACATTGTCACGACGCAGACCGAGCACAAGTGCGTGCTCGACAGCTGCCGCCACCTGCAGGACGAGGGCTTCGAGGTCACGTACCTGCCCGTGCAGGCGTCGGGCCTCGTCGACCTCGCGGCGCTCGAGGCGGCCATCCGCCCCGACACCGCCCTCGTCAGCGTCATGGCCGTCAACAACGAGATTGGCGTCATCCAGCCGCTGGCCGAGATTGGCCGCCTGTGCCGCAAGCACAAGGTCTTTTTCCACAGCGACGGCGCCCAGGCCGTCGGTAAGATCGCCATCGACGTCAACGCCATGAACATTGACCTCATGTCCATCTCCTCGCACAAGATCTACGGCCCCATGGGCATCGGCGCCTGCTACGTGCGCCGCCGCCCGCGCGTGCGCCTCGACCCCATCATCACCGGCGGCGGCCAGGAGCGTGGCCTCCGCAGCGGCACGCTGGCCCCGCCGCTGGTCGTTGGCTTTGGCGAGGCGTGCCGCCTCGCATACGAAGATTTTGGCGTGAGTTTTTTTTTCTCTTCCTTTCTCTCTTTTCATTTTTCTCATCTTTCTTTTTTTTGCGTTCTTTCTCCCTCCGATATGATGATTGGCTTCAAACATGCATGGCTTTCTGAATGTTCCTCTCGAGGAAGAAACCTGTTGATACCTCAAGCTCCGTCTGATTCTTTTGCTGCTTTTGCTTCTGGCGCTCCCCTCTTCCCCTGCTGGCGGCTCGCGGACTTGGCTGACAACGACAGTACGACGCCAAGCGCATCAAGTACCTCTCGGACCGCCTGCTCAACGGCCTCTTGGCCATGGAGCACACCTCGCAGAACGGCGACCGCAACCACTTTTACCCGGGCTGCGTCAACGTCTCGTTTGCCTACGTCGAGGGCGAGTCCCTGCTGATGGCCCTCAAGGACATTGCCCTGTCGTCGGGCAGTGCCTGCACGTCGGCCTCGCTCGAGCCGAGCTACGTCCTGCGTGCCCTAGGCAACAGCGACGAGAGCGCCCACTCGAGCATCCGCTTCGGCATCGGCCGCTTCACGACCGAGCAGGAGATCGACTACGTGCTGCAGGCCGTGCGCGAGCGCGTCAACTTTCTGCGCGAGCTGAGCCCGCTGTGGGAGATGGTGCAGGACGGCATCGACCTCAACTCGATCCAGTGGACCGCCCACTGAGCTGCGCGGCGAGGCTGCGTTGTGTCGTTCCTTTTGCGGTGCTTGCGGAATGTGGCAGGCGGAACGACAGGACATTCAATGAAACGGTTTACGACTCTTTCTTTCACGTGTTGCCTTCAGTTCCCAAGGCCGGTCTTGACGCATGTTTACGTTTACGATTTGGATGGACTTTCTTGCCGTTTCTTGATCCGGACAGGAAGTCATCCTGTCCATGTACTATTTTATTTATTTTCCCGTTATTTTCTTTCCCGTTATTTTCTTTTCTGTTATTTTCTGTTCCGTTCGTTCATCCTCATTCCGGCTCGGGTGGAACAGGCAGAGGCCGGGACGGCCCAGAAATTGGTCGATACAAATGGCAAAGTACGCTTCTCGCCGTCTGGAATTCGCATATAGTGGCATGTCTTGCTCCGTTTTCAGAAAACATGCTGGCCCTTCCGCTTTTGGCCCTGTCGTTCCAGTGGATTACGCCGCTTTCTACAGTGACATCATCGCTGCGGGCCAGGCACCACACGCTGAAGGCGCCCAAACGGCATGACATCATCGGTTTCCTGCTTAGCGCTCCTCCTTGGCCATGACGCTGCAAGCACGACGCGCACTGAGACAGGTCCTTCCTGATCCGTACAGGGCATAGGGGCAAGGCCAGAACGCAAGGAAGGTGCAGGCTCCACCCGGGGGTGCATCGCCTCTCGAGACCTGACGACATCCTGTCAGACCTGGTGCGCAAGCTGCGCGGCACATGGCGTCTTTCTTGACAGCTCGCCCGGTATATAAAGCGCGGGCACCTCCCGGTATAGCCACACTCTTTCATCGCCATCAAGCTCCACCAACCTCAATCAAGCAAAGACAACCCAGACAGAAAGCCTCTCCTCTATACACCTCCTCGCAGCAACAAGATGTCTGCCAGCAACGACAAAGCTCCCTCCACTGCCCAGTCGTACATCGACTCGGCTGTCGGCGCCGTGCAGAACGCCATTGGCAGCCTCACGGGCAATGGCAGCCAGCAAACGCAGGGCGAGGCCAAACAGGCCTCGGCCCAGAACGAGTACGACGCCTCGCACGCCACCGCCAAGGGCCCCGGCTTCACGGCGTCGTCGGCCGGCGCCGTGACGCGCGACGACCCCGACCGCGCGGCCGGCAGCTGGAACCAGACGCTGGGCTCGGCCAAGGAGGCGCTCGGCGGCCTCGTGGGCGCCGAGTCGCTCAAGCAGGCCGGCCGCGAGCAGAACCGCAGCGGCCAGGAGCAGGAGGCCCGCGGCCAGGTCAAGGACTTTGTGGGCGGCGCCTCCGACCGCGTCAAGGGCGCTGTGGGCGGCGGCCTGGCCAACCTGACGGGCAACGCCGAGGCGGAGGCCGAGTTCCAGAAGCAGCACGACGTCGGCAAGACACAGCAGCGCGGCGCGGAGTGGGACATTCAGAAGCAGGCCGATGCCCAGCAGGCCCGCAAGGAGTAGGCAGGATTGGCGGGGGCGTGTGGGTGGAACGGCACGACTTGATGTGCGGCTTGCAAGATACCACGACCGGGCGGTGATGGCCTAGATTTCAGTCCACAGTGTGCATTGTTGGCACACAATAAAACAGCGTCTTCTGTCCTGAAACAGTCTTGTAGTAAACGTGCCCGAGACAAAGGCGACAATAGCAAAATAACCCAGAATGCCCAGAATGCCCGCGCTGGACCCGGCAGTGTCGCTGCGCAGCAGCAACATGCTTGCTACTCGTCGCCGTACTGATCTCCGTACTCGGTCACGACCCACAGGCAGAACTGCTCCCACCGGACGCTCCACTCCTTGAGGCGCTGGGCCTTGACGCTCGTGCCCAGGGACGCCTCGCGGATGCGCTGCGTCCACTGCTCGTTGGTCTCGTCCTCAAAGGCCGACCAGCGCACGCTGTTCTCGGCCAGCGAGCCCAGGCCGGCGAGGCCCAGGTTGTCCCAGCCCTGCAGCGCCTGCCAAAAGTCGTGCGACAGGCCCTCAAAGTCCTGGCCCAGGATGGCCGGGTCGTCGTTGTTGAGGCTGCAGGGCACGCCGCGCGCGAGCAGGGCGGGCAGCGGGTGCGACAGGATGCTGCCGCACAGGCGCAGGACCTCGTTGCTGATGGGGCACGACTCGACGAGGATGCGCTTGTCCTTGACGAGGTCGATGACCAGCGGGTGCTTGTACAGGCTGAAGCCGTGGCCGATGCGGCGCGTGCCGAGCAGCACGGCGTCAAAGACGTTGTTGTCTGCGGCGTCGCCGTCGCCGAGGCACTCGCCGGCGTGGAAGAAAAAGGGAATGCTGACGCCCTCCTGGGCGCACTGCTTGCGGAACCAGAACAGCTCGGGCAGCAGGTCCCGGAGCGGCCGGCCGAGGTCTTCCTGGCCGACCACGTCGTAGCCGGCAATCATCTGCGGGTAGGCCAGCTTCGTCGTGATGCAGTGGTCCATGTTCTCGGTGATGGGGCGCGCGCCGAGGCTGCGCAGCTCCGTCCAGATGAAGCGCAGGCCCCAGAAGGCGTTGCCGGTCTCGCGGCGGAACCGCGCCACCTCCTCCTCGGCCACGCCAAACATGTGGAGGTAGTCGGGCTCGGGCGTCTCGCTGCCCTCGCGGTGGTAGTCGGCCGCCCACTTGATGCGCACCTCGGCCCACGCGAGGCCGTCGTCGTGCATCTGGCGCATGAGCTGGCGCAGAAACGCCCGCCACACGGGCTCGTAGTGGATCATGGCGCCCATCATGGCAAAGCACTTGCCAAACTTTTGCCACACGTGGTCGACGCCGTGGTGCTGCTCGACGGCGTCCGCCTGCGAGATGGTGCAGCGCGTCTTGAGCCAGGCCACAAAGCCCCTGCGGCCGCCGTCGGGGAAGGCGTCCACGGCGTCGGTCAGCAGCACCGGCGTGCCGGCCACGTAGCGCGGGTCCCAGGGCGGCGGGTTGGCCCTCTTGGAGCCGCCGCTGGCCCTGCTCTCGTCCTCGGTCACCAGGGGCTGGGGCACTTTGCGGTAGGGAAACGCGACCAGGCGCTCGGCGAGCTGCTCCGGCGTGGCCAGGGGCCCCGACTTGCCGACAATGTGCAGGCCAGGCGTCTTGAGCAGGACGTCAAAGACAAACTCAAAGTTGACAATGGCGTCGCAGTGCGCGTGCAGCAGCGCGCCCTTGGGCATCTTGCGCACAATCTTCCACAGCGCCGTGCTCTCCATGAGGCTCTTGGCGTGCGTGAACATCTGGCCCGGGTACAGCGGCTTGCCCGCCCGGCCGTCGCGGCCGGCGTCTGGCCCGCCCTCGCCCGTGGCAATCTTGTCCTCCAACCGCGGCGTCCAGATGCGGCGGCGCTCTTCTGCGCGGATACGGTCCACGATCGCACAGGCCTTGCGCGCAATGGGCGAGAGGGCCTGGCGGAAGGCATAGTCTGGGCTGTCAGTATGTGCTACTTCTGCACAAATAATCCAGACAGAGCGAGACACTCTGGGAGCCGCGGGGAGGCGCACCGCTCCGCTTCTTCTGCTCCTCTGCCAGCAGGGTCTCGCGTCCCTTGAGGTACTGCCGGATGACGGCGTCCTGTGCGCTGGGCAGCTCCTTGGACACCGCTTCCCATTCTTCGTCCGAGAAACCCATGATGCTGTTGGGAGGCTGCAAAAGCCCTTTCTTGTTCCTCGATGTGAATTGTGCTGGACGCCTGCCAACGGTGTATTCTAGAAGCGTTCGAGGTCGAATGAATCCGATGCGGGCAGTGTCAACAAGGCCTGCAGTCAGTGCAAGCGCTGTGTTGCCCTGTTGCGCGTTGTGCCGATGGTTGCAGCTGATGTCGTCGTTGTGTGGTGTACACAGTAAGCAAGACCTTGGAAGTTGGCGGTCACGGCTGAAAGGGTCACGTGCGTGGATTCTTCGGGTTGGGGCGTCATACAAAGTACGGAAGGCGCGATGCAGTGCCTGTTTGGGCAACAGCCAGTCAGGCGGGGCCTAAGCCGCAGAGGGTCAACCGTAGAGGGGCACGATATGCGATAAGAGCTCCGGCAAACCTGTCCGATCAGGAAGGCACAAAGGGCCGCAGCTGCCGGCAGAGCAGTCCGTCACGGTACCTCGCCACAACAGCGCGGGAAGGCACAACCGACACACTGCAACATCGCGGGACAGACGACCGGAGGCGTTTTGGGGGCAAACACACCAATCCTGAGCAGCTCTGCAACGCACACCCGAGCGCTCGCCGACGAGACGACACGCAGGGCACACGGCGCTGGACGAGCAGCATCGCGCAGACTCGCGCAGACTCGGCGTTTTGGCCGCATAAAGCGACAGCGGCCGCCCGCACTTGCACCTCAGAACGGCATCTCGAGATCAACATCACCAACTCTAGTCTGCCTCGCACTCTCTTCTCTCTGCTTCCGACGCTGCTCTCTGCTTGCCTCTCTTTTCCGCCCTCGCAATGGCTGCGTCCGCGCGCAAGGGCAAGGTGTCCATCGCCATCGACCGCGGCGGCACGTTTACCGACTGCTTTGGCAGCCGCGACGGCGAGCACATTGTCATCAAGCTGCTGTCCGAGGACCCGGCCAACTATGCCGACGCGCCGCTCGAGGGCATCCGCCGCATCATGGCGCACTTTCTGCAGCGCGACATCCCGCGCGGCGAGCCGCTGGACACGACGCACATCGACTCGATCCGCATGGGCACGACGGTGGCGACCAACGCGCTGCTCGAGCGCAAGGGCGAGCCCATTGCGCTGGTGGTGACGCGCGGGTTCCGCGACTGCCTGGCCATTGGCAACCAGTCGCGGCCGCGCATCTTTGACCTGGCCATCCGCAAGCCCGACGTGCTGTACGAGCAGGTGGTCGAGATCGACGAGCGCGTGACGCTCGAGGACTACGCCGAGGACCCCGCGCGCACGCACACCGCCGCCGCCGTCCAGGCGCGCACGCCCGCGGCCGCGCTGCCCGCGACCGCGCTGGTGACGGGCGTGTCGGGCGAGACGGTGCGCGTCTTGCAGCGGCCCGACGCGGCGCAGGTCCGGCGGCAGCTGCAGGCCGTGTACGACAGCGGCATCCGCAGCATCGCCGTGTGTCTGATGCACGCGTACACCTTTCCGGACCACGAGGCGCTGGTGGGCCGCATTGCCGGCGAGATCGGCTTCGGCCACATCTCGCTGTCGTCGGAGCTGATGCCCATGATCAAGCTGGTGCCGCGGGCCACGTCGGTGTGCGCGGACGCGTACCTCACGCCCGCGATCAAAAAGTACATCTCCGGCTTCCAGCAGGGCTTCGCCGGCGGCCTCGGCAGCAAGAGCGTGCAGAAGGAGGGCAGCGCGGGTGAGCGCGGCGCGCGCTGCGAGTTTATGCAGAGCGACGGCGGCCTCGTGGACGTCGACAAGTTTACGGGCCTCAAGGCGATCCTGTCGGGCCCGGCCGGCGGCGTGGTGGGCTACGCCATGACGTCGTACGACCCCAAGACGAGGATCAACGTGCTCGGCTTCGACATGGGCGGCACGTCGACGGACGTGTCGCGCTACGGCGAGGGCCGCTACGACCACACGTTTGAGACGACGACGGCCGGCGTCACGATCCAGTCGCCGCAGCTGGACATCAACACGGTGGCGGCGGGCGGCGGGTCGATGCTCTTCTTCCGCAACGGCCTGTTTGTGGTCGGCCCCGAGTCGGCCGGCGCCCACCCCGGCCCCGCATGCTACCGCAAGGGCGGCCCGGCCACGGTGACCGACGCCAACCTGTATCTCGGGCGCCTGCTGCCCGAGTTCTTCCCCAAGATCTTTGGCAAGAACGAGGACGAGGGCCTCGACGTGGCCGCCAGCGAGGCGGCGCTGCGCGCGCTCACGGAGCAGGTCAACCGCGCGTCGACGACGGGCACGACCATGACGGTCGACGAGGTGGCGTTTGGGTTCCTGACGGTGGCCAACGAGAGCATGACGCGGCCGATCCGGTCCATCACCGAGGCCAAGGGCCACGACCCGTCCAAGCACCGCCTGGCCACGTTTGGCGGCGCCGGCGGGCAGCACGCGGTGGCCATTGCGCAGTCGCTAGGCATCCGGCAGATCCTGGTGCACCGCTACTCGTCGGTCCTGTCGGCCTACGGCATGGCGCTGGCGGACGTGGTCGACGAGCAGCAGGAGCCCGAGTCGACGGTGTGGAAGGCGGGCGGCACCGACGGCGACGGCGTGGTGCGCGCGCTGCGCGCCAAGATGGACAAGCTGCGCGCCCAGTCGCGGGCGGCGCTGCGCGACCAGGGCTTCCAGGACGACGAGATGGTGTTTGAGGAGTACCTCAACATGCGGTACCGGGGCACGGAGTCGGCGCTGATGATTGTGCAGCCGACGGCCGCCGAGGCCGACGCGCACTTTGGCGGCGACCGGTGGGCGTACGGCCAGGCGTTTGTGCGGCACCACCGCTACGAGTTTGGCTTCACGCTCGACGACCGCGACATTATCGTCGACGACGTGCGCGTGCGCGGCATCGGCCGCAGCTTCCGTTACGACGAGAAGACGGTGGACGAGCAGCTCGCGGCGCTGACGGTCTGCGCCGGCGACGCCAGCAACGGCAACCACGCGGCCAAGCGGCACGCGCTGGCGCGGGTCTACTTTGACGGCGGCCGCGTCGACACGCCCGTCTTCAAGCTCGAGGACCTGGCCGTGGGCGACCGCGTGGCCGGGCCGGCCATGCTGGCCGACGGCACGCAGACGATCGTGGTGGCGCCGGGCACGTCGGCCACGAAGCTGGCGACACACGTGATCATTGACATTGAGAGCAGCGGCCGGGGCAAGAGCCAGGAGGAGGACAAGGCGCCCAAGGCGGACGAGGCCCGCGCGGTGGACCCGATTCTGCTGAGCGTGTTTGGCCACCGCTTCATGGCGATTGCCGAGCAGATGGGCCGGGCGCTGCAGAAGACGAGCGTCAGCACCAACGTCAAGGAGCGGCTCGACTTTTCGTGCGCCATTTTTGACGCCGACGGCGCGCTCGTGGCCAACGCGCCGCACCTGCCGGTGCACCTGGGCAGCATGTCGACGTGCGTGCGCCGGCAGGCGGAGATCTGGCGCGGGCGGCTGCAGCAGGGCGACGTGGTCATGACGAACCACCCGTCGTACGGCGGCACGCACCTGCCGGACGTGACGCTGATCATGCCGGCGTTTGACCGCAAGGGCGACAAGATCTTGTTTTACGCGGCGTCGCGCGCGCACCACGCCGACATTGGCGGCATCACGGCCGGCAGCATGCCGCCGCACTCGCGCGAGCTCTACCAGGAGGGCGCGGCCGTCAAGAGCGCCAAGGTCGTGGCGGGCGGGCGCTTCGACGAGGCGCTGGTGGTGGACCTGTTCTACCGGCAGCCGGCGACGTACCCGGGCTGCAGCGGCACGCGCTGCCTGGCGGACAACATCAACGACCTCAAGGCGCAGGTGTCGGCGAACCAAAAGGGCATCTCGCTGATCGAGGCGCTGTTTGAGGAGTACGGCGAGGACACGGTCGACCGGTATATGCGCGCGATCCAGGACAACGCGGCGCTCTGCGTGCGCCGCCTGCTGAAGCAGGTCAGCCGGCGCTTCGCGGGCCGCGACCTGGCGGCCGTCGACTACATGGACGACGGCAGCCCCATCCGGCTGCGCGTGGCCATTGACGCCGACAAGGGCGAGGCCGTGTTCGACTTTGCGGGCACGGGCCCCGAGGTCTACGGCAACATCAACGCGCCCGAGGCGGTCACGTACAGCGCCATCATCTACTGCCTGCGCTGTCTGATCTCCGAGGACATCCCGCTCAACCAGGGCTGTCTGCGGCCGGTGACGGTCAAGATCCCGCCCAAGTCGCTGCTCTCGCCGTCGGACCGCGCGGCCGTGGTGGGCGGCAACGTGCTGACGAGCCAGCGCGTGACCGACGTCATCTTCAAGGCGTTTGAGGCCTGCGCGGCCAGCCAGGGCGACTGCAACAACCTGACCTTTGGCTTTGGCGGCAACGAGGCGGGCCGCGACGCCGTCAAGGGCTTTGGCTACTACGAGACCATTGCCGGCGGCAGCGGCGCGGGGCCCGACTGGGACGGCACCAGCGGCGTGCACACGCACATGACCAACACGCGCATCACGGACGCCGAGGTCTTTGAGCGCCGCTACCCCGTGCTGCTGCGCGAGTTCTCGCTGCGCGCCGGCTCCGGCGGCAACGGCCAGCACCGCGGCGGCGACGGCGTGGTGCGCGACATTGAGTTCCGCATGCCGCTGCAGGTGTCCATCCTCAGCGAGCGCCGCGTCTACCAGCCCTACGGCCTGGCCGGCGGCGAGCCGGGCCAGTGCGGCCTCAACCTGTGGGTGCGGCGCGTCGAAAAGGCCAGCTGGGAGGTGGCGCTGAAGCGGCTCGAGGCGGGCGACGGCGCAGCCGGCGCCGGAGCGGCCGGCGACGAGCACGACGGCGAGCACGGCGGCGCGGCCGAGATGGAGGAGCGCCAGATCAACCTCGGGGCCAAGAACAGCGCGCCCATGAACGCCGGCGACCGCATCATTGTGTGCACGCCCGGCGGCGGCGGCTGGGGCCCGCCCGGCAAGGCCAAGACCGTGGCGGCGCCGGCCGAGCCGCAGCTGGCCTGGCGCAAAGGCACGCACGGCGCCCGCGAGGACACGGCACTGCAGGTGTGAGGGTTCTCTTGATATATATATATATATTCGTTGAAGCCAAGTCTGAACGAATCTACTCTACAAAAAGGCAGACTGCCTGGGCTGGAAAGAGGCAATGTCACAGTCCACCACTTCACAAATAGAGAGCACGACGCCGTGACGACAGTTGTTTATTTTTTTAATTTTTTTTGGCATATTTGCCTGTCCTCTGCTCGGACGCCTTTCCGCCAGAAACCCGTCCAAGGCTTGTCTCGGTGCTTTGGCAGGCCATACCGTCCGCACGAACCAGCCGTGGAGAGAGCGTGGGAAGCCAGGAAGTGCAAGAAAGCCAGAGGACGGGCCGTTCCGGCAGACGACAGCCGGGCAGACGGACGTTTGTCCTGGTTCTAGAAAACAGGCTGTATTGGTGATGGGTTGTTCTGTTGCTTCTGAAAATGGCCAGCACTTTCACCGCAAAACGAGCGTGGTGAGACGAGATTGGGGCCTCCGTCCTTGTGGTTCTTCTGGTTCTCCTGACCGTGCGTTTCTCGTGTCCAGGGCGTGGCCGACGTCCTGTGAAAAAGAGCGTCCGTTTCATCGTAGAAGAGTGTCCTGCGGAACTGGGCAGCGGGCCGGGAAACAGAAAGCGTCGGCCGGCGGCGTCTTCCTGGCTCCCCGGCTCTCGCCGCGCTCCGTCCAGCACTCTCTGTCGTGAAAGCGTCGCTCGTGGTGCGTGTCGTGAGAAAGAGCGAGGCGCAAAGAAAGGGGCCGTCCAAGCTGAAAAAAGAAAGGAAAAAAGAAAAAAAAGAAAAAAGAAGAGGAGAGACAGCTGCTTCCAGAGCAGCACATTAGGTATACAACACAACATGACAAAACAATGAAAAGCCAGACCCAGCCAAAGTCGCTCCCAGATGCCCATCAAAAACAAAGAAACAAAGAAACAGAAACAGAAACACCAGATAAACAGAAAGAAAACCGGGGAAACAGACCCATGCAGCCCAAAGTAGCCCAAAGTACTTTTCTCCATGTCCTTTTCCAGATGACAGAAACCAACAAACGCCTGGTATGCCTCTTTCTGTCTAATGCCCCAGAATAGACAGAAGAAAAAGAGAAGAAAAAAAAGAGTTGCAGCAAGGCCCATCCAATATACAGCAGGTACTGTTGGGCCCGCCTGCGGAGAAAGAAAGGCCCACTGGGCAGGGAATAAGGAGCACAAGGCACCGCAAGTCTGTCACTCTCCGCAAGCGCAGAGTGAACCGACTGCGTGGCCAGCTCCGGGAAAGGAAGAAAATAAATCTCCAGGGCAAGTATTAGGAGGCTGTCTGCCTTGCAACACGTCCCAATGCAAGTCCCAAAACACGCTGATGCCAAATGCCCTATGCCGATGCAATATGTTCCCAAAAAAAAAAAAAGGATGTGAGGAGAGGGGAAAAGGAAAAACACGAAAGGGGAATACTGCAAAAAAGACAAGAAAACGAAACAGAAAAAGAATGCCAGGAAAGTCGGTCGTGCGAGCTTGAGAAGACGCCATGTCGAGGAGGCATCCATGGCGCCCAGCTCGGTCTCGTCTCGGAAAGAGTCCGGCGGAGGACCTCTTTTTTCTTTGTGTCTTCGGCAATGGGTTGGTGTTGTTTGATTGTGCGTGCTGCCAAGCGGTTGTGGTCGGTGTTGAGAGGGAGAGGGAGGAGCATGAGGCCAGGAGACACGGCGCCGGTCGGTCGGTGGTAGCGATGCGATCCGGAAAAGGTCCCGCATGGCTCAAGGCGGAGCAGAGCTTGACTTGAGACGGTCGTGGCCAACAAAGAGATAGGAAAGCTGGGACGGCGAGCGCACCATGGACGGCCTCCACCGGAAAGAGTAGAGGTAGCGCACCCAGGCCCAGAATTCAAACACCTCAAAGGGCGACAGCGTCCATGAACGACACCCCATCACCGAAGACAGGACACTTCACCGGTGCTTGCTGCTCTTGTGCGACTGGCTGCTGTAGTAGCCCGAATCCGAGTAGGTGTAGGCGTTGGAGCTGTATGCTCCCTGCGGCGGCTCCGAGTGATCAACACACTTGTATCCCACCGGGATTGTCCGCTCCTGGACCGTGTGGCCCGACTGGTTGTATGCGGCACAACGGTCGACGGCGTGCTTGTAGTAGACGCAGCCGCACACCGAGAAACGCTCAACAAGACGATAGCACATTTTGACGGTTTGCCGTGAGACGCTGGCTATGTTGTTTGCTTGTATGGGTGGAGGACGAAGAGAAAGGCAAAGACGTTGTCTGATGTGGTTGAAAAGGTCCGTGAAGAAGAGAAAAGGGGCAAGGAACGAATATAAATACAACAATGAGTTGCAGAGACAGCGAGCAGAATTAAAAAAGATACCGGCACACAGGCAGGCTGGTGAGATCGCTTCGAGTGAGAACTTTGTGAAAGCCAAAGAGGGAGGAAGACGACAAGAAAAGAAGAAACATGAATATATAGAAACAAAAGGGCCCAAATAGGCCAACCGAGGTGGCTCAGTCAGTGAGGCTCTGGCCAGGTGAGGTTGAGAGGAAGAGGGAGGGAAGAACAAAGGCCGAGGACAACAGGACAACAGAAAGACCGAGAGGCGTTGGCATAAGAAAAGAAACCAAATTGGGGATTAAAGAAAACCAAACACAAGCAAAGACAACGATCCTATGACTCTTTCGTGGAAACGCAAAAGAACAAATGAAATGTAGTGGGAGGTGAGGAGGACGAGACTCATAGAGGGCGTGAGGGATGGGCTCGCAGCCTTATACTTCTTGGTAGCCTGGCCGGAAGGCTTGCCATGAACCAATGCGAGAGTCCAAGACAGGACTGCTTTTCAGGCAACGAGCCCGGTGACTAAGGCGTACATGAGGTGGCCATCTGGTGCAGTAGCTCGCCATGCAGGTTGCAAACGCAAAAGTGGGCGGGCAAAAGCGTTGGCCAGAAGACGAGGACGAAGAAAAGAAATAAAATAAAATAAAAATAAAATAAAGAAACGTTAAGTGGTGTCGAGGACAATTGTTCCTGGCCTCCAAGGGCGCAGCCAGGGCAGAGGGGGGTGCAAAAAGCGTATCTGACCTGTCAACACCATGTTTGTCAGTGTGGGCGTGTGCATAAGTGGTGGGTTTAGCGGCAGATGAAGTCCTAGCAGTGAGAAGAGACATGGATGGGCAGAGCAGTTCTGATCTGCGAGGCTTGGGGCAGCGTGTTGCGAGCGAGCAAGACAAGAAATTGCGAGAAAGAAAAGACGAGGAGAAAAGAAAAGAAAAGAGAAAATGAATCCAGCAAAAGAAATCAAATGTCGAGAGAACGGCGTGCAACGGCGTCAACGAGAAATGCAGCGCAGTCCACTTACTGTATTCCATTGAAATTCACTAGAGCACAACCCAACAAACGAGGGAGCTCGACGAGACAAGGTGGTGGCCACCCGTTATGCGGCCAGAATCTGGAGATGGCCAGCGATGGCCTGGGATTCAGGCGGCCACTGAGACGATGGGAAAAGCGCAGTGGTGCGAACACTGCTCGGCCCTACGGGCTGCATTTGCATCTGCACCTGCATTTGACCCGCAGGATGCGTGTGCGCTCGCTGTGCATCCGTACGAGCCTCTGGGTTTGGCCGCGGCCCTTGTGCAGGATCCCGTTGGGAACAGGAAACAGGACGCGGCGCTGCTGTGCATTGCAAGGCTGGACGGGTGCACAACCAGGAGCAATCCGTCATCTTGGACACTGGCCGCTCTGTTGCTTGTCGTAGGCCGCCGTGGTGGAGAGCTCTCGGCCGCGCCGTCCCACGCTGTGGCATCGTTTGTAAACAGGGCCGCAGCTTCTATTCGAGGACACGGATGACTCTCTGCCGGACTGCTCCACCGCCAAAAATGGAAGTGCTCGGACTCGGCAGGGCTCTGTCATATCGTAAGCCCTCTCTTGTGGTGTGGTGGTGCTTTCCAGTGCTGGTACTCCAAGAGCATCTGCGGCCGCCCAGCCCTCGCAGCCCGCCCCATTCAGCAGGCAGGCTTGCAGAACGACAGCTGCCTAGCTGCCTGAGTGTGCTGCAAAAGAGCAGTCATCCCGGCCCTCCCTCCGTATGCAAGTAAGACTGGCGTGCCGTACGGCACTGGATGATGACGGACGGAACCAGGGGTTCTCGTTGGCGTATTGCCGCCCGCTGTGCAAGACCGAAAATAGCACTTGCCCTTTTGTCAGCAGATGCCTTTTCTCTTTTCGTCCTCTCCTTTTCCATAGTTGCCGGCATATCGTCCGCAGCTCGTCCACCTGCTGCTGTTTCGGTCCTAGCGTGCTGTGGGCTGTGGCTGGGTCAAGAATCTGACTCCATTGGCAGTGCTTTGCATGTTCTGTTGTGATTTCTGCGCAAACAGCGAGTGGGCTGTGTCTGTTGGCGGCGTTTGCCTGGCCGCGGGCGCGTTTCCCAGCATCTCAGCATCTCCGATTCGAGCGTCCTGTCTGACACGGCCCTCCCATGGCAGGTTGTGGCGTCATTGGATCTCAGCCCTAGGAACGCGTCGCTTGTTTCCCCAACGGGCACTGCATTGTTTCTTGTTTCCTTTTTTGTCGACAGTCGGGGCCGGCCAATGTCGACACAATTGAGGCCAATTCGAGCATCCTTGAAAGGCCTCCCGCTGTACTCTGTGTCGCGCGCTGTGGTCCGGCACGCCTCTGCCGTGTTGCATCTTGGTAGCCATGCCCTCGCAGTCACCTCAATGTGCCTGACAGCTCCCGAGAAAAGACTTCTTGGACCCTCTTCTTGGACCCCACGCACGAGCAGACATCCCTGCCCGTCCCGCGATGGGGCGAGACAGCCAAGAGGAGCTGCTCGCAGAGCAACGGAAACGCAATGGCGACCTTGTCGCTGGGGCTCTTCGTCTCTCAATTGGCTCCAGGAAATCAACGGCCGCTGCGGCAGAAGCCGTTGGGCGATGCATCGGCTGGCGGCTCTGGACGAAATGCGACAGGCCAGGCCAGGCGCAGTGTAAGAGTCGGGCTCTCATTTGCTGCGCATCGCAGGGCGCTGTGTTTTGGCTGACTCGAGGCTGAGGATGCCCGTTTTTAGCTTGTGGCAAAAGGAAAAGAGGAAAAGGGGTGCACGAGAGTGCAGAGAAATATCAGCATGTCGCTTTGTCAGGCCGCGACTTCCTCGCATGCTGCCAACAACGGGGGAAGGAGCATTCTTTTCGCAAAGGAAGGAACTGCCGCCTGGCGACAGCCTCGTTGTTTTTGGTCAGGCGCGAACAGGCAGCCTTCACTCGCGTTCAGTATCTTACATTCTGTAGCTCGTTCGAATAAAGCACAAATACATAAATCTCTCTTGACCATCGGTCCTGCAGACAGCTGCCTGGCTGCTGGATACGGTCGGCCGCGCCTGCTGTCTTCGTACCAGCCGGAAGCAATCGAAAATACCAAGATATTGTTTTATTATTACCAAGTAGGGAAAGAGCATGCGGAGCGCCAGGCAAGGAAAGAGCGGGCAATGCTGCATCCAACACGTCCGGGCTGCTTTCTGGCCGCTGCTGACCACCAAGGCCCTTTGCCCGTCCGGCCGGCTTTGTCTGTGCATTCCGTCTTTGTTTCTATTCTTGACTCGCCCTACAAGTGGATGCTTGCACCTTCCGTGTGTGAATCGCTGCGTGCTGGATAATCGTCAACAAACTACGTCGTATACGACGCCGTATTAATAAAGACTGCTTTACTTACAGACTCGCGGTACATTGTATGCTCTTCTCAACAATTGTATCTTACGAGTACGTATCTTACCTCTGCACACCCTCAGCCACCCCCACCCACTCCAATTCTGCGCTGCGGGTGTCTCAAATGGACAACGGATGGCGCGGATGGCAGCCCTGCCACGAGGGAGGGCTGTCGTGCATCTTACAGCGAGCCCACAACAAGCGGCGCCTCTCCGAGACGGCGAGACATTGGCCGGCGGTTGGAGAGCGAGAACAGCTTGAAACAGACGAAGAGCAAGGGTGGCAGGCAGAATTCAGACGATCCGCTCGCTGTGACCCCCCGGGTGCCTGCGGGCGCCGCCACTACCCACCGCCTTTTTTTGTCTCTCTCTTCTTCCATCAATCTCTCCGTCTTTCTCTCCCACCGCATAGTAAGCAGGCCGCATGCACCGCGGCGCCAAGCATCGGCCAGACAGGGCGCAGCAATGACACAACCTCGACACCTTCTAGAATATTAATACATCAGTGTCACGACGAGGAAACGGCCAGCGTCACATCTTGTTTGTCGTCCTCGGCCGCTACCCAGCCTTGGTCTGTCCCTGCCGGGGACTGGCCGGCGCTCCTCGTATTTCAGGCATACGTCAGAATCGTCCGTGAAAAGGTGCCGTACTCGTTCTTACTTTGCAGGCCCTGGCTCAGCCCCAGGTCAGTGTTGGAGCCAATAAGACGCACCGCCCAACGAGTCGTCAAACTGGAAGAACGTACTCGTATTACTCGTATGGCTTGTTCTCGTTGGGTGGTTCCCCACTGCAAGTGTTCTCGCGCAGCTTCTTTTCAAGATGCCATTTGCCGACTTTACGAGCGCGTCGTCCCGCGAATGCAATCCGCAGGCTTGATTTCAAAATCTCAAAAGAGCCAAACGAGGCACGGCTTTCATAGACACACGCCGTCGGCACCTCAAGCATGCGTCTGCCTGCACGAATCCTGCAGGCTATAAGCCAGGCACCACTATTGCTGCTGCACGTGGAAACAGTTTTCGCAGCCTATCTTCTCGGCACTGCATCTAGCTACCAGCAACGCTCTTCGATTGGGCAGTCGTCTGTCGACAGAGGCTCCTACATTGCTGCCTGGACAGATTGCAGTTTGTGCCTGCAGCCGTGCCTGCATGCCTGCTCTTGACTGCAGCCAGCAGTTCTTTCCAGGCATTTCATTTGCTGCACAGCGCCGCACATCTGCGGCAGCCTCTCGGCGCTCCGTTCGGGCGGTCGATCTCCAAACCGACAGACCAGACGATCCTTCCGGGCAACGTGCATGCTCTGGTTGAGCACCTGCGCGGAAAAAGACCAACCGCCGTCGCGGACGCAATCCCAGCCCCGTGTGTGTGTGAGCAAGACACACGCGCCCTGTACCTGGCATCATTGCAACCTCACCGATGCCGTCGATTCTTTGTTTTTGCCTGCATGTCTCGGTTGGCACCTTGGGCTTTTGTCCCCTCCCTCGCAGGACAAGTAACCGGGCATGTGTCTCGGAAGCCCATCCAATCAAGGGAACCCTCAGCCCTAAACAGGGTGTGGGATCCGTCTCGGTGGGAGAAGAAGCGTGCACATGGCTGTCTTTGGATTCAACCCGACCAACCAGAACACTGACCGGGAGCTGCGCCTCAAGTAAAAAGATATTCAACAGTCCAGGCCCTAACCACTCTCAGCCAAGTGAAAAGGGACCACCCACCCAACCGGTCCGAGCTACGGCCTCACCGGCAGATGGCCCAGAAAAAGACGGGAGGGCATTGCATCACACTTTGGGGCTTGTGGAGACCTTTTGGAGCAAGCTCAACCACCTCCTCACACGGGGCACGGAGGACAATCACGAGAGAAGTCCTCCATCGACGTCAATCGTGCACAGACAAGGCCTCCCGAGTCCTACGAAACAGGGCCCCCAATGACGATCGGATGACAGGGCCCGCCTCTCTTCACCCGTCCCTCTTCCTTCCGGCCAGCCTTGGGGAGATGCATCCAGGCAACAAACAATCTCTCGACGCTCGTTGGCTCATCACCGGCGCCTTTCTGCTTGCTCATATCAAACGGGCAACGGTTTTGCCACCCGGAGGCTCCATGACCAAACCAGTCATCGTAGCGACGAGCATACTGTACTCGTATACTCGTACTCGTAGTGACTCGTTCTCACACCGTTGCATGTTCACGATGCACACGCCTCTCCATCCAGCAGCTGGGGAGGCCGCTCTGACGGACGGGCTCGTTTGTGCGAGATTGCTTTGGATCCCTCTTCTGGTTTCCAACCGGCAGCAAGGAGTTGAAACGCATCCTCGTCCTGCTGGGGGCTATTGACTTCACTTGAGCTTTTACCTGCCGCACTGTATTGAGTAGGGGAAGTGTATGTACTCATAGACAAGGGGCGTCTTGGGAACTCGTTAATACCATGTAGGCTCGAAAATCATGTGAAAGTGCACAAACAACTACGAGGCTCCTATGCTTCCGTAATACGACGTAAAAGGCAATAGTGCCACAAGCCCAGAGAAAGCCTTGCCTGCAGATGCACAGCACGCGCCACAGAACGGGGAACAGGCAGGAAAGCCTTGCGAACGGGGGTTGGAGGACGTCTGGTTTTAGTGGAGAGCCGCTGCACCGTCGTACATACGAATCCAGGCAGAGGCTCCGCCAACACGCAGCGCTAGCCCGCTCCAGCTAGAGGACCCTGGAGCTTCCAGAAAGGGAAGCGACGCTCATCATCACGACGGTGGGCGGCAAGAGCAAACGAGGAAACAGAGACAGCACTCCCGGCATGTCCCAGCCGTGCCGCGAACATGGAAAACAAATATAGAACGAGGGCAATCAAGTGGGACGGTGGCGAATTTCTGGATGGCCTCGGTTTGGCGCATCGCGTATTGCTTCGTACCTGCAATGGACTTCCTGGGGCCACTCTGCTGCTGTGCCCAACGATCGAGATGAGGAAGGAGGCATCTCACAACGGCCGTTCCTTCCTGCTTCTGGCCCTCCCCTTCTGCGCACCTTTGAAAACGACGCTTCTTCCGAGGCCCAGCGCTTTTAGACAACACGCCCTTCCCCCCTGTCCCTTGCATGCACCTCTTCTCTTACCGGCATCCTGCCGATGCATTTTTTGGTTTGCGCGCAGGCGGCCTCCGGCGTCCGTCGTCCTCTGCCGCCGACTCTGCCGCCGACAGGCCTCTTTCTGACAGTGGTCATGTCCGTATCACGTTTTCGGGGCATTGGGGTAGTATCGGGTTGTGCCGGATCGCTTTCGTTTATGTTAGGGCTCTGGACAGTTGAATTACGAGAGACTTTTAGTGTGATCACTTTTACGCATGCTGCCATTTTCTACTCTTTTGAAATCCCGAGATAATTTGTGCCTCCCACGGCAAGCGTCCATGAAAGTAAACAAACCAGCCGGAGTCACTCGAGTACTGCAGGCACCGCAGCCTGTTTTCTATTTACCAAGACGGAAGAATAAAAAGTTGCTGTATATGCATTTGCTGTATGTCGTTGGTGAGCTGGATCTGGACTAATTATGTAGGTTGGGTATGCCGCCCTTTTCCCTCCCGTTATCATGTGTCGTTTCAAGGTCTACTAAATCAGATGCCCCATTCCAAAAAGGCCAAAAAGGCAACGGGCCTCTCCTTTCCTCTCCTTCTTCTCCAGTCTCTTCACATCCCTGCTGTTCTTTTGCGTTTCTAGACGGAGGACGCGTGCCCTTCTGTCGAGGCAGCGCCATTTAAAATTAGAAGAGAGGAGGGGGGGAAAAATCCAAAAATAAAGCGCCGGACACGAACTATTTTGTTCTTGTTTTTTTTGTTGTTGTTTTTCGCCCAGGTCTCCATCTCGCATCGTTCACCGTCACGCTCGTCGTGTCATGGCGGCTGCAGCGCTGGCCGTGGCCAGATCCGGCTTGGAGACGCTGCTCGCGAGCGATCCGCCGCTCACAACGCGGCCCGCAGCCCGCGGCAAGCTGCTGGCTGGACCTGTGCTGCCGGCGCTGTTGTTGCCATTCACCCCCGTCGTCGCGCTGGTGCGCTTGCCCGTGTTCGCCGACGCCGTCGACGTCACGGCCGAGGCGCGGCGCGAGGATGCGATTGTCGGGCCGTTGGCCGACTTGTGCGCGACACCAAGCGACTCGCGGGCACCGCCCGAGCGGAGCGTGGGGACCGCGCCCGTCTTCATGCTGCCTCCTGGGCCGGACGTGCCGGGCGGTTCGGGCAGCGGCCGCGGACCGTTGGCGCCCGACACGGAGATTGTGTTGTGGCGACGGATGGGCGAGGTCTCGCGCGTGCCGAGGCTGTGGTGGCTGCCGCGAAGTACGGGCGCGCGAGCGACGGCCTTGTGGCCCGTGATGAACTCGTGGCGGATGGCTTCTTCCGGCTTGAGACGCCGGTCGGGATCCCAGCGCAGGCAGCGGCTCAAAAAGTCGAGGAACGCCTCGTCGTCGCACTTGATCACCTGCTGCAGCGTCTTGGACGACGGGCGTCGCCGGCGGCCCTTGGACGACACCGTCAGGCGCGGCTTGCCCATGCTGTCAAAGAAGAGCTTCTTGCGCGTGCTCTTCTCGATCAGGTGCTTTTCGGGAGGCCCAAAGACCTCCATGATGCATGCGAGCTGCTCCTGCTCGTTCTCGCCAGGGAAGATGGGCACGCCCGTAAAGAGCTCGGCCAAGATACAGCCGAGACTCCACATGTCAATGGGCATGCCGTACGTCATGCCCAGGATGACCTCGGGCGACCGGTAAAAGCGAGACTGGATGTAGGTGTAGACGCGCTCGTTCTCAAAGCAGCTGGAGCCGAAATCAATCACCTTGAGCTCAGTGTGCAGCGGGTGCCGCAGCAAAACATTCTCGGGCTTCAAGTCGCAGTGGATGACCTTGTGCTGTTTGAGGAGCATGAGCGAGCTGAGCATCTGCTTCGTGAAGCGCCGCACGAGCTTGAGTGAGGAGCCACGGAACGAGTTCGCCTTGATAAACTCGTAGAGGTTCATGTCAAGGAGCTCTGTCGAGATGCAGAGATGACCGCGGAAGTAGAAGCTGTGCGTAAAGTTGACCATGCTGTGCTTGTTTTTCGGATCCTGCGTTTGTTAGGGTTGCCCAAATAAAGAAAAAAAACACACACAGAGAGAGAGAGAGAGACTACATACCCATTCGCGGAGCTTCTGCAGAATGTTGACCTCGACAAGAGCCTGCTGATGGAACCGCTTCTTGTTGCGGATAATCTTGACGGCAACAAGGACGCCCGTCTTGTGGTCGATGCAGCGCACGACTTGGCCAAAACTGCCCTTGCCAAGGAGGTCAATAATCTCGTAGCGGTAGGCCAGGTGGTCGCCCGGGACAATGGCATAGTCTCCGCGCTCGTCGTCGTAGCCAAAGTTGGGCAGCTTGTCCGAGTTGACGTCGCCGGCCACCTTGGCCGCGTTTTGCGTGCCGCAAAAGTAAATGTCGCTGTAGTCGACAATCTCGCCGCGCTCGTAGAGGTTGAGCATCGCGATGCGGGCGGCTTCCTGCGGGCTGACGCGTTCTTTGGGCGTGGCGCGTTTGCGCAGAGCGTCGAGCGTGCGCGCCGCCAGCTCCGTGTCCTTGCGCCGTGCGCCGAGCTTGCGCATCTCCTCCTCGGCAATCAGGTCGTCGCTGTCGAGGTCGGCCGTCCACATGTCGTGGTGGTGGCGAACAGAAGCCGTCGATGGCTTGGTCTTGAGGATCTTTTGCATCACAGACGACGTGTGTGGCGGGTGCGCGGCGTGCGCGGCATGCGCGTGGCTGCCAGCCGTTCCGACGTCGGACGTTGCGGGGGTCGTCGAAACGCTGTCCTTGGCGTGGTGCCGGTCGCCGTTGGTCCAGGGTTCTGGCTTGGCCTTGTCGTGCGCCAGGATGGCGTTGAGGCTGGACGCAGAGCTCTTGCGACGCCTGGATTCCAGATAGGTCCCGGGCGGCTTGGCGGACGCGGAAACTGCGGCGTCCGGCGGGCTCTTTCTTGTCGAGGGCAGCTGGCTGACTGTGGCGGACTTGGGGATGCGCGGCGGAGGCGGCATGCCATCGTGCTTGTCGGTGCTCGAGATGTGCCGGTGGTGGTTGTGAGCGTGGGTGTCGGAATGGAACTGCTGCTGCTGCTGCTGCTTATGGCCGGAGGGAACAGGCTCTGCCGGCTTGTCGGAGATGGAGCCGCCCGCCGTGCCCAGGCTCGACTTGGAGTTGTTCCTCTTCCACGTCAGGCTGAGCTTCCGGCGCAGAGAGGAGCCGATCGACGACGGCGTTGGCGGGTCATCCGGGCTCGAAAACGGCGGCGGCGACTTGGGCGCTTGGCCGGGGACGGACGTTGACGTCGGCATCGGGTCCATGTAAGACGTGTCTCCGCCCGTCGTGATGATGGTGCTGGCCGATTCCAGCGGAGCAAACGCCCGGGAGGGCGTCGGGGCAGGAGCACGGGGCCCAGAAGGTTTGCGCACCGTCGAGGTCGTCGAGGCTGGGATCGGCGGCGGGACGGGCGCCACAAACGACGAGGGCGTCGTGTAGGCGCTGTCGCTGTCGTCGCCCGGCGTCTTGGAAGTCTTGAAAAAGGACTGGTCCATTGTGTTGCCCTTGGGAGCCGAGGTCGAGAGGAACGGGGAGATGGAAGGCTTGTGGAGAGAAGGCTTTTTTGCAGCGAAGCCTGCGGCCGGGAAGAACTCGGACGAGCTCGTGTCGTCGGCACCGCCGTCATCGATTGCGCTCTCGGTGCGCGTGTGGTGGTGGTGGTGGTGGTGCACAGACGAGCTGCTCCGCATGGCCAAGGCGAGCTCGGCGCGCTCTTCGTTGCGCTGGCGCGAGAAAAAGGAGCCCTTGGAGGCTGTCATGGGCGTTGTCGGGGTCTTGGCGATGATGCGGGCCGGCGGGGGACTGAGGCTGCGGTCCGGGGTCGCCGCATGCTGTTCTTGCAGGGCTGCAATCTTGGCGGCCGTGGGCACGCTGAGCGGCATGAGGTTCATGGGAGGCAGACGCAGAGGCTGCAGGTTCTTCTTGCCGGCGACTGTGGACGTCGCGCCAGTGACGGTGTGGTTCGCCTTGTCATAGTCCCTCGGCGCGCGCGTGCTCGGCTTGCGCTGGATCCTTGCGGGCGGGTCGAGGCCCAGGGGCTGGGTTCCCGAGATGCTGGCGGTGGACGAGCTGTGGGTGCTGCTGCCGTCGTATGCGAGGTTGGACTTGCGCCTCTCGAAAAAGGACGGCTCGGCCGGCGATTCCTTGGGCGATTCGTAGGCCTTTGGAATCGCAGGCACGGGCGGCACGTCCTGGCCGTCGTCCATGGGGGGCCCCGCGCTCAGCAGAGCCGGCGGTTTCGGCGCCGGCAGGCGGGAGCCGAGTCCGGCGATGCTCGAGGCGCCGGCAGCCCCTCCCTGCGGCAGCCGCGGCTGGATGGAGCCGGTCGAGCTGCGCACTGTGTTGAAGCTCATGGACGAGTTGATGGAGAAGCCCGAGCTGTAGGACTTGCGGTTCGGGTCCGGCGTGGTCCTTGAGGACGAGGGCGTCGACGCTTTGCGCGGAAGCATGGAGGGCGAGCGCGACGAGGCGCGCAGCTCGGCCGAGGAGGGGAGGGGCACACTGGACGTCTGGGGCGGGTCGCGGTTCTCGGCGCCGGCGTTTGCAGCGCCTCCGGCGCTCAGGACGGCGCCTGGCGGCGGCGGCATAATGGACATGCGCTTCATCCTCCACGCGTCTGTGGGACTGACCGTGCGCGCGCCGAGGCCGGTCGCGTGCGAGGCGTGCAGCGCAGGCGCCATGGACATGCGTTTTGAGGCCGCCGCGTGGCCAAAGGCGGCGGGCTTGGTGCCGGGGTTGCCGGGGTTGCTGCTGCTCGCAAGCGGCGCGCTGCCGCCAAAGTTGCCGGTGCTGTGGCTGTGGCTGACCGTCCGCGGCGGCCGCTGGGAGCCAGGCCCGGCCGTCTTGGAGGAATCGAGCGCGCCGGACAGGGACGCCCTGGACGACTGGTGCAGGGAGCGCGTCTTGGAGGCGCGCGAGCCGTTGAGGTTGCGCGCCGCGTCGGCGCCGCTGCTGCCCGTGCGGCTGCCGCCGTCCATGCTGGACCGGGTGGAGCCCGAGACGGGCCTGTCTGAGTTGGAGGCCAGGCTGGGGCGCCGCCGGGACGCAGACCGGCCCACGCCCGCGCTGTACTCGGAGTCGAGCACACCCGGGCCCATGGACTTCCGCGGCGGCTTGCCAATGTTGCTGTTGGACACGGGGGGGTAGTGGCTCTGGCGGCGCTGGCGCGAGGACACGGGGGCGGCCACGGGGGCGGCTGCCGCGTCCGGCGCCGCGCCGGAGGAGGCGGATGCAGAGAGGCCGACGTTTGTCCGCGTCGTGATGCTGGGTCGCCGCAGGATGGAGCCGGTCTTGGAGACGCGCGGAGCGCCTCCTAGGGCGGCGGCCGAGGAAGACTGCGGGACGGCGATGCGGGTCGCTGTCGCCGCGGTATGGCCCGCGGCGCTGGCGGCGGCCGCTGCGCCCGAGGCCGTCGTCGCGGCAGCCATCGCGGCGGCCGCGGCCGCCGGGGACCGGGCAGCGGACTGCTCCACCATGGTATCGACGAGGCCCTGGGCGCCCAGGATGCTGCCCTGGCCAGAGGGCGAGGGAAACTGGGCGAGCTTGAACTCGGTGGACGCGGACTCGAGGCTGCTCTGGAGATCGTCAAAGCTGACCGACGGCAAGAAGTCGTAGCCCGCGGCGTGGCCCGTCAGGCCGTCTTCGCGGTCGAGATAGGGGTCGTCGTCCGGGCGGGTGATCTGGGGCGGGAGAGGCGGTGGGAGGGCTGCGGGCTGCGGGTGTTTGCTACTGCCGGCAGCCGAGGCGCTGGTGCCATTGCCACGGCCAAACGAGAAGAGGGAGTGGCTGCTGCTGGAGGAGGCGCTCAGCATTGGACTGCGCTTGTCGGGGGATACGCCCCGGGTTGGCGACTGGGATGATGCTGCTGGTCGGGAGCCCGCCTGCGGCCGGGGGTTCCTCCGCATAGGGAGGACGGCACCTCGGGACCAAAGATGTGCGTGGCTGGACGACGGCTGCTGGAATGGTGGTCAAGAGCAGGGACCGATGGAGGGTGAAAGCAGAACAATTGGAAGACAAAAGGAAGACGGAAGAAAAAAACAAAAATAAAAAAAAAAACAAAAAGACACAGACGGGATGAACGCGCAGCCGACGTGAACGCGCTGCGGATCTCGACGCGGATTCAGGGCCAGAGGCCGCTGGTGGTATCGACGCAGGCAGCACAAAGCAAAAGGGCGGTGCGGATCGCGAGACCGTCACTCAGTCCAACCAAGGACTTGCGAAAGTTCAGGAGTCTACCTCATTCCGCAGTCTGGGTCGACGGGACGAGTGTCAGGTCGAGGCGAAAGGGGCGAAAGCAGCCGGCTGTCGAGGCCAGGACGACGGGACGACAAACGCCGAAACGGCTGGGAGACGACGAGATGCGCGGAACGAAGGCGGCCGTCGATTTGGCGATTCGAAACAGAATTCGCCTGTTTCTTCGTTTCTTTGTAGATGTGGGGAGGCGGACGGAAAGGGCGACGGCCGGTCGGCGACAAACGCACAGCAATGCTCGCAGAAAAAGAACGGCGATGGGTGCGGCGTGGAGGGAGGAGGAGATGGTCGCGGTGAGGTGGCTGAAGCGTGGTGAGCAGAACGCAAAGCCAAAGTCAAAAAAAGCAAAACGTCAAACGTCGAAAAACGGCTTGACGCAAGAGCCTCCGGCACAGGAGAATCAGGAAAGAGGCAGATTGGCCGTGATTTCTCGATGGCTCCTGCTGTTTCTTGCTCTCGTTTGGGACTAGGGCGGAGAGAGCGAGCACCTCACCGTCGGCACAGGGGCAAGAACGAGCAGTAGCGGTGGCTAGCGGTGGCTGTCGTGCGCTGGGGGAAGGCACGAAAAGGACGAATGGCCCGAAGGGACTGCGCAAAAAGTGGGTGCGCAGTGGATTGTGGCTAGCGGCTGCTGTCCTCGGGACGCAGGGGCAGCAAACAAACAGAAGGCACGACCCTGTACAAACGCAGGAAGCAACTGCAGCTGCAGGGCGCTAGCGGGGGCCGTTACGGGGCTGTTCCCCGTAGCGTGCGGTAACCGCTCTGAGGAAACTACGAGTACAGAGTATCTACTCCGTAACGTCGGAGACAAGCAGGACTGCTGCAGGCTGGAAGGACAGGGCGGACTAGCATTTTCAGGGGACGTGGGGACTGAGCAGCAAAAGGGGTTCGTTGGGAGAAGGGAAAGAGCGTCGAAAAGACGATACGGATGTCAGAAACGGTCGCGCCTTCCCTACGATACGATTTATCTGGCCTTTTCTTCCAATGAGTGGCAATCTTGGTGCGCACTCTAATAACCGGAAGGGAAAGAGCAGACCCACCCAAGAGATTGCCGGCTGTCGTGAACGATTTCCTGCAAGCTGGCACCCCAACGCTCGTGAATCGGTACGAAATGCAAGGGGCGGCGTCGGAATCGTAGACCACGAGTACATATACTATGTACTCGTAATGTGCGTCAGAGAAGGGGTGGTGGCGCAAAAAGAAGAAGACGAGGTGTTCATACCGAAAATTGGACAGTGCGCATAAAAACAGAAGACGGAAAAAGAAAAAAAAAGAAAAAAAAAAAAAAACGGAAAACAAAGCGGTGATCCGATGGGCCAGCGTCGAGATGAAGGGGACGCTTTTGTTTACGGGGCAGGCACCGGGCACCACGACCACGGGTTTGTTGACTTGGAGCTTGATACTGAAAGCGAGCCATTCGCCGCACTGGTTATGATATATGCCGTCATATAACAACAAACCACGCGTTGCCGGAAGAACATGGCTGGTGGCAGTGTTTGACATTATATGCGCAAGCGTCGTCGGTCTATTTACCCCCGTTGGTCGCCTCTTCTCTTGTCCAGTTACAGCTGTTCCTGCAGACGGCCGCCTGTCCGGCGGCCGTCTGCATGTGCGACGAGACGGATGGCATTACATATACCCACAGCAGGCCTCGACCCGGCCGTCCGATGCTGTGCCATGTCTTTTTCATCTATGAGAATATCTCGAGTGGCAGGCTTGCATTTGACGAGTCCTCTTCTTTGGGAAGCGTGGGAGGTGCGGCCCCTGCCTCGAGTCCTGCTATCTGTGCAAGGACACCCTCCTTTGCAAAACCCGGCGTTATGATATCGTAGTGGCCCTCGACGCGACGCGCCACGTAGACCGCGTACGAGTACGTCAAGGCACCATGTTGCAGTAACAGCGGCCATTGAACAAAAGAACGGCATGCGATGACGGAAGTAAAGACAATCCTCGGTCCAGTCCCCGGAGTGCAAGTGTTTGGGTTTCTGTCAGCACACGACTGCCCGGACTTGTGGACTCGGCAACCAATTGCATCCTTCGAGCGTGTTGGTCGGCCACATCGGTCACGTTGGCATTTGACTACAAAGTATTCGTAGTTTAGGTAAAGCACGTCGCCTGCAGCATACGCTTCAACTGGAGCACAGAGTGCAGTCGAGGCGAATCCTTCTGTTCCTGTAGCACATGTGGGAAAGGACAAGACGATTACACAGTTTTGTATATCTTTGCCGGATGCCGGATGTGCAATGACTGAGGTGAAACCGAGTTATATTGGGTGACTTGCCAAGGCCCAAATCTTTCTGCTAATGCTCAGGCTGGCATGCGTATCGTGCTTGTTCCGTTTCTGCACGTATACCTGCCATTCAAGGAAGAGAGTTGAGGAAGATTTGAATAGGTCGGGATCAAAACACGACAAACAAGCAATGACTGCTGTGAATATTCAAAATGCCACGCCAGAACAAGTTGTAAGAGTCTATTGGACAGTTTCAAATCAAGAAAACGGACACGGCAATCGTCCAAAAAACAACAATAAAAAACGGCCACGGACTTCCCTTGGAACACAGCATAAATAACATCGAATGTTGTCGCTGCACGGGTAGCTCCTTCCCCGCAATCCACCCGACGGGGGCGCTTCCCGCCACTAAAAATCGAGCGGTGGCAGGAAGTCGCGGCCCAAAGGCCAATAAGGCTGCCTACTCGTACAGCACGTGCGGGCTGTCTCGCTGACGTCGACAGCGCCTTCCCAAAGCCGAAAACCAGCATGTGACTGCAACGCCGCCGCTTCATCAGCAACACCGACAGAGCACGACACTCTTTCTCGCGCCGCTCGCGCCGCACTCCTCGCGTCAACAATCCGCTGCATTCGTGCGTCTGCTCCGTCTTCCCGCGCGCCCGGCATTCCTCGGCGCAAGGCCCATCGACCGGCAATGGACGAAATCGCCTACCTGATTCTCGGCGGCCACGACGAGGAGCCTCCGGAAGAAGAGGCACCACCGCCGCCCGCCGCTGCCGCTGGAGCGGGCATGGGCGGCGGCGTCGACAAGACGGGCTACACGAGCAATCCGCGGCTCGAGGTCGTCGGCGAGGCTGTCGGCGCCCAGCCGCACACGGCCTCCCCGCCCGTATCGCCCACGCCGACAACACCGCGGAAGCGGCGGGGATTCCGGGACTTTCTCAGCAACAGCAAGGCAAACATCCAAGACCAGCTGCTCGACAAGTGCGTTGGCGTCAGGCGCTGCTGACAGGGGTGCAAGAGAGGCCCGCGCTGACCTGTTTCTCTAGGCTCTTCCAGCAGGTGATCCCCCTCGATGCGAGCTCCGCGGGCGACGATGACACGGAGCTGAACTACGGCGACCCCAACTTTGGCGCTGCGCCGAACCCTAGGGACGGGGCGGCCGACACGGGCGCGGGCGCGGCAGCTCACGGCGGCGGCGGCGGCGTGGTCGTGGACGAGGACACGGAGCCGGTGAAGAAGCCGCGGCCCGGGTTCAGCGTCGCCATCATGTCCAACAACTTCCGCCGGTTCAACGCGCGGGTCGGCGTCCTGTTCCGCTTCCAGAAGAGGATCGAGCGGCTGCTGGGCTGGCGCCGCGCGTCGCACACAATCTCCTTCCTGGGCGCCTACACCTTTGTGTGCCTCGACCCGTACCTGCTGACGCTCGCGCCGCTTGCCGTCCTGCTGCTGAGCCTCCTGATCCCGGGCTTCATCACGCGCCACCCGGGCACGTCGACAACCAACACGCCGAGCCTCGTGCTGCCGTCCGAGTACTATGCGCGGGGACCGCCGCTCGCGCCGCCGCGCACCGTCAAGCCCGTCAAGGAGCTCAGCCGCGACTTCTTCCGCAACATGGGCGATCTGCAGAACAGCATGGAGGATTTCAGCGTGGCCCACGACCAGTTTGTGCAGACGCTCGTGCCGGCGACCAACTTTGAGGACGAGGCCTTTTCGTCGGCCCTGTTTGTCGTCGTGTGCGGCGCCGCGGCCTTGCTGTCCGTCGCGGCGCATCTGCTGCCGTGGCGCCTCTTGTTCCTGGTCGGCGGCTGGGCTGTCGTCCTGAGCGGCCATCCGGCCGTGGCTCGGCAAATCCGCATCTGGAAAAAGTCCATGAGCGCGCCGCCTGCTGCGGCCGCCAGCCCGGCACCGGCTGCAGGCAAGGCGGCTGACACCAAGAAGGACGGTGCTGCAGCTGCGGCTGCTGCGGCGCCACAGCCGCCGGCGCCGGCCTCGGCCGCCTCTCTGTGGAACGCGTGGGTCGCTGCCGACATCATCCTCGACGAGGCGCCCGAGACGCGCGAGGTCGAGATCTTTGAGCTGCAGCGCCGGCCGACGGCGGCTGCCGAGTGGGAGCCGTGGGTGTTCAGCCCGAGTCCGTACGACCCGCTGTCGCAGCCCCGGCTGAACGCCAACGCCAACGCCGCCTCCAACCCGGCGTCTGCCTTTTCCGGGGCCGGCGGTGGACGGCCCCAGGGCGCGCGCTTCTTTGAAGACGTGCTTCCGCCGCACGGCTGGGAGTGGAGCGAGAAGAAGTGGGCGCTGGACCTCTGGAGCCGCGACTGGGTCGAGGAGCGCATCATCACGGGCGTCGAGGTCGAGACCGAGGGCGAGCGCTGGGTCTACGACATGTACAACGAGCACGAGCAGCAGCAGCAGCAGGCAGCTGCCGCGGCGGCGAACGGAGGTGGCGACTTTTATGCCGACAGCACGGGTCTGCACCCGCCAGCGACGTCGTTCCGCCCGCAGCGGCGGCAGTGGGGGCCGAGCTGGGAAGAAGGCGAAGAGGGGATGGGCCGGCGCGGCGAGTGGCGTCGCCGGCGGTGGGTGCGGATGGTGAAGCGGAAGAAGATTACAGCAGTTGCATAGGAAGGCGTACCAATGCAGAATACGTGCCAGTGCAGAATACGTCAATGCAGATTATATGTAGCAACGAGAACAGCATACATTTGAATAGACTACCCCGAAGCACTCCTATGTTGCTACCAAAAACCTGCAAGTGCCCAAACGCCGAGAGGTACTGTGCAATATAAGAAAAAAGGAGAAACAAGCATTCGGTATTGTCTAACTCGGAAAACAAGAGAAAAAACCAGATATCCTGTGCGCCCCCCAAAAAAGACAAAAAAAGACACGCAGAACACAGACAAGCACGGCCGAAACCAAAGACGCCCTCCTCGCAAGTTCGTACACGGCCCCCCCTGGAGGCTTGCGCGCTGCTAGTGAATGGCAAGCTTGTCCAGGATGGCATGGATGGCGCGGCTGCGGCCCTTGCCCTCGTCGAGCGCGTCGGCCAGGCTGCGGGCGCGCGCGGCCAGGACGGCGAGCACCTGCCTGGTGTAGGCAAAGGAGCCGGTGCTCTCCATGTGGGCGACGGCGTAGCGCTTGACCTCCTCGTCGGCGGTCTTTTGGCGCAAGATGTTGAGGAGCTGCAGGTTGGACGGGCTGGTGCGGATGCTGTGGATGACGGGGAAGCTGAACTTGCCCTCGGTCAGGTCCTCGCACATGCCCTTGTTGTGGCTGTAGTCGGAGGCCAGCAGGTTGCGGTAGTCGTCCTGGATCTGGAACAGCAGGCCCAGCAGGTTGACGAGCGGCACGCAGTCGACAAGCGAGCGCGACTCGGCCTGCATGAGCTTGATGCCGAGGCGGAAGAGGCCGCCCGTCTTGTGGGCGACCATCTCGAGGTAGTCGTCCTCGGAGGGGCACGTCAGCGTCTCGCGCCAAAACAGGTCCATACCCTGGCCGCGGTGCAGGTTGCACAGCTCCTCGGCAAAGACGGCCAGGGCCCCCGGGTTGCGCAGCTTCTGGACCTCCTGCAGCGCGGCAAAGTAAATGTAGTTTGCGCTGTTGATGGTCTGCGGCACGCCAAAGATGTTGTGCGCGACGGGCAGGCCGCGGCGCAGGCTGCTCGAGTCCTCGACGTCGTCGACCAGCAGCGACGCCGTGTGCAGCATGCCCACGACGCGCGTAATGGTCTCGAGCGACTCGTGCGGCACCTCGAGCCAGCCGTTGAAGGCGTTGATCAGCTGCGTGCGGAACTCCTTGCCCCGCGTACTGTTGAGGTAGTCAAAGGGCCCGCGCACGATGCGCTCCTTTTCCTCGGTCCACGTGCGCCGCGCGCCAAAGTTGAAGTCCTCGGTGGCGTACCGGCTCGGGTCTGGCGGCGGCTGCGGCGTGAAGGCGGCTGCGAGCACGGTGGCCGCGGCGGAGGACGCGTCCGGCAAGAAGGAGGAGGGAGAGGGGGAGGAGGAGGGGGGGGGCCTGGCCACCGCCTGCGGTGGCAGAAACGGCAGCTGCTTTGCCGGCTCGTACAAGGGCGCCGGGGCAGCGGGTTGGTCGGCGGCTCCCGGCGCCGCCGAGGACGACGACGGCTGGTGCGCTGCGAGGGAGGCCATGGTGACGGACGGCTTCCGGGGGCGCCGGGCGGCCGCGTTGTTGAGCCAGTCGCTCTCGGGGACAGCCCGCAGCGCGGACGCGGGCTTGGAGGGGCCGGCCGAGGAGGAGGAGGTCGAGTGGTGGTGGCGGCGCGCGGACGACTGTGGCTGCTGCTGCTGCTGGTGCTGTTGCTGGCCGGTGGAGGAGCGCCGGGGCGGGATGGCGGCGGGCGACTGGAGAAAGGGTGGTGCTGTCGAGGACGAGGCGTGGGACGAGGAGGCGGCGGGCGCGGCGAGCATGGCGGCGGGCTCTTTCTCTTTGCGTTTGTTTGATGGAAACATGTGTGGCAAGAGCGAGCGGCGCGACCCTGGGTTTTGGGACGACGGGGCAGGAGCTCTGGCTCTCTTTGAACGATTTTTTAGACCTTTGGACCTAGCGAGGCGGGCGGCGGGCGGAAGCTAACGGCAGGCTGGTTGTCCGATGTCATGCGACCAAAATAGCAGGAACGTTCCACTGCTCCAGTGGGGAAGCGTCGTGTTGGGAAACGTAAAGGACGCCGATGCGATGCAGGCAGCTCTTTCCCTATCCTGTGATTGGCGTGCCGAGCCCAAAGGACGGAAGGTGCGACGAGAAGCGTGGGCCGTGCTTCCTTTCAGGCAGCAGGACGCGGCTGAGTGCTCAGGCGACAGTGGACGGACGTGTGCGCGGCGAACGACTGTATTTGCGGCAAACAGGCAAACGCAAACAGGCAAACAATTTCCCTGTGGTAGATGCAAGTTGAAAATGCAGAGGCCGGCGATTGAAAGAGGGAAGAAACGAGACGGCAGGAGCTACTCAGTAATACCCAACATGTGACGGACGCAATGCGGGGGCAAGTGCCAGTGGATCGAAGGAATGCGCGTCTAGGAGGAAAGGGCGACTGGCAATCTGCGAGCTATGTACGCAAACGCTGAGCCTTACTTTGACAACGGATCGGGATGCCAGGTTCCTGATACCGGCTTGGTTCTCTTCCCGACAGCGTACAGAGTATTCAGTTCCCCTGTCTGGCGACCTGTTATGCAAGATCCCGGAGGATCTGCTGTCCTGCGCTTTGGCCGTCAGGCAGACAACAGACTGCATGCGGCGCGGCGGCAATGCGGACACTGCAAGGCTGGAGGAGTGCGCATGTCTTGCTTGTTTTTACGGCCAGCGATCCTCACGGCGTCGTGCAGTCATACTTGTACGAATTGCGATGTGGTGATGCAGCCTCAGCAGTCGATAGCGCTGTTGCCCTGAATATGTAGCCACGTTCAGGGCCGTATTGCGGGGTGCCCGATGCCCAGTTTGGTCTAGCGCCGCGGCTGCCGGGAGTGGATAGCGCCTGCCGTTGCTGGGCCATTTATCGTGCATCTCTTGACTTGTAATCTTTCGTCCTCTTTCGTGTCTGATTTCATGTACTTTGTCTTTCTGTTGTTTCCTCTGCAGTGCGCCTTTGATCTCTTGCACAACGCCTCGCTCTTCTTCGCCTTCTGTATTATACTAGACTTTTCTTCTTTTCGTGCGGCCACTCGCTCCGACCAGGCCGGCGTTGTCTTTGTTTTCTCCTCGGCATCTTTGATTTTTTCGATTCGATCGACGTCAAGCTCAACCTGTGCCCTCCGTCTTTCGTGTCGTCCTTTTCTCGCCAGATCGCCGCCCACACGCGCAATGGAGGCGCTCCTCTCGCTCGCCTTTGACAACCTGTCGTCCTACGACGGCCCCAAGATCAAAAAGGGCCTCAAGCAGGTCGAAGGGCTGCTCGCGCCCATTTGCCTGTCGTCGGCCCGGGCCCGGCGGCGGCCGGCCGGCCCTGACGATGAGCAGCCGCAGCAGAAGCCGGCGCCCAAGACGCTCGAGGAGCTCAGCGACGACCCGGCGTTTTTCGAGTTCTTCAAGATCCAGGAGGGCTTCGAGTGGAACATTGCCCAGCGGCTGCTCGACACGCTCGACCGGCTGCTCTCGCGCGGCAGCGATGGCCAGAACGACCTGCTGATCCTCAGCACGCTCGACCTCACACAGGGCGTGCTGCTGCTGCACCCGCCCAGCAAGGTGCTCTTTGCGCGGGAGAAGTACATGAATGTAGGTTGCGTCCCATTTTTTTCCCTTTTTCTTTTTTTCTTTTCTTTTTTTCTTTCTTTCTTTTCTCTGACTTGCAGCTCCTTCTCGACCTCCTCGAGCCCGTCAACTGCCCCGCCATCCAGTCGGCCACCCTGCTGACGCTCGTCGTGGCGCTCATCGACACGCCCCAGAACACGCGCGCCTTTGAGGCGCTTGACGGCCTGCTGACGGTCACGTCCATCTTCAAGTCGCGGTCGACGTCGCGTGAGGTCAAGCTCAAGCTCGTCGAGTTCCTGTACTTTTACCTCATGCCCGAGACGCCGTCGATCCCGCGCGCCGACGCCCGCGACTCGGTGCCCGCCATGCTGCAGCGCAGCCCCAGCAAGCTGGCCAAGGCGTTTGGCGGCCACGGCGCGGCCAACGGGCGCAAGCGCCGCCCGGATGACGACGCCGACGTTACGCTGACCACCGAGGACAAGCAGGCGCTGCTGGGGCGCCACCTGCACAACGTGGACGACCTGGTGCGCGACCTGACTGCGCACATGCCGTTTGGCGGCGTTGTGTGTTAGGTTTTTTGAGTTTTCTTTTTTTCTGTTTCTTTTCTTTTTCTTTTTTCTCTTCTTTTTCGGATACCATTCGACGGCGTTTAGCGACATGTTGTCTTGTTTGATTTTGATTTCTTCTTTTGTCCTCTCCCCCGCCGGAACGCACTACGGACTGTACACTACTGCGAGCGTTTGTCTTTGCATTGCCTTTGTTGCTCAGCACTCCTCGGCGTTTCACCGAGGCTTTCCCTCTTGTCCTTTGATCTTGCTCTATATAGAACACGTGCACGGCTGGATTCACGGCCCGCAGCTGAGAGACAGCGCTGTAATATAAGACGTTTGATATTGCATTCTCTTTTGGCTGGGCAAGCCCGACCCGCCGGCATCACCTCTCATTCTGGTCTCGGCACAGCTTCGGATGCATGTCCCTCTTCGGCTGGCAACACCGCCGACTCGCTGTCGTCGTTTGCCGCTGCCTCGGCGCCCTGTGCCGGCTGCGCGGTGGGCGGCACAGGCACGTCTGAGCCGTAGAGCTCAAAGTGCTGCTGGGGCGCGGCTGCTGGCTCTGGGGACGCGTGCGGCACGGCCTGCACGGCCGCGCCGGCCGTCTTCTCGTTGACCTCGCGGATCCCCGGCAGAGCCGCCGTCGGTGTCGAGTCCATTTCCACGGGCGCCACAATGTCGTGCGGGCCGCGCGGCTGCACCGGCACGCCGCCCACGGCGGGAACAGGCGATATGGCCGCGGTGTAGGGCCCGGGCACGGCATCGGGGCCAAAGTAGTCCTGTGCCAGGCCCGGGAGACGGCCGCCGGCACCGCCAGCGCGCGACATGGCGTCCGACTCGGACCCTGCGGGCGGCAGCCCGGGCGTGCCTGCCGCGTCGCTGCTGCCGCTGTTGGCCGGGCCGACGCCGCCGACGCCGGTGCTGGCCGTGTTGCGACGAAAGTTGAGCGGACGGCGCCACGACCGTGCCGCGGGCGTGCTCGCCGACGCGGAGCCCGGGCCGTCTGCATACGGTGGGCCTTCATGCGGCTGCTCCTGGAAGTCGTCGTCCTCGCGCGTGCCAAACGAGGCCGGCGGCAGCGACGAGTCCCGGCGGACGCTGCCACGGCGCGCGCGGCGCTGGCGCACGCAGACCCACGCGGCGCCGCCAAGCAGGGCGGCCGCGCCGGCAATGGTGCCGAGCACGATGCCGGCCTTGGCGCCGCCCGACAGGCCGCCGGACGCGCCGCCGCCGTCGTGCGTCGTGGTCAGACCCGAGACGGTGGCGCCGGCGGCCGAGGCGCAAAAGACGCGGCTCGCGACGACGGTGCACGTGTGGCCCAGGGCGCAGCAGCCGCCGCCGAGGCTGCTGGGGCAGGCAATCTGGCTGGTTGTGCAGCCGCTGGGCAGTGCGGAGACGAGGCCCGTGGCGGAGCCGGCGTCCGCGGGCGCCGTGCTGCTGGCGGAGCTCGTCCAGATGCAGCGGCTGCTGGAGGCGCACGTCTGGCCAAAGCTGCAGCAGCCGCCGCCAAAGCTGCTGGCGCACGCAAACTGGCTCGAGCCCGGGCAGCGGCGCGCGCAGCAGGCCGCAAACGTCGAGGTGGCCGTGACGGTGGCCACAATCTTGGTGACGACGGTACCGGCGCCCGTGGCGACGTCGGAGGCGGGCCCGGTCAGCGGCAGCGTGGCGGTGCCGGACACGACCAGGCCCGTCTGCGTCTGCGTGCGCGTCGTGACCGTGGTGGCGTTGCACTCATACTGCGTCTCGTTGCAGGGCGAGCCGCACGTGAGGCCGACGGAGCAGCAGGCAGCCTGCAGCGTGCTCGGGTCGATGATGCAGTAGCGGTCGTTGGCGCAGCAGAGCGTCGAGTTGATATCGAGGCCTAACGGTCAGCCTGAGGATGATGAAAAAAGAAGAAAAAATAAAATAAAATAAGCAGCACGACTCACATGAATGGTAGCCGGCGGCGCAGTCCAGGGTGTCGCGGCGGGCGATGGCCGGCACGCCGCCGAGAAAGTAGCGCGGCGACAGGCCCGGGAAGGGCTCGTCGAGAAAGACATTGCGGCCGTCGAAGGGGTCTGCGCCGTCAAAGGCTGCCGAGGCAAGGGCCAGCGAGGCCAGCAGAAAGCCGGCGGACGAAAAGCGTCGCAGAGCCATGGCTGCGCTCTGAGAGACTGGTGATGCGATGCGGATGCGGCGCAGGCAAGAAATCAAACCAAGAAAGGCCGAGCGATGTCTGAAGACAATGCTTTCCTCACATCGTCCGTCTTGCACCAGGGGTCACAGCCAGGGCGCTTTTCTTTCTTCTTTTTTGTGAGGCGGCTGGCACTGCCCTCTTCCGGGAAGGTCTCCCACCGAAAATCGACGGACGGGACCAGACACACGACAACCAACAGGCAAGTTGGGGGCCGCACAGACGAAAAGGACAAAGAGAGCACCGCGAACGGCGGACTTGTTGGCGAGAGGGTGGAGGCGGTCGAAAGGGAACGAAGGAAAGAGAAAAGGAGAGAGGAAACAGAAAAAAACCAAATCTCACAATCTGACGATAATGACAACGCCGCCCGACACGACGAATACGACAGTCTCACTGCTCTCGTGCAGCAGCGGCGACACGTGCAGCGCATTCTGCGCCGGGCGCGCGGTGCACCCCAATCCTGCATGTCATTGCTGGCTGCATACGGTGCCATGGTGTGGGTGCCATTCGCCGGGCACCCGGCCTCGTCAGCGACGCACACGATTGGGCAACGCGCGCGAGACGGCACGGCGACTGCCCTGCGCAGCATCGCCGTCTCAGCCGCAGGCGGAGAACGCCGGCGGGTGTTTCTGACGACCTGCCGGCTGCCTGCCACGTCGAGCAGCACAGCTTTGCAGCAGGGGCCTGACGACGGCACCACGCGAGCGCAATGGCCGAGGACGTTGTTCGTTGGGCGGGAAAAAGAAGCCCGAGGAAGGAAGGAGGGCGGCTGGTTCCGTGCCTGCCTTCCGTTCCGTGGCCGTAGTCCAACCGCCGCCCGTCGCGCCTGCCGTCCGTGTCCGTGGCCCCACACCGAAAGGGCCTCGTCCTGTTGTCTTTTGCTGTTGAGCTTAAAAACTTGCAGCGTCGAGCCGCGGATCGATCCCGAGCAAGATTGTATATGTAGGACGTGCGTTTCCGTCGTTGGCTTCGCCTGCCGCCGGCGCCGATTGAGAGGAGCATGTTTGTATGTGCTTGCGACGTTGGAGTGTGGCCCGGAAGGACGTGTCCACCGCCGCATGTCTGCGTTGCCATGAGCGTTCCCGTCGCTCCGTCGCGTTTCATGGAAGAGTTGCACGTAACGTAAGAGACGAAGCGCTCATTTCACTCCCCCAGAATATGACGAGCCTGCGTCGTACGATAACGCTGTTGTCGCCATGCTGCGTACGAGTAGGCCTGATCTCGACTGCGCCGTATCTCCTCGGGCGGCCGTCTTGCATCTTCCCGCAGCACCGCCGTTTGCTGCAGCGAGCGGCCGTGCCATGCTCGTATCCGGCGCCTTTGCTTACGGCGTCTCGCTGTGTCGTCTCAGATGCCTGAGCTCTCAGACCTGTCTGACAAGTGCAAGTCCACGCGGAAAGAGAGACGAGACGGCACAAACGGCAGATGTCTTGGATATTATCACATTATCGCTGGCCGTCCAAATCCGGCCGACGGCCAGCATACTCATGTACATATATATGTAAATGTAACAGAATGTATCGTACATTACAGAAGATGTCTTTTCTGGTTGGTACCCCGATGCCTCAGCTCCACTCACACCGCACGTCGTAATGTCGTGTTTATTGCCAGCCTCGAGCCCATTTCCATTTTGCCCTCTATCGTGCACACGCCATCGCCCACGCAAGCTGCCCAGTTTTCTCTCGCCTCGTTATCGTGGGCCCAGACCCATTGTATCTTGAGCTTGCATCTTAGCCTGGTTTTTTTTTATCTCGTCCTGCGAACCGATCTGTTTCTTCAGGCACCCGACCCGCCCCAGCTGAAAAGCAATAAATAGACCAGCGGCTTTTCTCCTTTTCTGTCGCCAGAGCACCGCGCTGGACGCCGCCCCTCCGGAGGCCGTCACTCGTTATCACCGCGCCCCTGCCTAGCTGCAGAGCGATCCTTGGCAGACCGTTCGGTGTTTCGGTGCCCACAGCTCTGCTGCGGCCGACGTCATCGGTTCTCCGCCGTCGTGTTCTGAACAAATGCTCCGCGTCGACAGCATATCGGCTTGGTGACTTGCACAAGTACACCGGCCGTCGCTCCTTCCTACCCAGATCTTCCTACCCAGATTGCTTTGCAATACGCTGCCAATTGACCCTTTCCTCGCTGCTGTCGTCCTCGTTCCCGCCGTAATAGCTGCCAAGAAAACCATTCCACTTTATTAGAACGCTGCTCTTGGGTCAAATTGGACCTGCGTCTGTCCTGTTTTGAGTACTCGTACAGCCTGTTTGTGCCAGCTTATTCCATCCCTCACGCAAATTGCCTGACTCGGTAGCTCCTGCTCTTTGCGCGCGCCTTCCCGTGTGTCTCCTTTCCTGGCTCGTTCTTTCCTTACTCAGTGCTCCAGTACTTTTTGCTTTCTTCCTTTCTTCCTCTCCTTCCATTCTCACATCTGTCATTGCTTTTCTGCCCCGCCCGACGCTGTCGCTGCTTCCTTCCCAGCCCTCGACGCACTAGGGAGCTTCCAACTACGCTTTCGCGGACCTGGATGCTAGTGCCTATCCCTCAGCTTCATTTCCTTTCCTCTTCTTTTCTCTTTTCTTCTCGCTCACTGTCTCAGCTCCGACTTAGCTCGCCCCTATCGAATTCCCTTTCCTCGCCGCCGCCTTGCTCCGTCTTTCACCGGCGCGGCTTCTTCCTCTGTTTCCATCTCCGTTTTTTTTCCCTGCATTTTCTGCGTTTTCTGCTTTTCCTTGTCCTGCTTTTCCTTGTCTACCAGTCCTCTGTCGAACTCGACCACACGTCCACGAGCTGTGCGGCAAGCGCTACTTTAGGCGCAGACGGAACCGGCGACAGGCACGCTGCGCCCCATCAGCAGCATTGCAACGGACAGTCAGCAACAGCCTCGCACAGCGCACGAATCGCATCACAGGCAGGCCAAGGCGCAGAGAGAACAGAGCAGGTTGAAAAAGTAAAGGGAAAGGAAGAGAGGAAGGGAAGAAAGGAAAAAATAGGGAAAAAGAAGAAGAAAAAAAGAAGAGGAAAAAAGAAAAAAAAAAAAAAAAAAAAAAAAAAAAAAAAGAAAAAGAAACAGGCGCCGCCATCGCCGCCATGGCTCCCGCTTTCCTCAGCATCCGGCAGCTTCGCAGAAAGTCCCGGGCCAGCTTCCGGACCGAAAAGTCAACAGACACCTCGAGCGACGGCGGAAACAGCCACGGCACCACGCCGACAAGCGGCTCTCTCACGCCGCCCTCCCTGGGCCACCAGTCCGACCCCAACCTGCCCCGCGGCAACACAACTCCCCCCCTGGCGCCGCCAATACCGCCGCTGCCGGCGTCGGCGAGCAGCGCGTCGCTCAGCACAAAACGGTACAGTGTCAACGGCATGGCCGGCCTCGGCTCGCCCGCCACCAACGGCTCCGCGCGCGCCCTGCCCGTCTCGCCCTACTCGCCGCGCATCACCAACATTGGCGACAACGCGTGGGCCTACCAAAAGGCCCTCCTCGTCAGCGGCACCATTGGCGACGGCACGCAGCAGAGCCTCGACGGCGTCGTCACCGTCAGCCGCCTCGACGACGGCTTCCCCGCCGTGCAGTGGCCCGTGGCCGACGCGCACTTCAAGGCCCTCGTCTACCTCATGCCGGGCGCCAACAAGCTGCGCTTCGACTTTGCCAGCCCCAAGCTCGCCAACAGCGGCACCTCCAACCCCATCCACTCCTCGTACCTCACCGTGCACATGGTGCCGCCCACGGGCGCGCCGCCGCTGCAGCTGGCCATCCTGCTGGCCAAGGACTCGCCGGGCACCTTTGACGCCGTGCCGGCCCGCGTCGAGCGCGAGGGCAACGGCCTCGAGACCGCCGTCCGCAAGTTCCGCATGGCCGCCTACCTGTGGCAGGCCTTTACGGCCGAGCAGATGTGGCGCAACCGCCTGGGCCGCCGCGCCTTTCGCTTTGAGGAGGAGTGGACGCAGGGCACCGCCAACCTGCGCGACCGCGAGGCCGGCCAGATGCGCTCCGAGGCGCGCATCCACATCATCCGCTCCGACAAGACGCTCGCCGAGCTGCGCGACCCCGACAACGCGCAGCAAAACGCAAAGGCCAAGAACCGCGACGCCCAGTACAGCTTTGCCATGGACGCCGTGCGCAGCTACTTCCAGCCCAAGGCCGGCCAGACCCTGTACGTCTCGGTGCTGCTGCTGGACGCGCACTGGGACAAGCGCGCCCAGATGATCACGGGCCACGCCGCGCTGGGCGGCGGCGCCGGCGACCTGCGCGTGGGCGTCTTCGGCTCTCACTGCCTGCAGAGCTACCCGACCTGCTTCGAGGAGGTCGCGCCCGCGTTCAGCGACTGCACGCCCACGGACCCCGACTACCTGGCCAACGACGCCGGCGAGTCCGGCAGCTCGTGGGAGGCCGCCAACATTGGCATCGGCGCGCACCTGCACGAGACGGGCCACCTGCTGGGCCTGCCGCACCGCGAGAGCGGCGTCATGCTGCGCGACTACGTGCGCTTCAACCGCAGCTTCCTGGCGCGCGAGGCGTACGCCACGCGCACAAAATCAAAGGGCGGCCTGGTGCTCGAAAAGGACGAGTGCACCTGGCACCGCCTCGACTGCCTGCACTTCCGCACCCACCCGTGCTTCCGCCTGCCCAACGACGCGCCCGCGCCGGCCGACGACAGCGTGCAGGCCTGGCCCGTCGAGGGCAGCAGCGTGGCCATCACGGCCGCGTCGGGCGTCGCCTACATTGAGGTGCACGCCGAGGGCGACAGCGTCTGCAAGTCGTGGATCGAGTACGCGCCCGACGGCGGCGCGCCGCTGCAGCGCCAGGTGGTCCTGACGGAGCAGGGCATCCGCAGCCGCGTGCCCGAGGCCAAGCGCCGCAAGGACCCCATCAAGATTGCCGTCCGCTCGTGGGGCGGCGGCACGCTCGTCGTCGACGACGTGCGCCAGCTCGTGTCCAAGGACTCGGCGACGCGCCTGAGCGGCGGCATCCTCATGGGCAAGACGGCGTACCGCAGCCACAAGCTGGGCCTGGGCCGCATGCAGGGCACGCAGGCCCACGAGGTCATTTTCACCAGCGCCCAGCAGCAGAACCGCGTGCTCTCGCGCGTCATCTTCTACCACGGCCGCGCCCTCGACGGCCTCGAGTTTGTCTATGACGACGACTCGCGCCAGCTCTTTGGCAAGCGCGGCGGCAAGCCGGGCGGCGATGCATTTGACATGGGTATGTCGCCCTTCCCCTTCCTTCCCTTCTTTTCGTCCACGGCGAACGTGCCGCTAACCGTTAAGATGTCCGACGAGGCGAATACATTAGCGGCTTCAACGTCCGCTCCGGCGCGTGGATCGACGGTCTCCAGATCCTGACCAGCCTCGGGCGGCGGTCGCCCATGTACGGCAACGCCCACGGCGGGTCGGCCAGCACGCTCATCCCGCCACGGGGCTACACCATCTGCGGCGTGTCCGGCTCCTGCGGCGCATGGGTCGATGCGTTTGCCGTGCTCATCACGAAATGAGTGCACGGGACACGCAGGCAAATCGTTGCTCTTTTCACGTCCGTGCTCCTCTCTTCTTCTGTCTTGTTCTCTTCTGCATGCTTGCATGCCCATGACCTGTCTTGCACATACGCACACACACACATAATTACGTATACATACATTTGGGGGACCTGGCTTTATTTTTGGTTGGCTTAAGGGCACAGGACCGGCCCTGTTGATACAATGTCAGGCTTTCTTGGTTTTCTTGTTTTGGCCGTGTGCCTCTCGTTCCTAATATGGGTATTATTTTTCTTTTTTCCTGCCTTTGCTGCTCTCCAATGACCATGACGTTGCGTTTTTTTTTTATCACGTTTATTCTACTCGAACACGTTTGTTGTGGCACCTCGAATGCGTGTGTCTGACCCCAACCACGTAGCGAGGGGCAGGTCGCTGATATCATAGCTCCTGGGCTGCCAACAAATGCTCGTATGCCAATTGATACACAGCCGCATTACGTCGCTGCCGCTGTGCAACCAACCAGAAAGGCCGCACGTATGTATCCTGCTGGAGAGCTCCTTCCTCGCTGCGACCTCCCAAATGTATCCTATTACAGTATTTCGATGCTGCTGCGCCGCAGCCCCTCTTCCCCCAGAAAAAGAGGGCGCCTGGCGGCAAAAAACGACCAGGAGGCAGCCTTGGCGTCTGAAGATCACAAGCCAAAAGCTCTTTTGCTGTCTTCTGCCCCTGTAAAATGCCTGTACTCGTAGCAAAGGCCCCGGCAAAACAGGTCTGGCCAGGTCTTCCCCCCACGCTCCTTCCTGCTTTGTCGGAGGAAGCAAAAGGAAAGAGGCGGGCCGCCCGTAAGACAAGCAAGACACAAGAGGAAAGAGCGACTGTCTGTCCGTGCTCGTATTGAAGACGGCAGCGCGCAGCTTTGTGCAGTTGGGAGCTCCATTTGCTTGACCGCCTATGATACCTACTTTGACAACGTGCTTCTCGACTGCGTTAGCGCCGTTTTCTGCTGGGCTGTGCTTTTTTTCTCTTGCGTCAGTCTTCGGGTTTTAGTTCCTGCGCCGCTTTTTTGCCTCCAGGGCGCTCATCAACGTCAACCATTTCCCGCCTGCTCTCAACCAAAAATAAAACCAGCTGCCAGCCATTGGAATTTGCTCGAAAACCGGGCGCCTCTCCCTTTGCCTCTTCTGTCGTCTGCCATCGCTGAAGCCCACAAGGAGCAACGGCGATAGTTTGCTTGTTCGTCCCTGCCGTCGCCGTCGGGATAGCTCCACCTTTGGTTCCTTTTCGTCCCTCGTTCCTTCCGCCCTTCCTCCTCTTTTCCCTTCCCCAACCAAACCTTTTTTTTTTCTCGCCTGCTTCCTTCCCCGACCGTCACTCCTGCCCGCCGTGCCTTCTCCACCGCCCGCGACGACATCCGGCCTCATCTCTGCGCCGCCGCCTCTTCGTCGTCCTTTGCCTTTTGACGACGTCCTCGCACCAACCTTTTGCTCCTCCATGTCTAGACGGAGCGCCGCCATGGCGAACGGCAGCAACGGCAGCAGCGGCAGCCCTGCGCTGCCCCCGGCCGCTGCGGAATTTAGCAAGCCAGGTACGGCTTTCGTCCGGCGTCTTCTTCTTCTTCTTCTCTCTGGCCTCTCCTGCTGACACTACAACAGCCTACGACAAGCAAAAGATCCTCCTGTCCTCCGAAGCCGGCCACTTCTCGCTGATCCGCGCCCTGCACATGGCCGACTTTATCACGGAGCTCAACGGTGCGTCCTTTGTCGTGCAGCCCCCCTCCCCCTCTCTCCACGCGCTGACCGTGCAGGCCTCTGCGGCATCCTCTCCATCTTCTCGTCGCTGCGGTACTGCATCGACCCGACGACGCGCGGCAACCTCTGGGCGGCGCTCGCGCTGTTGCCGCTGGGCCTCTTTTTTGACGCGATGGACGGCAAGGTGGCGCGGTGGCGCAAGAAGAGCAGCATGATGGGCCAGGAGCTGGACTCGCTGGCGGACCTCATCTCGTTTGGCGTGGCGCCGGCGGCGGTGGCGTTTTCAATTGGCCTGCGGTCGACGGTCGACCACGTGCTGCTGGCCTTTTTTGTGCTGTGCGGCCTGACGCGGCTGGCGCGCTTCAACGTCACGACGGCCGTCATCCCCAAGGACAAGACGGGCAAGGCGTCGTACTTTGAGGGCACGCCCATTCCCACGAGCCTCGGCCTCGACGCCGTCATGGCGTACTGGATCAGCCAGGGCTGGATCCAGGAGAGCCTGCCGCTGGGCACGTGGCTCGCGGGCACGCCCTTTGAGCTGCACCCGGTGGCGCTGCTGTTTGTGGTTCACGGCTGCCTGATGACGAGCAAGACGATCCACATCCCGAAGCCGTGAGCGACGCAGCAACGGACGTGGGGACGGGCCGAGGAGCTGCAGCGGGGGGCCGAGGAGCTGCAGCGGACGGCCTCGCGTCTTTCTGTTGTGTACTGTATTGTCTTTTCTCGTTCATTTCTTGGTTGTCTTCTTTCTTTTCTTTTCTTCTCTTCTTCTGCATTCCCACATACTTCCCCCACTCTTCAACGTTTCACGTCTGGGCCATATCAGCGAGTTTTTGTTTCTTTTTTGCTCGACCGTTTGTTTTTCTCACGACTCATAGGAAGGCTGCGATGGAGGAATGAAACAAAAAACCGGAGCAAGGCATGCAGCAACCGGCGTCGGGAAAGAAAGGAAAGGCGCGTCATAGGTTTTGTTCAACAGGATACCAAATCGACGGCTTGTATTTGCATTGTCCAATGCCGTGACATGTTTCCATTACAGGCCTTGACGCCTAAATGGGCCCTCAAAGCCGTTGGACGCCTGCAGCTGCCGCTGGGGCTAGCGCCGCCCCTGGCAGCGCTAGTCGGTCGCTCCTGCGTAAATTGGGAGGCATGCCCAACGACATCGGACAACATCCCCATCGTTTCTGCATCACGACTCGTCTCTTCACCGCATCCGACGGCTTGGGCAGCACAGCAGGCAAACACCTCATCGCACGCTTTTTGGAAGGTCCCGCTGGCCACGGCGGTGCTCAACAGACGCCCTGCATCGACGTGGGGTCTCCTTCCCAACAGCGTCTTTCTTTTTCTTTTTTCTTTTTCTTTTTTAATTTTTTTCTTCTTTTTCTTTATTTTCTTTTTTCTTGCCATCCCACCCAACGGCTTCGCCGCCGTCCGCAGCGAGGCGCATGCGCGGAGGGACGCTCTGCAAGATCGCGCGCCGACCCCGCGCCTGCCATGGCGTCGCCCTTTGCGGCCGTGCCCGACGAGCTGGTGGTGGCCATCCTCGACCTCGTGCCGTCGGGCGACCTGGCCGACGCGGTGCAGCTGCTGTCGCGGCGCTTCTACCGGCTGTGCCAGGAGCCCAAGCTGTGGCTGGCGCGCTGCCGCAGCGACTACGAGCACTGGTCGGCGGCGGCGCGGGCGCGGCTGGACGGCGCCGGGCGGGCCAACCGCGGGCCGTGGAAGCAGATGTGGCTGGAGCGGCGGCGGGGCGACGCGCGGACGGCGCGGCACTTTGAGCGGGTGCTGGCGTCCAAGGTGGGCCGCGTGCGGCACCTCGAGGCCATCTGCCGGCGCGGGCTCAACGCCAAGGACTTTCTGGTGGCGCAGTACCGGCTGGCGGACGGGGCGGCGGACGACGTGCTGGCGCGGCGCTACTACGCGAGCACGGCGCTGGCCAGCATCCACCGCGGGCTGGCCGTGGAGGAGTGGTGCCGGGTGCGGGCGAGCGGCGACGGGTTCCGGCGGCTGGACCGGGCGCTGGGCGCGTTCGACATGTTTGTGCTGCACGACGGCGCCGAGGACATGGACCGCATCCAGGCGCTGCTGGACGAGCTGGCGGCGGCGTTCCGGCGCGAGCATGCGGGCCCGGCGCTGGCGGCGATGACGGTGCGCGAGCAGGCGCTTGCGCTGGTGCGCTGGGTCCGCGCGCACAACCTCGCGGGCATGGACGAGCCCGGGCGCCACTACCGCAACGTGCGCAACTGCCTGCTTGGCCAGGCGCTGGTGGCGCCCGACCACCCGTCACTGCCGCTGGTGTCGAGCGCGATTTACGTGAGCATTGCGCAGCGCATCGGGCTGCGCGCGTTCTGCGCGGCCGTGCCGGGCCACGTGCACGTCACGGTGCTGGGCCGGCCGGGCGAGACGGTGGACAACACGCCGCTGGACCCGCAGACGCTGGACGCGCGCAGGCCGGATCCGCCCGTCGGCGACGACGACGAGGAGGGCGAGGGCGGCTGGGAGGACCACGGCTACGTCGACGACGACGGCTTTGGGCCGGGGTACACGCGGCACGGGGACGGCCGAGACGGGGCGGCGCTGCAGATCCCGCTGTCGACGGCGCACCGGGCGCTGCTGTCGCCGCTGCCGGACAATGGCGAGCGCATGTTTCTGGATCCGTACGACAGCGACGCGGAGCTGCCGCTGGCGCTGCTGCGCGAGCGCATCGCCGAGGTGAGCTGGGGCAGCCTCGAGAACCGCGACGCGCACCTGCTGCCGACGCCGACGTCGGCGGTTGTGCTGCGGCTGGCGCTCAACCTCGAGGCCAGCTGGACGCACGCCAACCAGGTGGCCAACGTGCCGGCGCTGAGCGACGAGGTGCGGTGGCTGCCGCGGGGCGACGCGACGATGAACCTCGAGGCGCTGCTGTACGCGGCCATGTGGGCCACGGTGCTGATGCGGCCGCTGGACGGCGCCGGCTGGGACCAGCACCTGGACGGGCTGCTGGCGCGCTTTGCGCACTTTTACAGCGAGGACGTGTGGATTATCCAAAAGTACCTGCTGCCGCTGTACGACCGCTACACGGCGATGACGGCGGCGTCCTTGGGCGACGAGCACGAGGGCGGCGAGGGCGAGGGCGACGACAGCGACGCCAGCCGAGGCGGCGCGGGGCGGGCGCTGCTGCGGCAGCAGCGGCAGCGGCTGCGCGGCTGGACGGACCCGCGGGCGGTGGTGCGGATGGCGTACAACCTGGACCAGCGGCAGCCGCAGGTCAGCCGGCGCTACACGCAGGAGATCTGCGACAAGGTGCAGTACCGCATCGGGCAGGTGTTTCGGCACCGGCGCTTCGGCTACGTCGGCATCATCAACGGGTGGACGCCGGGCGACCTGATGTCGCTGCCGGCGCCCAACACCATGTCCATGACGGAGACGGCGGCCTCGCCGAGCGACGCCGAGGACAGCAGCGGCAGCGGCGGCGGCGGCGGCGGGGCGACGGCCGTGCCGGGGCCCGACGGCGTGCGGCGGCGGCGGCCGCCGAAAAAGGCGGCGTTCTACACGTGCCTGCGGCTGGGCACGGAGCGGCAGGTGGTGGCGCAGCGCAACATTGACATTGTCACGGACGCGGCGCAGGTCCCGGAGGCGCTCGTGTTTCTGGCGGGCAAGCACTTTAAGCGGTTCGACCGGGCGACGTGCACGTTTGTGTCGAACCTGCGCGAGTTTTTCCCAGACGACTGACGGGCTGCGGTTTTGGATCAGCGAGGCGCAGGATGAGCTTTATTCTTTTTTGAATTTTTTCAATTCTTTTTTCACTCCTTTTTGATTCCTTTTATTTCCTTTATTCTTTTTCTTCTCTCATGCTCGGCTACCAGGCTGGGGACTCGCCCACCCCCGGCTCGTCTGGCTCGCCCGTGGCCAGCCGCTGCAGCACGCCTTTGTCGGCCAGCTTTGTGAGCCAGCTGTGCACGGCCGGCGTGTAGTCGCCTTTGCGGGCGGCCGCGCGGCCGACGCCGCCGTCGTCGCCCTCGGTCGCGCCGGCCGTCGCGCCGGCCGTCCTGGGCGTGTGGCACAGCGCCAGCAGGTTGAAGATGGCCGTCTCGTCGTGCTCGGCGTACCTGGCCATGCGCGCGGCGATGCGGTCCCGCGCCATGGCCGTCCAGTCGCCGTCGCCGGGGCCGGGGCCGGAGCCGGAGCCGGGCCCGAAGCGGCCGAGCCGCAGCGGCTTCTCCTGCATGCCGTTGAGCTCCCAGACGTCGCAGCCCATGGGCACGTAGGCGATAAAGTGAAAGGCGGCCTCGTCGTCGGCGGCCGGCTTCTTCCTGCGCCGGGCGGTGCCCTTGCTGCCGCCACGCCGCGCCGTGGCCGCGGCTGCCTTTTTCCTGCGGCCGGCCTCGGCCCACTCGAGCTTGAGCGACACGTCGGACACGAGCATGTCGATGCGGCGCGCAAACGAGTTGTGGGCCGCGCGGATGGTGGCGTCGGTGCTCAGCAGGTGGCCGCGCAGCGCCGGGTGCAGCGGCTGGGTGGCGGCCTTGAAGCGCGCCAGGTGGCTGCCGAGGCCCAGGCGGTCGCAGTTCATGGCAATGTTGAGCATGGCTATGGTGCCGCAGGCGTTTTCGGTGGTCTGAGGGGTTAGACGACGCATGGCGACGCAGGGCGGGTGGAGCCTACCTGGTTGGCAAACCACAGGTTCGCGGGACAGTCCTGGTGCGCGTCCGCGTCGTCGTCCTCGACAAACTTGTACAGAAAGATGAGGCCAAGCGGCTCTCTGCCGGGGTCAGTCGCCGTCCGCCCGTGTCCTGCCGGCGGTCCATGCCACTCACGGAAGATACGAGATGGAGGCCTCGTCGACGCCAAACAGCTCGAAGATGGTGGCGTCGTGGATGCCGAGCTCGTGGAGAAGAAAGTTGAAAAAGGCCTGGCGGTTAGCACTCTTTTCCTTTTCATCCTCTTCTTCTTCGTCTTCCTCCTCCTCCTCCTCCTCCTCGTCTTCACCCACCGGCTCCGACTCAATGTCGCTCCAGCCCTGCCACGCCCGGATCTCGGCGTCGGTCAGCGGCGCAAACAGCCGCTCGTGGATCACGTCCCGCGACGGCACCGAGGCTGCGGCCCCGTCGTGCGCGGCGATGGCGGCCGTTGCTGCCGCCGCCGTGGCTGCAGCCGCACGCCGGGGCCGTGCCCGAGACGACGGCGACGGCGCGTCCACTGTCTCGCCGGGCCGCGCCCGCTTGGCCGGCTGGGGCGTGCTGTCGGCCGCGCTGCGGCGCGTCATCGTGCCGGCGATGCTCCGGCCTCGTTGTTTGCAGCGCGAGCGGCCCGCGCGCTCCTGCAGAGTCGTCCGAGTCGTCCACAGCGTCAGCGGTCCCGGCGGCCGTCTCCCGCGGCATGATCGTGGCCCGGATGCGTGCAGCTTGGAGCTCCTGCGTGAAGCAGCTTGGCGGCGGGTCCACCGTGCTAGCGCACAGTACCCACACTGCATGGCGTTCCTGCCTGCGGTTGCTGTCTGCCCCCCGTCGTACCTGCCTGCCGTGGCAGACCCGCTTTTCGCACCAATCAACGCGGCGGCCGCTGCACCTGCAAAGATTGCTCCTGCCAGCGCGTCGAGGAGGAAGACAACGAACGACGACAACAACGACGACAACAACAACAACAACAACGACGCCGACGACGACAACGAGCATCCTCACGCGACACGCGCCGACGGCTCTGGGGACCGGCCTCGCTGCATCTGCTCAGACATAACGCAGCTCACAGGTCTCGACGCGCAGCTCGCGTTTGTTTCTTTTTCCTTTTTTTCTTTTTCTTTTTTCTTTTTTCTTTTTTCTTCTCTTTTTCTTCTCTTCTCTTTTTCTTCTTCTTTCTCCTTCTCCCCCACTCGTACCACGCCTCGTCACACCGTACTCCGATGCCATGAACGCAACGCCCAAGGTGCGCTCCGGCGCGTTCCCCCAGACGCCGACGACCGTCCGCGTCGGACGCGGCGCGCCGCCGACGCCGTCACCCAGTCCGCCCGTCGACGCGCCGCCGCGGCGCACGCCGGCGCCGGCGCGGCCGCTGTTTGCGAATGCGCGGCCGGCCCACGCCCCGATGCGCGGCGCGGGCGCCGGGCCCGCCGCCCCGGATGCCGCCGCACACGCCCCCCCGGCGGCCGGCCCCCTCGTCCCGCTCGACATCATCGACGCGCCGACGCAGCGCTTCTACGCGGCGGCGCTGTACGCGCTGCTGGTGGCGTGGAAGTGCTACGACTGGGTGCAGCTGCTCGAGGACAACGGCGAGTCGTTCTGGCTCTTTGCCAAGTGGATCGGCCTCGACTTTGTGTTTCTGTTCGGGCTGCCCGAGATGCGCATCCCGTGGCTCGAGCTGTCGCAGCCCGTGGCCGTCTTTCTGTTTGTCAGCCACGTCGTCGGCGACTACCTGCTCATGTTCAACATCGGCGTGCCCTGGCACGCCTGGTTCCTCGGCCTGCTCAAGGTCTTCTACGACCGCGAGCTGTCCATCTCCGAGCACTACGTCAAGGCCTCGAGCATCCTGCAGAACGCCTCCCTCATCTCCGGCCGTCAGATCATCAACATCCTGCCCGAGGGCTCGGCCGTGCTCAACCCCGGCGGCCTGCCCTTTTGCGTCGGCGGCCCCGGCGGCAGCACCGGCGCGGCGGCCCTGCCGCTCTACTTCAACGCCACCATCCCCGCCGAGGTCGAGCTCGTGCGCCGGGACCTCGACTCCGACGCCGAGGAGACGCTGCGGCTGTCCAAGAGCCAGCTGCGCGACATTGCGCGGCTCGTCAAGCGCCAGGAGGCCGGCCCCGACGGCGTGCTGGCGCCCGTGCGCTACGACGTGCCCGTCCGGAAGACCGGCGCCTACCGCCTGGGCCGCGTGCTCGACGAATACAAGCTCGACGTGCAGCGCCCCAGCCCCTACTCGTTTGTCGTGGCCTGCCCCAGCGCCCGCGTCGGCGGCAGCACGCCCGGCGGCAGGGCCGGGGCCGCGGCCGCGCCGGGCCTGCTCACCCGCTGCCACGGCGACCTCTCGGACCTGCTGCTCGAGGTCGACGGCACGCCGCCGCTCAAGATCGTCTACAGCCGCACCATCAACGGCAAGGACCACAGCTTCCACTTCCAGAGCCTGCAGCCCGAGGGCTTTGTCTCGCCGCTGCTCGGGTCTGGGCCGGGGCGTTCGTCGGCGGCGTCGTCGCTCGACGCGCCCGACGCGCCCGACGCCGACCGCCTCGTGGCCGGCTTGTCCGGCTTCCCGGCCGAGCGCGACGCCGACATCGCCTGGGCCCGCGCGCGCCGCGTCGCCGTCGGCCTCAACGAGACCATGCACGTGGGCGGCGAGTGGCGCTACGCCATCAACGAGGTCCACGACGCCTTTGGCAACGTCGCCCGCTACAACGAGCCCGTCGAGGACCACGAGCTGCTGCCGCGCCCGCGCCCGCCGCGCCACCTCCTCGCCCAGAGCTTCCTCGTGCGCGAGCGCCCGCGCGTGCGGCTGCACGGCTGCGACCTGCGCCAGCCGCTCAAGGTCGCGCGCGGCAAGGCCACGCCGCTCCCCGTCCGCTACGAGATGCCCGGCGTGCGCCGCTCTGACGACAGCAGCAGCGAGGCCCACACGCTGACGTGGCAGTTCTCGCCCATCGACACGCTCACCAGGAGCGGCGACCACGGCGACGTCGTGGCCACCGAGACGTTCCACGCGCGCCACGCCGACGACCTGCCCTCCATCTCGGCGCCCGGCCTCTACACGCTGCGCTCCGTGTCCGCCGGCGCCTGCGAGGGCGAGGTGCAGGAGCCCGCGGCCTGCCTGCTGCTCAACCCGCTCGAGCCCAAGCTGGCGCTGCGCGCCGAGGGCATCCCCGACACGTGCGGCGGCCACTCCGTCGGCCTGCGCGTCGACCTCGACCTCGTCGGCACGCCGCCCTTTGTCGTGCGCTACGACGTCAGCTCCAACGGCCTCGTGCGCCACGAAAAGGTCGTCGTGCCCGGCATGCGCTACCAGCTCGAGCTCGTGCCGCGCGTCGCCGGCAGCCACCGCTACACCTTCCGCTCCATCGACGACGCCGTCTACAAGGCCCAGCCGCTGGCCGGCCCCGACATGACGCTCGAGCAGAACGTCAAGCCCGCCGCCCGCGCCTCCATCGACCACCCTACCGGCAAGGCCAGCGCCTGCCTGCAGGACGCCGTCGCCGTCGACATTGCCCTGTCCGGCGAGGCGCCCTTTACGCTCGAGTACGTGCTGCTGCACGAGGGCAAGCGCCGCGCCTTCAAGGCCGAGCACATTGACGCCTACCGCCACCGCATCGAGACCCCCGCCCTCGTCCAGGGCGGCGAGTACACCCTGGCGCTCACCAGCGTGCACGACCGCAGCGGCTGCCGCACCTTTCTGCAGGGCTCCGGCGGCGAGCTCAAGATTTCCGTGCGCCGCCAGCGCCCGCGCGCCGCCTTTGGCCTCATTGAGAGCCGGCGCCGCGTCCTGGCCATTGAGGACGCCGCCGTGCGCCTGCCGCTGCGCCTGACCGGCGAGGGGCCCTGGCGCGTGTCGTACCGGAACCGGGGCGTCTTGCCGGGCGGCGGCGACGGCGACGGCGGCGACGGCACAACCGCGCACCCGGGCCCGCTCATCACGCGCACGCTCCACTCGGGCAACGACTTCCTCGAGGTGGCCGAGCGCGGCACCTACGAGATTGTCGACGTCGCCGACAACCAGTGCGCCGGCCTCGTCGACGACACGGCCGCGGCCTTTGAGGTCGACTGGTTCCCGCGGCCCACGCTGTCGTTTGTGCAGACCGACGCCGTCCGCGAGCAGGGCGCCGGCCTGTTTGTCAAGCAGGACGTGTGCGAGGGCGACGTCGACGGCTTCGAGATCGACCTGCGCGGCTCGCCGCCCTACCACGTCGAGTACGACGTCCGCCACAAGCCGGCCAAGGGCCCGCAGGCCTCGCTCATCCACAAGCAGCTCGACGCCGCCCTCGGCCGCGCCTCCATCCAGATGGACACGAGCAAGGCCGGCACGTACCGCTACGAGTTTGCCGCCCCGGCCGACAGCCTGTACAACAGCAACCAGCCCGGCAAGGACAAGACGGCAAAGACGGGAAAGGCGGCAAAGACGGCCAAGACGGCAAAGACGGGAAAGAATGCAAAAAACGCCGAAGCCCCCCTGGTCATGCAGCAGACAGTCTACGCCAAGCCGACGGCCGCGTTTGCAAAGCCCGGCCAGTCGTTCAAGTACTGCATGACGGAGCAGGACAACGAGGACCGCATCCCCATGGTGCTGACGGGCGTGCCGCCCTTTTACGTCGAGATGGAGATCAAGCACCAGAGCGGCGCCGTGCCCGAGACGTACCGCGTGCCCTCCATCATGACCCACACCTACGGCCTGCAGATCCCGCGCCAGCACCTGCGCCCGGGCACCCAGCAGGTGCGCATCCGCAAGGTGCGCGACGCCCGCGGCTGCCAGCAAAAGACAGACGACGTGGCCGGCGTCGGCGGCAGCGACGCGTCGTCTCTGTCGTTGGGCGCCTCGGCCGTGCAGGTGCAGCTGTTTGAGGCGCCGGCCATCTACGCGCTCGAGTCGCGCACCGACTACTGCGTCGGCGAGCGCATCAGCTACACGCTGTCGGGCACGCCGCCCTTTGACGTGTGGTACACGTTTGGCGGCGTGGCGCGCCGCGGCGCGTCGTCGACCACGACGTTCCGCCGCGTGGCCGAGGCGCCCGGTGCCTTTACCATTTCGGGCATCAGCGACAAGGCCTCCGAGTGCCGCGCCGCCGTCAACCTGACGCGCGTCATCCACCCGCTGCCGTCTGTGCGCATCTCGCAGGGCCGCACCGCCCGCGTCGACATCCACGAGGGCGGCACCGTCGAAATGATCTTTGAGTTTGGCGGCACGCCGCCCTTTGAGTTTACCTACACGCGCAGCACCAACGCCCGCAAGGGCCAGCGCAGCCACGTGCTCGAGACCCGCCACGACATCTCCTACGACATGACCAAGACGGTGCGCGCCAGCCAAGAAGGCACCTACGAGGTCGTCGCCGTCAAGGACAAGTACTGCGCCTTTTCCACGCAGCGCGGCGCCGAGGGCGCCGACGGCGGCAGCGGCAGCAAGCGGAAGTAGGCGGGGGTTGATTCTCATTTTCTTCTTCTTCTTTTTCCCTTTTCTCTTTTTTTTTCTCTTTCTCTCTCTCTCTCTCCACCTTGCTGTTTGTTTTTGTCCTGTCTCTTCTCGGCATTCTCTCATTTTGCATAAGCAGGGCGTTGGGAAACAATTTGTTTTGCGTTTTGTCAGTTTCAATCTACCTCGACAGGCATCGGAAAAGAATAAAATCGGTATCATAAGTCCATTGCTGCAGCGTTTGTTTGGTGAAATCGTTTTGGTTTTTTTTGGTCACGTCTCTGGTCGTTCCTGCCGTCGCGGCTGGTCCCGTTGGTCCCGCTGGGCCCGTTCCCGCTGGTCCTTCCTCGTCTAAACTGTATCCCGTGTCTATAACGACAAAATGGCAACGGCAGATGCTGTCTGCTCCCGCTGTCCCTGTTTTTGGTGGCCTCCTTTTTGCTGTCGCGCGCGCGCGCCGACATTGATCGTACACGGTCTTGTCCATACGACCCTCAGTCGCTGTCGTCGTCGTCGTCGTCCTCCTCCTCCTCCTCCTCTTCGCTGTCCTCCTCGCTGTCGTCCTCCTCGGCCGTCTCGAGCCACTCGACCAGCACGCGGCAGCGCTCGCGCGCGCCGGCCATGCTGCTGTCGCCCGAGGCGCCGCTGCCGCCCTCGGCCGCGCGCCCGTCGGCCCACCAGGCAAGGATGCCCTCCTCGTCGAGCACGTCGCTGTCGTACAGCTGCTGCAGTAGCGCCGCCAGCAGCGTGCCCGGCGCGGCCAGGCCGCCCTCGGGCGGCGCGCCGGCCTCCTTGGTTTCCTTGTCGCGGCGGATGCGCATGCCCACGAGCGTGCGCTGCAGGGCGAGCACAAACTCGACCTGCTCGCCGGCGGCGCCGCTGCCGACGCCGACGTCGCGCACAAACCGGGCCGCGCCCGTCTTGCTCTTGACGGCGCGCTCAGCCGCCTTGGACGCGTCGAGGCCCTGGCCGTGGCCCTGGCCCGGGCCCGGGCCCTGGCCGGCGGGCGCGGCGAGCTCGCAGGTGCGCCGCGCAAACGAGGCGGCGACGGCGCGGCGCACGGCGCCGTCCGAGGCGTCGGTGGACAGGCGCAGGCCCATAAACTCGAGGCGCGCCGACTCAAAGTCGCCGCTGCTGTCGTCGCGCAGGGCGTCGAGCAGGCCGTTGACGGCGTCGGTGTGGAAGGTGCTGCTGACGGTGCTGACGCCGTCGGGGCCGATGAGGCCGGTGGCGCCGCCCGGGCCCGCCGCGCCAAAGCGGCCGGCCAGGCCGTCGCTTGTCGAGAAGCGCGTTCCGTCGAGCGACGCAAACGACGGCAGCCGTGACCGGGACCCCCGCTCGGCGCCCGCATGGCCGGCGCTGAGCAGGCCGGCGCTCTTTTGCGCGCCGCCGTCCTCGCCGCCGCGCCCGCCGCCGTCCTCGTCGTCGTCGTCAAACACGGCGCTGTCGTCGTCAAAGCCGCCGTCGGACCCAAAGCTGGAGATGGACGACGTCGAGAGGTTGAGGTGCGCTGTGGAGTAGACGAGGGACCGCTGGAGCGACTCGGCGCTGATGGCGTCGCTCTCGTCATCGTTGTCGCTCTTGTTGTCATCGTCGTCGTCGTCGTCTGCCGAGCGGCGGTACGCGGCGCCCTTGCCGCCGGCACCGACCAGCGCTGCGTCGTCGGCCGCGTGGCTGCCGTCGGGCTTGGACACGGACAGCACAACCGGGCTGCCCGGCGCAGCCGCCAGCTGGATGTTGTCGGCCACGGCGACGCCAAACGACAGCACCGAGCCGGCCGGCACGACGCTGCCGCGGCCGACATGCACGTTGCTGGCCAGGATGGACTGGACGAGGACGGCGTTGTCGCCGACGACAACGTCGTCCCACAGATAGCAGTTTTCGATGCGCACATTGCTGCCGATGCGGCAGCGCCGGCCAATGGTGCTGCCCGAGACGACGCTGTTTGCGCCAATGGTTGTGTGCAGGCCCAGCGCGGCGCGTGACACGGCCGCCGACCGGTCGATGGCCACGCCCCGCTCAGCCGACACGCCGCCGCCGACGCCGCTGCCGCCGCGCCGCCGGAGGCTGGCGTACGAGTGGCCGGGCAGCAGGTTGGTGTCGGGCACCATGGGGTAGGTCCAGCGGGCGAGGATGTCGCGGCTGACGGCGTCGTACATTTGCAGGCTGTTGACGCGGGCGGCGTAGGTGCCCTGGGGGGAGAGGGCGGAGACGCTGTCCGAGACAATGTCGGTGTAAATGAGCTTGCCGTTCAGCTCCCAGTCCTTGAGGACGTTGTGCAGAAAGTTTTTGCGGGGCAGCTCGCAGTCGAAGCTCTCGGTCCACAGGGCCAGGACGTCGGGCGTGCAGATGTCGATGCCGCAGTCGACGAGGTCGGCGCGCACGGCAATGTCGGCGTTGCGCGCCAGAAAGGCCGGGTCGATGTCGAGGAAGCGGTCGGCGCGCCGGTCGAGCGGCGTCATCTCGTCGTACTGCAGGCAGCGGCCGGACGCGGCGTCGAGCACAAACAGCGGCTCGATGCCGTGCGCGCGCGTGTGGTGGTCGTCGCCGCCGCCCTCGCGCAGCACGAGCGTCATGACGGCGTCGCGGTTGGCCTCGCGGCGCGCGCGGTGGCGCGCCAGCACGGGGTCGAGCGGCACGTTGGCCACGAGGTCGCCGTGCACAAGCACAAAGTCGCCGGCAATGATGCCGCGCTTGTCGAGGTCGCGCAGAAAGTCACCCAGCGACGTGGCCTGGGCCACGCGCACAATCTCGAGCGCCTGGAAGGGGTTCGTCCTGCTCGACGGCGCCCAGCGCGGCGAGGCGGCCAGGTAGCCCTCGACCTGGTCGGCAAAGGCGCCGCAGTACAGGAACACCTCCTGCACGCCGTTCATGGCGAGGTACTCGAGCGTGTACTCGATGAGCGGCGTGTTGGCCAGCGGGAGGAGGCACTGGGCGTGTTAGTAGGGAGGGAAGAAGCCTGAGGGAGAGCTTGGGGGGGTACTCTTGGCCGGTCGAGGGTCAGCGGCTTGAAGCGGTCCTGGAACGAGTCGGCGAGGATCTGAGATGACGCAGTGGTCAGCATGGAAAAAAGCACCAAAAAACATCACAAAAAGCATCACAAAAAGCATCACAAAAAACACAAAAACATCAAAAACAAAAACATCACGAGATTCGATACGCACAACGGCCTGCAGCACATCCTCGCCCTTGTCGTCCGCGGGGCCTTTGCCGCCGGGCTTCTTGCCGCGGGCGCCGCCGCCCTTTTTGGTTGCCTGGGACATTGGCGCGGCCGTGTGGACAGTCGAGCGCGTGCGGCGGATGCGGTGGTGTCGTGAGGCGGTCGATGTGGTCGGGGGGTTCCTGCGGCGTCTCGCAGTGACGTTGCTGTGAGTCAAAAAAAGTTAATGCGGGACGAGGCAGTCGCCGAAAGGGGACTAGCTCACTTGGACTGCATCTGCTCTTTCCTCGCGATGTTCATCGCATCGCACTTCAGAGTCACGTGCACTGGACCATTACATAATGCGGATGGCTTGCATCCTGTCGCCAACGTCCAGCCAAACCCTCTTTCCGTACATCCGCAAGGGAATACGACGAGAGGGATCGTGTATGTAGAGTACTCGTACTCGTATGCCCCAGATCATGCCACCCAGACGGGTCCAGACCGCCGCCCAGGCCTGCCAGGCCGCTTTGGGTGCCATAGGCGAGGCTCCATGCCTGGACGCCGGGCCTGGGCCGCTCCAAAACGCCGCAGGTCCACTCCCTCACGCCAGCGACGCCCCGGACACTCCAACGGCTTTCTGTCTTGCCGAATCCAGCGTTTCCTGCTGGTCTGTTTTGATTTCCTTTTCAAGACACGCCTGCCCTCGTCCTCGTCTCTCTGGAATTTCCACGTCTGCTCCTCGTCTTCTCTCCCCTTTCCCTTCTTGTCTTTCCCCCGGCCATCGTGTCTCTTGCCAGCCCGGGGGCACCCGGGGGCCACGGTTTGTTTTCCCCTTGCGTCCGTTGGCCTCGACGTCTGCTTCTCTCGACCATGACCGCCGGCATCACGCACCTCTTGCCGAGCCTCACGACACATGCGACCACCTCCCCGCGACCGACAAAAGCAGAGCCAGAAACCAAGCGCATTCCATTCATTATGGGGGGCGGGTGCATGCGATGCCCAATCCCGCCCATGAATATCCAAAAGCGAACACAAAGAACAAAAACAACCAAAGCAACCAAAACCAAAAGAACCAAAGCCAAAAACAAGCATCCAGAAAGACACACTCGGGGATGCGCGACCCCCAGCCGAAACGCCAGTGTTTGAGTCCCGTGTCCAGTCTCTTGCTTGCTCCCAAACAGAGAAGCACTTGGATCGCCACTGCATGTCTCCCATGTAAACCAGAAAGAAAACAGCCTTGTAGCCGCCCGAACCCCCCTCCCTTTCTCGTGCGGTAAGTTGCGGGTATGGAATCATGATCAGAAAATAACAGCACGAGTACGCTCTCGCCTCTGGCTTCATGCGTACTGTCCGCCTGGGCCGTACAGCCGCTGTCGCTTCTCGGGCCGGTCGTCCTGCGCGTTGCCCATTCCGTGCGGCGGGCCGCCTGCATACGCCGTCCGGGGCGGCCCGGCGCCGCCTCCGTTGACAGACGCCTGCATGTACCCGCCAGCACTGTCCATGTTCGGAGACGCATGCTGGAGCTGACTGGGGCCTGGCGAGTGCCAGGACGAGGATGTTGCCGGAGACTGGATGGGCGTGGTCTCAAACTTGACGTTGCCGAGGGTGCCGGCCGTCTGCATGCCGCCCATGCCGCCCATGCTCGGTGCATTGGCATACCCAGGCGGTGGTCCGCCGGCCGTCTGCTGGCCCATGTCATCGCCCGGGCCGCCCGCCTGGGGGTTCTTCAGCAAGTACGGTAACAGCTTCCGCAGAATCCGGACCATGCCCTCCTTTGTGAACGGCTTGGCCAGGACGTCGTTCATGCCCCAGTGGAAGTACGTAGCAATGTCCTCGCTGCGGATGTTGGACGTCATGGCGACAATGGGAACACGGGGCGCCGCAATGCGGATGCATGCCGTGGCAGAGACGCCGTCAAACACGGGCATGATAATGTCCATAAAGATGAGGTCGTACCGCTCCGGGTCCTGGTTGACCTTGGCCACCGCCTCGGCGCCGTCTCTCTGCAGCAGTGTCAGCAGTGTCGGCAACGTGTGAGCAAAACAAAGCTAGGGAAGAACGTACAGCAATGTCCACGCTACAGTCAATCTGCGACAAGAACTTGGCGCCGATTCTGGCGCAAACCTTGTCGTCTTCTACAAGCAAAATCTTGGGCTTCTGGTGGCCCCACAGCGCACCTCCGACTTCTTTTGGCGGCGGCGATATTTGGGGCACTTCTGCGCCGTTGGGGTTGCTGAGCGGACGGGTGTACGGAATGTTGTTGATGTGGTCGGCGTGGAAGGGGTCGATGCCGGCGTTCTGGCCTACGGGATATACAAGGTGGCGCATGTCGTTGACGTCGCCGACGCCCATGGCCAGGCCGGCCGACCCGGGCGCGTGGAAGACGGCCGAGGAGGAGCCGGCCGACTCGGGCGGCGAGGTGCCGGCATTCGACTGGAAGAGCGCGGTCAGGCGCTCGAGCTCGCGGTCGGCAATGGAGTTGGACGAGACGTTGTTGAGGATTTCGCGTGCGCGGCGCAGCTCGGCGGCAGGCTCGTCGGCGCTGTCCGGCAGCATGCCGAGGCCGCCGGCGCCGGCCGTGTGGTGGAACTGGTTGACTGTGTTGTGGCCGGCGTGGTTGGCGTGCGCCGACTGGCGGCTGTTGCGCCGGCGCTGCTCGTCAATGTTGTTCAGGTGGCTGATCAGTTCGATGTGGACCTGGTGCTGAGCCTTGACCATCTTCTGGACGCTGATGAGCTCGTCGACGAGGACCTTGTTTGTCTGGGCAAGGCTGGTGTACTGCTCCTGCAGCGCCTGCACCTGGTGTTGTGTCGCGGCCAGCGTGTCGTTCAGCAGGACCATTTGCTGCGTGGCGGGAAAGGGCTCCTCGGCCACGGTGATCTTTCTTGTGACGGGCGCCTTTCGCCGGATGTTGTCCAGGCTGTCCTTCTTGTGCTGGCGGAACTCGGGATGCTTAAACTCCCACGACTGCGCAGACGAGACGATGGCTGTCAGTACCCGCTGCTATGCGTCGAAGAAAACACGGCCTGGGAAGGATCGGCCACATACCCCTGGGCCGTACGCCGACTGGCCTGTCTCCTCGTTGTGTCTGACTTTGTGAAAGTCGTACTTGTTCAGCTGGCGGACGAAACTGGCAAAGTTGCTGTGCTTGAAGTGCTTTGGTAATATGGTCTTTGTGAACTTTTCGTTCTGCAGAGCGCGGTCAGTCGGACGATCCGAGGGAGAGAGAGAGAGAGAGAGAGAGAGAGAGAGCCTACCTCTAGCACGACAAAGCTTTCGCCGTCGTTTCCCCAGCGAACAATCGAGTTGTACGCAGGATCCTCGAGCATTCTAGCGATACCGCGTTAGCAGCCAATTGGACGAGCAGGCCATCGTCCCGTCGCGGGGAAAGAGGACAGGAGGAATTGGGGGTCCCGTACTTGTAGAGCTTGCGAACCTGTACGAAAGCGGCCAGGTTAGCAGTGGAAGGACGAGGCGCAAAAGAGGCATGCATACAAAGTCGCTAGAGTTGTTCGCGCCCTGCGCGGCCAGGTCGCTGTCGGCTTGGGGTGGCGGCATGATGGCGCCGTACCATGCGAGACGGGCAAGACGGAGGAGGCGGGTGTCGGAGAAGAGGCGGTGGCTGCCGCAGTGCCGCCCACGATGTGCGCTGTGCAAGAAAGAAACGGGCGCACCAGCGCCGTTGCCGGCCGAAAGTGCGATTCTGCAGAGGGGAGGGCCCAAACGGGGGGAGGTGCGAGGTGCGAGGGCGCGCGCGCAATTGCGATGCCGGGAAGCGGATGAGATGCGCCGAAAGCGAGTGTGTTGCTGGCGGGGAAGCAATGCAGAGGGAGGCCGAAAAGCACGAGGGCGCAGGAGAGCGGTCGTTGGACGCAGAGAGGGGACGGAAGGGCGCGCAGTGGAAATTAAATAAAAATAAAAGAGTCAGCAGAGGCGGCAGAGGTCGAGGACGCGCACAAGTAGAGAAAGAGGTTTTGACGAAAGCGAAAGAGGAGAACCTGAAGAACCGGGGGGGGCAAGGAGGAAGGGCTGGCGGGTCGGGGTTGGCGGCGAGGAGAGGCGTGTGGTTCGTCGATATGGGGGCCGCCGGACGGAACTTGGTCCTGCTGGCTTTTCAGGCTTTTCTGCTGTGCAGCGCTTTGTGGTCCAAGGCTTTGTCCACTTTATTCCCTGGCGCTGGAAAGCGGCGCCTTCAACAGCGCAGCGGACAGGGCTTGCTGCGCGCGCCTGGCTTGACTTTGACGGCCGCGTCCTCGATCGGTGCGCGTACGTGATACTCAATGTCTTTCTCGTCGAGCTGCACGTGCACTGGACGCCGTCGCACGCACACCGAGACACTGCTCGCGCTCGTGGCTCGTCTGCCGAGTAAAAGTCCAAGCTGGCCGGGGGCGGGCCTGGTTTGCACGTCAGCGCGGGCCTCATCCTGTTTTCCGCCTTTTCTCGAGCCCCAGATCTCCACTTTGCCCGGCAAAAGGGGACAGCAGAGGGCAGAGCAGAGGGGGTTGATCCGACGTACTGTACAGGTGTCTGCTTCTCGAGATGCAGACGCGGATGTGCTGCTCTCTGCGTCCTCTGTAGGTATCGAGGCGAGCACGCAGCAAGGGGCCTGGCCGAGGCGAGGGGACAGGGGATGGAGCTGAACAAAGGGAAATTGTAAGCAATGCTGAGTACGAGTACGAGCACTCGTATCTCTGAAATGGGATCGCTTTGGCAGCTTCGTCGCAGGGAGAAGCGGCAAAAGGGAAAAGGCGGGGGACGGCTAGGACTAGGCTCTGCAAGGTAGCACTGGGATGGCGGAAAGGCAGACGGACGAAGCAGGACAATGGACTTTCAGACAGCAGAGAGAGAACGCGGCGGCGATGCAGCTGGGGGCTTCTATGGCGATAGGAGCGACTCTGGGCTCCTGCCCTCCGCCAAAGCTGGCTGCATGGGCGAGGCACACGGCAGCCGCGACCTGCGATGCTTCCCATGGCCCGTCTGCACGACACGCTTTCAAGGAAGGACCACTGGGGCAGGAGGGTAAGGTGAGAAAAAAGCCCGCAGCGAGGAAAGGGCATTGAGACACAGGGCAGGAGCCACTGCTGCAAGGGAGACAGCTCGCTTCAATCGCCTCACTCCTCTTTTTTCTCTTTTCGGCATCGTCTCCTGCGTTGCGACTGGCTGCCAGCGGAGGGTCTGTTTACTTTTACGATATGCTTGCCTTTGCTCTTTCCCGCCGTCATGTCGAGTTGGACCCAAATAGGCAAGGACGACCGACGGCAAGGACGACCGACGCCCATGTCGCCATACGAGTACAAGCAATATACGACGTATGTACATATACATTACTCGCACAGAAGCACGGCGTGCTCTTGCAGTCTCCCTTGCCTTTTGGTGGAATTAAAACTGGGACGGGCACGCGAAGCGTGGACGCCGGCAAAATGCCAGCAGAAAAAGATGCGGATCTGGCAAACCGCCTGCCGATCCTGCCCTGGTTCGGTTTGGCGCCGCAGAGGAAGGAGGGATGGGTGGATGTCGTTTGTTCTTTCTCTTTTCAAAAGATGGGGCATGACGAGGATAGGGCCACCTTGCTGCCGCTTCCACTTTTCCTTTCCACGCGTCAACATCCATCGACGAGGACCGTCTCGTCCGTCGCATCGCCGTGGAACGCGCTGCTCGCTGCGGAACAAGGGGAGCTCGCAAACGGCGCCCCACTTGGCCAGCCAAACGTGCGCGGGAATTTGGAGCTTGCCGACAGCGCGGCAGGCTGTTGGCCTTTTGCCTCCTCAGACGAAGCAAGCAGCACCACGCGAGGAGACTGTTCTCCCATGGCGGCCCTGGCTCGGCTGGCAGGCAACGGCACAGGGACGCGGCGCTGTCCGCGCCAGACGAGAAATGCCTGGGCAAATTATGTCCGGTGGTGTGGAGAGCGCGGGCGAGACGCATCAGAAACAGACAAGAGGAGAACGCCCATACGAGGCATCTGCAGCAGCGTTGGGCGTCTCATCGACTCGCATTTGGGGCTGCTCATCGCTTCTTTTCCAGCCCATGTCCCGGCTGCCGCGAGACGGATGCCTGCTGCGGCCACGCGGATTTCTGCATCCGTCAGCTCTGGGCAAATGAGACGGCAGCCATTGGCATCCAGCCACTGGCATGGCAATTCCCAGGCGGAAAGCTGGTGTTGGGAAAAGCCCAAAGCTCCGGAAATTGGAGACGTCAAGGTCCCAAAAGGGACTATGATACGCGTATGGCGGTTGCTTGTCGCCAAGACCTGTGGAAGATACCTAACCCTTTGGCGAGGTGGCAGGGGCCACCGCTCTTCTTTTCGTTCTGACCCATGCCGAATACCCGACAAATCCTCCGCATTGCTTCTTGGCAGAGAAGGCACTTTTGCCGTTCAGGGTTCAGGACCAGCAAGTCCAAAGACGAGCCAAAATTAAGCAAATGTCGACAGCCACCAAAAGAAAAAAAGAAGAGGAAGAAGAAAAAAAAAACAGGCCATCGATAGGCCATGCTCGATACGCTTCGAATAATGTCCGGACACCTTCCAAATGCAGGTTTTGTTTTTCCTTTTTCCTCTTCTTTTTTCCATTTCCATTTCATCTCCTTTCCTACTTGCTTTTTCTTCCATCCCCCTCTCATTCCAGCCACAGCACTGCATGCAATTGTCCAACGCTGGCCTCAAACAGGAAGGTTCCCCGGCAAGCCGCCCAAGGAAGCGCGCAGCAGCTCAGCCGCACCTTGTTTACTCCATCTCGCTGCCCGTGTTAGTGAGCTCCGAGACTCGCCAATATTGTTCTGGAATGACCCAGCGGCCACGCCGTCGCTCGGCTGATGGGGTAGCAGCGCACGCCTCTCCCGTGACCGCAATCCTTCCCAGACAAGCACCACGGCTGAGCTGGGGCCGTTCATCCTCTCGTCTGTTCGTCGCACGCCAGAATCGGGGGAAGTGGGCTGTCACCAACAGGGGGTGGGTCCAACGAACGGTCTAGACCTCGGCCGCTCGCAGAGACCCTGTCCAGAAAAACGCAATCGTCAACCACCTCGACCCAAGCTTTCGGGAGACCCCAGAAAGGGCTTACAGACCCATGGGCGAGGCGCAAAGATCCCCGTTCTTTGGTAGCCTTGATCGCACGAGCTCTCCTGCAGACCCAGAATGGTCCATCGGAGTCTAGACCACGCCTCTGCTCTCTGGAAGCAAGACTGAGTCTCGCACGACCGGCTGACGGGCAGAGCCTGAGAGACAGGGGTCCTCCCTTTCAGCGCGCGCCGTCTTCTCACTGGAGAATGCAATTTGACACCTGGGGACTGGCGTAGGCGCACGGCGTCCACCGTACCTGCGTCTTGGGCCATGCTCCTCCCACTGCAGGCCAGAGTTGGCCTCCCTTGGCGCTGGCTTGCTTGTGCATGGGCGTCTCGAAAACAAGACGTATCAATACTTTTGCCCACAGCCAGGCCCAAAAGAGCCCAGGCGTCTCGCACCCACCCACCCTTCTTCCTTCCCCCCTGCACGTCGCATTGCTTCCATGTGCTGGCCACATGGCAAACGTACGGGGGCCTGGGTCACTTCCGGACATGGTTTGTCGGCCCCGAGACTCAAGAGACCCAAGAGGGAACCCTTCGGCCGGCGTTGCCGATGCACATAAACTCGTGAGAGAAGCAAGGATGAGCTTGGCCAAAAAAAAAAAGAATCATACTGCGAGTACTTGGCGTGTGCTCACCCGCTCCATTGCGGCTGCCACATGTACTCACCCCTCACATGGTTTGATGCATGCAGTCTTTCCTTTTCTGTCTCAGGCCGTGGCAAAGAAGACGGAGCCTTGCCATCTTTGATCAAATGCCGTTGCCATTCCAGCTGGGCGGAACGAGGCGTTCTGCCAGCCGGCTTCTGTTTGCTTTTTCTGTTGCATACCGTCCCTTGCCTCTGTCGCACTCGAGTGGACGCGGACAGGGAGGCATCCCGTGTCTCCCCTCGGCCACACGATGCCACCGCTGCCCATTTCCCAGCAGTCTCGCTTGCAGGCACCAACCCTTGCATTCCCTCCAATCTGGCAATGATTCTGCTACTTCCTCGCTTCTCTTTTTTCCACTTTATTCCCTCAAAGCCTTATCTTACTGCCCGTGCTCGGACAGGAAGCCGTCAGCGAAAGGCCAAAGTCCGCATGACCTCTTTGCGTCAAGAGGATTCTGCCTTGCCCAAAACAGAGCAAGCCAAAGCAAGCGATACTCTGCGAAGCAAGGCGTGCAGGCAATGGTCTGCCGTGGCTCGCCCAGCGGCGCCGATTCTGCACGAATACGGGATAAACGTGCATGTATTCCACGCGGAGACTGCTACCAAAAGCAGACTGCCCACCGGCCGGGAGCCACGGCCGGTACGTCAGCCCTCCGCTCGGTGCTCCCCATCTCTCTGCCACGTGTACGAAGGAAGCTAGGCGAAAAGGGGCGAAAGGGGGCGAAAGGGGGACGCGGGAGCCCGCCGGTACACGAGAATACTGAGAGAAACAAGGGCCGAGCCACCTTCTTACCAAGCCCGCGGGACCGTATCGCAGCAGTCGTGCCAGATGTCGTGCTCGGTACTCCGCTTCGCTGATGCGATTGGGCAGCAAGCAAAGTACGCAGGTTGCAGCAGGGGCGTGCTGCAGAAAAAAACGACGCATGCACGAGCCGCGCCTCGCAGCTTTGGTGGGCGACCTCAACCATCCGTTCTTTGACGGCTTGCATCTCTCCCACGTGGTGCATCTACTCTATCGTATGCCTTGAAAAGACAGGCCTTGGCTTTTTCTATTCTGCTTTGCAGCGTCAGCATGCCTTGCGTGTTGGTCCAGCAGCCAGCAGCCTGCAAGTGTGTAGAACAAAGCAGAATGGCGCAAGCGAGGCTGAAACAGGGGCACAAACGGCAGTCGTCTAGAGTAACTCCAACTCTTGCACTGGTTTGGGCATGTCTGCCTTTTTGGGCCAACGGCGTTGTGGGACTGGAAAGACAGCATGCCCGAAAAGGGAATATCATGTTTAGCCACACTCTGAAGCCATCTGGCTCGGCAATGCTCTCCCTATCCAAGCAGTGACTGGTTCCCCTTTCTGCCGTGGGGTGTGGAAAAAGTGTACGGACGACCACATACGAATACGCCAAGTCGTGTAATATCAAGCATCGTTTGGTGTTTTGAGCATCCCTTTTTATTGGTAGATACCTTTGCATACAATGTGGAAGAACGACTACTACGGTGTGTATTTTTGGGGGTTTTAGGTGTGTGAACAAAATGAGAAATGAAAATAAAAATAAATTAGATTAAAACCAAAAACACATAGCGACTTGGACTGTTTCTCAATAGTTTTGAGGATGTTGGTCAGCAGACAGCTCAACAGTCTGACAAAATCACAGAAAGTTCTCCAGCTGACGCGTGCTTCTGCATAATAAAAAAACCGTAACATAGTTATTACTGGGAGTCTTCCGCGTGAGGATATACTATGCATCATCAGCCATGCATTGTTCCGGGGCAAGTTGCTGGTCTGTGGTCATGGCAGACATAGAAGAACAAAAGAGGCAGACATAGAAGAACAAAAGAGGCAGACATAGAAGAACAAAAGAGGCAGACATAGAAGAACAAAAGAGGCCAATAGAAAAGAAGACAACAGGCTGAAGGAAGCAAACGAACGGATAGAAGTCTGGGTGTTTTTCCCATCTCGGTCTGTTGCCCTGTCCAACTGACCCTACGTCCCTACAGCCACGGCTCGTCGAGTCTTCTGCCCGGCGCTTTCATACGCAACTGCTCCGTTTCCTTTGCCTAGATTTGTCCTCTCCCTTCTGCTTGGTCCGGCATACTTGGGCGCCTCGAATGCTTTGTGTCCTTTCAATCCATCTTCTTTCAAGTCATCCTCTGTGTTACAACCTCTTGCTTCCCGGCAACAAGCCAAGGTACCGCCACGACGACCCCGCCATTCCAACGCGAAATACGAGGCTCTGCAGTCAGCAGGCTGTCCGCAAGGCACGTCGACGCAGCTGCGATGCTGCAATGACGCCGACATAAAACCGGCAAGTTCCTGCGCCGTCTGACGGGGCGCAAGGCAGCAGCAAACTGTCTGCCCAGGGCGGGCCTCGGGCGCTGCGCTATGAACAGACGACCGAGAGCAAAACGGGCAGGCCGGCCGGTGCTTTCCCGGCATTCTGGAGCACAGAAAACAAAGAGTCGTCAAACGAGGCAGGTCTATTATTACGAGTATGCAACGTTGGAGCGTCTGCAACCACGGAGCGCTGCAAATAACCCAAAAGGGGAATTTATGGGTCTGAAGCTGCTGGCTGGGGAAGCGTCGACCGCCGCCCCGGAGCGCAACGTACGGCCGTTTTGGGTCTTGGCAGTCAGGGAAGGCGCAAGGCTTGGGCAAGCTAGCGCCCGCTGTGGTGGCACCGGCCAATCGCAGCGCGGGGATCCTCAATACGAAATACGACGAGCCGTCCGCTGGGATGCTTGTTGCCGTCCCAGTGGAGTCGTCTGCTGCAGGAGACTGACAGCCTCGGGCGCTGCGTCGTGACGCAGACGACGTCACTCTCGACCGCTGCGTATTTCCTCTTTGGGAAGCGTTGCCAGAGAATGTGTTGTTATATGGGATTGTGTTTTCTATACTCGTATATATATAGGCCAGCGGCCATGGCCAGTGTTCTCTTCTGGCTGTGGCAACAATACAAAGTGCTCGTTCAAAGACTATAAACATATAAACAGTATCTGGCCATCGGACCGTCAACACCGCCTCCGCACCATCACGCCGCCATTGACACGGACTTGTGCATTGCTTGGCCGCCACCATGGAAGACGGAAAATACGGTAGGCCTTTCGCACCGTCCTGCCACGCCGCAGCTCGCTAACAAGCCAGTCGACGGCAGCATCTACATCTACGCCCCCAACAAGGGCGCCCCGGTCTTCTTTGCCGTCTTCTTCTGCGCCTCGCTGCTCCTGCACACCTACCAGTGCGTGCACTACCGGAGCTGGCGCCTGACGGGCCTCTACGTCTTCTGCTGCACCCTCTTCACGGCCGGCTACATTACGCGCGAGATTGGCGCCTTTTACTACGACAACCTGCTCATCTACATCATCACCGTCTTGCTCGTCTACGCGGCGCCGCCCGTCTTTGAGCTTGCCAACTACGCCGTCCTCGGCCGCATCCTGTACTATGTGCCGCACCTCTCGCCCATCCACCCGGGCCGCGTCCTGACCACGTTTGCCGCCATCTCGTCGGTCGTCGAGGTGCTCAACGCCTACGGCGCCGCCTACAGCGCCAACGCCAGCCTCGCGCAAGCCAAGCAGCGCCTCGGCCGCGCCCTGCTCAAGGCGTCCCTCGTGCTGCAGCTCGTCGTCGTGGCCCTGTTCCTGCTGCTGGCCGCCGTCTTCCACCGCCGCACCCGCGCCGCCGGCATCCGCAGCCCCCGGCTCGCCGGCGCCCTCGCCACGCTCTACGCCAGCGAGGCCCTGCTGCTGGCGCGCACCGTCTTCCGCGTCGTCGAGTACTTTTCCGTCGCCGACCTGCACTACACCGCCGGCCTCGACCCCAACACGCTCAGCCCTATTGTCCGCTACGAGTGGTTCTTTTACGTCTTTGAGGCCGCGCTCATGCTGTGCAACACCTGGCTCGTCAACTGGCGCCACCCGCGCCGCTTCCTGCCCGCGTCTACAAAGACGTACCTCGCCCGCGACGGCGTCTCTGAGATCACCGGCCCCGGCTACAAGGAGGACCGCAACTTTTTGCTCACCCTCGTCGACCCCTTTGACATTGTCGGCCTCGTCCAGGGCCGCGACAAGAAGACGGCCTTTTGGGACCAGCCGCAGCATGCGCAGCACGACGCCCGGCCTGCTCAGCCCAGCAGCAACAACGGCCCCGAGATGGCGGTTGTCTAACACGCGGCGAGCAAGGGGTGGATAGGGCGCGGGGGGGCGGAGGTCAGGTCATTAGTACACGATGGTGGAAATGGATATTAGAGCGACTGGGCCAAGGAGGCGCCTGCAGGGAAGGAGCGACCGGGAGAGCAGCGCGAGAACACGGCCCGTGCCGTTTCATGGATTTTGTATTTGTATGTCACTCGTTTCGCACAACGCACCGAGAGGAGACACGTGTATGTAGAGACTGGAACTGCCATCTATCTACAAGGCATATCCGACCAAGCAACTTGGCCACGCAATCTGAGAAGAGAAGAGAAACAAAACCGTGAAAACGTCGAGGGGAAACGCCGAGACTAACCCAGGATTCCTGCAAAGCCCAAAGCTGTGGCCGTCCGATTCCCATGGCCATCCCGCCGCCTGTCATTCTCTTGCACCCCAGAAGCCTGCAAAAAAGAAAGGAAAAAAAAAACGAAACACCCAGAAAAAAGCAAGGAACGAAAGCCAGACACAAAAGAACTCCTCGAGATCCAACAGGAGTATGGACATGAAGGCTAGATACAAACTGACGAGAATGTGCAAGTGCGAAACAATAAACGGAGGCAGGGTAAAGAAAGGACAAGCAAAACCAAGTGCGAAACGCACGGCGGACGGCAGGGGCCGAGCTACTCGTCTTGCCGACGCATCCACGCACGCCTACGTGCTCGTCGGCTTGTTGGTGACATTCGAAGCAGCGCCGGTCGCCGGGCGAGGTTGTGTGGGAATTGTGTGGATCGCTCCAGGAGACGGGAAGAAGAAGAAAAGCGAAAAAGAACAGAGGCTGATAAATGCAAAAGCAACGCTTTGCCGTGTGGTATATTTGGTGTAGTCGTCGAAAGCATTAAACGTGAGGCGGCGGGCAGAGAGGCAGGCAGGCAGCATGCCTATTTTGGGAACATGTTGTCGATTTCTTCGTCGCTCAAAAAGATCTCGTGGATGGGCTCTCGCCGGTTCTCGAGGGGCGTGTACTCGTAGTCGACGTACGACGGGATAAAGATTTCTGGAACACGCGTGTCAGCACAGAGAACAGCCAGCGGCTGCCAGAGCCGGGAGAGACTGACCAGGATTCCACACGAAGCCCTGGCTCGAAGCGAGGTAGGATATCTATCCAACGGTTAGCATGCATCTCGGCGGGCAGCAGCAGACGCCGTGCGGCATTCTCAATCAAAAACGTACCAGGCGCGGAGGGCCATCCGGGTCCCCAATGTTGATCACATGCGCTTCCTGCTGGGAGATGGCGGAGCCTAGAGCAGTCAGCTTCCCCCGTCCTGGCCATTCAAGAAAAAAAGCTGTCCGGGAGGCACCCTGACGTACCGAGGAGGCTTGGCCGGCGAACGTGGCCCTGCGCCTGTCTCATCTTCTGCTCCATCTGCTCCATCTGCGACGGCGGGGCCGGCGCGGACTGCGACATGACGCCTTTGCCCTTCTTCGCCTTGGGGATGCGGGATGGCGTGGCCGAGTAGACGGACGACGACGCAGGCGAGGCCGAGGAAGAGGCCGACGACGACGGCGTCATGGCCAGCGAGGATGGTGTGCCGGGAGACCCGATCGTGGCGTCCATCGAGCGCAGGTGGTGCCGGTGGCGGGGCTGGCTGCCGCTGCGGAGCTGGTGACGGTCATGGGCGTTGCTGCCCCCGGACGAGGCGGTAGGGATGTTGATGGAGGACGACATGGCCGGAAAGAACAGCGACGGAAAAAGAAAAAAAAAAGAAAAGAGGCAAAAACAAAGAAAAAACAAAGGTGCGTCGATGGCGGTCGGAGAGCCGAGGGGTCGCCTGATAAAGGAATGCGGAGAGAGCAGTGTTGTCGAGCACGACAGTCGGCGGAATCGGGTCTGCTCGGAATAGCGCGCCTTGCAGTGTAGACAGCTGGCACGCGCCCGAGGCCGCAGACAAAGAACGCGCGAACGGGGCCGTTTCTGGTTCTGGGCCGCCTTGTTTGTTGGGCAGAGCCGGAGGTTGAGGCGGTGGCGAGCTGATAGCCAAGATCAACGTGCTGGGCCGAGATAAGGCGGCGCGGAGCTAGACCGGCTGCAGGGAATGCGGGACGTGGCAAAAGGAGAGAGGAGAGAGAGAGTGGAGGAGGAGGAGGAGGAGAAGGAGGAGGAGGAGGGCAAGGAGAAAGAGGATAAAGAAGAAATCCGACGATCCAAAAGAGCTGTTGAAGAGTCGACGAAGAGCGAGACGAAGAAGCGTCACAGACAAGGCGGCAAAGGATCCGCCAGGGCCAACGAATGCTGGGATGCGGCCAGACGAAGCGCCAGACGAAGCGAGACAGCGAACGACGAAGCGAAACCGGCAGGGCTTACCACAGCAGGGAGCAGGCCAGGACGGCAGCTAGCTTGTCGCAGGCTGGGCACGGTGGCGGGACAGGAGCGGGCAGGGACAGGCGCCGGGTGGTGAGGGTTCGGGGCGGAGGTTGTGCGATGGAGAGAAGGGGAGAAGAAAGGAGAGAAGAGAAAAGCAGGAGGGCTTTTGGGGATTTGGGCAGAATGAGGCCACCCCGAATGCGCCTTCTCTTCCGGGCTGCTGCTCTCGGGTTCCTGCCTGGCACAGCAAGAACGACGCACCGGCCATGTCATGCCCGCCCGACGGCTTCCTGCTGAGATGCCCCGTAGTAAAGTGCATGCAGCCAAGCCCTTGTTAGCGTCCATCTCCAACAAAAAGTGGGGCTTGGCCGTACTTGTACAAAGTACTCGTACGAATACATGAAAAGAGGCTGTCCACACAGAAACACATGATGGGACAGGACCCGGCAGGAGTCATCCACACGTCCCGCGGTGATTCGCTGGGCGCCCAGGCTGGGCAGCAGCGCCTCTGGGGGCACGAGCACCGTACCGAGTACTCGTATTATCCTACAAAACATGTCGGTGCGCCTCTTTTCCGTTACCAGAAAGAGCGACCCAGACCTCCTGCAGCGCCGCACCCCTGCAGCTCCACGACTGCCTCAAACGCACGCCGCTCTTTCCTTTTTGTGTGCTCTCGTCGTCCGAGGAAAGAGGCGACCTCGTCCTGCGAAGACTCCACCCGCCTGTCTGGCCGCTCTTTCCGTTGCCGTCGGCAAGTATGCTTGTATGCTTACGAGCACTGCAGCGGATGCGGACGCCGTGCCTGCCAGTCGCCATGCACAGCCAATCATTGTTTCCAGCGCCTGTATATGTAATACTGTAGCTTTCCGAGTACATGAGTACCGTGTACCCTGACGCATACCGTCAGCTGCGAAGCCGGCCCGTCCGCTGTCATCGAGGGGTGCTAGCCGTGTTTAGTGTTGGCACAGTGTATTCCTGCCAAGGAGTCAACCATGGAAATAGAAATGGATATGGATATGATGGAAAATCCAGCAATAAACACCGCATGCAATCCCTTTTGTCGTCCCCTGGACACCCTCCCGTTACTTTGTTGAAAGGAAAGGGAGCAAGACGAACAATGTCAACTTTCGTCGCTGTTGAAAGTTTTGAAAATAGAAAAACAAGATCCCGTCCCGTTGCTCCCGCATCTTTTCCCGTTTTGAATCCCTTTTGTTGAAGTTTCGCTCACCAGACGAGCACAAACGAAAGAAAGAAAAAACCGCAGTGTTGAAGGGACCGCTGGTCCCGGACAGACCCCTCCTCTCTCTCGCCGGCAACGCTTAGATGCCGGCATCGACGCGCCAGCCCTCGACGGGCAGGGGGAAGCCGCTGGACCAGGCGGCGATCTCGGCCTTGAGGGCGTTGATCTTGGCGACGTCGCCGCTGGCGACCTTGGCCTTGAAGTCCTTGAGCTTGTTGGCGTCCTTGGGCAGGCCGGCCTGGACCTCCTTGCAGATCTTGACGGCCTCGTCAATGTAGCCGGCGACGCGGGCAAAGTCGGCGGTGCCGAAGCCGCGCGAGGTCATGGCGGGCGTGCCGATGCGGATGCCGCACGGCGTCAGCGCGCTCTTGTCGCCCGGGATGGAGTTCTTGTTGCAGGCAATGTTGATCTGCTCGAGGACGGCCTCGACGCGGGCGCCGTCCAGCGCAAACTGGCGCAGGTCGAGCAGCACCATGTGCGAGTCGGTGCCGTCCGACACCAGCTTGTGGCCCAGCGCCTTGAAGGTGGTCTCGAGCGCCTTGGCGTTGTCGAGGACCTGCTGCTGGTACGCCTTGAAGTCGGGCGAGGCGGCCTGCTTCAGCGCCACGGTCAGCGCCGTGATGGTGTGGTTGTGGGGGCCGCCCTGGTGGCCGGGGAAGACGGAAAAGTTGATGGCGTTCTCGAGGTCGTACAGCGTCTGCTTGCCCTTGGCGTCGGTCGAGCGCACGCCCTTGCGGAAGAAGATCATGGCGCCGCGGGGGCCGCGCAGCGACTTGTGCGTCGTGGTCGTGACAATGTCGGCGTAGTCAAAGGGCGACGGGATGACGCCCGCGGCGATCAGGCCCGAGATGTGCGCCATGTCGACGACCAGGTAGGCGCCGACCGAGTCGGCAATCTTGCGCATGCGCGCGTAGTCGATCAGGCGGCAGTACGCCGACGTGCCGGCCACCAGCACCTTGGGCCGGAACAGCTGCGCGTTCTTCTCCAGCGTGTCGTAGTCGATGATGCCCGTCTCGAGGTCGACGCGGTACGGCATCGTCTCAAAGTACGTCGACACGGCCGAGATCTTCTTCTGCGGCGTCTGGTAGCCGTGGCTCAGGTGGCCGCCGTGCGGCAGGTCCAGGCCCATCAGCCGGCCGTGCACCGGCATGATGGCCTGGTACACCTGCAGGTTGGCCGGGCTGCCGCTGAGGCACTGCACATTGACGCCCCACTTGTCCGCGCTGACGTGGAAGGCCTCGAGCGCGCGCTTCTGGCACAGCAGCTCGACCTCGTCAATGTGCTGGTTGCCGCCGTAGTAGCGGGCGCCGGGGTAGCCCTCCGAGTACTTGTTGGACATGGGCGAGCCGAGCGCGTCGAACACGGCGCGCGACGTGACGTTCTCCGACGCGATCAGGATGATGGACTCGCGCTGGCGCTGGATCTCGCGCTTCTGCAAGGGACGTCAGCGCTGCTCCGCGGCCGGCAGCAGCGGCCCGCCAGCGGCCCGGGGGCAACTCACCATGATCTCGGCGACCTCGGGGTCGGTCTCGAGGAGAGACTTTTCGAGCATCTGCAGCCATTGTCAGTACTGTGCGCGGCGGAGCCAAACTCTGGGGCACACGGACTCACCTCCTTGTGAGACTGGGACAGGGCGTAGGTCGACATGGTGGCGGTTGCGGAGGTTATGGAGGAGAAGAAATATATAAAAACGAAAAAAAGAAAGAAAAATGAAGCTGGTGATCTCGAGGCAATCTGGAGAGCGCAGACTCGAGAGACGAGAACGGATGGGAAGGAGAGAAATAAGTACGAGTACTCGTAGGGGCAAAGCCAGGAAAAAATTGCGTTGACCTAACACCAGCTCAACGGTTCATCGGCGAAAAAGAAAAGAAAAGAAAAGTCTGGTGGGGGAATCTGCGATTTCGGAGCCGGCCCAATCAGGGTGCGGCGTTGGTACCCCAAAACCCACAGCACGGTTCCAGACCAGAAGCTCCTCGCCGCTACTTCGGACAAGCGTCCCCATTTTCACGTGACAGTGCACCTGACTAAAGTCACGTGCAAATTTCACGTGGACTAGCTTGACAGCTCAGGCTGACAACCTGCCGCGTCGCTGCGTACCTGGCGCCGCTTCCACCAGCTTCGTTCTGCTCTTCTCGCCATCGCATCACCGCAACACGTCCCGCGACGCCCATCGCCACAACAAGCCCAATCGCGCAGGGCCATCTACCTCAAACAGACCAGGGCCCGTGTACAGTCGAGGCTCTTTGCCGCCGCGCCTGCTGCTGCATCGACGCAGCGTCTCGCCGTTTTCTGTTTCTGTCTTCCCCCCCATCCTCCTCCCGACGCACAACCCACCATGGGCGACACAATGGTCGAGATGCCACTGCCCGCCGCGGCACCGCACAAGAAGACGGCCCCGGCGCCAATACCGAGCCTGAGCAGCTTTGACGGCGTGGCTGTCGAGGGCGGCGACGACTACGGCACGCTGAAGAAGCTGCAGGGCCAGCTGGAATACATCCAGCTGCAGGAGGAGTACATCAAGGACGAGCAGAGGTAGGTTGGGTGCTCGGGGAGGCGCTGCTGGGCCGGCGCAATTTGCTGACACACGGACCCTCGACAGGAGCCTCAAGCGCGAGCTCGTCCGCGCACAGGAGGAGATCAAGCGCATCCAGAGCGTGCCGCTCGTCATCGGCCAGTTCATGGAGGCCATCGACCAGAACACGGGCATCGTGCAGTCGTCGACGGGCTCCAACTATGTCGTGCGCATCCTGTCGACGCTGGACCGCGAGCTGCTCAAGCCGTCGTCGTCCGTGGCGCTGCACCGCCACTCCAACGCCCTCGTGGACATTCTGCCGCCCGAGGCCGACTCGTCGATTGCCATGCTCGGCGCCGACGAGAAGCCCGACGTGACGTACGCCGACGTGGGCGGGCTGGACATGCAGAAGCAGGAGATCCGCGAGGCCGTCGAGCTGCCGCTCACGCACTTTGACCTCTACAAGCAGATCGGCATCGACCCGCCGCGCGGCGTGCTGCTGTACGGCCCGCCCGGCACCGGCAAGACGATGCTGGTCAAGGCCGTGGCCAACTCGACCACGGCCAACTTTATCCGCGTGGTCGGCTCCGAGTTTGTGCAAAAGTACCTCGGCGAGGGCCCGCGCATGGTGCGCGACGTCTTCCGCATGGCCCGCGAGAACGCGCCGGCCATCATCTTCATTGACGAGATCGACGCCATCGCCACGAAGCGCTTCGACGCGCAGACGGGCGCCGACCGCGAAGTCCAGCGCATCCTGCTCGAGCTGCTCAACCAGATGGACGGCTTCGACCAGACGGCCAACGTCAAGGTCATCATGGCCACGAACCGCGCCGACACGCTGGACCCGGCGCTGCTGCGGCCCGGCCGGCTGGACCGCAAGATTGAGTTTCCCTCGCTGCGCGACCGCCGCGAGCGCCGCCTCATCTTCTCCACCATTGCCTCCAAGATGAGCCTGGCGCCCGAGGTCGACCTGGACAGCCTGATTGTGCGCAACGACCCCCTGTCCGGCGCGGTCATTGCAGCCATTATGCAGGAGGCCGGCCTGCGGGCCGTGCGCAAGAACCGCTACAACATCATCCAGGCCGACCTGGAGGACGCCTACTCGAGCCAGGTCAAGACGACGAGCGACGAGAACAAGTTTGACTTTTACAAATAGCCGGAATGGCTGCGCTGGACGTGTGGCGTGTGGCGTGTGTGCGTGCGTTGGCTGACAAGACGTCGGATCCCGGTGCACGGGGGACAATGTGCTTGGCCAGGGTTACCAGGGTTATTTGATAGAAAGTCGAACAAAAGAGCGCGCTTGTACACTACCTTTTCTTTTTGTTCCTCATCATGCAAACGACATATCCAATACGAGAAACGTACTCGCAAAGCACAGGCTGCATTTTGTTTGCTCAGAATGCCTACGCGTGGCTAGGAATCCATCGGGGATGCCTCGTTTCAAAAGAGCAAGCTGTATTTCTTTGTCCTCCAACGCATGCCATGCCAGGCCAATGCAAAACCAAATCCCTAGGGTATATCGTCCTCCTCGGACCTTGCAAAAAGCTGTCCCATCTATATAATGCAGCCGTTATTTTTTTCCCTTGTGTACCATTGCTGGGTGTCCTTGCCACACGAATGCAGGCCCTTTGTTTTCCTCAAGAGCAAATGCCAAAACCATGACCAGTAATAAAACAAAGAATCAAGAGAGCGCCATCGCCAACACGCTCGTTGAGATGCTTCCCCCGCTGGTTGACCAAAAATGAAAGAGCAAAAAGACTGCTGACGTTGAAAGCGTGAAATGTGTAAAATGTACAAGACCAGCACGGTTCCTTGGTGTGATATCGGGCCTGCCGATTCAGGGCCGACTTGGTGTCAAGGAGGGGGGGAGACGAAAGAACAAAGAAAAGAAAGTATCGAGTTCAGAATGGGCGGGGAAAGAAAGACGTCCTTCTCACTGGTTCAGGACCATGCTAATCTCCAGGAGGAGACGCACAAAGCGCGCGTGCAGCTCGACAAAAAAATTGGGCATGCCCAAGATCTCGGGCAGGCCGCGGCCGCGCAGCGACGCGGCCGCCGAGCTGCCGAGACCGCCGAACCCGGCAAAGCCCGGCCCCATGCGCCGCGACAGGCCGTTGCCTGCGGCGGCCAGGAAGCTGCTGCCGCTGTCCTGGGCGACGGACGACGGCTGCGTGGGCGGCGGAGAGACATGGGGCGACCGGTCAAAGGCAAACGCCGGGTTCGTGCTGGACAGGGGGCTGCCGCCGCCGCCGCCGTCGCCCGCAGGCGACGACGTGGCCGTGGCCTCGCTGTGGAGGAGGGCGACGCGCTCGGCCTCGGCCTCGGCCAGCTGCTGGATCCAGTTGGCCAGGTCGCTGAAGGCGGCCGACACAAAGCCAAAGGCGCGCATGGCCAGGCGCTCGCGGTGGGTGTTGAGGGAGATGAGCGCGTACACGCGCTTGTGGCCGCGGGCGTGCATGTCGGCGACGCGGAACACGTGGGCCGTGGTGTAGCCGGCGGTCGGGTCGCCAAAGAACAGCGGGCCCCCGTTTGCGGCGGCGGCCGCGGCGGCCGAGGCGCTCGCAGCGGCGTGCGGGCTGGATGCAAAGTAGGACGTGGACGTGGCCGCCGCCAGAGGAGACGGCGCCGCCGTCGGCTGCGGCGTGACAAAGATGCCGGCGCCGGGCGTGGACCCGAAGCCTGCTGCGGTGGCGGTCGCTGCCGAGGCAGGACTGCGGGGGAGCGTCTCGAGCGTCAGTGTGCGCAGGCACGACGCGCGAATGATGCCATAGGCGTGGGGCGACACCGGCTCGTGCGTCGACGTGAAGTCGAGATAGTGGGTGTGGCTGCTCATGCGGCGCGAGGCAGAGGACGACGTGCTGGATCGCGAGGTCCCCACAGACGTCATGGTGCCGGTGCGGTAGTGGTGGTGGTGGTTGCGGTAGAGGTGAGCAGAGGGCTGCTCGTCGCCCTCGGTGTCGGAGGAGGTGGACGACGACGCAGAGGACGATGGTGCGTGGAAGAGACGAGGCGAGGCGTCGCCCGGCGTGCCGTCGTACACGCGCGCGCAAGCAACACGCGTGCGGAGGATTGGCTTAGTTCCAGGCACACTGCCACCACCGCCGCCGGTGCTGCTGCTGCTGCTGCTGCTGCTGCCGCTGCCTGCTGTCTGACGCCGGGGGAGCGTCATGGCGCAGTTGTCGCAGGGGATGGCGCGTTTCGTGACAGAGTCGTCGTACGTCTTGCGGAAGTTGCTCGTGGGCGCATCGGGGCGCGCCGGCGAGGCGGGAGGTGGCTGCGCTTGCGACCGCTGGTGCAGCACAATGTTTGGCGATGTCGATGCACGGGACGACTGGCGCGGCGTGGGCATGTCCGCCGGCGGGCGTGGCCGGTCGTCGTCGCCGCGCCTTGGGGACGGCGCGAGGCTCATCTTGAGCAGCGCATCGGCGACGGCGGCGGTCGCCGCAGCGGCAGCCACGTGGGGCGTGGGGGAGGACGAGGGGGAGGACGTGACCGAGGACACGACCGAGGCGACGGCGGCCATCAGGTCGGAGCCTTCATGGCCGTCGCACGAGCCGCACCGGACGGGCACGCCCTCGGTGACCATCAACGGCGTCGGGCCGTGCACCTCGCAAAAGTGCGCGAGACACAGCTGGGAGTGATGCGTCAGTAACATGGCGATGTTGCGGGTGGTCTTGAAAAAGCCGCAGAGAACAAAATACAGATTCTGGGCGCATATTGAGAGAAACGAGAAGAAGCGAGAACAGGCGCAAACGGTCTCGAAGGGAGCGGAACAAGAGAGAAAAGTGTAGAGAGGAAGGGATGGATTGCAAACGAGCAGCAAACAAAAAACGGGGCTTCGGGGAGGCAACTGCCAGATAAGCTTTTGGGTTGTAGAGAGGACGAGCGCAAACGACAACCGCAAACGACAACCGCAAACAAAAGACAGCGGCCGCCGCACACGCAAGACGAGGGCACTGGACGGGCAAAACGGCACAAGGGCGTGGTGGCTGCAAGTGATGTGTCTGGTGCAACCACGCCACCAAATTGGCTGTTGCGGAAAGAGGGCAGCCAATGCCGTCTCGCCGCGCGCACACGACGAGCGAGGCCGAGCAGAGACGCCGGCGATGCGGCAAGACGGGCGCAGCCAGCGCAGTCGAGGCTGCCCGGCGCCGTCGTCCAGGCATGGCGTGGGGGCGAGCGTATCCTCAGGATAGGGGAACGCGCAAGGCCCGGCAGCATGGGCTGCTTTTTCTGGAGAAGTCGAAAAAGGCAGGGCCGTGGGGGTCAGCCAGGTCGCAAGGCGCCGCGCCGCGGCAGGCAAACGAAGGGCTGATACACCTGCGTCCGTTTCGGTGACGGCGAGGACGTAGCAGACAGGCGGCTGCCGTCAGCCGGCGCGTGCGTGGCCGTGGATGGTGTGGATGCACAACACGCTGCGACGGGGCGGTGAGCCCGGCGAGACGATATGCCGTACGTTGTGCAGGGCACGATGGTCTGAGAGGTCTCGAGCTCGGCAGGAGGACGCAAGGGGCGCAGGCGCAGCAGGAGGCAGGCCGGGAACAACAGAAAAGAACAGACGGAAAAGAACAGACAAAAATGACAGAAACGAGCCAAAGTGACAGACCACGTGCGGCTGAGAACACAAGCCCGAGAAAAAGGTAAAAACAAGCGAGGGCGGAATGTCTCCGAGGCACCAGAACGACGCGACGAGACAAATAGGGGCAGGGGAAGAGGAGGCGTGGGATGCAGCGCAGCAGACTCACTATCGACGTCATGGCGGACGCCCGCGGGCTATCTTATCGGCTGCAGCCCGAGATGGCCGTGCAGGAGGAGCGGTGGATGCTGCGTGGGCGCTGCGTGGACGCTGCTGCGGGAGTGCGCAGAGGAGGCCGGTCAGAGGACGTTGGATCGCGGGAATTTCGCGGACGGTCGACGGCCCGATGAGGGGGCGGGCGGGCGTATTTGTAGGAAGGAGGGCGGGAGCTACATCGAGCGACGCGGAAGGCGCAGGGCAGGACGGGCTGGGCTGGGAGAAAGACAAGGCTCGCCCAGCTCGAGACGGCAGGGAAGGCGCGATGCTGCGTTTGCGATGGTCTCGGTCTCGGCGGTTTTCCCCTCTCGTGTGTATATGGCGCTTTGGCCCGTCGGTCCGGGTCGGCTGTGGTCAGCCGCGGTTGGCAGACGTCTGCGTCGCGTCCTGCTTGCCTGGATGCGCTGGGTGCAGCATGTGCTATTGCGGTCGAGGGTGGTCGTTGATGCGGTGGCGAACGAAGGCGTGGGTACGGCGTCGAGAAGGGGCGAGCGAGCGCGAGGGCGAGGGCAAGAGCGCCGTTTGTAGGAAAGAGCCAATTGCGGAAAAGGGAAACAAGGGAAACAGCAGGTCGAACGAGAACCACGCGAGGAAGGAGCGACCGAGGCAAGTACAACAAGCACGAGTCAACGCTGCTCCTGTTGACGGGCCGGAAAGGAGAGAAGAAAAGAAGGCAAAGAGAAACGAAGGCAAAGACAAACGCTACGACGGGAAACGAGTGTATGCGCAGGCAAAGAAGCCGTCGTGCAGGCGCCAGAATATAAAAGAAAAGAGAGATCCTCGTAAGACGCAAGGAAGGGCGGAGGTCCCAAACAACGAAAAGAGACGGTCTGGGAGAAAAAGGGAAAGTGGTCCCGGGGATGGGACGGTAGTTCCTTCCGCGGCGCGAGCGAAACAGAAACAAGGTCGGGAGATGTATTACAAACTCTCAAACGTCAAAGGAAAGCAGCAAGGACGAGGCCAAGAAGCCAGCGGTCCGCGGATGGAGAAAGAGCGCCCCGGTGCAAGGAGGCGTGCGCGTGCGTGTACGAGTACGCAGTAGAAGGGAGAAGAGGAAGGAGCGAGCGAGAGGGAAGCTGTGACTGCGACGACAAACACCGACGCTTTTTTCTTTTCTTTCTTTCTTTATCTGCGATTCTTATTCTTTTCCATACGTCGTACGTTCCGTCTCGCTCCAAAACGGAGGGCGGGGTCGGTCTTCCGCAGACAGCCAGTCCTGTGCAATGCAATACGACTACGAGTAGAGCGGCAACCACCGTCTGCGACAGACGAACAAAGAACGTTTGGATAGGACGACGGGATATCATCACAATCCTCGACGGTAAGGTCAAGGCGCAGAGGCTCTTAGTGAGGCCTCGTCTCAGTGTCCTCTTTGCCCTTTCCGACATCTTTGGCCTCTGCTGTGCGTGCCTCACATGTCTCGGCCACCTTGCTTTCTTTTTCTTGCCATTGGCCTCTTCCGGAGAGACCCATGCCTTGGGCTAGGCTCCGATCGGCCGGTACGACAGGGCAGACGAGGGGCAGACGAGACAACGCGAGAAAAAAAGAAAAAGAATGTCAGCAGGAATGGGTGGACCAGCGTGCGGTAATCAAACCACACAGGGCCAAAGTGGGCATTCCCAGAATTCCCACAATTGTCATGTTAGCGTGCTGGCAGGATGGAGAACCGACGAAAATAGTGGTCGGGTTCTTTGCCGCTGTTATCGGGCTGGCAAGAAGAGACGCCGGCGCTGGTGGAGTTGTCGGTTCGGTGAGGTGGCTGGACGGGAGCCAACCAGAAAGCAGATGGGCTAGGAACGGCGTTGAAGTGCTGTTAATGCTGGCTTCTTTGGTCTTCTCGTTGGTCTTCACCCGTCTTCTATCGAGGGCACTAGAAGCACAAGGGCAGGAAAGAAGGAACGCTATTACATACAAGATGGGTCCCAATTTGAAGTTGTTGATGCTCAACGAAAAGAACGCAGACTTGGCGATCGACGGTGAGACTCGGTAAGTAGGCAAGGAGGGGAAAACATACGACCTATTTGGTTTCTTTCCTGTCGCAGCTGAGGAACGGAAGGAGGCCAGGAGGGCCTGGCCGGCGCGAAACAGGGCGTCGAAATCGGAAAGAAAAATAAAGGGGACAGCACATGGCAGAGGACCCATCGCGCCAAACCTCACTATGTACTACGAGTACTCGTAGTCGTACTGTACCTTGCATCATTCTCGGCGTTGCATTCGGCGCCACGATGCGCCTCTTTGATCCCTTGCCGGAAGGGGAAGCGAGAGCTGAGAAGAACAAAAGCCTCTGGGAATACGATACGGCACCGACACAGAGCACGAGTGAGCGCGAGAAGATAATTAAAGGCGGTGACACTCTGTCCCCTGCACGACGTGCTTGCCAAAAGCCTAGGAACACTCGTATGTGGCTCGCTCACCTGCTGCATCGGGAAGGCTTCCAGAAAACGTGTAATGAAAAGGCATGGCGAAAAAGAAATGGATTTACTCTGTGCTCGTACGGAGTAATACGACGCTTCTACTCTAATAAAGCGCCCACTTCCATTGGGCAGCAACGAGCCCACGAAATGGTGCACAGCAGGGGTTCGCAATGGCAAGGGTACAAAGTGGAAGAAGCACGCCCGCAATTTCAACAGCTTTGCTCTTCCGACCCTTGCTCCTGCCTCGACTGCGCGTGCACGTTTCCGAGCCCTGTAGTCGGGATAGCCCGCAGCGGAGGGAAAGAGCGTGGTTGTCACCTTCTTGGTGCACTCTGGCACGCTGGGCCCATGGGTATCGCAGCAGTCGTCCCGTTCGGGAAGGAGTGCGATGGGAGTTTACACAGAGGGAAGGAGCATCGGGAGCGCTTCGTGGAAAGTCGTATTACATATACATACATACTCGTACTTGTAATACGCATCTCCATTTCTCCGGGTGAAACGCAGTGCGCTGTTGCAAACCAATCATGCAACACGCATTCGCACGTATTTTAGGCAGCATGCCTGGTTTCGGGAGAGTACAGGGCGCACGAGTGACGAGGCGCAGGACAGTTGTGACAGGTATGGACGAAAGTGACGCGGCCATGAAATAAATAGAAGCTGCAGAGACACGGGGAGGAAGGGAAGGGAAGAGAAAGAGCAAGCAAACACAGAAAAGGCCGGTTGGACTGGAAGATAATGTGTTGCTGAGTCTTTCTTCCACAGCGTAACACTGGATTACAACCACTGGCCTCCTACCATCCAGTCTGCCCGGACTTTCGGTTTCTGGATTCGGCTCACAATCCCGGCGTTCCTCGTCCTGTCCGAGTACAGCGCCGTGCATTCTCATGTATATATGTACATATATATGTAAATACATACTCGTACATAGCCTTCTCCGACGGCGTTGCCTTTGTCGGCGATGATCGACACGTCTGACGGCACCCCTTGCTGCTCTTCACTCGTCTGGCTTTCTGCTGCTCGTCCGCTTGTTTGCTTCCTGCACGACCTTCTGCATAAGGCCTCACTCGTCAAACAGACGCACCCTGTTTATGCACCGCAATCTGTGCGCGTCCATGCGCAATGGTGCCGTCGCAGTGCCCTCCTGCGACATTGCCACGCGCTTCCTCTTCCCTTCCAGAAAGACCAGACCACGCGGCAGGCTCTGTGCCGGCATACAACGCCAGGGCCGCTCGCAGCATTTCCTCCCCAAAGGCTTCCTTTCTTGGCTGATAGACGCTGGGGGCGCATCTCCCGGATGCACATCGTTTCGTACTTGTCCTCGACAGGACCTCGCACGAGTTGGCTCTTCTGCTTGTCTTGCGAGCAATCGAGCTCATGTATTATGCTCGCGTATTATTTTATTACGTATGCTCCTCTGAAAAGCAAATGCTCCACCGTCGCTATGGTATGTCGATAAAACCGCAGAACAGAACGATGCCCTCTTGGTGTGCCCCTCAATGTCTCGTCACGGCATAGTCGACCTCAAGCCGCTTCGCCGCCGGCTCTGGCCCGTCCGATCCTTCCGACCACTCCCCGTCAAACAGAACGTTGCCAGCCTGGCTCGCCCGCTGCGCCGGGCCGTCGTCGCCGTCGGCCACGCCGTACTTTTCCTGCCACAGCCTCCGCAGTACCTGGTAGATAAAGTGGTACTGGCTTTCGGACTGCACCATGGTCTTGCGCTGCTTACGGAGCTGGTTGACCGTCGAAAAAATCAAGTCGTTTGTCTCGCTGCCCGGCAGCGCCGAGCCAACCGAGTTGCGGTCCGCCACGCCGGCTCCGCCCGGTTCCGGAGAGGCCGCGTCGTGCTGCCGGGCTGGCAGCGGTAGCCCCTGCGCGCGGCCTCGCACGGCACGGCGCTGGTCATCGCTGCCCTCCATGACCGCGTCCTCGGCCTCGCTCGAGGATGCCCCGTCGTAGTTTTCCAGCACGCCGGCGTCGAGCTCGCGCAGCAAATGCTCCAGCGCAATGAACGTGCCCGAGCGCCCGACGCCTGCGCTGCAGTGCACGATTCTCGGGTTGTCCGCGTCTGCGTTCTTCTCGGCCGACAGGTGCATGAGCCCGAGGAAGCTCTCGACATCCTCCAGCAGCGGCACGCCGAAATCGGGCCACCGCTTGAAGAGGAAGTGGTACACGATGCGCTCGTCCTCGTACTTGTCCAGGTCAACAGACTTGCTCACAGCTTCGTCTGCGTTTTCCAACGCCGCCGCCGACGCTGCCTCGATGTCTGTGCCAGGAGACGCCGCGAGTCCGGCAAGAGCGTCGCTCGTCGCCGGACCGCCTTCCATGTCTTTGCTTGCGTTGACATCGTCGTTGCTCTTGTCTGCTGGCGATGCATTCCGGGACGCCTTGGCATGCCCGTTGGCGCTCTTGGCAGCGTCTGCATTGGACGCGCTGGGAATTTCACTGGATGCGTCCGGGGAGGCGCCGGCGGCCGACGCGTGCTTGGCGAGTTGCAATGGCGACGCCTTTTGGTGCACGCGCAGCACGATGCGCCGCAGCTCAATCGCATCACCGTAGGGCGTCTCTTCGATGTCCTCGCAACGCACACTCGCGTAGAAGCCGTCGCCGAACTCATCGCGCTCGTTGACAAGAAGGGGAGGCTCGTCCGGGCTCCGGGGAAAATACGGAAAGCATTTTTCCAGGTTCGCCTCGTGCGTCTCCGTCAGCATGACAATGACGGCGGGCGAGCGCGTCTGTTCGTACACCATACGCCACACATGGTCGACCGAGTTCTGTTTTGGCCCCTGCATGGCAATATACCGGTCGGGCGTCCGCGCTGCATGCGCGGGCGCTGTTGTTGTAAGCACAATGGGCGAGGCGTTGATGTAGTCGGGTTTCCCAGGTGGGACCTTGAGCCGGACGCGATTCTTGTCCCATGGCTGGATGTTTGTGTACCGGTCGAGAAATTTCACGTGCGGTCCAGACACCTTTTTCCAGCGCCCATTGGGAGCCGCGACCGAGTTAAGCAAGCGGTTGCGCTCGAGCCATGTGAGGTCTTGAAACCTGCTCTCGATTTCTGTCTCAGTTAGCATGACAAGGGCGTCCAGAAAACGACGCATGGCTGCGCTGGCCCTTACCAGCACCGGATATCTTTAAAAAAGAGGGCGTGGTGGGTTTGTCGGATGACGACTCCGACTGTGCCGAATGCCGCCTGTCTGCCGGTGCCGTAGCTTTTGTGCCGCCCAGACGCACTGGCGAGACATCATTTCCGTTTGCCGGCAGCGATATGCCCTGCATCTGGTTGCTGAGGCCGGCCGTTGGTGATCGGGGGAGACTTTGCGGTGCCGTGACCGGAGAAGGTGATCCGCGTGACCGCTTGGTTGAAGAACGGAGAAGGCTGCGGAAGGGTGAGCGGGACGAGCGCAACGGACCGCGCATGGCGTGCTGCTGCTGCTGCTGCTGCGCCTTTGCGTCAAGAGAAGAGGCTGTAGATGTTGCGCCGCCGGCGCTGAGAAAAGAGGGCGAGGTGGATGGCGCATGCGACGAGCTGGTCATGGGCCGGGCCTCTTCGCTGAACTCTGCTCTCACGGCCGGAACAGGTGGGTCTGATGTAAGTGCCGTTGCAGCAGCAGGAAGTCCGATCGACGTCTTTGGTCTGGCGATTGCCGATTGTGGGTTCTGAGCAGATGTCCGCATTGCTCCCGCAGCGTCTGTGGCAGCGGAATCGCCTCCTGCAGCCGCTGCCGCTGCCGCTGCCGCCGCGGCGGTCTTTTTATGACGTCGAAAGCGGGTGAAGCGGTCCATGGTGTGCGGAAAAGCCCCAACTGCTAGGCGGGCACCACAAGGCGTCCGAGCGAGAGGACAGAGTTGCAAAGGTCAGGCTGTTGGATTCGGATCGGCATTCGTAGAAAAGGGGCGGGAGACTGCGAAGAGAAGTGATGAGCGAAAGAGACTCGAAATAAATGATGCACCCACTCAAACACCAAAATGGGAAAGCCGAGAAAAAGATGAATAAACAAGAGGGATGCAGCGTTTGCGGAGTCAATGCCCGTCTGTCAAAGGCCACGCTTACTCGTACAAAGTACTCCTAATATCTCACTTTGTAAGATACTGTGGTTTGTTCGGGGCCGCTGCTGTCCGTCCGGACTTGGCGCCTCGACAAGAGTCGTAGCCTCTGAACAGCAAGCAATTTGCGAGGTCCGGGACAGATCCACCCCCAAAGAGAACCGCCGCGGTGCTACTTCGTGTCCAGCGAACTAGCATACACTACGTCGCATTGGGGCAACGGCGCATTGTCTAGGGTCTTTGGTCGTCCGGGGGAGGCCAGCCGTTGAACGACGCAAGGAAGGACCCTCGACACCAAGGTGAGCAAAGCTGCAGTAGCGCGGGCCCGGCGAGCCAAAAGCAGAACGACGGACGGTTAGCGGGCGAGTGGAGGAGCTGGACGCTGCCGGAGATGGCGAGAAAAAGACGCGAGCGGGCTCTGCTCCGTAATATGTCGTCGAGCCTGTTTGCTTGGCTCCTTTTCTACTCGTAGTTCTGCCGAGCCTAGTTGCCCTGTGTCAGAGAAAGCTTGGTTTGGATGGGGAAAGCAGGTGGACGAGATGCAAAGGGCAGATGCAAAGGGCGAAGAATGCAGAATCAAGAAGAAAAAAAGACAGATGTCGACGAGGGGCAGGAGATGGGGATCGCAGGATGAACACACCCACTTTATGCTTCGGGAGGCAGACTCAGTAGTAGACAGCCGACGGTGAGACGAGGCAACGTGAGGCTCGAGGCACCGAAGCGTGGCAGAATGTGCCTCTGTTTGTCCGTGCACCGGTGCTTTGCTGCTTTTTTGGACTCGTCGTTTTCTGTTTCTGGCGACTCGAGTTCTCGGACCACGTGGAATTATGCCGATCAGTACCCCGGCGCATTCAGGCTGTGGAGAGCCCACTCGTCAAGCATTCGAGATGGCGACAGAGCCTGGCCAGGGGTGATGAAATTGGGATGGCGGAGGAGTGCGAAAGACGAAAGTGGTGAAGGCCAAAAGGGGATGACGAGACTGGCAAAGGGGAGAAAAGGGGCGGGAGGATTGGCGAATCCTGTTCGGCAGGTGCGCGAAAAGCCACGATTGGGAAAGAGCCGACGGCCCTGCAGGAGACAGAACAGGCAAAGACGGCAGGCGCGGCGGCGCGGCGCGCCACCCACACCTGCAGACATCTGCATGCACCGCTGTGATGGGAAGGAGCGAGGCGGCCATCGCGGGGACGAAGGCTGTTGGTCCACGGGAAAGAGCCAACCACTGTACGACATACAACGGATTACTCGTCACATTCACCCACTGTTTCGCGCCGTTAGCATGAAAGTCTATCCGACAAATAAAATGTGCAACAGGGCGTCCTGTTGCATTTCATGCACTGTGACGACTGGCAGGTTTCATGAATTAGGAGGAGGAAACTACTGAAAAGGGAGGAGGGAGGGGGGGGGGGGGAGAAGAAGAAGAAGAAACAAGGTTCTTTGAGACGGGAGGCCCTTTATGGGGCATTGCAGCGTCAATTGTCATAACTGATGCGTCGCAGGGCACAATTACACGAGAAACGACGATTCGTTTGTGTGGTGAGGGTCCATAATACGCCGTTTCCTTATCCAGTACTTCATTTTGTGTCGTGACACAATGTTCATCCATGCTGTCCGTGCCCAAAAGCGACATCCCCAACGCCCCATTCGTTTGTCTGTTCCCGCGCCTGGTTCCGCGCCTGCCTGCCTGCCTACACGGCCGAGTACACGGCCGACACGTACCGGCCGCACGTCACGCGCTGCTCGATGCTCACTTTCCGCCCGCTGGCAGCCAGCTTGACTGTTGTGCGCGGCGTCAGCGCCAGGCGCTCGCGGGCCACGTCCAGGTTGGTGGGTGCCGCCTTGTTGTCGGGCGACGGCAGCACCAGCGGCAGCGGCCCTCCGTCGAGCGGCGCGATGCGCACGGGCTCGCTCTGGTTGCTGCGCTTGCCGGTGCCCAGCTGGTAGTACTCGTTGCCACCCCACCAGAGCGTGTCGGCGCCCCAGTTGGTGTCTGCCGCTTGCTGCGAAGAAGACGGGGCCGCGACGCGCGTGGCATTGCCGAGGACGGCCGCGGCGTGCGTGGCGCCGACCGCCACGTGGGCCAGGCGGAGGGGCACGACGGCGCCGAGAGCCTCGCTGTACTCGGACAAGCCCGACAGCGCGCGGAGCTTCCCGGGGCCCGTGGTCGAGATGTGCACCCACTTGCCCGTGCCCAGCGTGCCGTAGATGCCGGAGCCGCACGACCAGACATCGTGCGTGACGCTGCCCGCCTTGTTGCTGCGGCCAGCGGCCGTTTGTGTCAGGTCCACCGTAAAGAACGACGTGGCGCCGCCCGCGGCAATCGACGTCACGCGCGGCACAGGACGGCCGTTGTTGGCGCCGCGTCCGGCCAGAACGACCGCCTTGCTGTCGCTGGGCGTCTCGTAGAGCTTGCTGACGGGCACCTGGACGGGCGCATCCGACGAGGGGAAGAGGGGCGAGGCCGGGATGCACAGCTGGCCCGTCGAGTTGTCGCCAAAGCTGTAGAGGGTCCCGTCCCTTGCAAGAACCAGCGAGTGGTAGTCGCCCGCGGCAATCTGTGCTGCCGGGATGCCCTTGAGTGCCGGGACCTCGTACGGCGCGTCCAGCGGGCGGTCCCTGGGGCGCGTGTCCCACGTCAGGCCCGGCACGCCCAGCTGGCCCTTGGTGGGGAACGACGACACGCTGGACACGGCCGAGAACACGCGGCCCTTGGACGTCAGCAAAAGGCAGTGCTCCTGGCCGCTGCGGACATCGACAACACGCTCGCCCCAGCCGAGGCCAGAGGGCGTCAGCGTCCGGACGGCGGCCGCCAGAGGCGCCTCCTCGGCCGACGAGCTCCAGAACAGGTTTCGCCACGATGACGAGGAGGAGGAGGAGGATGAGGAGGATGCCACTGGCTGGGCGGTGCTCGGACGTGCTGTCAAGACGTCGGCCTGCGAAAGAGGCAGCGAGTAGACGGTGCCGTTGCCGGCCAGCGCAATAACACGGTCGTTGGACAGGGCCACCTTGACAATGTCCTTGCCCTTGAGCGTGGTCACGGGCGTCAGCGCCGTCTTGGCCTTGTCCGCCGCCTTGACCGCCGCCGCGCCCCAGTATCCCACGCCCCACTGCACCACGTCGCCGCGCTCCGTCACAGCCACACCCACCTCGCTGTCGAGCCGCAGATCGCGCAGGATCTGGCCGTCAAAAAAGCGGATGCGGCGCGGCTCCTTGACAACCGCCTCGGGCGAGTCCGGGTCCACGACGCGGCCAGAATTCGAGCCCCATGCGTAGACGCCCGGGTTCTCGAGGCTGTTCTTGACCTGGCGGTGCTGCGGGCTGAGGGCTTCGCGCACGTCGCCGGCGCCGTCTTGCGCAGCGGGCGCGGTCTCAAACACGATTTCCGCCTTGGGGATCACAACCTTGGGCTCCTCCCTCTCCGGCTTGCTCGCTGTCTTTGCACCTCTGAGCTCTGTGAATGCGTAGGCACCCGCGCCGGAAACAAGAGCCACGGCCAGCAGGGGAACAGCCCGTCCTCCTCGCCGACGTCCTCCCCGCCCAGGACCTCCTCGCCGCGGACCGGGCGCGTCGCCGCGGCCCCGGTCAGCAGGGCCTCCTCCAAACCCGCGGACAGCCGTCAGTTGTGGGGATTTCCTGGGCTTGAGTGCTGCCAGCAGACAGGTGGCTCTGCGCAGCGAGGCCATGGCTGTGGGTGTGGTTGTTTGGGGGCGCAGAATGCAGCCGAGACGCAGCGCCAAGCAGGGATTCCAAGGCCAGATCAATCCCACGGCGACGGCGCCGTCAAAATGAGCACTGCTCTCGGATGCTGTGGCCGTGTACAAGTGATGCTCGTGCGCGCAAGACGGCCCTGTGTCATTCTGAGGGGAAACGCAAAAAAGGCCATTAGCTCGATCTTGATTTGGCAGGACCACGACATACAGCGACAATGCAGAATGGACCCATATTTCACGTGATTAGCTGTGTAAATACTTTGTTCGTTTCTCTTTCCCTTCATACGACTCGGCCCAACGTCCACTTTGGATCTGGTAACGTTACAAAAGCCGTTGTGATTTTGAGGCTATATATCTTTCTTGCTGTAGATCTTCGACGGCTTCCGCTTTGATGTATGAAGCCGAGATCTGAGAAATATGTAGTAGCCTGCCCTTTTTTTTCTAACTCTAAAAATCCTACCCACTCGAGCTGTTCACCAATAAATCTCTGGCACTCTTTGTTTTATATAATATATATTTATTTATTGAAATCTATTACAAAAGTTGAATACAAATGTGATACTCGTAGATCTTTGATCCCTTGCGGAATACTGTGCTTAGCCTATGGACCGTCTCTCAATCATTTCTGAGGATATTTCAGCAGATTTACTCTATACTTTATACAGCTACATAGATACCATTAACAGAATACGAGAATGGTATTCAGAATGTTTCCATGAAGATGAAGCCGAGAGATGCTGGCAGGTGGCCCGAATAGGAAAGAGCCACTTGCAGCCAACGCGCGTATGGAACAGGGCCCACTTGCACGTGCCCCCACAATCGCACCTGCCCTCCAAAGTGCCTCTCTGTCCTTGGCGCCTGCCGTGTCCCTCGTTCATCGGAGCTCACGTTAAAGAGAAGCTGCACACACCAGAATTGACGACCGACCATCCATAACAACAAACTCCACAGCCACAACAATCTCGCCCTCCACCGTGCCGCATCTGCACTACTCCATCGACGGCAGCGGCGGCGTCTTGAGATAGGAGTGTCACATCCTACGGGACATTGCGACGTCCCTCGCTCCCTCGCAAAGACGGCCCCCCTTCGCCGACGCGCAAATCAGGACTTTTTTGGATGAACTGCCGCCTGTCGCAGCACACAGCGAGCGGGTCCTTGCGACAATGTACGAGGACGCCTGGTACAGCTTCGTGCCGGAGCTGCAGCGCGGCGGCCGCAGCAGCGCGCAGGGCCAGGGCCACCGGCGGCGAGAGTCGCTGCTGCAGCAGCCAAACGTGAGTGCAGGACAGGGCGCCGACGAGGCGACAGCGCGTGCTTTGAGGGCCTTTTTCTGATTTGTTTTCTGATTTTTTTTTCTGATTTCTGACACGGGCTTGGCGACGACAGGGCGCAGCGCAATCCGACACGGTAGAGACGCTGGACGCCCTCTTTGAAGACGACGGCGACGAGCACGAAGACGAGGACTTGCTGCAGGCGCGCACAGAAGGGCTGCGACGACGAGCGCGGTCGTTTCCAGACGTGACAAAGGCGGCATCAAGGCCAAAATGGGCGGCAGCAGCAGCGTCAGCGGCGGCAGAAGAAGAAGCCTTGGCGTTGACGGCGTCGTCCGCATCGACGTCTGCGCAAAAGGGACTGGCGAGAAAGAACAGCAGCCGAAGCAAGCAGCTCGAAAGCAGCAGACAGCGGACACGGCGGCGGACAAAGGAGGTGACGCTGGAAGCGCTGTCCATTGCAGACTGCTCCGTCGGCGTGGACGACGGGCTCGAGTGGAAGAAGATGCAGGAAGCGCCGGTGCTGCTGGACATGTTTGATTCGGAGCTCCTGGAAGCCAGCCACCAGGAATTTATGTAAGACAGCGCCCAGTTCATCGAGAGGGGATGCGGCGTGCTGACGCAAGCGACCAGAACATACCGGGACCAGCTGGACATGACGGAGCGCCATCTGGGCCGGCTCGTCGAGGACACAGACGGGGCGCTGCGCCTGCTGTCGTCGCTGGCAGACTCGTTCCGGGCGGTCGAGGAGCAGACGACGTCGTTCCAGTCGCAGTGCAACGACCTCGTCTCGGAGCAGAAGCGGCTGAAGACGCTGGCCGACGAGGTCGGCACCGACCTGCACTACTACGGCTACCTGGACAGTGCCACGCGACGGCTCAACGCGCCAGGTGCGGGACGGCTGGCCGACATGGAAGAGCTGTCGGAGATTCTTGCCAACCTGGACGCGTGCATCCAATTCATGGCGGATCATGTAAGACAACCCAACGTGAAAACTGGAGGAAAAAAGAAAGAAAAGAAAAAGAAAAAAGGCTGACCACCTCGCAGAAGGACTACCGCGACGCAGAGTCCTACCTGGCCCGCTACCAGGCGCTGCTGACAAAGTCGCTTCACCTGCTCGAGGTGGGCTTCACGGCGCGGCTGGAAAAGGTGTCGACGGAGCTGTCGAAGCAGATTGCGGCGACCAAGTCGGACGCGGCGCAGCACGCGCTGGCATACGGGCGTTTCGAGGAGCTGCTGGTGGAATCGTCGTATGCGCTGGTGCCCAACGTGCAGCAGATTGTTGCCAGCGCGTACACGCAGCTCGGGGCGGCGCGCACGGAGCACCAGAGCTACTCCATCTACGCCAACACGGCGAACAACATGTTCCGCACGTACCTCCAGTGGCGCGACCAAGCGCTGCGGCCGATTGTGCAAAAGGAGCTCGACGCGTTCCATGCCGAGGCCAAGGACGCCAAGGCTGCGCCGGCGCCGGCGCCGGTGGCCGGGTCGTCGGCCGTGGAGACGGCATCGCGCGGGCTCATCAAGCAGACGTTTGAGCGGTCGTACCACGAGGTGCTGCTCTTTGCCAAGGTGTTTGCCGTCGATCCGCAGTACAGCGCCAGCAGCGCGTCGGTGTTTGGCACGCTGCGGGCCTACCGCAGCGACGTGGTCAACGCCGTCAACGTGGCGCCGCTGGCCGCGCTCCTGCAGACGGCGCTGACGGCGGCCAACAGCCTGGAGACGGTGTGCAACGTGCTCGGCTGGATCACGCACGAGTATCTGCTGCTCGACTACGACGACGACGACGACGACGACAACAACAACAACAACAAGAGCGACGGCGGCAGCGACGGCAACATGGGCGGCGGCGGGACGTCGTACCTCGCGGCGCACAGCCGGCAGATGGCGGCGCGGCTGCTCGCGGAGCACCTGTGGGTGTATGCAGACGCGCTGTTCGAGGCCGAGGTGGCCAAGACGATCACCAAAGTGCCGGTGGCGCCGGAGGCCCTGCAGATTGCACCCGCGGCCAACGGGCAGGCGGCGTCGAATGCGTATCCGCCGGTGCGGCGGGCCCTTGAGCTGCTCGTGCTGTTTGACCAAGCCATGCCCAAGGAGCGATGCGTAAGCGCCCGGCCCCGAGGTCCTTTTTTGTTACGCGTGCACTGTATGTACTAACCGGCGCAGCAACGCAACAGCCCCGTGGTGTTCAAGATTGTCAAGGAGACGATTTTGGCGCTGCAGCGTGCCGAGGCGCGCATCAAGGCGGCGCGCATCAGCACGGACGCGGACCTGTTTATGATCAAGAACCTGCTGATTCTCAAAAACGAGCTGCTGTCGCTCGAGATTGGCGACATTCGCAACGACGGCAGCGGCGGCGGCGGCGGCGGCGGCATGCAGCACTTTGGGCAGATCTGGGACGCGCTGAGCCTGGCCACGAACCTGGTGGGCTACTTTAGCACGTTTATCCCGGGCACGTCGCTGTGGTCGCGGGCCACGGGCGTGGTGGCCGGGTCGGCCGTGGCGGCGGCGACGGCGGCAGGCAACGGCTACGCCAGCGTGTCGGGCAAGGCGGCGTCGGTCGTGGGCAGCCTCACGGGCTCGGCGGCGGGCGGCGGCGGCAGCAGCAGCATGCTGCCCAGCGGCGCGGCGGCGGGCGGGGCCGGCGCGTCCGACCAGGACGTGGGCGAGCAGCTGGACGAGGCGCTGCGGCGGTCGATCAATGCGTTTACGCAGCGCTGGGGCCGGCTGCTGCACGACGGCACGTCGCGCAAGCTCGGCGGGAAGAACGTGGCCAAGATGGAGCGCGACCTGGACCAGCTGCTGCAGACGGCGTTTGGCAGCCAGCCCGAGGTCGTGTCCAAGCTCAAGGAGGCGATCCAGAACGCGGCGCGGGCGGCCGACGAGCAGGGCGGCAGCATCAGCCGGGCGTGACGGACGTGAGCGGGCGAGCGAGGGCAGACGCGTCGGGAGGACATGTGTACGGAGACACGACGCGAGAGCAGACGAGACGGCCGTCTCGACGGTGCGTGTGCATTAGGAGCAGACGACCAGAATAAGAACGTGGCCTGCAGCATGTGCGTACGAGTGGACGTTGTGGACGGTGCGGTGGAGATGCGCTGCAGCGCTGTGCTGCGGATTCGGCTGCTGCTGGCGGCTGTCGGGGTTGCACCATTGCGCGCGAGCGCGGCAGCTAGCGCATCGCAGCTTCCCGCCGCGCAAAGAATGGCCAGTAGCCGATGGCGGATTGCGCCATCGCGCCTGGGCAGGAGCCCTGATTTGGCGAGGCTAGGCGCGGAAAGAGCGACCGGCCTGTACCTCCGTCTGCGCTCCGGCAGAGCTCCATTCAGGCACTGGCAAAAAACCGGGAGGGCAAGAGCAACCCAGAAGGCCGGTGGGGAAGACGCAGACCGCTATCGCGATATCCACACAGCGAAATCCAACGTTTGTCCTGTCTCTTCGTATCTTCGTCTCTCCACGTCTGTCCTTCCGCAACTCTGCAGCGTTTCCTCTTTCGGCTCGGTCTCGCGCGTGTGCTGTTTCGGCCGCCCATTGCCCGTTGTGCCCTTTGCCCGTGCATTTTTGCCGCAGCGCCGTCTTTGCCTCTGCCGGCGTTTTCCCGGCCTCCTGAGCTTCTCGCCGACGCGCTCGCCGGCACTCTCCCGCGATGGCCGATGCGTCCACGGAAGGCGGCGGCCTGCAGACGGCCAAGGATTTGTTTGCTGGCGCGGCCGGCGGCGTGGCGCAGGTGCTCCTCGGTACGTTTCGTTTTCGCTTCGTTTTTTTTTTTTTTTTTTCCTCACTCGACTTTTCTGACACCCCCAGGCCAGCCGTTTGACATTGTCAAGGTGCGGCTGCAGACGACGACGGCGTACCCCAGCGCGCTCAGCGCGGCCACGGCCATCTGGCGGACCGAGGGCCCCCTGGCGTTCTACAAGGGCACGCTGACGCCGCTGCTGGGCATCGGCGCGTGCGTGTCGGTGCAGTTTGGCGCGTTCCACCAGGCGCGGCGCTGGTTCGAGGCGCGCAACGCCGGCAGCGGCGGCGCGCGGCCGCCGGACCTGTCGTACGGCCAGTACTACGCGGCGGGCGCGTTTGCGGGCGTGGCCAACTCGGTGCTGTCGGGCCCGATCGAGCACGTGCGCATCCGCCTGCAGACGCAGCCGCACGGCACGGCGGAGCGGCTGTACGCGGGCCCGGCGGACTGCGTGCGCCAGCTGGTGGCGCAGGGCGGCGGCGTGGGCCGCGGGCTGTTCCGCGGCCAGGTGGTGACGGTGTGGCGCGAGGCGCAGGCGTACGGCGTGTGGTTCACGACGTTTGAGTACCTGATGAACGCGGACGCGGCGCGCAACGGCATCGACCGCACGGCGGTGCCGCAGTACAAGGTGGCGCTGTACGGCGGGCTGGCGGGCGAGGCGCTGTGGCTGGCGTCGTATCCGTTTGACGTGGTCAAGAGCAAGATGCAGACGGACGGGCTGCGGCCGGCCGACCAGCGGTTCAAGAGCCTGCGCGACTGCGTGGCGCAGACGTTCCGCGCCGAGGGCGTGCGCGGCTTCTGGCGCGGCCTGGCGCCGACGCTGCTGCGCGCCATGCCGGTGAGCGCGGGCACCTTTGCCGTGGTGGAGGCCACGATGCGTGCGATCAACTAGGGGGCGGCGACGACGATGACGATGACGACGTGGTTTCTGCGGACTACGCAAGGACGGGACGACAAAAGCGACGGCGAGCTGGATGCTGGCGGCGCAGGCTTTTTGGATTGGATTTGTGTTTTTTTCTTCTTTTTTTCTTTTTTATTTTCAATTTTGTTTTCTTCATTTGTTCTCCTTGTCCTCCTGGCTTGTTTTCTCTTGGACGACATTCCCTCGGACGGATCCTCGGACGGGTCTCGGACGGATCTCGGACGCCTCCACCTTCAACACAGTCAATGAAAGATACAGCTCTCACCCCTACCCGCTGCTTTCGATCCGCCGCTGCAAAATGTTCCGCGCGGCCGGCGGCGTCAGCGTCGTCAGCTGCAGCGCCTGCAGCAGCCTCTTCGCCTCGGCGTTGTCGACAAAGACGCGGTCGTTGGCCTGCTGCAGCGTGATGGCCGGGCCGCCGGCGCCGGCGCCGGCCGCCACCGGCAGGCTCAGCAGCGCGACGCCCTCGCGCAGGCCCTCGAGGGCCGCCGCGCCCAGCGGCACCAGCCGCTCGACCGTCGCCGCCACGGCCGCCACGTCGCGCGCCAGCTGCGCCGCGCCGAGCGTCGAGAACCGGTTGGCCATGAGCACGTCGTGCCACAGCTGGTCCTGCAGCTTCTCGAGGGCGCCGCGCACGACGCGCCGCAGCGGCACGGTGCCGAGCGCGCGCGCGAGGAACGCCAGGTTGCGCTGGATGACGCGCAGCGGCTCGTCGAGCTCGGGCGTGACGGCGAGGTCGGCCGCGCTGCCCGGCCCGCCGTCCTCCTTGGCCACCGTCGTCCACCGCGTGCGCACGACGTACGGCCGGAAGGCCTTGCGGTGCGACTCGGCCAGCGCCGACACCAGAAAGCCCTGCGCCGCGCGGCGCCGCTGCTCAAACGCCGCAATCGTCCCGCCAAACAGGCCGTCCTCGGGCACCTCGCCGACGCTCAGCCCGGCGCCCAGCTGCTCGGCCTGCCCGGCCTGCCCGGCCTGCCGCGCCCGCGCCTCCAGCTCGTCGCCCAGCGCCACGAAAAACGCGTCGCCGGCCCATTCGCGCAGCGTGTTGACCATGTGGTCTGCGCTGCCGTACACGCGGCACAGCGCCTCGAGCGCGCCCGTGCCCTCGAGCGTCGCCAGCTGCTCGCGCGTCACGCCGTGCAGCGTGCGGCCCACGGCCGACGTCATGGCCGCGTACGTCTCGAGCGCGCCGCGCAGCCGGTCGTCGTAGGCGTCCAGCAGCGTGATCTGGATGTCGATCAGGAAGCGCAGGCGCTGGTGGAAGCGCGGCACGCGGCGGTACTGGCCCGAGACCGCCCGCAGCAGGTCCGCCACGTGCACGGCCGCCAGCGTCGGCTTGGTGCGGCCCGGCCCGCTGTAGTCGTAGTCAATGGTCGCGCGCGCGTCCTGCGCCGCCGCCGACGTGCCCTCGACAATCTCGCGGTACCGCCACAGCGCGTACTCCTTCTCCGCCTGCAGCCACGCGCCAAAGTGCTCGTCCAGCACGCCGCCGCGCTCGCCCGCCAGCCCGGGCCAGCCGCCCGCCGCGCCGCGCCCGCCGTCGTAGCCGAACCGCGTCCGCAGCTCGTCGTCAAAGGCCAGCAGCTGCACGACGAGGCTGCCGAGGAAGGTCGGCGCCGTGAGCACGGCCGCGTCCGCCGCGCCGGCCTCTTGCGTCTGCTGCTGCGTCTGCTTCTGCTGTTCCTGCAGCAGCTGCCGCTGCTGCTGCAGCTGCGCCGCCGCGTAGGCCACCGTGTGCTGCACCTTTTCGCGCATCACCGGCAGGAGCGCCGCAACCAGCGCGCACGCGGGGTCCACGTACGCCATGCGGTCGGCCGCGCTGGTCCCCGCGAACCGCTCGGCCAGCACGTCGGCAAAGCTCGCCCGCAGAAAGTCGGCCCACGCGTCGACGCGCTCCAGGAACCACGGGAAGCACACGTCGCCAATCTGCCGCGGCTCGCTCGTGCGCCGGCCGTCGCTCAGAAAGTGGTAGCGGAACTCCTTGACAAAGATCTCGGCCATGGCGTCGACGGGCAGAAGCAGGAGGGGGCCGGAGCTGGCCGGCTCCGGGTCTGCCGCGTCCGCCGAGCTGGCCGTCCGCTCGAGAATCTCGGGCACCTGCAGGTCCAGCAGCCTGCCGAACGCGTCGCGCCACGTCTCGTCGGCCGGGACCGCCGCGTCCACGCCGGCCGGCCAGCCGCGCTGCGCGAGCAGCCGCGCAAAGCCGCCGCGCATCGTCGCGTTCATCTCCGTCCACAGCCCGTCGGCCACGGCGCCCACGTGCGCCACCAGGTGCGCCGCCGACGCGCCGCCCGCCTCCGCCGCGCCCCCGGCCGCCTGCAGCTCCGCCAGCCGCGCCGCCAGCCGCCGCAGCCGCCCGTACGGCGCCAGCGCGTCCCGGGGCCGGTCGGGCAGCGCCGCCCGCGCCGCCGCCGCCAGCGCGCCCACGTCCCGCAGCAGCACCAGGTAGTCGTGCGCCAGCGTCACGCGCTGCAGCTGCTCCATGGGCGCCGCCAGCCGCGCCACCACCGCCTCGGGCGCCGCGCCCGCCGCGTTGGCCACCGCCAGCCGCGCCTCGATCGCCGCCTCGAGCTCGTCAAACTCGCCAATCGCCGTCTGCAGCGAGGTCCGCTGCTGCGCCGCCGCCGCCCGCGCCTGCTCCAGCGCGCGCGCCGCGTCGTCCAGCTGCCGCTGCAGCTGCGCGTGCTGCTCGTGCACGCCCTGCAGCAGCGCGTCCAGCGTGTCCAGGTCCGCCGTCGACTGCAGCTTGTCGTCCAGGTAGTCTTCGAGCCGAGCGTCCGGCTCGCCAAAGGGGAACACCACCAGCGGTGCGTCCAGAGAGGTCGTCATCTTGCGCGCGCGTGCCGCCGGACGTGTACCATGGCGTGGGAGAAGGTGTGCTGTCGTTTGTGGTGACTGTCGGCTCTTTGGTCGATTTGGTGGGGACGAGCTGCCAAGCGGGTTATACCGATATCGCTCTATCCGCATCGCCAGCAAGAATTACTCGAGACATCAAACGAGCCCGGGATGCCTGCAGACTGCATTGTCTAGACAAAGGTAACCTAACACTACGTAGCCAATGGAAGCCACAAAAACAAGACAAAGAGACAAGACAAGAGACACAAAAAAAAGAAAAAAAGAAGAGAAAACAATAAAAACAAAAGACACAGTACAAACCAACGCCAAACGATGCTGCAAGACGCCAGTTCCAAATCCCAGCAAGAGCGTCACTTCTTAAAGGTGCCCGTCTTGCCCATCTTTTCAAAGTGCATCCGCCGCGCCGCCTTGGGCCCGTCGTCGCTCTTGCCGCCGTACGGGTTGAACACCTTTTTGCCCCGGGCCGGCTTCTTCTCCGTCGGCGTCTTTTTCGCGTGCAGCACCGACCCGGCCGTGTCGTAGTTGAACGGCACAAAGTCGCTGCTGCCCTCTTTGTCGTCCTGCTCATCGTCCTCGTCATCCTCGTCGGGGAGCGGAGCACCGCCGCCGTCGCTATCGGACGTCTGTGTCGTCGCGCCCTCTTCGCCCGCTGCCGATGCCGACGATGACGCCGACGCGGCCGACTCGGCTTTGGCTCGCTTGGCCGCTCGCCGCGCCTCTTTTCGCTCCTTCTTGCTCTGCTTGCGCTGCGCCTGGGCGTCGGCCGCAGCCCTGCCGCCGCTTTGCGCGCTTTGCGCGCTTTGCGCTGCTGCTGTCTTGCCGCCCTTTTTGCCCCATTTGAGCGTAAAGGCCTCGTCCTCTTTCTCCTCTTCGTCGTCGTCGTCGTCGTCGCCGCCGTCGCCGCCATCTTTGCTTTCCGTTCGTTCCGTGGCCGACGGCGGTGCAGGCGCTGCCTCGCTCGGCGGCGCTGCCTTGGGTGCTGGCGAGGAGGCAAACTCAATATAGTCTTCCGACGGGACCGCCCGGGCCGCGCTCGGGGCGGTAGAAAACGAAACGGGAGCCGCTGCGGGCGCCGTGCTGCTCGAGATGGCCACCTGGACAAACCACGGCGTCTCAATCGGCACGCCGCCGCCGCCGCCGCCGCCCGTCTCCTCACCATTGCCCTTGCCGCTGCCGCCCATCGGCGTCTTGCCCCACAGCTGCGAAAAGGTGCTGCGCAGCTCCGTGACGTCTGGCAGCGGCGCCGCGTCCTTGGGACCGGGCAGCGCGGCGGCCCCGGCCGCCGCCGCGTTGGCGTGCGTCGAAAAGTTGAGGTGGCGGCCCGTCGACTTGACGAGCGCGCCGACGGCGTCGGAGCGCAGAAACTCGACAGACGTCGGGCCCGTCGCGCCGCGCGCCTGCGCGTCCTGGATGAGCGTAAAGAGCTCGTCCATGCACGCCTTGGTGGCGCGGGCCGTGTTGTTCAGCAGGCTCCACAGGGCCTTGCGGTCGGGCGGCAGGATGCGCGCAATGTCCGACAGCACGCGCACGGGCATGAGGAAGCCGGGGCTCTCGTCCAGGCGACGCGCGAGGTCGTCGCGCCACTGGTACAGCGCCCGGTACACGGCAAACTGCTCGCCGCTCAGCAGCGTGTACGTCTTGGCCAGGTTGTTGAGCCAGCCGCGCGCGCCCGCGCCCGTCTCGGGGTCGCACAGCAGCGCCTCGTGGCGCGCAAGCGACACCTCCTTGGACTTTTGCAGCACGTACTCGGTCAGGTCCTTTTCAGGCCGCGCCCGGTCCGACTTGGCCGCCAGCTCGTTGCGCACCATGTCGTAAATGTACAGCAGGTAGTGCGTGTCGGACCGCGCATAGTACAGCATCTCGTCGGGCAGCGGCCGGATGCGCCAGTCGGCCATCTGGTACTTTTTGTCCGCCTCAAAGTGCACAAAGCGCTCCAGCAGAAACGCCAGGCTGCGCTTGCTGTACTCGAGGCAGTCGCACGCAAAGTACGTGTCGAAGAGGCCCACCACGTAGAGCCCGAGGTCGCGCTGCAGCCACACAATGTCGCTGCTGGCGCCGTGGAACACCTTGAGCTTGCTGGGGTCGGCAAAGACCTCGTTGAGGATCTCGAGCCGGTGGCGCCACGGCTGCAGCGTGTCCACGATCCAGTCCTTGGAGCGCGTGCTGATCTGCATCAGCGAGAGCAGGCCCGCGTACGTGCGGTAGTCGTGGTGCTCGAGATCCACCGCGATCTCGTCGGCCTCGCGCAGCTCGGCCAGCATCGCCTCCACGCCCGCAAACGTGTCGACCCACACGGCCTGCGTCGTCTCGATCGGCAGGTAGCGGATGGGCTCGCGCGCGCGCCGCACGGCCTCGGGGTACTGGAGGCTGGTGATCTCGGCCTCGTAGGGGTGCCGGAACTGCGTCAGGTTGTTCTCGTCCACAAACGTGGTCAGGCTGGCCTCGAGCGGAACCGTGGCGTGCGGCTTGCGCGTCAGCAGCGGCTTCCACGGCCCCCGGTCAAAGTTGTCCGCCTTGCGCTCAAACAGCTCCTGCGGCTTGGCAATGTTGGCGCGGCGGATGTTCCAGTCGAGGCGGTCGGTCGGGGCGCCGCCGCCGCCGGGGCCCTGCTGCTTGGCCTTTTTGGAGTCCGGCCCGCCCTCGGCCGTCGGCGCGTCCTTGCGCTTGAGGAGGCCCGTGTACTCGTCGAGCGTGGTGTCGGCTTTTTCGAGCAGGGCGTCGATCACGTCGACCACGCCGCGCCACTTGAGCTCGACGTCGTCGGCGTCGTCGAGCTGCGGCGGCGCGCGCCGGCCCGTCGCGCCGGCCGCCGACCGCAGCAGGCCGTTGGACAGCCGCAGCAGCCGCGCGGCCTGCTCGTCGAGCTCGGCCGCCACGTCCGGGTTGACCGTCCGCAGGAACGTGAGGTCCTCGGCCGCAATGCCGTTCACGGTGCGGTTGACGGCGACGAGCGCGGCCTGGATCTTTTGCTGCTGGGCCTTGAAGTCGTCAGAGTCCATGGCGGCGGTGGGGGACGTCGGGGACGTCGGGGGGAGGCGACGAGGCAGCTGGCCGGGGGATGTCGTTCTTGTCTTTTTTTCTTTTTCTTTTTCTTTTCTTTTTTTTCTGCCGGTCTTCAGACGGCAAAATGGCTGGCGCTGTTTCGGTTTCTAGCCACCGCCTTTGGGCGGGGAGCTGCTGGCGGCTGGAGGGGCCCCACTTGAACCATGGCGGCCTGCCGCCCGTGATGGATAAGGATGGTTCGGGATCCGAAAAACGATGCTGATGCGAAGTTGGACGATGCTGATGCAAAGTTGGGAGACGCGATGGCGGATGGACGGACCAGGAGAAGAATATTAAGGGGCGGAGGGGTGTGGCGGGCAGTCACGTGCTTGGCGGCGGCACAGAAGGTGCGACTTACACGGGCGCGCGTACGGCAGGTGCGACCTGGCTGGCGAGGACACTAGCATCACATTGCAGGTACGAAGATGGCTCTTTCCGGAACAAAAACGCTGCATTTTTATTTAGAACGGAGTTTGCATACGCAGGGCGAGGAAGGTGCGCTGACAGGAGCACCAAAGCGGAAAAACAAAGAATTACGAGTGACGACCCTCTAAAGGGACAAAGACGCCGGACCCAGACAGTGAGGGGATGCAAGGAGATAAAGGCAGGGCAGAAATGGTATTTTTAGGAGCAAACGAGTATCCAAGAATCGAATTAAAGGAAAAAGGGGACGAACAAACAGAAAGGAAAAAGGAAAGGAAAAAGGAAAGGAAAAAAAGAAAGGAAAACAGAACACGGCAGACCACATTCGTCTTTGTGGTCGCTGGCCGCACCGCTCAGCTGATGACGTTGACGAGCCGGGTGGTCGTGGCAGCCGCCTCCGTTGTCGTTGTCGTGGCCGTCGTCGTGGCCGTCGTCGTCGACACGACGGTCACGGTGTCGTGGACGCTGACCGTCTGGACGAGCGTGACGGTGCTGCCGGCGGCCGCGGGCACGTTTGTCTTGAAGTTGACCGTTGCTGTTGTCGTGGCCGTGGTCTCCGGCTCGCCCGCCACGACCGTGTACGGGTGGGTCTGGGTGAAGAGAGGCGTCACCGTGGTGATGGGCACGACGAGGATGGTTGACGGGACGCTGGGCGTGGAGGTTGGCGTTGGCGTGGAGGTAGGCTTTGGTGTGGAGGTAGGCGTTGATGTTGACGTCGTCGACTTTGTGGTGGACCGCGTGGACCGCGTGGACCGCGTGGATGTGACAAAGGTCAACGGCGTGGCAGCTTGCCCGGGCGTCGATGTCGTCGTCGGGGACGCCGTGGCGGCTGCCGTGCCCGTCGGCTTGGTCACAAAAATTGTGTGCGTCTGCGGCACGGTCTGGGTCACCGTCGTATCAGCCGGCTCGGACGACGCTGCCGACGCTGCCGACGCGCTGTCGCCGAGAACAGACGCGGCCGTCTGCTTGTCGACGCAGCCGACGTCGACGCCCGACTTGCTCGGGTCGGGCATGGCAAAGCAGCTGGTGCCCGCGGAGCAGGCGGTCAGCAGCGCAAACGTGCTCGAGCTGGCGTCGCACTCCATGACGTTGCCGCCGATGCAGGCCACCTGGCCGGACGTGCAGCGGGAGCTGAGCGTCAGGTTGGCGTAGAGCGCATTGTACATCTGGGCGCGGGCAAGATTGGCGGCATAGTCGCTGGCAGAGAGCGAGGTGGCAGCCGCAGCGGACGAGGCCGTGGGCGAGGCCGTCTCGGGAATGGCCGTGGGCAGGGCCGTGTTGGCCGAGCCGGTCGGCGAAGGGTGCGCCGACGTGCCCGTCGAGGTGGAGGCGGAAGACGGCGACGTGGAGGGGGATGAAGACGGGGACGGCGTCGGCGTCGGCGTCGACGTAGACGTCGACGTTGACGTCGCTGATGCTGCCGACGAGCTCAGAGGCTTGGTCGTAAAGAAAAGGTCGGTGGCTGAACTCGTGGCCGAGTGGGTAGAGGCAGTCGCGTTGGCCGGGGTCTGGCTGGTTGCCGACGTCGTCGCCGGTGCCGGCGCCGAGGATGTTGTCGAGTTTGCGGTCGAGGTTGGCGCGGTGAGGGGAGGCGATGTATGGGATGCCGTGGATGTCGAGTTCGCTGTCAGGGCTGGAGTGGTGAAAGATGACGTGGGGGACGTCGCGTCGGGGCTCGCGGCAGGGGCCGTCCCGTTGGAGCCAGATCCGCTGGAGGAAGTCGCGACCGTGGCCACGGGCGGCGCCGAGGAGACAGCCGTGACATTAGCGGGGACGTCGACCGTCAGTGGCATGGATGACGTGGACGGTGTCGCTGTCGCCGTTGCGTTGCCGTCGGGCGTCACCACGGCCGGAAGCGACACGGGCGCTGAGACGGGCGTAATCGTGGTGTGGGAGACGGCCTCTGTGTTGTTGCCGCTGCCGCTGCCGCTGCCGCTGACGGTGCCGCTGCCGCCGTCAACCACAGAAACAGCAGGAACCGTGGGTGCCTCGGACGTCACGTTGACCTGCGTTGTGATCGGCAGGAGCACAAGACTCGTTGGGTTGGGCGTGGGTATCACAACGGGCGTCGTGCTGCCCGCGGCGGCGGGCGTGGCAGCGGGCGTGCTGGTGCTGCCGAGGCTGCCCAGGTTGAGCGTCGACTGCAGCGTCGCGGTCTGGACGAGCGACGACAGCGGCAGCGGCGGCGTCGCGGTGGCTGTGGCGTTGGACGGGTCGTCCTGGCGGGGAACAATGGGCAGCAGCGGCTCGCGCAGGCCGAAGACGAGGGGGCTGGCCTCGGCGGCCGCTGCCACGAGGAGGAGCAGCGAAAGGGCGTTCATCTTGTTGCTTTCGGTGTGAAAAGTAAACAAAAAGTAGCGGAATGGGGGCTTTACGTTGGTGGTACGGAAAAAGCGAGCGTGGCAGTCAGAGGTGCAATCAAAAGAGAGATCTCGCGTGGTCGGACGAAAGAAGAAACGGAAACCAGAACGAGCGTCGTGGCCAGGCCGTGGCAAAGCTGGCTGTTTTGTATGAGCAGTGTCGAGAACAGGCGGTGACTTGCCGCTCGACGGTGTTCACAGGCTGCTGAAAGAAGGGCGGTGAACAAGCTGCATTGACTGTTCGAGGCGGGCAAAGGCGAACGATGAAAGAAACCAGAACAGGGACAAACGAAGGTTGGGGACAATGGACAAGGGAAGAGACAAGGGGACAAAGCCCTTTGGCTTGTTGGTGTTGTTTGGTGTTGTTTGCCAGCAAATAACGCGAAACAGGCGAGATTAGGGTGTAGGAAGAAGAGGAAAGGAAGAAAAGAAGGGAGAGAAGAAAATGGAGAAAAAAGAGAAAAAGATAAATGAGTGACAAAAACCAAGGCAGAAAACGAGTATTCTAGAGCTGAGAAAACAAGCACAAGACTGAACCGTTCCAGGAGGCTGGCACAAAAAGACTGCAGCGTGCAGCCAAACGAGTGTGATAAGCGAGAGTGGGAAAGAAAGACGGCAGGCGAGCGCCACTAGATGCAGAACGAGTCACTCGAGATAGGTGAAAAGAGGAGGCAAGTGGGCAGGAGAGAACTTTGGGGGCCGGGTCTTTTGTATGGCAGTCGTGAGTCAACAAAGAGACGGTATACAAAAGGATGTATAAAAAGGACGGTATAAAAAAAGAAACAAAGTTGGAATAGACGCGTAGACGCCAGACAAGGTCCAGACCTTTTTCTTTGACAAGGGCGAGGACGATGCCCGTATGGGAAGACGGCCGTCTAAAGAAGCAGCGGGCTCACAGGCGCAGACGACAGCCAGTCGACGGCTTCTTGGCCGGTCTCTTTTCCTTTCTTTCTTTTCTTACCTTTTTCTTTTTTTTTCTTTTCTCTCTTTCTTATCAAGTCCATACCTTGTCCACCACTCCGCCTCCACGACAGGCATCCCAGCAACAGCCATAGGACGCTTTCTAGCACTCGTCGGCCCCCGCCACAGCGCGTCCAGAAACACATCGCCTGCTGGCCTTGTTGTTCGTGGTCGTTTGTCATAGCATCCAATCTCGTGTAAGTGGCCGGACCCACTCGACCGCCAAAAATAGCCCTGTCGGCGCCTCTCCGCCAATCCACCGCACGAGTGGGGCCGTCTGTTCCTGGGCTAGCGGCTCTGCCGCTGCGAAGCCCTGTCGTCCACCCGAAAAACTGCCAGCGACCGCTGAAACGGCCCCTGGCGGTTTCCGTCCAGCGCTGAAACAGGCGCTGGGCGGCCTGTGATTGGGCGGCCGTCCCCAAGCGCTGGGTCGTTTCTGTGCGACCGCTTTGCCCCAAGTCACTGGCGGCAAGCATGACGAGAGCCAGTGGAATGCATGCATAGTGCGGCCATGAAACAGGAAAGCAAATAAGAGGAGATGCTGAAGAGACCTGAAGGCGCTGGAAGAAAGCCCAGAACATAAAAAGACGAGAAAGATATTCAAAGAAAAAAAGACGAGAAAAAATTTCAAAAAAACATAAATAAATACGAGAAAGTATGATATTATATGTCTTGGATAGCTGCCTTGTCACAGTTGTTTATATTCTGTATTTCCTTTCCACATCCATCCTCGCAGAGTGCCTGAATCACTCGCCAAATCCTATCCTGCTCACGCCTCCTGATCCTGGTCCTGTATCCTCCGCCGTAGCCTCGACCGCCATCCTATCCGTCTCTTCCGTATCAATACGTATGTGGCGCACAGTATGCTCTGAACATGTCAAGACCTCGCCGTATGCTACCGTCACAGCCCCATCGCCGTCGCTGGCACGTCGCTGTCGTCGTCCAGCACTTTGACCACAGCTCCACGCGGGCCTGGTTCTTCCTTGTGCAAGCGCTTAGCAAGGACGACGCCATCCGTGGTCTGCGCTAGAGGCCGTGGCTGCGGCCGTGGCCGTGACCGTGACCGTGACCGCGACCGTGACCGCGACCGCGAGCGGGACCGCTTCAGGGACAACGTTCCGGGCTCCGCCGACGCGTGCACGCTGGTCTGGAAAATGCGGTTCTGCTTGAACGGCACGTTGCCGTCGACCGACGCCACGGCTGTCGTCGTGCCTCCCATGCACTCTGTCTCAACCACACCCTTGGCGTGCTTGGTCGTGGTTCTCGTCGTCGTCGTCGTCGTCGTCATGAGCGTCATTGTCGTGACAAGTGTTGCCGTTATGGTCGTAGTCAGCAGCACCGGCGGTTCGCGTACAGCCGTCTCACGTGTCTCGCCCGTCTCGTGCGCGGGCACCGGCGCCGCCTCCGCTACCGGCCTCGTCGGGCGTCGGTCCTCGCACAGCGTCCCGAGCCACGCCTCCCGCAAGGACAGGCCAAGGGCCAGCGCAATCTGGCGCGCCACGGCGTTGCCCACCATCTTCCACTGGTCGGCCTTTTTGGCAAGCAGCACGTCGTCGTCGGGGATGCCCTGCGCGCGCCGCATCTCAAGCACGCTCAGCGGCCGCGGCTCGGACCAGTGCAGGTCGCCCGCCGAGCGCGCATCCGCCACCGTGCACGACGTGCGGACCGTCTTGAAGAGGCGGGTGGGGTTGGCGCGCTTGTATGCATTGGTGATGGGCATGGCCAGCTCGCGCGCCTTGAAGAGCTTCGCGTCGGCAAGCAGCCGAAAGTGCCGCATGTGCCGCGACTGCATGAGGCCCATGCCGTACGGCCGGGTCGGGATCACGGCGATCTTGCACATCATCTGGTCGGTGGTGCTCAGCGTGATGCGGTGGTCGGGGTGGCGTACGCAAATGTCCACAAGCCCGTCGTCGATCTTGCCGTCGGCGTCGGCCGCCGACAGGTCGGCCGTGGCTTGCCCCGCCGAAACAAAGGGAAAGGCAGACGGTGCGCTGTCGTGGCTGGCGTCCGTGATCCACTCGCCGGTCACCAGCCGTCCGATGGTCGCCTGCGTCCCGCGGCCCGCGGCCGGGCCGGGGGGCGATGCGTGCGACCGCAGAGGGATGCTGGGCAGCGCGTATCCCGGCGCGGCAAAGATCAGAAAGACGCGCTGGCGGCTCTGCGGCGCGCCGTAGAACCAGGCATTGCCCAGCATGATGCGCAGCTGGTACCCGAGGCCCAGCAAGGCGGCGACGAGCTGTCCGAAAATGTTCTCGCGGATCGGGCTCTGGTTCGTTCGCTTGACAAAGGCCGCCACGTTTTCGAGGAGGCCAAACTTGGGCCGGTAGAGGTCCACAAACGACGCAAACGACGCCACCATCGACCGGTTCTTGTACTGCTTCTTCGTGCTCTTGTCCTTGGTCAGGAGCGAGAAGCCCTGGCAGGGGCTGCCGCCGGAAATAAAGTCAATGTCGCCGGGCGCCGGGATGCCGGGCGCCTGCAGCGCGGCCGCGCTCGTGCAGATGGCCCGCTCGAGGAGCGTGTCGGCAGACCCGATAAACGGCAGCACGCGGTCGGGCGCCGCCACGTTGGCCATAAAGGTGTGCATAGCGACCGGCCAGATGTCGTTGGCGCACCGCGTCTCCGTGGTGCCCGCGTCCTCGATGCCCCGGCCCAGATTGCCGCAGCCGCAAAAGAGCTCCAGGGCGCGCAGCCGGGGCACGGGCGCGGCCGGGTCAAAGCCCTGGCGCAGGCTGGGTGCGTCCCTGGCCGCGACAAGGGGGAGAAACCGGGTGTCGTAAGAGTCCTCTGAGACGCCAGCAGCAAGGTCACTGCCAACCACCTTGGGCTTCTTTTCCATCCGGCAGGTCATGAAAAACACATTCCCGGCACCGTTGCGGTCGTACGGCGTCGGGATGGGCTGCCCCTCGGCAAAGATGCGCACGATGCAACGGCCGAGGATGTAGGAAGGCTTTGCGACAAAAACGGTGTCTTGCGTGTACACCAGCTCGTTGGGCCGGGCGTGCTTGGCGCCCGGGTCGACCTCGTTGCGCCGCAGCAGCCGCCGCAGACAGAAGCCGGGCCCCGGGTGCTCGGGGTCGGGGACTGAGACAACCTCGTAGGGCTCCGACCGCGTGCTCCTCTTGGAGCGGACGGCCAGCACGGTGTCGCCGACGACAAACTGGGGCGTGTCTTGAAAAACGCCGATGCTCCCGGTCGCGCTGTCGGCCGTGCCCAGTCTAGACGCAAAGGCGTCGGCCAGCAGTGCCTCCGACACGCTGTCTTTGCAAAAGACGTGCCCCAGGCGCAGCTGGACCCAGCTTCGCTCGCCGTGGAGGTACGTCTGCCGAACAAAGAACTCGGCCTTGGTGTCGGGCCCGCCAAACCACTCGACCGAGTGCACGCCCGTGACCTCGTCTTCTTTGATGGTGCGCGGGTGCCCCTGCTCGTCCACCTCGCCGCACGTGCAGTGGTCGCTCATGAACAGCTCGTTGGCCCAGGGGTACGCCATCGACCCGCAGGGCGTGTGCTCTGGGCGGTACAGCCACACGACGCTGAACGCCCGCTGGCCGCGCTGGCCGCGCGCGCGGTGAGGCTCGACCACGCGGTGCACGAGGGCGTACCAGAAAGACGACGTTTTGGCGCCGGCCGCCCACTTGCTGCCCGTGGCGGCGCCGTCGGGAAGGGTCGAGATGACGTCGCCTGGCCGGACGGCCTTGACACGCGTCATGAGCGAGGCAGCAGGCAGCAGCGAGGACGCGGACGGCCCTGTAACAAACGGCGTCCGCTTCTGCGGCAGGATGAGCCGGGCGTCGATTGTGTCTGGCGCGTGCTTGCCGGGCGTGCTCTCGAGGTAGTCGCCAATGGCCAGTTTCCGGAACATGTGGAACATGTAGGGCGTGACGATGGTCGGGGGAGGCTGCAGCGGCTCGCCGTTGGCACCGACCCGGCAGCCGTCGGGGATGCGTTGCGGATGGGCCTTGTAAAAGACAGCCGCCAGCTCGCGGAAGAAGCCCAGCTTGTGCACCGCGCGGGCGTCCAGCGTCGTGGACGCCTCCCTCCTCAGGTAGTCGCTGTGCGCGACCACGGCCGGCGCAAAGTCGTCCCGGCCGGCGCCGTACTGCGCGCGCCAGGCCCGGACGGCGGCCGACTGGCCGTGCGTCTTCTGCAGCCACTTTGCAAAGTGCAGCCGAAAGTGCGACACGCGCACATCGCGGCCCTTGGCCAGCGCGGCGTCGACAAAGTCAACAAAGTGCTTGCCGAGGTCGGCCACCCACAGGTACGGCCCGTAGAACCGTGCGTAGATGCCGGAGGGCCTCCCCAGCCGGTAGTAGATCTGCGCGTTTGCATTGTGCTTGGACAGGATGGACACGTGGCCGCGGACCGTGTCAAACTCGGTGCCGTAGCGGTCCACCGGGGCGTTGCAGAAGGGGACGCGCTGGACGTAGAACCGCGCCGACCCGACGCTCAGGATGCCGTCAAAGTACATCTGGCTGCTGCTGCTGGCGCCCGTGGCGAGGAAGTGAGGCGACCGCAGCCTGTTTCTCGTCTTGGGGCTGTCGATGTAGAGCTCAAAGTCGTCCAGGTCGATGTAGACGTAGTCGGGCGCGCACCCCCTCTCCTCGGCTGCCACACGCTCTGCCAGGGGCGCGAGGACGCTGACGGCATGGCGCTCTGCCGTCACGGGCATCGGCGGCTCGTAGTTAACGGCTACTGAGCGCGGGTTGACCACCGTCGACGCGGGCAGCTCGACGGCGACGGGCGCACTCTGGGCCGCAAGAAACGCCGCGTCGGACGGCACCGCGTAGGCCGGCGGGTCGCTGTCTTCCATGACCTGCACAGCAGCAGGCCCGTCGAGCCCCGGCGCGAGCTCGTCGTCGAGCAGCGTTGCCTCGCTAGCGTCGTCAGAGGCGGCGCAAGAGGCGGCGTCGTCCAGTCTGTGCATCTCTCCGCTGCCGGCCGGCAAGGCGGGCGTGCTGTCGTTGTCGTCCATGCTCTCGTCGTCCATGCTCTCCGTCAGGTCGTCTGACAGAAAAGGCGGCATTGTGAAGGCGTGGAGGCTGCTGGAGCCGAAATAAAGAAAAATGGCGGAAATCGTCCGAGACTCGACGTACACCCCGTGCGTGAAGAACGAGGCCTCGGCCGGCGGGCCCACTCTCCACGGCGGTGAAGAGGCCGCGAGTGCGCGTCCACGAGCGGGAGTCCACGTGAACAATAGGATCGCTGCTTGAATGCCTATTCACGCACAGGGCCTCTCGTCCTCGGGGCCCGGCCGCCTCACCGCCGGGTAGCAACAAAGAGCCGAGCTGCTGCCTAGCGCTAGCGGCCCCATGGCAGTCTGGCAGCGTGTCCAATGCTCAGCTGGACGACTGTCGGTGAGGGAAAGGGGGGGAGCCGAGGAGAAGAAGAAACAAAGGGGCGGCCGCGGCCGCTGCGGACGTGCGTCGTGCCGTCGGCGCTGTGCATGCGAGGAGGCGAGGAGCGGCTGAATCAAAACGGCACGAGAGAGAGTGTGCCGCGTGACAACAGCGGCGCTGAACCCAGTGCTCGCGCGGATGTGCTCTTCTCGGTGGTGATGTTTTGTTGACGGATCAACGACGCGGACACGGCGCTACCAATCAGGAAGGCGCACACCAAGGAGGGAAGGCGCGATATTGGCAGCCCGATTATATAAGCGCGACTTCCTACACTGGCCTTTGTGTCTGTTGGTTTTTTGTCTATCGTCGTGTTGGTCTATCGCGCGCGCGGCGCCTGGTATACAGGGTGTCTATTGTACAGAAAGCAGATGGCGCGCCTCAGAGCAGCGCATGCGGCCGCACACGTGCCCAAAACGCCTCGTTGTGGTCCTTGCGGTGCCACCGGACGAACTCGTCGGCGTCGTCGCTCGACGGCATGCCCCACGTGCAGCCGCGCTTCTGGGCGCGTGCCAGCTGGTCCTCGAGCCAGGCCACGGACGAGCCGGGCGCAGCCTCGGCGCCGGCCTGCTCCGGGCCCTCCGGGCCCTCCAGGCCCTCGAGGCCCTCGACAAAGGCCCGGTACATGACAAAGACGCGCCCCATGGTGGCGTGCTGGCCGTCGTCGGGGTTCTTGGCGTCCTCGAGCACGGTCCAGTCGTCCCAGGTGCGGAGGACCCAGCGCATGGCGCGGGTCATGGCGCCGGTGTCGCCCAGGTAGCCGAGCGTCTGCAGGTAGGCCTGCAGCGTGCCGGCCGTGATGCCGTGCGGGGTGGCCGGGTGGTGCGGCGCCAGGGGCGTGAACACGTCGTCAGCCGCGTCCGCGTCCGCGTCTGCGTCTGCATCCGTCGGCGAGAGCGTCAGCTCGTCAAAGGACGCCACCAGCGTGGCGTGCGCAGTGCGCAGCAGGTCCGCCTCGCCCGGTCCGTCGGGATGCAGGCCTGTCCAGCGCAGGCACTTTTGCACGGCGCGGCAGAGGCTGTCAAAGAGCACGGTGTCGGGGCCGCCCGCGCGCGACACGCGGCCAAAGACGTCGAGGGCCAGGCGCAGCGCCTCGGCATCGTGGAAGCGCCGGTCGTGCGTGTGCTGCGCGCTGACCATGAGCCTGGGCTGCGCAAGCGTGCGCAGGATCGTGTGCCAGGGCGCCCGGTAGGTGCGGCCGTCGCGCGTGGCGGGCGGCAGGCGTGTTGCGCAGAGGTGGATGGCGTGGTGGATGAGCGCGGCGCGGCGCTGTTTGCCGAGGCGCGCCGGCTCGGCCGTGATGCGCGGCTGGAAGCGGCACATGAGAACAATGTAGGCGTTGAGGTTCGCCAGGGGGATGCCGCGGAGCACCTCGAGCGTAACGGGCGCTTCCTGTCCCTGCTGCGTTTGGTGTTGGTGCCGGTGTTGTCGAGCGGGAGAAAAGGGCGACGACTGCAGCGGCTGTGGCAGCTTGAGGGCTGCAATGGCGCCTCTGTCGACGGGGCTGTCGTGGAGATACTGCATCGCCGCGTCGAGCGTCGGCGCGTTCTGCACGAGGACCGAGAGGCAGTCGCCGACGGGCCGCGTGCCCTCCTGGAGCATCTGCGCGTACAGCGCGGCCAGGGACGGCGGCCGCAGCCGCTGCTTCTCAAAGGCCGTGAGCATCTCGTCGTTGGCGGGAAACACCTCCTTGGCGTCGCCGGGCAGCAGCTCCTTGCCGTTGCGCCCGCGCGCAGCAGGCGCGCCGCCCGCGGGCGTGCGGTGGTACTCGACGGGCTGGGCCACGAGCTTCTTGAACATCTCGGCGTACACCTGGGTGTTGGGCCGCAGCACGACGCCGTCGGCGGCCGGCGGCGGCGTCTGGAACTCGTGCCACGCCTCGTTGACGTCGCGCGTGGCCTTGACGCGCGCCGCCCAGGTCGAGAAGACGTTGAGGCTGGCGCGGGCGCCCGCCCAGGTGTGCGGGCTGAGGGACCGCGTCTGCACGGTGGCCGCCTCGCCCGGCAGCACGCCGCCGAGCACGCTGAGCGCGCGGTCGTGCTCCGCGTCGGCGTAGCCGGCCTCGCGCATCAGCACGCCGGCCTGCGCGCTGCGGCTAAAGTCGTCCTGCGGCCGGCGCAGCTCGTCGCGGCCGTCCCAGTCGCGCCGGTACGGCGGCCACGTGCGCGCCATGCGCAGCGCCACGCGGCGCTCGGCCGGCGACTTGCCGAGCGCCAGCAGCACGCGGCGGATGGCGCGGAAGCCGGCGCGGCTGATCAGCAGCGGCCGCGGCAGCGTCGTCGACATGGCCAGCAGCACCTTTTGCGCGCGCCAGTTGTAGCGCATCTGGAAGACGGGGCGCAGCGGCGACTTGCGCTGGAAGAGCACCAGCGCGTAGTTGAACAGCCGGCACGCCGCCGCGTACGCCCGGTGCTCGGCGCGCCGGCCCATGCGCGGCAGTGTCTCGACGTACGCCGCGACGAGCCGCGCGAGCGCCGGCAGCGCCGACGGCCACACGCGCAGGTAGTGGTGCACGAGCAGCCGCAGCAGCGTCGCAAACGTGTCGGGCGCCATGCTGAGCGCCGGGTCCACGGCCCGCCGCACGGCGCCAAACGGCAGCGCCGCGTCGGCCGCGCGCATGCGCGACTGCACGTGGTGCCGCGCAATGTGGTTGTAGAGGCCCGTCAGCGAGCCGCCGCGCCGGAACGTCTCGTCGCGCCGCAGCACCTGGAACAGCAGAAAGACGGGCTTGTGCCGCGCGTCGTCGCTCAGGAACCGCGCGATGCGCTCGTCGGGGTCCGCCGCCGCCAGGATCCACGCCCAGTGCTGCAGGTCGCCCTCGCTGATGCCCTTAAAGGCCAGCCGCTCCAGCCGCGCCCGCAGCTCCTCGCCCGAGCACAGGCTGGCCGACAGGCTCGTCGGCCGCTGCGCCTCGTCCTGCCGGATCATCGTCTGCAGCGCCACCACCGGCAGCCGCATGCTCTGGCTGCGTGCCACGTCGTCGAACCGCTTCCACGCCGCAAACGTCAGCGCCGTCGTCCGGCTCTTGAGCCGCAGGGCCAGCGTGGCGTTGGGCGAGTCGCGCAGGTATCGCAGCCGCCGGAAGCGGCTCTTGCGCCCCGCCGCCGGCGTCCGCCCGTGGCCCCGCCGCCTGTCCAGCGCCGCAGCCCGCATGTCCGGGGCCGTGGTCGTCGCGGCCCAGCGCGCAGCGCCGCATGCCGTCGCCGCCGCCCCAAAGGGCAGTCTGCCGAGGAGGCCTTGTCTTGGGCCGGGGCCGAGGCGGGCGGCGGCCGCGGCCAGGGCTGTTCGCGGAGCCATCATCATGGCGGCAGGTGCCGCGCTGTCATCTCGGTCGTCGACGGGGGCCCAATTGCTGTGCGTTGGGCCGATGCTGTTGCCGGGGCGTGTGCAGACGTGCAGAGGTGACGTCGGAACGCAAAAATTGGAAAGCACCAAAAGCGTCGCTCTGAGTGGCGAGTTCGTAGCACGTGGTTATTCACGTGACTGCGCGTGCGGGGAGCATGTCTGGGAGGTGACGCGCTCAGCCTTTCACGATGAGCACATCACATCTTTACCAGGATCGTCGTTTCTGCTGTCCTCTGCCTCCCGACGCCGGCTCCTGCTCCCTGTTCGGTTTACCTCAATCTCGACACTGCGCCCACCGACGCCCCCGACATCGCACCGCAAGAGCTTCGCGTCCCACACAAAAAAAAAAAAAAAGAAAAAAAAAGAAAAAAGGGATTCAAAGAGAGAAAAGAAAAAGAAAAGAAAAAAGGGAAAAAGCCAACCGCATCGTCCGAAACGCCTCGCAGCGTTGTACGTGCGTCCACGGCTCCTGTCTGGACGCTCCGGCCGCAGAAATGGCGCCCCCGAAGCGGAAGCGGCCTCACGACGAGGACGAGGCCGCGCAGGCCGGCACGACGCGCCGTGTGACGCGTCGGACCTCGGTTCCACCTCCTCCCCTCTCCGTACCACCAAAGGGACTGCGGGGACCCAAACGACGGGTGCTGCGGGCAAACGCGGCGGCGGCCCAGGCAGAGCGTGGCAGAACGACCCGCCAAAGAGGGACACGGCAGCCGACGCCACAGGACGAGGGGGAAGACAGCAAAGACAGCGAAGAGGAGAGCGAAGACGCGCCACCAACCTCCAGAATGACGCGGCACGCGAGGCGAGGCGCAGACAGGAAGGGCGAGCCTGCACCGGCCAGGACAAGGAGGCAGCGGCGTGAGAGCGACGCGCCAGACCAGCCTTCCGTGGCGTCCGGCCGAGCGTCTAGAAGCGGCCGAGCACTCCCGTCAACCCGCGGAGGCTTGCGGGGGCGACGAGCGGCCGAGATGGCCGACGAGGAGGAGGATGAGGACGAGGACGAGGAGGAGGAGGAGGGAGAGGAGGACGAAGAGGGAGAGGAGGACGAGGAGGACGAGGAGGACGAGGATGAGGAGGGCGACGACGACGACGACGACGACGACGACGACGAGACAGAAGACGAGCTGGCCGGCCCGGCATCGGTGATTCCCCCCCGGTCGAAAGCAGCGCCACGCGCGGCCGGACGCCGTCCAAGGCGGGCCACGCTGGCCTCGCCTCCCAGAGTGCCGCCAACCAAGCAGGCCGCTGTCGCCTCGGCCGCCCTCGCGGGAACGCCAAAGACAGAGACAGGCATCAAGCCGCCGCCGTCGCCCACATCGGCTGCAGCGCCAGGAAGCCTGGCCCGGCCCAAGAAGGTGACGGAGATCAAGCCTCCCGCAGCGCCACCGGCACCAAAAAACCTCAAAGCAGCGCCCACCCAGCCGCCCCCCCTGGCCGTCTCTCCTACGCGACCGGACCACGTGCGGCCCCATCCAAAGGCCGTGCAGCAGCTGCGCGAAGAAGCGCCTCGTCTGCAACAGCAGCAGCCGCCGCCGCCGGCCGTGACGCCCACAGCGCCGCCGCCGAGCCCCAGCCAGCCGGACCGCAACATTGACAAGGTTGTCTTGGGAGAGATCTGTTTCAAGGCATGGTATCCGTCCTACTACGGCAAGGAAGTGCTGGGCGACACGGCCGGGAACGCGCACCACAGCCGGGGCCACGCCAGCCAGGCCAAAGGCGCCGGCAAGGAGAACAATGCCCACGCCGCCGCGGCCAGCCACCACGGCCAGCCAATGCTGGACCGGCTCTACGTGTGCCCGTTCTGCTTCAAATACTCAAAGGAGATTGTGCCGTGGCACGGCCACGTGCAGGTCTGCGAGTCGCAGTTCCAGATCCCCGGCGAGAAGGTCTACGTCCACCCCAGGGGCGCGCGCACCATCCGCGTGCCCGTGGCGTCGGCCGCGCCCAGGGGCAGGCGCCGGCGCGCCGGCAGCGAGGACGACGTCACGTACGTCAAGCAGGTCGTCCAGGACGAGGGCGAGTGGAGCGTCTGGGAGGTCGACGGCGAAAAGGACGTGCTCTTCTGCCAGAACCTGTCCCTCTTTGCCAAGCTCTTCCTCGACAACAAGTCGGTCTTTTTCGACGTCACGGGCTTCTACTACTTTCTGCTCGTCTACACGCCGCCGCCCTCGCTGCCGTCGTCGCTGCGCGCCGCCGCCACCGCCACCGCCTCGCCCATGAGCGGCGCCTCCGCCAACGGCCAGGCCAGCATCCTCGGCGCCGCGCCGCGCCCGCGCGTCGTCGGCTTCTTTTCCAAGGAAAAAATGTCCTGGGACAACAACAACCTGGCCTGCATCCTCGTCTTCCCCCCGTGGCAGCGCAAGGGCCTGGGCGCGCTGCTGATGGGCATCTCCTACGAGATCTCGCGCCGCGAAGGCGTCCTGGGCGGGCCCGAGAAGCCCATCTCCGACCTGGGCAAGAAGGGCTACCGGCGCTTTTGGGGCGGCGAAATCGCCCGGTGGCTGCTGAGCATCGACATTGCCACGGCCACGTCCTCGCTGTCGTCCTCGCTGTCGTCCGCGCCGCTCGCCGCCGCCGCCGCCGCCGACACCCCGGCACAGCCAACCGCCGTTCCACCGCCCATCCTTCCGCCGCCGTACGCGCCGCCGCAGTCGTCCAAGGGAGCCGTCGGTCCTGCGCACGAGTCGCTGGTCATTGACATTGCCGACTGCAGCCGGGCCACGTGGATCGTGCGCGACGACTGTCTGTGTGTGCTGCGCGAGATGGGCATTGTCGAGGACGCCGGCGTCGGCCTGCCCAAGAAGTACTGCGACAATGTGCTGGTGGCGCAGGCGGACGAGCAGCTCTCGTCCTCGCCCGAGGACGGCGCGTTGGCGGCCGCAGCGGGGACAGGGGCGGCAGCAGCATCGTCGTCGTCGAATGCGGGTGCGGCATCGGGTCCTCCGGGCGCGTCCGGAGCGTCGCAGGCGGCGAATGGGGCGGCGGCGTGGGGGTCGGCATCGGCAGCAGGAGGGGGCACAGAGGCCGGTGCAGCGTCGGGCGTCGGCCCGCCAAAAGAAGTGCAGCGCGTCCGCATCGCCAAGGCAGCTGTCCGGCAGTGGGTCAAGGACAACCACATCAGTCTCGACAAGGCGTGCGACCCGGCCGGGTTCCTCAAGGTCTATGCCAACAAAGAAGAGGCCCAGCAGGCAGCCGAAGAGTTCTGACGACACCAGACATTGTTGGCGGCAGACAGGACGGCATGGGACATAGCATTTCTTCTCCGGCCAGCAAAAGCAGGAAAGAAGCCGTTGACGGCCCCCAAGGGGGTGCGGCACCAGCTCACCTTCTTATACAGGCGCAACAAAGCACCACTTGCTGAGCCGTTCACACAGCCCAACCACGCAATCAAGCATGCCAGAAAAGAGAAACGCCGTCAAGACGGTGCATGCCGTTATCAACGAACACGCCCCTTTCTCGGTTTACGTTTTGTCTTCTGTTCCGTTTTGTGCTCTCCGTTCCGTTTGTCTTTTTTTCCAGCGACTTTCCAACGGCGTTCTTAGTCGTATTCTACGACGTATCTTAATATCCATTCGCTTCAGCCGTGGCCGTTTCCACGAGACGACACGTAAACCCCCTCTGTTGCCATTTCCACTGCGTTTCTCCATAAAGGGCCCAAAAGTATGAGACGTATCGTAAGTACTCCCAAGAGCGAAGAGCGTTTTGTTGACGGTCCACCTTCACTGCCCTCGCAGTCCGAACGGAGACGGCAAAGGCCAGGGAATCAGCGATATGTGCCTGCAGGCACTGGTCAAAGATTAGGGTATTCTACCGTTTTAAGCGCACTAAAGCTATGCTGTCGGAATCCAGCCGTCCGTTGCAGCCTCTTCCCCTTTCCTTTGATGTCGTTTTTTTCTCGTTTTTTTTCTCGTAAGATACCTGAATTCTGTCACAGGAAGCAGAATGTCAACAAAAGTGAGGTCACGGGATCTCGGAGAAAGCAGTAAAAGGCAGACGATTTGGAGAATTTGGAGAAAGAAATGGGTGGCTGCCGTGTGCAACACAATGGCAGGAAATTCCCGTGGAAGGGGGGTAAGACGTCGTCTTTACGGACGTCCTTTGCTCCGTGTTTTTCGCCGTCTGTACTCGTACACATATTTTCTTTTTATTATCACGTATTTTTCGTGTCCACCTCTGCTCTTTCCTCCCGTAACTTCCCGACAGACAGAAAGCAAGGGTTTCGGACAGCTTTGGCGCAGGAAGTGGATACCGAGAGATAAAAAGGGAGGACAAGAAAATTTCGCACAATCCCAAACAAAACGCCATGAGCAGAGGAAAGAAATACGAGTACGAGTAGGCATCATGAAGTCGCTCCGTTTTTGCCAAAATGGCTTCAGAAATACGATCGGAACGTTGTCGATAAAAGACCATGTGCTTCATCGCTCCTTCCCTTTCATTGTTCATATGCAAGGCCGTCTACAGGCACTCTGAACTCCGTACAGAAGGAACGCCCGGAAGACCAGAAAGGGAAACCGCGGCGCAGGAGCGACGGGCACAAATGGCACAGTGTGTAAAGAAACGTGGCATGAGAGATCTCTGCCAACCACAAGTAACACGCACCAATACAAGGTCCTATAGCACCTACTCAGTGTAAGATACATATTTTAATACAATTACGTGCGCAACTTCGCCATCGCTCTGCAGTTCAGTGCAGTCAAAGAGCCCACCGTTTCCGACATGCTGAACAGCATCCTCAGGGAAAAGAGACTGCACCAAGCAAACCAGAATACTTTTATATGTACAGTGCGTATGTGTATGTACGAGTACATACCTCGTACGTCGTAAGATACATGTATCTTATATTTACCGTCTCTGCCATCTAAAGAACAGCACAATTGTCCGTATGAACTGTATCTGCAACAGACCGCAAAGCCAACTCGTACTGTGTGTCGTCAGAGACGTGGGATGGTGATAAATACGCAGTAATACTACCGTAGGGCAGCCTGGCCTGCAGGTTCTGGAACAGGGGTAGCTGCAGCTTCCCGGCAAAGGCAGAGCGCCACAGCGAGGTCGAAAAGCTGCAGCGAAAGCTCAGGCAATCTATCCGGCTGCTACCGAGGTTGGCCATATTAAATTTGCTGCACAGGTATGTACGACGTATCTTACGAGTACTCACCATGCCCCCAAAGTTCTGTGGCGGCTCGTTGCACGGCGATCAAACGGCATCTCGGGCAAACGCTCTGATGCATCATAAAAGTCTAAATGAAGTCATGCTGATTGCTCCGTTCGATATCCATCCGTTTTGAAAGCTGCGCGCTGCGTAGAGCAGAGCAGGCACAATCACCTCAGCCTTTTCTATGCTCAAGTCGGTAACTAGCAGTTTGTCGTGCACAATATTTGCCAACATATATTTTACTTGTGTTTACTTCTGCTGGCCGCTCCCACGCCGCAGCCCTGTCCGTTCCATTCCACGCAATCCCGCCACCTGTACGATATGTACATAGCGTATCAGTGAATAACCGTTCTGCCGCAGGTGCTTGCAGATCTCCGTTTCCTCTGCCCAGGCCGCCCCTGGCCAGATCAACCAGCTGAGGCAAGATGCCGGCTACGTACTTTTCAAAGTACACATACATGCGCATCACGGACAAATGGCAATGCTTCCTGCCGGCGGCACACCTTACAAAGTACTGCCCTCCGTATCTGTAGCGTCATGGAACGCCGTCGAGATGGAGATGCTATGAGCCCTAGAGCTGTTGCACAACTGCGTTGAATGGCGTCAAAACGGTGCGATTGGGACAACGCGTCGGGTTCAGTCGATCGATCCTGCCAGTTTGCTCCGTCTCGTCTCTCCTTCCTGTGTACAGGTACGAATACAGGTACTTTTCTTCCACGTCTCTGACTAAGTGGGGGTCCCAGCCGCGCTGCGAAATTTGGCTGCGGCAAAAACAAGTCTAGCTGCGGCCAGGTTTTGGACTAGCGGAAACTGTGCGAGGATTCCAAAGGAGCAAAGGGGGCGTGTGTCTATCACTCGGACGGTCAGCCAGCAGACGACGGGATACGACGTGCTTCGCACGATATTGTTGAACAAAATTTTCACAGAAATCTTATCTCGACGTCGATGCCTCAGACAACAACGCCGCCACTGTTTGCCCTCCGCCCCGCCTGCTGTCGAAACGCTGCTTTCCAAAAAAACACCAGCCAAGCCAGAAGCTGTTTTGATCAAGATCACCGTTTTGCGGCGTCCAGCTCTGTCCGTTTCTCGTCAGCCATCAAACGCCATGGCTGACGAGAAACGGACAGGTGGGCATGCCTCATCAAAAGAGCTAAAACACCGCCAAAAACACCGCCAGGGCTTTTGTGCGTTTCCCGGCATTGTCCGAGGCGAACGGCCAGGCACTGAGACCCCATTTCGGTTCTTTTCCGTTCCTCAGTTTCTTCTCAGTTTCTCAGTGTCTTCAGCGGCCTGCTGTCCTCTTCCCCCCAGTATATTGCGTTTTGCTTCGTCCCCGGATGCCATGCAAGCCCACCGTCTTGTTCCTGGCAGAGCAGATCAGAGCTTTGCGTTGCTCTCTGCCTCGTGGAACATCCGGACTGGCCGCTTGATCACAGCTCCAGACAGACACAGCTCTCCCAGGCTCTGACGCTGGCCAGCTTGCCTGGGCTGCCTGTGCTTCGTAGACAAGATCCCCGTGGCCGCAACGCTCTGTAGAAACCACAATGGGGAGGACATCCAGAGGTGAGGCCACGATGAGAGCATTTTGTCTCCATCGTGATATGGCGCTCGCCACAGCTTCACTCCAGCTTCACTTGAGCTTCATCCCGCTGCGTTCCGTAGCTGGGGCTCCTCTGGGACTCGTTAGGCCGGCCAAACAAACCCAGAGCGCGTGTGCGTTTGTCTTGAGGTTGCCCCGAGTACCCACCAACTCGTTTTTCTTGTCCTCCAGAGCTGGACCCGGTAGTTCCCACTTCTTTTTTTCCCGGCTTTCCCTCTGAATTCACTCATTCCCCTTCGTCCATTCTCGGCTTCTCCTTTCTCCTTTTTCCTTCTCGCTCCTCTTTTTCCCTTCCCTCTCTTCTTCCCGCTCTCTTTTCTTCTTCCCTTCCCCTTCTCTCCCTTTCTTCTCTTCTCTTCTCTTATCCACTCCCACCATCCAAACTCTTGCTTTGCCTCTTTGCCCTCATTTTTGCAATCCTCCTTTCTTTTCCTCTCCTCACACATCCGTCGCAATGGCTTCCCGCGTCCTCGCTTCCAGACTCGCCACCTCGATGGCTGCTGCCCGTCCCGCCATGCGGACGCAGGCCACCGCTGCCACCAAGCGCACTTTCGCTGGTAAGGAAACAAATCTCCATCTCCCTCGAGCGCGACAATGAAGAGAAAAAAAATATGTGCACGCATCTGCCTGCCCGTTGCCCATGGCGGTCCGGAATCAACTCGATCCCCTCGCTTCCGCCGTCGCGAGCGCTCTTTTTCAGAGCACTTCTCCCGAGTCCAGGTTGCGGTAATTTCGGGCAGATGCGGCACCGGCTGCAGAAAAATCTGCAATTGAGCGGCAATGGACGGCCGGGACACCCAGTGTCCTCTGCCGTGTCTTGCTTGCCGCCGTGCACCGTCCGTGCATCGCTTGCTGCCGTCACCAATGCCTCAACGTCCCCTCTGCCGTCGAGCTGATCCGCTGACCGTGTCGTCCCCCGTAACAGCCGCTGCCCGCCCCAGCCCCTTCCAGGCTGTCAAGCGCCAGCAGACCCCCAGCCTGCTGACCCAGGCTGCCGCCAAGAAGGCTGCCTTCAACGGCCGCCGCATGTACAGCTCCGAGATTGCCCAGGCCATGGTTGAGGTCTCCAAGAACATTGGTATGGGCTCTGCTGCCATCGGTCTGACTGGTGCCGGTATCGGTATCGGCCTGGTCTTCGCTGCCCTGATCCAGGGTGTTGCCCGCAACCCTGCCCTCCGTGGCCAGCTGTTCCAGTACGCCATTCTGGGTTTCGCCTTCGTCGAGGCCATTGGTCTGTTCGACCTGATGGTTGCCCTCATGGCCAAGTTCGTACGTATTTTTCTTCCGTGCCGCCGCGCCGTGGCAATCCCCGTGCCTTGTTTTCGTCGGACCGTCTGCTAACACTGCGCAGACGTAAACATATTCCCGCTATCCTCGCATCTTCTTTTGCCCGTGGGAGGCTCGAACGGGGCCTTTTGAGATCCGCCGGCCTCGCTTTTCGGCCCTGTGCCCCCCGACCGTGGACGGAGCAGAAGACGAAATTAGGGTTCGGTGTTGGTCAAAAAATACCGCAATCGAACAGTCAAGGAACCACGCGATGCACAACCAACTACCAACCACCACAACCGCAACAAAAATAGAGCATTTGCCGAGTGTACGACGACGACAAAGCGAAAACAAATACAGGGGAGGACTAGAAAAATCTTAGACAACCCGGTTTGTAAATAATGGAGGGTCAAAAGGACAAACCATTCTGTAAAAAAGAAGTTCAATAAAAATCATCAACAAACGATCGCGGCAGCGGGGGGGAGTATGATGCGACGTGGAAGAGCACGTACCAGGTGTCAGACTGGCCAACCTGGTCGTCCTCGAAGCTTTTCGCTATGTAACAATATACCGGCATTTTTAAATTCTCGATTGACCCTGGATTGCGCATTGTCCACGCAACCAACCCGATAGCTCCGGAGCTCGTCTTTTCGGCGGCGATTGAGAGTGCTCGCCTCTGGGAGCTCTCGTTTTAGCACTTGCAGTAGGCAAATCTGGGGAAGCGGAAGATGAAGGTGCGTGGCAGCTCAAAGAAGAAGCAAGACGGCGCATCCTTCTGCGCGGAAGATGTGCAGGAGGACAAGAGGAACGGTATTCATGGGGCAACCAAGGAAGGACAATAGTAAACAGCACGTCGACAGCGATGAAGGCATTGAACCAGATGCCCGAGGATGCCGGCCTCTGAAGAGCCGTTTCCGCCTGACGCAGACGGATTCGACAACGGGCCGGTCAGTGCAAGACGAGTGCCGGCTGACTCGACAGTGCGATGCCACGCCGTGATCAAGGGCATCTCGTCGCTCTGGCTCTCTGCTCTCGGCCCTCGGGCCTTGCTCGACGGGCCGCGCAGGAAGACTATCTATCGCCCGGCATGGGACTGCGCTCCACTTGAGAGCTGTCTCCTATCTTTTCTTGGTTTTTTTTTCTGCGCGCGAAATAAAAACGTGGACTCTTAGGCCGTCCGAAGCGGGTATTTTTCGCGGCCAGCGGGATCTCGTTCTCGGTGCGTTCGCTGTTTCGTCGTCTTCCGCCGTTTCTTGTGTGCTTTTCGTGCGCTTTGAGTTTGCAAAGGCGGGAGAAAAGGAGAGAGGCAGCGGAAATTACGAATGCGAGGACAAGGCACATTCAAATGAGGAGGTGCTGCCTGTTTCCTCCTCCTTGTCCTTGCCGGCTGTTCCTGCCGTCCTTGCTCTTCGCCAGCCTGCGTGTTTTGGCAGTTGCGACGTGCGCGCTTTTGTGCGTGCGGGGAAAGCTCCCCTGGCAGGCGGCAGGATCCTTTCCGTTGTGAGCAGTCACGTGTTGGTTTTTGGACATTGACAAAACCTCAGCAATATGTCGCTGTGAGATTACCAAGTCTTGCTCTGTTTGGTTTTTTTTCTTTTTTTTTAAAAAAAAAAGAAAAAAAAAGTAGTTCGGGTGAAGCCTTGTTTTTGTGAAATGTAAGACCTTTTTTTTTTTTTTGTAAATATACGTACGAGTATCTGTTTTTCAAAAGACATTTAGTCCAGAACTTCATCGCCTATCCACAACATCACTCCAAAGCAACAAGCAACAGACAGACCAGATAGGAATGCATAGCAGTTTATGAGATCATCCATTACATTATATCGAGAGACCATGCCCATGTAGCGACGGGTGCATAAGAGACATGCATGGTAAACACAAGAACCGACACAACACGAGCCGGTCCTGAACTTCCGTCACCTCCTGGCTCTTTGATTCAGCCCGCTTCCCCGATTTAGCCCGCCTGGTATACCGCCGCCGTTGCCAATCGACTGGCCCCTCGCACGCCGGCCGCTGCTGATGTCGGGGTATGCCACCCGTTTTGTCTTGAGCGGTGGCAACGACCTGAGCGCCGCCCACATCTCCCAGATACCCGCACGACGGCCTGGCAACATGACATACTGAAGGCTGTACAGGTTCTTGCGGTTGATGGGGGGCACGAACTTGCCCGTCAAAAGGCAGAGCAGCACCCGCGGAGCCAGATAGTGCTTGCGGATACGCGAGCCCATCTGGAAGTACTGGTGGAACATGGCCTTGAACGAAAGCGGGATGGGCTGCCACGGCCGGGTGAGCATCTTGAAAAAAAAAAGGTACAGAAACAAAAACAAAAACAAAAACAAAAACACGAGGGACAGAAAAGGAGAAAAACGTACAGTGAGAAAAATGACCGAGGTGGAAGGCCGGCTCGGCGAGGACGTATCGGCGGCGGGGTCGGAGGCCACCCCCGTATGCGTGACGTAGTTGTGGCTGTCACGGAGCTCGAATCGGATGCCCCCCGGAAGGCGCCGCGGGTCTTTGATGCGCAGCATCAATGCAAAGAGAGGGAAGTGGTTGAGAAACGACAAAAAGGTATCGAACACGGCCTTGAGCGAGATAATGACCATGCGAGCAATGGCAAAATTGAGATAGAAAACAACGACAGTGGGGAGCAGATAGAACAGCAAGGTAAACAGGATCGTGCCCACGAGAAGCTGGTCGAGGTCGTAGTCGCACGAGTCGATGCGGTTGCGCAGCACGTTGTGCTTCTTGCCACGGAACAGGTGGAAGAGCGAGATGAGAATGGTCAGCTGCCAGTGGTATATCCGGGCCGACGCCAGGTAAAAGGAGTAGATGTGGATGGTGAGGACGGAGAGCAGGTCGGAGAAGAGAGCCAGAGGCATGCTGGCCCCAGCAAAGCTCGAAAAGCCAATGAACCAGATGATGCGAGGAAGCGCCGGGCGGAGTGTTTCGATGCAGCTCGACCAATACTCGATGACCCAGAGAAACAGGTCGCCCAGAAACGCAGCAAGCTCCGTGTTGAGCTTCAGGCCGGCGGGCCAGCCCATCAGCCACGAGATGCTGCTCTGGAGCGCGTCCACTGTGTACGCGCTGAGGAGCATGCTGATCTGGTCAGCCACCCAGCCCGCGTTGTCGATGATGTACGAGCCCAGGGCAATGCCGATGATGACGTCGTTGGCCACGAGCCAGAGGCTGTTGTAGAAGCGGATGTAGTCGGGGTGGTTTGTGGTGACGCTTTCCCAGTCGTTGCCGCGCTGGCGCAGCTTCACGTACTGCATGGGCCAGTAGCAGAACTGAAGCAGCCGGATTTCGACTTGCTGGGCCGTGGCCGATATGTCCTTGAGCGCGGCATAGCGCGGGTTGGCACGCCATTCGAGCACGCGCAAGAGCATCTCGGCAGCGATGCGGTGGCCCACAAGCCCCAGCACAAAGACGCGCGTGATGACGGGCACGACGTACAGCATGATGAGCTCCCAGATCCAGCGCAGCACAATGTCCTTCATCGTCGTCGCGGACTCGACCACGCGCTCAGACATACTAAGGCTTCGTTTTGAGCGCGTGCCGATGCGCGACACATTCTTCTGCAGCAGCTGCTCCAGCTCCCAGGCCCAGTTGATCTGGTTGACGATGCGCGGCAGGGCCCGCTCCTTGGGCGAAGACGTGCGCTTTACGACGGAGTGGAGGCGCAGCTTGTTTAGCAAATTTTGCTTCTTTTCTTTTCGCAGGCGTTCTTGACGCTCGTCCTCCGCCTCAATGTCGTCGGCGAGCAAAGGAGCCGCTGCCGCCGCTGCCGGGCCGGAACGGCTGCCGGCCGTTTTCCCTTTGCCACTGCTGCTGCTGCTGCCATTGCTGGCAGCTGTGCTGGAATGGGCCTTTGCCCCCCTTTCGTCGTTCAGACGGTCCTTGAGAGCAAGCGAGACGGGGTGGATCGAAATGTACTGCATGCGGCGAGGCTGCGGCCGCTGGTAGAGGATCAGTTGGATGTTGGAGGCGCGGGCACACGTGACCTTGGGAACGCGGCCACGCGTGCCTGGGCCTGCGGTCGTGACGCGGACCCAGGACGAGTCGGTGTGCTGGTCTTCTGGCGCATTTGACAGGCCGAGGACGTGCATGTTCGGCTGGCCGCAGAGCTCGTAGATGCGCGCAATGTCGTGAGCGCTGTTGCGGAACAGCGTGCCCGCCTTGAGCGCAAAATCGACGTTGCGGACATCGACGTCTTCGAGAATGGCCACAACGGTGACGTCAAGCTCCGAGTTTTTCCACCCCACGACGACGCCGGGCAGTTCTGGCCGCGCGATGTCGACGGGCCAGAAAACACGCATCAGCCCATCATGCTCGGGCATGACAGACGGCTGGAGCGGGAAGCGAGACGGGGCGGAGAGAGAGAGAGGCAAGGGACTGGCAACAAAGACTAGAATGACCCGCGCCGCCGCAGCTGTTCTCGTGCGGAGATGCCAGATGCCGACGACCGAGGGTGCTAGACGAGAGAAAGAGACGTGTCAGCCGAGACCCATGTATCGACAGGCTGGTGGCAGCAGGGACCTACCAGGTTGGCCTCCCTCGTGGCCAGCCGCTCGACCGGAATGAAGATGAGGACGAAGAAAAGGGAGAGCACGGCGAAGCCCTTGGCGGCGCGGGTCTGCGGCGTGTTAGGTTAGCAGGTCGAGGCCCCGGAAAAGTCACAGAAAGGCGGCGCAACGCACAACAACTCCGTAGTCCCAGGCAAAGATGGCCAGCTCATAGAGCCGAGTCACCAGGTCCCAGCGGGCGGTGATGTAGCCGGCGACAAAGATCCCGAGAGTCAGGACGGAGAAGGGGTGCATAGAATCCACCGTTCCCTACGAGGAGCGCATGCCGGGGTGAGAGGTTCTGGGGTGCGAGGAGAAAACTGTCGCTGTAGACAAGCATCAGGGGAACGCAGGAAGACGACGGGTAGACGGAGTCGAGACCGGGGGAAAGCGTCGGATCGAGGATTGGGATCTCTGTGCAAGATGGCGGCAGAGCGCGTACTCGTACGCTGGCGGTCGGGGCGCTGAATAGGGGAAGACGGGGATCGCGAGATGTCGGCGTTGGCGATTTGTTTAGATGGATGTCGAGGCGGTCGGAAGCGGGTCTGCGAGAAGGACAGCGGCGTAAACAAGAGGAGGAAAATGCAAGAGCGACCCGGATTGATTAGCAGTCAAGACCTGCCATTTCCTGGCCTTCCTGCCCTTTTTTTTCGGTTGTCGTGGGGGGAGGAGGAAGGTGGTGGTGGAAGTGCGGTGGACACAGCCTCAAAGCGGGAAAAGCTTCATCATGCAAGCGCACGAACAAGCAGCACGCGTGGCAGGTGCGGTCGAGGACTCGTTTGGCTGCCGTGAGCTGTTAGACTGGTGTAGACCCACTTTCCAATTTCAGGTCACCAAAATGCGACAGTCACGTGAAAACACTGGAGATGATGACGAGGTTCAAAGTACAGCCCGCGCAGTCCCTGCATGAATCTCACAAGCTGCGCTGTGTACAAGTCCAAGTATGCTTAGAGGACGGGGAGTGCTCATTGGTGCGCAGCGCGAGCGAAAGTGCCCCGAATAAATGAAGCATAAACCCTATATCGATTAGGAGAGGATATCTACCGAGCCCAGTTATGTTGTGTAAATTGCAAACTCCCAAACGCCAAAGCCACGGACAGACACCGGCCGGGCAGCCCGGCTACGGCTTCTTGCTCATGTACAAGGCGTCGCTCTCCTTGTGGTCTTCGCGCGCTTCTTCGACCAGCTTGTCAATGCCCTTGGCCGTGAGGGCGCCCTGGTGCATGTCAGTGTTGTCGTCCTGCACGGGGACAGAAGAAGAAAGAACCAAAAATGCACTCACCTTTAGGCAGGCCTGGTAGTCTTTGAACAGGGCATCGCACTTGTCCTTGGTCTGGGACGTTGTTGAGCTGCGCTTGAGAAACTCTGCAGAACGGTCAGCACGACCGGGGACGGACCGGGGAAAGCAGAGACGGGATCAAAGGACGAGCGTGCCCTCGCTGTACCACTTGAGAAAGCAAGTGTCGTATTTCCTGAGGCCGTCAGTTTCGTTGCCTTTGCCAAAACAGCCTGTTTTCGTCGCGTCCGGAAATGCCCTACTCCTTCACCTCGTTGCACTCGGGCGCAAGGGAGGCGGACATGCTGTCGGCTGTGGAAGAGCTGCTGTGCAGAGACGGCCGGCCTTGAGCTGCTCGAGCAGAGGTTGGTCAGGGGATGGAGATCAAGCCGAGAGTTGAGCGTCAATGTACGAGTAGTGTAAGGCGTTGCGGAGGCGCAAAATTATAGCGGGGAGTGGTTCTGGAAGGTGCGGCGCGTGGCGGATTTGTAGCCCCAGAGCAACCGCCAAATTCTGCCGCGCCGGCCTACGAGTACATATGAGGTCTCTTTGATACGCATTCTCGTGTCTGCCTGTACCAATCTTATGTATTTATTATTACTCGTACACATACACGCAGACGACGTCATCTGCTTTGCCGTCTACAGTCTCCTTCTCTGCTGCAGACTCTCTGTCCGACTCTTTCTCTCGCCCTTTTGGTACGAAGAGCAACGTTCGGGATGTGAGAGAAGCATGGGGTGGGTGAATGGCATGAAAGAAAACAGGAGCATGCATAAAAACACCACTGCGTGAATGAAAAGGATGTTTATGAGAGATAGGTGTAGGAGACAACGCAGTAGGAGGTACAGGATGCAAGAAGCGGGAAAGCAAGACGGAAAGAAACACAAACAAGCCTTCTCCCCGGCGCCCCCGAAAACACAAGGCAACAAACGGCGCAGAGAAGCGCGCAGACCAACGTGCAGAGGGGCACGCAGAGGGCCGTTCAAGGCGCACGTCGTCACATGCCCTCAAACTCGCCGCCCAGGTCATCCTCGTCCAGGTCGCCGTCTTGTATTTCCTTGGCCATCTCCCGCTCGCGCTCTCGAGCCTCCTGGGCGTTCTTGAGCTCCAGCCGGTGCTGGTTCATGGGGAACCGCATTGCCTGGGTGTTGTTAGGATGCGAGAGATGCGGTACAGAAAAAAAAAAAACACAGGGTGGCTTACCTTGACGCTCTCGTCGTGCAGCGCGAGACAGGCCTGGATCCGGTCGTGGAAGGCCTCGCCTGGCTCGCGCGTCGCGTAGACATCGCCAACGTCCTTGCTCTTCATGAAGCCGTGCTCGCGGTCCAGCGTGGCCTCGATGACGCCGTCCCGGATGGCCTTGGCCACAATATACTCGGCCGACTCCTCGCTGCCCAGGTGCAGACGGATGCAGATGTCGCGCAGCGAGATGCGGCTGTAGGACAGCGACATCATGCGGATGCCGGTCTTGATGACGTTCTGGCGCAGGCGCAGGATCAGCGAGTACGTGCTGTCCTTGCGGAAGGTGTCGGCGTGGTCGGCAATGGTCGTCTCAAAGTCCTCGAGGTTGCCGACGCGCACGGCCTGCACGAGCAAAAAGTACGGGTGCAGCGCCTGCTCGAGCGTGGCCTGGCGGAAAATGGCGCGGTCGGGGATGTCGCCCATGAGCAGCTCGACGACGAGCAGCAGCTTGGTTGCCGTCTGCGAGAAGCCGACGGCGGACGGGGTCGAGGGCGCTTTGCGCGTGGCGGCCGTCAGATGCTCGTGGGCCTCGGTGTAGTTGAGCTGGATGGCGCGGATGCGGCCGAGGTAGTACAGGAACCGGGCAACCTGGTTGTTAGCCGCGTTGCTCGGGAAGTCGGTGTGCGACACCAGCAGGTCCGCCTGCGTGATGCTCGAGGTCGAGAGGTAGTTGCGCAGCAGCAGCACAATGACCGAGGCCTGCGTGTCAATGTCCTTGCGCAGCACGGCCGTGCGCAGCGCAGCCAAGAGGGCCGGGCGGATGGCGATGACGGGCGACTGCGGCGAGGGCGGCAGGGGCGCGAGCTGCTCGCTGAGAAGCGAGTAGTAAAAGTAGACCTTGGCGGCGAGCGAGTCGAGCGTGCGCCGGTTGAGGGCGTTGATGCGCTCGGTCAGGGCGCGCGCGAGCTCGAAGCCGCGCTGGTGCTGCTTGGAGTCGTACAGGTGGACCAGGACCAGGACGCCGAGGAAGACGTCGATTTCCGGAATGACGTCCTTCTTGGCCGCAGCGGCAGCGGCAGACGTGGACGGCGGCGGCGTGCCAGACCCGCCGTTCTTGGCTGGTGTTGCTGCCGCGCCAGGCGTGTCGACCTCCATCTCGGCGCCGTTTGGCCGCCGCCCGAGCGGCAGGTTCTCGCGGCCGAGGGCAGCCAGGAGCTGTTTTGCCGGTGCAGAGCTGGCCGGGAAGGTCTCTGTGATGACGCGCGCGAGGATGTCGGGCGTCAGGCGCTTGCGGATCAGCGAGATGGAGCGGAGCGCGCGCAGGGAGAAGCGGGCGTCGAACAGCGCGACGGCGCGGTCGAGCAGGGCAAAGTTGCTCTTGATGTCTGGGAGAAGAGTCAGTCGCTGGCAAGATGCGGCGCGCGCGCCAGAGGGAGAGAGAGAGAGAGAAAGAGAGAGAGACAGAGAGACGCACCTGCAGATGTCTGGACTACGGGATCGACCGTGACGGCATCTTCCTCCTCGGCGGACGCGTCGCCGTCGGCCATGGCCACGTCGCCGTCGTCGCCCTGCTTCTTCCCCGTCTTTGGCGCCGCATCGCCGTCCTTGCTGGCCACGGCCTTCTTCTTGGCCTTGAGCGCAGCCTCGTCCTTGCTGCTGCGGATGCCGCCGTTCTCAACAGGCTCTTTGCCGTTGCCACGGGGTGTTTTGCCCGGCATGGCGAGATTCTGCGCGCGCGTGTGTGTTGTGGCGTGGGCTGTTGATGCAAGATGTGTTTCGCCGCGTTGACGTACGGAATCTTGCCGGAGAATGAAGCAGATGCAGATAAGGGGGAGGGGCGCCGTTTGCTGTGCAGATTGGCGCCGCTGCGTTTGGCTTGTTGGCTCGCTACGGTGGGTTGCGTGCTCGGGCTGGATGCGTCTTTGTTCTTGTCAGAGTGCCGTCCTCGAGCAAAGAGTCCAATCTCAGATGGGATGGGCCACGGCGGCGGTGACGGGCAGCAAGGGGCGCGGACGCGAGAGGCAGCTGGCTGGCGATAGACCAAAGCAGCAGGTGGAGGGGGATGATGGTCGACGCAGAATGGATGATGGAAGACAGACAGCAAGGAGGAAGCGCGGCTGAGGCAGCGAGCGAGACGCAAGAAAGCTCTGGGTTGCGGTTAGCCTGAAAAAGGATGGGACTGGGCCTTTTTTTTGGGCTGCCGAATCCCGGCAGTGCTGTGCGCGCGGTCGCAGGTTTCCAACAGAGGGCGATGAGATTGATGTCGATGTCGATGTCGGGACAACGCTGCGGGCTGCAAGAAGCTGAAAAGTGAGGCTATTCAGAGTTTTGAGTCGGAATGGCCTGCAGCAAGGCGAGACGGCAAGAGACAGCACAAACAAGCTTGGACGACGACGGAAGGATGTGGAATGCTGGGCGGAAGGGGCGACCGCCGCAGGCGTGCTGTAATCATGCCCTGAACACGCCCTGGGGCCTTTGTAGGGGTCGATTCAGCCCGCCAGCACGCGCGTACTGGCTACCTCGGCGCTTGAGTTGGCGGGCGAGTCTGGGCAGGTCTCGAGTACCGCCGGCGCCCACTTGCCCAATTCACTCGCGTGACGTTAGCCCGTGGCTGCCTTCTGCGTCGTCTGGTCTGCCTGCCAGCCAGCGCGTATTACTCATCCAACCAGCGTCCCATTTTGGGGTTTTGGGTTTTTGAGGAACTTGCTCGTGAGCACCAACAGCATCGTGCCACAACAGCCGTGATCGCGTTCAAACGTCTTTTACCGTGTTTTTCTAGAGTCTGCAAAATTATGGAGCAGTGCCTTTGTTTTGGTTTTCACGATGCATGCCCGTGCCCGCCCCTTTGAGACGCATCCAATGCCTTTTTCGTGGCATCGATCTGGACGTGCCTGCGTACGGGGCATTCGCTTTCTTCGGGTCCGCAAAACTGCCCTTTCATTGAGACGTGCCGTTTGGCAGTTGAAAACAGTACATGCAGTCAGACCTGAAATATCGCACCGTGGCTCCGGCCATAGTCCGTCCCTTGGCGAACACCATCCGAGCAAAAAGAACATAAACAAGACGCAAAATCAGAAATCAGGACAAAAATAAACAGCATAAGAAGCGTAAAGAAAGCCTCTTCACGGGTCCGTCTTTGTGGCCGACGTGACCTTGGCGGCCTGGATGACGCTCATCTTGGTGATCCAGGCCATCGAGGGCTGCACCTTGCGCACGGTGCGCAGCTCGTCGGACGAGTAGCCGGGGATGCGAATGTTGTATGTGCGCTCCAGCACGAGCTGCAGATCGCGGATCTCGAGCACCTTGGATCCGCGCTCTTTGGCGTTGCGGCACGCAGAGTGCAGCACGCTGTCGACAAACGAGTCTGCCAGATTCAGGACGGACTGGGCGGGTTAGCCACGCGAGCACGAGAAGAGCAGTGACAGACGCCATCTGGGCGAGGGAAGGAAAAGGGCGATAGAACGAAACCGCGCATGTGTGCTTACCTCTTCCACTTCGGGCTGCAGCAGGTTGCCTTCGTGGCCCTCGGCCGTACCGCCGCACACTTGGCGCACCAGCTCGTCGAGGCGCTTCTTGTTGAGCACGCGCTCGCCCTCGCCTTCGATCTGAATGGCAGGGACTTTGGCAATGGCCGCCTGGCCGAGAACACCTCCGACGACACCAGAGCCGCCCGTGAGCGTCGGACGACCGGGCACGATGCCGCCGCCGAGGGACACTGGCTGCGGCATCTGCTGGGCCTTTTCAGAGAGCTGCTTGGACATTTGCCGCGGCTCCGTCATCTTGGAGTTGATGCGGGCTGCCTCCTGAGTAGCGCCGGGAACAGCTCCGTTCTGAGCACCGCCGTTGGCTGCAGCCGCCGCGGCCGCGGCCGCGGCGGACTGTTGCTGCTGCTGCTGCTGCTGCTGCTGCTGGTTCATTGCCATTTGGTTCTGTTGCATCGCCTGGTGCTGTGCTAGATGGATCTGCTGGTTCTGGGCAGCGGTGTTGCCGCCACCACCCGGCGTGCCAGCGCCCGAGCCTGGACCGGCGCCATTCGAAGACGCAACGTGGCCGGCCGGGGGCGTAGGAATCGTTCCGTTTCCTATCGAGGCGGCCCGCTGCTTGTTGGCTTCTTCGAGAGCCTTTTGGTGCGAAAGCGCCCGGGGGGCCGTATTCATGGCCGTGGCCATTTGCGGAGCGGGGACCCGGCCAGCAGCAGCAGAGGCGGGCGTAGGCGGGCCGGTTGCCTTGTTGGCCGCTGCAAGGGCGGTGTTGATCGGCGTGGACGGGGGGTGGACGGGGGTCTGCATGGGGGGCTTGGGCGGCTGCTTGGCCACGCCCTGCATCGCCGCAGCGGGAATGACCGGCGGGGGGATGGGCGTCTGTTGAACGATCCCCGGCGTGGGTTTGCTGGCAGCGTTGGCGGTGTTGTTGCCACTGTTGATGGCCATGTTGGCGGCGGCGCCCTGGCGAGCGCCTGCAGCAATCGACTCTTTCTTAGCTGCGTCGATGGCGCCGTTGATGTTGGCCTGGGAGTTTTGCAGGTTGGTGGTCTCGGCCTTTGTGTTTTTTTGCTGTGTTGTTGGTTGCTGGGCGGTCGCGCCTGCCTGTTGTGGCGGCCGCGGCGGTTGCTGTTGGCCGCCTGCGGCTGCTCCCGCTGCCTTTGCCTGCTCGTACGCTCTTGTCTGCTCCTGCTGTTTGCGGTAGGCAGCCACAAATCGCGACGCGTCGTCCACCACCTTTTGCACAATGTCGCGGCGCTCCTTGATGGACTTCATTTCCTCGGGCGTCAGCTGGTTGTTGGAAGCACGCATTTTGTACGAGGCCTCCAGCTTCTGGATGTTGGCACGCCCGACCTCGATCTGCGTCAGCGACACGCCCAGCTTCTTCCGCACATCCTCCTGCCATTTCGCAATGACTTCGGGCGGCCGGTCGGCGAGGGCTGGCGGAGGCCGGTACGTGAGCATGTTGAGGCTGTTGTTGACATGGTCCGAAAACTTTTGCGGTGGACGTGGCTGCTGCTGCGGTCCAGCGGCGCCGGCCGGGGCCTGCCGTGGTCCAGCAGGCGGCGATCCCGCCATGCTGGGTCTTGCACCAGCGTTTGCTGCATTCTGCCCGTTGGCCGCTGCAGCCGCCGCTGCAGCGCGCATCTGCGCTTGTTGGTGTTGCAGGTGCGCTTGGGCTTGGGCTTGCGCCTGGGCCTGGGCCTGTGTTTGTGCTGCCTGGGCTGCTTGGTTCTGAGCCTGAGCCTGTGCCTGAGCCTGGGCCTGAGCCTGGGCCTGAGCCTGAGCATGAGCCTGGGCCTGAGCATGAGCCTGAGCATGAGCCTGGGCCTGAGCCTGGGCCCGGGCTTGTGCGTGAGCCTGTGCCTGATTCTGCAGCCCTTGTGCCTGGGCAGAAGCGGCGGCCTGCTGCTGGATCTGCTGGGGTGTTGGCCTGTCAATCTGCATTGGCTGCCCCCCCTCTTGTTGTTGTTGTTGCTGCTGCTGCTGCTGCTGCTTCAACATATTTTGTCTCTGGATTGCTGCAACCCGTCGCTCCCGGATTTTCCGAGAAAGCATGGGAGTAAAGTCTTGGATCTTCCGTTTGGCGTTCTCGCTTCCCGCGGATCCCTCTGGATGAGCTTGCATGGTCTCGTACAGCGAACGCAGGCCCGACTCGTATTTGCTGCGCTCGACTGGCGTGAGCTCCTTGATGTTGCGCATCTGTTCTGGCAGATACATGACGGGCGCTTGTTGGCCCTGCTGCCCCTGCTGCGACAAGGTCACCTGCATAGGCGTACCGCCGGCGCCGGGCGTGCCGGGCGCGTTGAGCCCGGTGGGCGTGCCAGGCATACCAGGGCCGGGCGGGGAGCTGTCTTGGTTCATCTTTTTGTAGAGAGCGAGCGCAAAGGAGGCGAGCAGCAGCCGCTGCCGGTCGCGTATACGATGGCAAGGACGTCTGGAGAAGAAATAAGACCTGTCGGACGCTTGCGTCACAACGCGGTTCAAGCAAGGGCAATTGCCCGCTGGAGGAAGGAAATCGAGTTTCTCTGGTCTGTTGCTGGATCGGGCGTCCGTGCTGAGAATGGCGCAAGAATTCCAGAGCCCTCGGTGATGGAGAGGACGGTGGTTCGCGAATCCACGCAGGTGTTGATGGCTGACGAGGTTGTAAACGCGACAGCCTTTGGGATGAAGTCGGGGGGCGGCGCTGGTAGCGCTTCCTGATTGGGCGCAATTTTTAATGCGCCATAACTGCATAGAGTTTTCCAGTTGCTTCTCATAGATGCATAATTGTGCGCTCATCCAACTAATGCGCAACGGGAAGCGACCAGTGCTTGCGAGTTGATTTTATATTTGAGCCTCACTTGTAAGTTGCATTCCTACGAGCTTGCTCGTTGCATTGCTAAGGTGGTGGACTGCAGTAAGAGGAGAAAGACACCGGACGCGGATGGATAATCTCGTTGTCCATCGAAAAACTTCGAGTGCAACAAACCCAAGACGACGATTGCTAGAGAAATGAATCAATTTCAAAATCTAAATTAATCCGCACCATCCTAGAAGACGACCATGGCGCCGAAATCCCAAATCTATGAGGTATCTTGACATCATGAATAAGAATTAGGACGGGGGGAGGAACGAAAAAAAAAAAAAAAAAGAGAAGCTGAAAAATGCCATGTCAATCAACAAAAGACGGGGCACGGCTGAAAACAAGGATAGCTCCCAATACTGACACAGATGCGAAGCCGTTAGAAACCCAAGAGGTACCGTGACCTGGCGCCAAGCTGTGTCGCTGCCGAAATGCTACTACGGGAAGAAGAAGAGAAGGGTGAACAAAAGGAAAAGGCCAAACAGGAAAAACGAGGAGAGGGCAACAAGAAAACAAAGCTTCACGTCCAAACCGCCTTTTCTATGCTTCTGATGTCCAAGACCGTCAGTTTGGGACTGAGCCCGGAAACGGCAAAATCAAATGGGCAAAATTGCAAACAAACAAATTGTTCCGGCCATGTTAATAGAAAAAGTGACACGTGCGAAACATGTGTTTTTTTTTAACAATGCAAAGCTGTTGTGTAACTCGGAAGAGAGAAAAACCTGAAAGGAGCTCCAGCAAAGCTTGAGCAAGGCGATGTCGAGCGTTCTTTCATCGCTGTCGTAGATCGTTTGTGCGTCGTTTGGCTACGACAGCAGAGAGTGGCCAGTCCCCACTCTGGGCATATTGTCTGTATGCCCAGCCTGCAACAAGCTGCAGACAGTGACTTATCAGGGAGAGTCAACCTCCATGCTGATGTATTCAAGAGTATAGTAGGGGAGCTCTCGTGCCAAAGTCTCGCCGTCGCGGGTGAGCTCTTTGACGTCGTCCTCATTGTCGCTTGTGTCTGGCTCGTCGAGCTCGTCGATCCGCGGCGGAGGCGGATCTTGGAACTGGAGCTGGAGACTGTGGCGGTCGCCGATTCGGCGACGAAGGCGGCGCGCACTGGAGCCGACTTCGCTGGCGTCGAGCATCGCACTGAGGTCCTCGTTGTCGGTGTCGCTGCCGATGCTCTCACTGATTGTGCGCTTGCTGATGCTGCCCGACGTCATTCGGCGGCGGCGTCTCTCGTCACGCTGCTTGAGGCGGAAGGCGTTGTAGGCGGCCTCGTCAAAATCGGATCCGTCGTCGTCTTCGTCCAGAAGCGCCTCCTCGTCCGAGTCGTTGCGGAGAGAAAAGCCGCGGAGGCCCGTCATGACGCTTCGGTCAATTTCGGGTAGCCGAGAAAGACGGGCGGCCGACGACCGGCGACGGGCTTTGCCCAGCTTGAGCTTCCCGCTGCGATTGCGATTTGGGTCTGGCGGTTTTTCGCGCTCAGACTCGGCCTCTTCGATTTCACAGGGCAGGACGACCTTGATCCGCCCATTGTCGCTCTCAAAGTCGCTGATTTCTTCAATGACCCAGGTCTCTTCCACCAGGAGAGAACGGGCCGAGGCGTCCTCGCCGGCCGCGCTCATGGACGGCCGCCTGACACCATTGGGTTTGATGTTGCTTCCGCCGGGTGTATAAGCCGGCGAAGCCGAGCCGCTTGCACGCCCTTGGCGTCTTGAGAGCGGGGCGGGCCGTGATGTGATTGGGGGGCTTGACAGATCTCCCGAACTGGAGGGTCTGGAAAGACTGTCACTGGCGGCCGATTTGGACTCGGAGTCGGAATTGTCGTCATTGTCGCCATCCGCGTCGTCCTCGTCGTCGACGTCTTCGACCTTGGAGGCGAGATTGACGGCGTCATTCTGGGCCGACGAGCTAGACGACCGAGGTGACATGTCGTCTGGTAGGAAAGGGGTTGACCGGAAAGGGAGCCCATTTGCACCGAGGCTGCCTGGCGGAATGGAGAAGCGAGGGTCCCGGCTGCTGGCTCCAGGAAAGCGCGGTGAAGGAGACATGGAGTTGCGGATGTTGTGGTGGCTGTGGAGGCCGGGGATGGGCCGCCGGCCGCCAGCAGAAGATGAGAGGGGGGTCTCGGGTGGTGAGACGGGATCCATTGTGCGAGACATTGCTAGGTGTGCGGTTCGGGGCGGGGCTGTCGGCCGGCGATGGGGCCGGAAGAGGAGGCGTCGGCGTGGGCTGCTGCCGCTGCTGGCAGTCTTTTCATAAACGATTCTCGCCCGAGCGTATGTGCCAGGAGCACCCAACGAAGACTTTTGGAGCCGCCGATTGCTTCTTCCTCTGGTCGAGGGGCGTTGCCTTGCGAGACAACAATGCCTTGTTAGACGGTGGCACCCGCGCAAAGTGGTTGTCCTTGACCAGCCACAGATTGTGTGTCGTGGTGGGATCACGGCTTATCGTGATGTGGGGGTTTAAAAATGTGCGTGCTCGTGTGCAAGACGTATGCATGTCCTGCCGCCGTCAGTGTGGTGCGGCAGGGAGTCGTTGTGTGATGTAAAAAGGTAGGAAGGGCGAAGATGCGAGAAGAAGATGCTCTCAAAAAAACTGGATAGATTTCAGGGATCGAGCACCCGAGTCTGGAGACTCCAACAAGAGGAATCGATCGGGCTCTGGTTGGTTGTCATGATAAACTTGGTGCTAAGTGCGATGCAGGATTTCGCGCAGCAAGAAGCGGCCGGGGCGGATGAATAAGAGGGAGGACGAGGAAACGAGAGTTGAAGAGGAGAGAAGGGAAGCGGACGAGGAGGGGGAAAGTATCTTACTAGGGACACGAGGAAGAAGAGAAAAAGCACAAAAAAAGAGGCAACGCGGCACTTGGGCAGGGGACCGGTCGAGTTGCGTTATGGGCGAGGACAGGATATGAGCATGGACGCCGTGCTGTGGAGGAGCAGGCTTGCAGATGTCAGATCGAAGCCGTTTTTTCGTGCGTTTTTTCTGGCCGGTGGTTCGTGTTGACAGGTACACCGGCCGATGCTGTGTTTGCTGCAAAGCGCTGGTACCCTGCAACGGATGCGAGCGGTGCAAGAGCAAGTGCTGCCAGCGTAGCGGAGCAGGAAGCGTTGCTGGTCCCAGCACACGGAAATTCAAGGAGCTAGCCACGGCAAGAGGACAAGAGGGGGTGGACACAGGAGGAAGACGTGTCGGCCGCCTGGATGGGGGGGGGGGGGACGCTGCAGTCGAGCCCGAAGGAATGGGGAGGGGTGGGAGGGGGAGAGGAAAGGAAAGCTGTGCGTGAAAACGAGCACGCTGGATGTGCCACGGACAGCGAGGAGGCGAGCGAGTCGACTGCCGGGGCAATGGAGCTGAAAACAAGAAGAAGAGGCAAAGAGGCAGTCGGGAGACGGAAAGGTGGCTGTCGGTGCTCCGTCAGGTGCCGGGGCGCCGCCGTGTGCCCTGTCGTTTTGAGGACAAGGATGGGAAAGACGGTGGAAGCCGTTTGCAGGCGGGACGGCAACGCAGCCGAGTCTCGATCTATCAGACTTCGTGGGGTGAAGGGTGGCGTCGTGTTGCAGGCCGCGGCCAAGCCGAGAGCGGGCAATGCCAGATGCCTGCAGTGGTATCGACTCGTAGTTCTCCGTGCGAGTATTGTGCTGTTTCCATTCACGCAGGCCAGCTGAATCAAAAGCGACAGAACGCTGGAAGCAAAGCTTGCCGGCGTCTGCAACGCCTCGACCGCCACTTACAGCTGGCAGTCCGCCACAACGTCGAGCTGACCCACCCTCAACGGCAGAGCACCGTGCCGTATTCGAGCCACAATCGAGCGGCCCCCAGAAGCGGGCCCCAGTGGGCAGGGATGCCGGCCAAGGAAGCACAGAGGCGGCTTGGGCAGCAATGCTCGTATGAACTCGCGCTGAGAAAAATGCACGAGACGCCCTCTCGCCGCGGAGGTGCTCGCCGTGTACGAGGCGCCTGGAAGGGAGAAGGAGGGAAAGGAAAGCCGGCCAGAAACAGACAAAAGGCGACGACGGCGGGACGTCGTGATATGCAGTTTTGGCCTCACCGCAAGGCTGTGTTGTGTGGAGAAGAAGAGGAAAGAGCCGGCCAGCGCAGGACGTGGGAGGGCGGCCCTTTTGAGCGCTGGCCGGTCGCACTTTCCCATCTACGAGTACGCGTTTGCATCACGCCCGTCCCACGAGCCATCCCACGGCGTCTGCGAGCACGATGGCGCCTTCCTGTCCGGCATCCCGCTGGAATCCCGCTGGATGGAGGAAAGGATGGGCCCAGCTGGCACGACAAGTCACTCGAGTCGCTAGGACCACCGACCGACGAGACGGACGGCGCAGAATAAAATGAACAACATGCAAAAACCCCAAAAACAGCTCATTGCGCGAGCACGCAGGTTCCGTTTGTGTTATTGGCGGCGGCTTCTGCGGTAAGCCTGGCGAAAATCAGGCCTCGGAGGACGCTAGCGCGGCGCTGGCGATGCAGAGCGTCGCGCCTTCTCGTTGTGTCTCGTTGTGTCTCGTTGTGTCCCCCAGCCGTTCCGCTCCTGCCACGAGTCGTGGCGCTTGTTTCTTGGGCAGGAGCGGTGCCACAAGAGGAGTCGTCTCCGCTTTGCGTGAAGCCCAAGAAGGCGGTCAACAGACGTGGAGCCAGCAAACGCCGGCCAATTGGACAATGCGGGGCAGAGTACGTACATGCGAGTATTATTTACCTTGTCGAGCGGCAAGTGCAGTCAAGCGCGTCCTTGCACCGCGTCACGAAAAGCATCACGGACAACCAGCAAACATTGCCGCAGAACCACAGCCAAAACGAGACAATACGAGATACCCCTTCAGCATGTCTCATCTCGGAGTCTACCTGGACCAGATCTCCGTTTCCTGCCAGGGCATTCGCAGCCTGCCGTGCGTATTTCTGTCGTTGATCTTTGTTGACTTTCTTTTTTGATATTTCTTTTTTGTTTCTTCCTTGGCCGCGCTGACTTGGGCCTAGGTTTCCGCCGCCAAAGGTGTTTACCAATGCGCTTCTCTACAACGACGACATTACGAGTCTGATCAGAGACACGGAGGCGCACGAGCGCGCGCTCTTCTCGGTGCCCACCCCCGCCGTCAAGACGCAGCAGCCGGAAGCAGCGGCAGCATCGGGCGCGGACGCGTCTTCCGCCCGGCGGCGCCAGACTGTCTTTAATGTGGCCGCGGGCGAAGTGACAACGGGGCCGCCGACGGCGCGGCCGAGCGCGGCACCGCGACGCCAGACGGCGGTCGCGGCGGTGCTGGGCGGCGACCTGCACGCACAGATTGGCGGGCGGGCGGGCGGCAACGGCGCCGACGTCGACGTCAACGTTCTCTTGAAAGGCGCGGAGAAGCTGTGCTCCGTGTACGCGCTGCCGGGCGCGCTGGAGCGGATCCCGGTGCTGCGACAGAAGCATGCGCAGCAGTCCAGCACGCTCACGTACTACGAGGCCAAGGTCGCCGAGCAGGCCCAGCGGCTCGAGGAGATGAACCGCGAACGGCGCGGCGGCGGCGACAACGACGACGGCGAGGACGACGGCCTGTCGACGGCGGCAGCCACGCCGGCCGTGCCCGAGGGACCGACAGAGGACGAGCTGCGGCGCGAGGAAGACGAGATTCGCGAGCTGGAGCGGCGGAAAAAAGAGCTTCAGGAGCGGCTGCGCGCTATGGACAAGGACCTCGGCGGCCTGCTCAACATGTGAGTGCTTCGCAGGGGTCTGGAAAAAAAGAGAACAACAAGAAAAGGCCCCCTCCTACGCCTTCCTGGCGCGCACGAGCTCGCTCACAAACGTCTGCACGTCCTGCGCGCCGCCCACCTCGACGCTGTCGTTGATGATAAAGTGCGGGACGCCGTGCACGCCACGCGCGTAGGCCTCGTTGACCTCGGCGTCGACCTGGGCGCCGCCCTTGTCGCTTCCGTCGTCGAGCCAGGCGCGCGCGGCGGCGGCATCGAGGCCGCCGCGCTCGGCTGCCGCCACGAGATCGTCGTGCGACGTGACGTCGCCGCCCTCCTCAAAGTACGAGCGGAACAGGCTGGAGACGACGGCGTCCTGGCGCTCGGCGCCCTGGGCCTTGGCCAGCTGGATGAGGCGGTGCGCGTCACGGGTATTTCCCGTCCTGCCCTGGTGGGTAAAGTTGATGCCCTCGGCGGCCCCCATGAGACGCATGCGCGCGTTGAGGGCCGCGACGCGGTCGGCGCCAAACTTTTGCGCCATGCGCTCCGTGACCGGGACGCTCTTTTTCGGCGCGTTGGGGTCGAGGTAGAACGGCAGCCAGGACACGTTGAAGCGGTCGTCGGCGCCGCCGGGCACGGTCCGCCGGTAGACCTCAATGGCTTTTTCGAGACGCTTTTTGCCCAGGTAGCACTGCGGGCCGGCAGTCAGCAGAGCGTCCCATAGTTCCCACAGGATATCGGCAAAGAGAGAGACGCACAAACGGGCAGACGACGTCCGAGATGATCTTGATGTCGAAGACGGCCATGGCTGCAGCTGCGGGGCGAGAGCTGAGAGACGTGGGGAGTGAACAGTTGGCGGGTGGGAAGACGGACAAAGTCAACGCTGAAACGACTGAGAACGTTGGACAAAAATACGGCGGGCGCGCTATTCGGAACAGCAATGCACTAACGTCTGTCGGCCACAGCGCAAGTTACTGCTGCGCTTACCAATCAAGTATCCGACGAAGTGGTTGGAACAAGAAAATCTCTGGCAAGGAAACAAGGACAATCTGCATGCATGGAAACAAGGGGAGATAGCTTGGCAAGTGGAATTCAGCTTCCGGTGTATTCTTTGCAATATGTGCAGTCTATATCTACAGATCCATGTACTCAACGCAAGGCTTTATCCAGACAGCACAAAGAACGAACGGCGCCGTTCTGCCATGCAGATGTGTCTGCAGCGTCCGTGCCCACTCTCGTCTGTATTCTTGAGGAGCTGCCCGGCCGTCAGCTGGGGTCGTATCGGAGACAGGCTTCTTGGATACGCGACGCTCTGTCGCCCCGGCGGGCCCGGTCCTTTGCTCGGTGCCGTGACGGGCGCCAGAAATCGCCGCGAGCAGGAGCGCGTCTCTTGGCGTGCGCCTGCGGCGCTTCGGCACCGCGGGTCTCGTCGCGGATGTCGCCTTGGTTGTCCTGCTCCTCCTCGTCGCCGGCGCCGCAAAAGGCCGGCCCCGGCGGGCCGTACTGCACATGGCGGTCCCAGCTCGCGAGCGTCAGGTACGGGCTCCTCAGGAAGCTGCGCAGCTCGTGCAAGAACTGGCGCGTGTGGTCGCGGCGGCCCTTGAAGAAGCCCTGCAGCAGCCGCTCGGCCTGGCCGGCGCTGTCCTGCAGATCAATGGTCTGCAAGACGGCGACAATGTATTCCAGCAGAAACTCGGCATTGCTTGCGCTGCGGGCGCTGCCCAGAGACGCACCCGCACCCGCGGCCGTCGGCGGCGGGCCGCTCTCCCAAAACACCTGCAGCTCGCGCCGCAGGAACGCGCGCGCACGCGACACGAGATCCGGGTCTCGGGCAAAGAGCTGCGGCGTCAGCTCGCGGTAGTAGCGCGAGTGGCGGTTGGCGCCGACGTGGCGCGCATACAGGCCCAGCCGGTAGACGCGCCGGCGGCGCTCGAGGGCTGCCTGCGGCGATTCTTGCGAGCGGGCGCCCGAGGGCGCGGCGAGCGCGCGTCGGTGGCGCCGTTGGCCCGGCCGGCGCGCAGACTCTGGCGGAGGCGCAGCCGCAGCCGCAGCCGCAGCCGTAGTCTCCTTCTCCCCGTCCCCCTCCTTGCTCGGCACTGGAAACGTCTTCCCGAGGCCGTCGCCGTATTGCACAGAGGCAACCGTGGCCTTGCACAGCGGACACGACGGACGGCGCGACAGCAGCCAGCTCAGGAGACAGAGAAAGTCGAAATGGCGGTGGCCGCAGGGCTGCGCCACACAGGGCTCGGACACCGCATCGAGGCAGATGACACAGCGGTCGGTCACCGAGGACGCAGCGGCGGTGGAGGCGGGGGACGAGGGAAGGCCCTCGAGGGGGGGCGGACTCGATGGGCGTGTTGGCGCCGCGGTGTCCGGCCCGACAGCTGCCTCTATTGGCACTTCTGGGCCGGGCCGGACGGGCTGCCGTTGTCTCTCCGCGTCGGCGTCCATGGCAGCGGGCGGTCGTCGGCCATGGGCGTTGATGTTGCGTGGGAAGACGGTGGCGACGGACGCAAGGCTGAGAGCCTTCAGAGGCGAAGCCGAATAGCGCCTGTACAGTACGTATCGCTAAGCGGAGTGGCGTTGAAGTGCGCTGATTGGCCGAGACACGAGCACTATTCACACAGCTGATCTGCCTGCACAGAAGGAGCGGTTGGTAGTCATCACGCATTCATTTTGCATTGTTTTCTTGACTATTCATACAGGTTTGTCTGCACGCACATCGCGCCTGCCTTTGCTCCGCGCAGAGCGTCGCCTTCCTATTCCCCCAACCACCGTCTGCCCCAACCGCTTCCTCTATTCTTTGCACGTGACTTGCTTACGAGCACTGCGTGACGGTCACGACAACCGACGAAGCAGAGGCCGCGGCGGCGCTCGCAGCAGCAGTCGTGCCAGCGCTGCCGCTGCCGACACCCAGGGCGTTGTTAAAGGCATCGGCGGCGGCCTGGTTCTGCGTGGTGGCCACGGCGGCAGCAGAGGCGGACGTGCACGAGGCCTGGACGTCGGCCGGCGCGTTGCAGGACGAGCCGAGGCGCTGGCAGATGAAGCCGGCAATGACAGCAATGTTGAGGGCCGAGCCGTGGTTGTAGTCGGTCTGGTCCTCGGCAATGAACGCCTCGGTGTTGCGGCCGTCGAGGCCGGCCTCGAAGAGGATCGTCGGCGCGCCGCACGTGCCAAAGTCGAGCGACGCCGCACGGCGCTGCGGGTGCGAGCGGCGCAGCGGCGACTGGCGCCGGCTGACGAGCGCGCTGGCCTCGGCTGCGGCGACGGTGCTCACGACGGTGCTGCAGGACGTGCCCGTGGAGGCGGCGGCGGCCGCAGCAGCCGTGACGGTCACGACCGTCGTACGGGTGGTGCCGACGCAGACCGACTCGGACGAGGTGGCGGCCGCAGCAGCAGCGTCGGTGGCCGCAGCGCTCGAGGCGGCCGCCACCGTGCCGCCGGTGGCGACGGCGAGGCCGGCAAAGTCAATGTCGGTGGCGCTGATCACGCCGGTGCCCGTAAAGGTGGGCGTGATGCCCGCGACGGCAGCGCTGATCTCGGCCTCGGTGGCGTCCAGCACCAGCAGCTTCTGCGAGAAGATGCAGCCGGGCTCGTCGGCCTCGGTGTCGCACGAGTTGCCGGCGGCCGTCGGGTCGCCGATGGTGCCGGGCGCAAACGTGCCGCTCTCGAGAGCCAGCAGCGGGTCGGCGCCAATGGCCGCCAGCTGCTTGGCCAGGGCCAGCGTGATGCCCTTGTTGATAGACGCGGCGTTGGGGCTGGCGGGGTCCTGGTGCTGCGTGATGGCCTGGATCTCCGGGTTGGTGGCCGTCTCGTTGCAGATGACGCTGGCCGTGCCGACAGAGCCCGTGTTGCGCTCAATCGCGCGGTACAGCAGCGCGCCGGCCATGCCCGGGATGTCGCCCGCGGCCTTGGCGTTGGTAAAGGCCTGGTCGGCCGTGGCCTGCTGCAGGCAGTCGGTGTTGGTGACGGTGCCGGCGCCCGTAGCCGCGGCAGCGTTGCCCAGCAGGCCAAAGACGGGGTCCGCAATCTTCTGCGGGTTGTTCAGGTTGAGCGACGTGCGCACGAGGTCGAGGAAGCGGTTGTGCGAGTGCTCCTGGGGCACCTCGCGAGCACGGAGAGGGTGGCTCTCGGCCGAGACGAGGCTCAGGCCAGCCGCAAGGACAGCAGAAGAGTACGAGTACTTCATGTTGAAGATGGAGACGTGCGAGACGATCAAGAAAATGGCAATGAAAAAACGGCGAGACTAAAAAGCTCGAAAGGAACGAAGTGAAGTGGTTGAGAAAGGGAGGACCTGCCGATGGATGAATGTTTGATCAAAGAATGATAAAGAAAGGAACCGGTTCGCAGAACCTGTTGAAAAAGGGAAGAACAGAGAAAGACTTAGTTGGACACGGGAAAAGATTGTGAGCGTGATGAAGAAAAGAAAGAAGAGACGAAAACAGGTGCGGTGATCTCGTCTTAAGTAGATGGCCCGTCGCCAAGCAGACATGGCGGACGTCGTCTGAACTGTCGACGAGGCGACAGGGCAGCCCGGGCGCGGCCCATCAACCAGGGTCTCGTCTCCTGGTTCTGGACATGATATTAAGTGAGTCGATGGATTCGATGGGCCAAAGGGGCTCCTGGAGTGTCAGGACCTCGGATCATGGCCCATCCACCGTCCGCAATTCGCCCATCGTCAAAGTATTACGAGAGTACGACGTGCCTGCCAGCAATGGACAGCCGGCGGGCCCGTCAGTCCCAGCACCAGGCCCCTGTCGTCGCCGTCAATGCGGGCCCGGTTTGCGGGCGCTGTCAACGCCCGAAGGCTGGACAGATGGCGTGGGCAGGCGGCAAGAAAGGCTGTTCTGCGTACGATGGAGAGGCACCGCTTGTCAGAATGTGTACGAGACGCACGCTGAAGCGCCCGGCCGGCGTGCCAGACCGGATGTGAAACCCTTCTCGTCCCCGGAAGCTTCGCTTAGAGTCCCTGACGCACCTTCCTCGACAAGCTGTGCCCCAGGCTGTCGGACCCTCCCAGGACCCCATGCCGCTAGCCGTTTTGGGACGTGTAAATGCAACCCTCGGGCAGGCACGAGCCAGAATCAGACTGTGTGCGTTTTTTGCGTTTTGCGGTGAGGCTCCGAGTCCGACCCGCATCCACAAGAACTCAAGAAAGGGGCCACCATGGGCGAGACGTTCCAGGCACCCTGGTGTCACACTGGCCAGGGTTGAAACTACATTAGTCGTAGAGTTAAGAATACGAAATCTTGGACTTTCGACACTTTTCGGTCTTCTCTTTCCTTTCCTTCTCCGTCTCATTTCTGGATCTCCATTTCCGAGTACTACGATATGTACATATATATGTACTTGTATATGTACGAGTAGACTCCATTACGTCGTATGTCTTTGCCGCCGCTACAACCGTCCATCCGATGACAGCTGAGTTAATCTTGTGTGTCTGTTTCTTCTTCTTTCTTTTTTTTTTCCTTTTTTCTTCCTTTCCCACATTTCCTTTCATTCTTCTCCATATTATTCCTGACTCTGTGACACTCTGCCCCAGCGCATAAGCCCCTGACAGTCGCCGGTTTGGGAAGCGCAGACGATCATGGGATTGTCCAGTTCCAGAAGTAATCTGTCGAGTCAAGGCGTCCACATAACGGCAACCACCAACTGGCCTTCAATGACGGACAACATGGTATGATACGCGCCGACAGTCGACCGCTGTCTCGATGACGTTGTCAGCCGGTCTCGTAGCTGGCAACCTCTTGCCCAAAGTCGATGTTGACCTGTGCAAGCTTGCTGCCCCTTCTCGGCACATTGTCCTATGCTTCCCGTAGTATTTTATGCTTACCTTAGTTGCTCTGCCAGTAAAGATGTGTGCTCTGATCTGACTACGGGAATCCACAAATCGCAGTATATTGTAATGAGTCTGTAAGGGGTTGACATATGGAATGGTCACCTTTTCCTCTCTTCTTCCCCTGGACGGGCTACACTCCCGCCAAAACGGTCGGTTCGCGGGAGGTCTTGGCTTTCAATGTGTACGAGTATCATTGTGACAGCGGGCCGATTATCAGTCACACCCGAAGATGCAGCAAGTACGTCGTAATGTAATGCAAGCAAAAAGCAAAAGCCCGTTGCACTGCAAACGCCAAAATCAGTTAGGCCTAATTAGGTTTTAGTACGTTAGTGTCCGTTCCAGCGGCCTTAGCTCTTCGCGTTGTCCCGCCTCCAAGACGCGCTTCGCAGAAGGAGCGACCCGCGCGTGCCCCGCCCAAAGAAGCGCGTCATTGCAAGAGCGTCCGATTTCGCGTTAATTGTTCTTTTCCGTTCTGCAAGTCAGACCTCCGAGACACACAACGACAACATCGCCCGTCCTGCCTTGCCGTTTGTCCGCACGCCTCCTGCCCAAACGCCCACATGACGTCCGCTGCCCCCAACATGCTCGACGCGGCGGAACGGGCGGCCGTCGAGGCCGAGTCCCAGCAGCTGCGTCTGGCCCTGAAGACGTGGGAGACGACGTGGGCACGCGAGCACGGCGGCGCGAAGCCGGCGCGCGAAGACATCTCTCGGCATCCAGAGATTGGTAGGTTGGGAAAGAGACGCGCCTGGGGAGCACAGGCTGCGACGCACGCTGACACGTCCAGCCAAGAAATACAAGGCCTACAACCACACGCGGGCAGTTTTGACAGGCAAAGCCTCGGCCGCCGACGCAAAGAAGGATGAGGCGCGCCGGAAACGAAAGCAGGCGCCGGCGGCCGCCGCAGAACCGGCGGCCGCCTACGCACAACACGCGCAGACGCCCTCCAAGCGGCTGCGGGCCACGGTCCCGCGAGCAACGCCCTCCCGGGCCGCCCCGGCAGCCACGCCGACGCAGGGCGGCGGTTACCTCGACGCCCACCTCAGCATGACGCCCTCCATCTCCCGCAAACTGTTCAGCCCGGCCGTGCCGACATCCATCGGCCCGACGCCGCAGCGTGACGGCCGCGTCCTTGGCCTCTTTGACGTCCTGGGCGAGGAGGAAGAGAAGCGGAAGAAGAGAAGCGCGGTAGCGGCAACGCCCTCGAAGCGAGCGGTGGCAGAGGACAAGACGGAGCCTGCGCGGAGGGGCGCCGGCCAAACAGACGGGCTGACGGCGGTCGCCGTGCTGGGCGCAACGCCACGCAAGCAGATGCTCCATGGAGAGGCCTACAAGAGCGACGACGACGACGACGACAACGACGATGAGGGCGGCAGCGCCGTGACAGCGCGCAGGCGCGGCCGCACGCCCATGTCCTCGGGCCGGAGGAACTTGCTCAACCACTTTGCCGCCGGCGGGGGAGACGTGGGGCCGGTATTGTCATCGTCCATGGGCGGCCGCGGCAGCGTGCTGGGGACGACGCCGCTCAAGGCACGGACGAACACGAACGACAACCAGACCACACAGCACCAGGGCCGGGATCTCGCAGCAACGCCGTCCAAGGGCGGCGACGGCCTCGTGCACGCATTTGCCACGCCGGCCTTTTTGCGGCGGCAGTCCTCGGCACTGCCGCCGGTCGACGAAAACGGCGAGTTCATGTCGCCGCCGGGCAAGCTGCGGCTGCCGCGGAAGCCGCTGGTGCGTGGCCTGAGCAGCGTTCTGGCGAGCCTGCGCAGGGCGGAGGACGAGGCGCTCGACGAGCAGCTGGATGTTCTGCGCGATCTCGAGAGCAGCATGGACATGAACGCGCCGCCGCCACGACGGACGCCGGCCGCGCCAAAGCCAGCGCCCGCACAACCACAACACGACGGCGCGGAGCAGCAAGGCCCCAAACAGCACGGGCCAGAGCCACACGAGCAAGAGGAGCAGGCCGAGCGCGAGCAGCAGCAACAGATTCTGGGCCCGGACCGCGCCGCCGGTGGCCTCTTGGGCGGCTTTGACGACGAGGGGCTCTACGACAGTCCGCCGGAAGACCAGGCCGGTCTCGGACGCGACGGGCAGCCGCTGCGGGTGTACAAGAAAAAGGGGCAGAAGCGGACAACGCGCCTCTCCAAGATGCGGCCGACACGGACAAAGCGGCCGGCTGCCGGGACGATGGCGGAAGACAAGACGGACGACGAGAGCGGCGGCGGCGGCGACGACGTGTCTGGCTCCGAGTTTGGCTCGGATGCAGAGGGCCGCAAGACGGCCGAGGCCAAGGCGGCCAAGACGGCAGACAAGGCTGCAGACAAGGCTGCAGACGGCCCGGTCAAAAAGGCAGCGCGCAAGGTCAACGAGCTGGCCCACGCCAACTTTAAGCGGCTCAAGCTGCGCAACAAAGGCTCCAAGGGCGGGCCTGGTTTCAACAGTCGTTTCCGGCGGAGGCGGTGATGAGCCAAAAGAGGGAGACAGGAAATATATCAGAGGACAGGACTTTTATGACCAGCGGACTGAAATGAATAATTTTATTTTGAGCTTGACAGTGACGACGAGATCGAGTCCAGATTGCCAAGACACATCACGACATGTTACATACTCGTGGGCTTCTCGAAAATACGTCGTAGCTGCGTCTCCCGAATCGCCCTGCAATCTTGAAAGCGCTCCTTCCCTGCAGTCAAGCGCCCCATTTGCACCAGGGAGAGGGGCTGTGGTTGCTGGGTGCAACTGGAAAAGGCAGCTCGGTCGATGGCCCCTGCCTTGTATATACTCCGTATATTAATATACATATATGTATACTAAGTAGATTGAAAGAAGAAAAAAAGTACTGAATTTTGGTTCCGCCGGCGCTTCTTGCGCAAACAATACTTGTACATGTGTACTCTACTCGTAGCATCTTCCGTACGGAGACGAGCTCGCGAGCTATTCAGATCTTTGGCGCCCGAGGTGTCGGCGCTGCAAAGCAACTGCAAAAGAAAAGGGAGGCTACGTCGTGAGTCGTTTCTCCAAAATTGGTTGGATCTGCTTTGCTCCTGCCTGTTGCTACAGCGGTGGAGACAGGGGGTATTTTTGGTTTGGTGGCGCTCGCTAACAACAGCTCTTCAGGAAGGTGGGGCTAATGCATACGAGTAGCGCAGCGCTGACGCCGGTCGGGGTTTCCCAGCCAACGCACCAGCCCCAGCAAATGTTGACATCGCGGCAACCGCACCTCTGCCTTGCGCCTGCCTGCAACGGAGCTAGACTGCCCGACGAGGACGGTCGCCCTTGCCTTTTGTCGAAAACGGGGTATGCGACGGCCAGGCGACCACACTGGTACCCTTGCTGCAAGTATACTTGCATAACAACAACGCCTCCTAGTGACATCAGCGCCCGTTCCTCTGCAGAGCGAGCGCCCAGACCCGGCCCCGTCTGCTCCTTCCCTTTGCATTCCTCCCCTTTCCTTTTCCTCCTGCCTCTCCCCATTCCTCGCCGATTTCTCCTCCTTCACACCACTTTCAAACATCCACCACTAAACATTCCAACCATCGCCAACGTGCATCGCTGCGCACATCTGCATTCCCAGACGGCCTCTGCTTCGCTCGTTGTCGATTCGCCTCCGCCCCATACTCTCTTCCTCCGTCTCGCGCGCGCGCGCCCTTTGGCTTCTCGATTGTCCAGACATCTCTCTTCTGCCTCTCCAAACAAAGACTCCAAGAGCCAGACCCGGTCTTGTTTTTGACGAAGAGGATATCAAATCGTGAATTCTAAGTCTCAGGCAGCCTGCCTTGCTCTCCTGCCCTCTCCCTCTGCTCTCTCCAGCCGTGTCTAGTTTCCTCTCGCTGATTGCTCTTGGTTTCTCGACCAAGCGACGTTCAAGACTGCAGTCTCTCCGCGCGATTGACTGATCGACCGAGGCCCGTTGGCGCACATTCCTGTCGAGCGAGCCAGCGAGACGAGCCGGAGCGAGACAGCGCGACACGGACCCATTCCTCGACCGTGGCCGGACCGGCCGCATTCCTCGCTCGCGTGGGCGTGCCTCTCTGTTCAGGAAGGTTCTCTCCAGGCATTGCGTGTCATTGAGCGCGGCGAGGCTCTCCGGGTGGACAGGCACCCACAAACCGCCCGTTCCAGGCTTCCGCGCACGCACCGGCGCACAGTCGTGTTGGCATGGCGGGAGGCGTCGTCCAAGTCGGGTGGTACCGTATGTGAACGCCTGCCTGCTGCTTTGTTCTTTCTGCTGCCGCGTGCACGTGCTGACTCGCCAGGATACGTTCCGTTTCTCGGATACCACCATGTGCTGATGATTCTGATTGCCGTGGCAATCATTTTACTATGTACGTGCTTTCTTGCGTCTTTTTTTTGCCTTTTCTTGTGCCGGGACTGACAGCTCCATCCAGCCCTACTTTTGGCGGGCTGTTCGTCGTCCAGTCCCCTCATACCCGGCATCTTTTTGCTGTCTCTCTACTACGAACACTACACAGCCGTGCCAAGCACCGCCCAGGTCGACTACAATGTCAACTCGGCCATCAGCAACATTGTCGGCTCGGCCCACATGCAGGCCCGCGTCGGCTACTTTGGCATCTGCGTCAACCCGGACGGCGGGTCTTGGCTGTGCTCAAACAATGCGACAGCTCTCGCCAACGAGGTCAGCGTGGACCAGGACCCGCTCAACCTGATTTGGCTTGCGAGCCAGTTCAAAGACATGATTGTCTTTCCTTACTTGATGTACGTTTTGCCTGTTTCGCCTGTGGCCGTGGTATTTTCTTGGCAGGCACATCCGGCTCTAACAACCTCTCTAGAATCATTGCCATCATCTTTGCCTTTATCTGTCTCCTCCTTCTGGCCACCTTCCCTGGTTGGCATGAAGAGGAGGACAGCGAGGGCTCCGAGCGCGAGGTGAAGCCCTTCCCCTCTCGCTTCGTCTCGCAGATATCGCTTGCCATCATTTTTGTCGCGTCGGTCTTTGTGCTGGTCTCCGTCCTGTGGCAACATACCGCCTCGGTCGCCGCCAGCATCGTCGCCCAGGACCTCGGCAACGGCAGCGTCAAGTCTGGTGTCGGTACCAGCGCCATGGCCATGGGCTGGTTCTCTTTTGCCCTGTTGATTGTCGTGACAATTGGCCTATTGGTCATGATCCTCAGTATCCGTGTACTGAACCAGCTTGTATAGTGGGTGGAAGGCTGGTGACTACTGCGGCATGTGTCTGCGGCAACAAAAGCACATTGATGCACAAAGACATTCGGCAGCCTCCGACAAACGGTGAACGACACCCAAGTACCGTATCGACACCATGGGACAGCCAGGCGCTGTCATCACGTATGACGGCCACGATGATCATGACAAACGACAAACCAACGCCACTCGACACGCGATTGGGCAGGGCCTTAGACATGCCACGCCGGTGGCTGTAATGAGCAACGGAGACACGGCCAGTCAATGGCCACCTCGCGAGAGGCTGAGGACCCAGACCTCCTATATTGCAGCCTGGCGAGCATTGCAAGGCTCCCTCTCTATTCACCTCACCATCTACGACACCACCGAATTTGTCACCACTATCACGGGTAACAGGGCAGCATGTATGTATATAGACAACGGGATCTCGGGCAACTATGTGTTTGTTTGATTTTTGGGCTTGTCTGATTTTTCTGCAACGAATCGTTTTTGTTTTTGTTTTAATCCGGCGCTGGCACAAAAGAGCGCAAATTTATTCTGTTTTTGCAAAACAAGCACCAGATGGTCGAGAGTTGAAGTTTGTATGCTACGTCGTATGTTTCGACGAAGAGGATCAAAGGCTTATTTCCGCGCAAGTTGGATGCGAAATAAGGGGATTGGACAAGGTTAATAAGGAGGTGGGAATTATGAGTCTAGGTTTGTTGTGATACGAGTTTGTTTTGTTTTAAAATCCCAAGGCCCGTCAATATAACCGTGAAGAAATAAACGTAAGATAGATGTACCGTGTGTTTAATTTAAACCCAAGATAATCGGCTTTGTATCAGACAATACTTGATAGACTTGAAGATTTTTTTTTTTAAAAAAAACCTCCGGACTTGATGATCTAGTATCAAAGCCAAGTTATTTGCATATTACTATGTGCACATCGCAAAAATGCCATCCGTAATACCAAAGAAAAACAAAGAGAATATTATCGCATTGTCATCTGACCAAAGGTCATTTCTCATGTAGAGAATAGTATGAAACAAATCAAAGACCAATAACAAATCAAAGACCAATGAAGCCCCGCTAAACGCCCGTTCAAAACAAATATGGCAATCCCACCCTATCAATCCAAGAAAATGAGATGCTGTTTATACAAAAAACCGGCATGATGCCAAGGTGCCGCGTCATCTCCACCGTCGTCGGCACGGCTTCATGCTGGCCTCTTAAAGGGGTGGGCTTCCGTGTTCAGAACGTAGTCGTCGAGGCTGACGACGTCGGGCGTTGTAAACAGCAGGTAAAAGTATTTGAGCGTCTCGGCGAACCAAAAGCTCTCCATGCTGTCGAGCTGGGTAATGTCCGAAGCCGGGTCGCCCATGACGTCGGCAATGGCAGAGTGGCCCGACTCGGTCCGCGTGGCGTGGATGACGGCCTGGAACATGCGCCAGCCCTTTTCCTGCCAAGACGGGTCACCCGTGATGCGGTAGAGGTACCACACGGACTCGATGGCTTCGGGGCGCAGAATGTATCTGCGGTCGTTCATTGCGACAAAGCCCGGCAAAAGTCTATCGCGCTCAATGCGGTTCTGAACAAACTCTTCGTGGGTCTGCGGGCGGACGGGCATCGGCGGTATGACCAGGTCGGGCTGGGCCCTCTGGACCTGGACCTTGGCTGGTGCATCGACCGCAGGAGGAGCAGTCGAGGCCACGGGCACCGCAACGCTTTCAGCAGCAACAGAGGGAAGTGCAGCGGCTGCGCGCCCCCCGCTGCCAGCGGCGTTGCTATCCAGGCCGTTTTGCAGCAGCCTTTCCTTGTCATTGATTTCTGCCGTCTGCTCGGCAGTGAGCACCGTCTCGTCTACTTCTGCGTCCCGCTTTCTCAGGGTGGCGCTTGGAGAAGCAACCGCAGCAGATTCAGTAGAGGCAGCGTCTGCTGGGGCTGTTGAGTTGTCGGCCAGCTCTGAGCCAGCAGCCGCTGGCTCCTCTTCGCGGCGGCCCTCTTCGCGGCGGCCCTCTTCGTGGCGGCCTTCTTCGCGTTGCTCCGCTTCCCGACGCTCCTCTTCGAGACGCTTCTCTTCCGCCTGCGCTTGTTGGAGCAGCTCAATCTCGTCCTTCTTTGTTGTCCACGCCTTCATGCGCTGTTCGTAGTTAAGCATCTGCTTGGTTCGCCAAGCCGTGTTCGGGTCGAGCGCATGATACCACGCCGTCTCGTTCCACGCGCAGTGTGTCGTGTTGGCGCAGGGCATAATGGTCGACCATTCGGCCATGACTCCCATGGGTGTGGCTTCGTATGCCCAGACACAGCCGTCGGCCAGCTTGGCACCAATCTCGACGTCCTCGTGCCGGTCGAAAATGCGGCCGCCCATGGCGAACATGCCACCGAGGAAGCACGTCAGATGCGTGACCTCGTAGGTGTAGACCATGTTTTTGTCGGTGCCGTCGCGGCTCTGCGCCTTGGCTGAAAACAAAATATCGCGGTCGTCCTTGATCAATGGGCGATACAAAAGATGTTTCTTCACCGCATCAACCACCTTTTCGTGCATCGCCTGGTACTTGGGAACAAGGCCACCGAGAAGAAGGTATTGCTTTGTCGCGTTAGCACAGGTCAAAAAACAAACAAACATACAGTTGGGCACTGGCAACTCGCCTTGGGAAAGTATTCGTAGGTGGAATCCTGGCTACCGCCCATGCTGTACGAGTCCATACCATAGCCGCTAGAGGTCAAGTTCTGTGGGATGCACTCAAACTTGGCAGCTTGGCCGTTGGACGCGATTGGCTCGGAGGTCGCCTCATGCGCACCGGAGCTAGAGCCGGAGCCGGATCTCACAATCGGGACAGGCTCTTCAGCTGCCTCCGGGGCAACAGCCGCCTGGGGCTCGACCCTAGCAACGACAGATGCCGCAGCCACTGCTTCCTCGCTCGCTGCGGGGTCTGGCAGACCACGCTTCCCAACGGTAGCGGGAAGGTCGCCCTCCTCGGCCTTGCCAACCTCGCGCGTGGCCGGCTCTGTCGGGTCTGTGGAAGGGTTGACGCGGAGCTCGGGGTCAGCGGGTATCGTCTTGGCCAGCCCGACCTGGTCCTCGGCCGGCAGAGGGTCAGTGGTGGGTTGGCTGGGCTGGCTGGGCTGGTACCCGACGGGTTCGGTGTCCGTGCCGTTGGCGGCTGCCATCTGCTCCTTTGCAAGCTTGCTGGCGTCCAAGGCCTCGAGGGCGGCCGCGGCTGTTCTGTTGCAGCCGGACGCGTCAATGCGCTCCGGGAAAATGCCTGGGAGCGCGGTGCCGTTCGCCCGGTTCTGCCACTCCTCGAATTGATCGGTGATGCGGGCAATGGCGTCGTAATACTTGTCGTGGCCGGTCAGCTGGGCCAGGCGGGTAAACTCCATGCTCATGGAGCCCAGCTCGGCAACGCTGGCGCTGGTAGAAGCGACCTTTGCTTGCGAGGCGAACGTGGGCTTCCAGTTGTAGTAGAGAATGGGCATGCGGTTGGGGGTGTCAAAGACGCCCATGAGGATCTCGGCCAGCTCGACGGCCTTGGTCAGCAGCATCGGATACCTGCCCTCGGCCCCGCCAGAGATGTCGTATGCCGCAATGAGGCCGCCCAGGTAGCGAATAATGGTCTCGAAGACGGGAATCTCGCTTCTGTACGGTGTCGTCGTGAAGTCGATGCTCTTGACCGCTTCGTAGGCATCGTCAAACTCGTCGTACATTTCCATGATCCACAGCGTGTCCAGGGCATCCACGAGCGAGGCTGCCCAGCCGCAAAACGGGTCGCGGAAGCTCTTTGTGACCGGGGTGAGCTCGTCGTGGGTCCAGGCGTAAGTCTTGTAGCCAGACCACGCATGCTCCATCTCGCTGCGCACGGCAGCCAGGCGGCCCTTGCGAACCTCGCGCGCTTCGCTGGATTCAGAAGGGAACTTGTGCTGGATCTTTGGGATGACCCTGGGCTTGCCGGTGGGCAGCAGAATGAGCGATTCTTCGGGGACGGGGAAGTGTTCAGACATTTTCTCCCAGTGGATCGCGCTGGTCGAGAAGGCGGCCAGGGCCGGGGCTGTTGCGTCGGCGACGGGCAGGACTGTTTCCTGCATTGCGCCGGGAGGGTCAACACGATGAACGCGGTTGCTGTCGAAAGCGCCATCATCCTCCTCCTCCTCCTTCTCTGCTGGCACCGGCTCCGCGGCTTGGGTCTGCTGTGGTGCTGCCGGTCTGTTGGAACGTGGGCCCGTGGGGATGGCGTAGGAGCCCTTTACTTCGAGGCTCGTGTGCAGCTGCGGGAGACGAGCTGGCTCCTCGGCGTCCGGGCCGGGGGCCTGCTGGCCAGGCTCGGGGTCGTTGACGACCGCATCCACGAAAGGAACATCGACCGGGGGACGGGAGCTGCCCCCGGAGCTGCCCCCGGAGCTGCTTCCGCTGCCTGTGCCATCACTGCTGCTGGCGTCTGAGCTTGACTCGTCGGGCGGTGCTGAATACCCCTTGTAGACTGTCGTGTGGTGGGCACTTAGCTGCGAGTTGTGCGACAAACGGAACAGGAGAAACAGGAAGAGGCCGGCACCAAAGACGAAGACGCGGTACCTCCTGAACCGCATGATGGCCATGGCTGGTGCGACCTGGGCGTCACAAACGGGAGACGCTGAGCTCAGAAAAGTAAAGGGCGGAAGCAAAAGAGGACGAGTATCGAAAAGTCAATGCTCTGGAGCCCTCACGCCGTCATCCGCGCCCCTCCCATGCGAGCCGCCGCAGCTCGATCCGACAGCAGACGCCCTCTTGCAGTTGATGCGCGGCTGGGGAGGGCCAAGTCCGAAACCCGAGTCTGGCGGTCGAGGGTGGTCGCGTGCGCGGCCGGCGGTGCTGGCGACTCGAAAAGCGTGACAGCGGGACCGCTGAGCGCGTGCGCCGGTGGAGCAGTGCTGTAAATCGCTGTCTTGGTATTCGCCCCAGCGTTTATCAATAGTGTTTGTATTATTTGGGTCCTCCGCAAAGCGCCGGAGATGCAGGCACCAGGACAAGGCGCTGGAAAAAGGAACTGCAGTAATAAACGTCTACCGGCGGTTGATGTGCGGCATACTGCAGGTGCTTGTATAGAGTGACGGAAGCGAGACGACGGAATGCGGAGGGCGGACGAGGCAGCGCCGAGGCACGAAACGGCCGAGAAACGGCTGTGAACAATGGCTTTGAAAAAGAAAAAAAAAACGAAAGTTTGTGTCGTCGAGGTAGCCGTTGAGCCGGGGAGCGGTCGAGACGCACAGGATGCGGATCGGAGAGCAGCCGTGAGAGGAACAGAGAAGGTGTCTTGGAGTCGTTGTGGGAAAGGCGTGCGTCGACGCTGGAGGGAGAGAGAGAAGAGAGAGAAAAAAATAAAAGAGAGAAGAAACAGGACGTAAAAGGAGGGAACCAAGGAGGCGGCGGTGTGAGGAAGGAGAGACTGGTGTCGTTACCCGTCGGCGGAAGGCGCGCGCATCGCTGGCGGGATGCGGTGGGCGGCTGCAGACCGGGGCAGAAGGAACGACAGAGGGATTGCAAGAACGGTGCACACAGGACGCAGCACCGGCATGGGAAGGGGCGATGGGGCGCAACCCGCGAAACAGAAAATAAAGGAAGGAGAGATCGAGGGACGGAAGCCACGATGGACATGGGCGAAGGAAAGGGGAACAGCGCGAGAAGGGTCCCTCGCGGGCTGGACGGCTTTACAAGCATGGACGTGTCTTGGCTTTTCGGGGCAGAGCGGCACGGGGCAGGACTATCGTGTCTTTTTCCCATGTTTGTACCCGTACGCCTGTCTTCTCTCTCTGTGGGCTGCCTGTCTTGCCAAGACAAGAGTGTTTTAATTCTGTTCCTCATTTTCTCACGGTGGCTCCTTCCTGGCCTCCAATAATAAGCATTGGCGGCTCGCGAAGAAGGCCGCACGGGACGGATGCCAAGACCTGTCTCCTTCCCCCTTTTCCTCTGCTGCTACGACGTCCTCTTCGGGTTGTTTTTTTCTTGTCAGGCATTGATTGTTTCTTTTGCCTGATCCCTTCACAGCGTTGGAGCACGCCTCTGTCCCCCGTTGCAGAACAATACCAAGAGATAGAAAGGAGCCAGGAAAGGACAAGTGCGCCCCCAAAGCTTTGGCACTATCTTACTTTGGGCAGTTTTGTGTGCTTCTGGAGCCTCAAGGGGCGAGAACGTGGTCGACCGGCTCGAGACGGGCCATTCGATAATGCAGTGGCTCCAATTTCTCTGGCCAGCTCGCCGGCGACCGAGGAAAGAGTGACCGTTTTGTCAGTCATCTCCGCTGATGCGCCCGTGCCCGGCCTCCGGTGTCTTGCCTCCCTTGCTGCCCGTACTCGTATCTTCCTGGTACAGCGGCACTTTCTCGCCCGTCCCCTGGTTCTGCAGCATTCCTGCTGTTTATGCTGCTGTGTGCTAGTGGGACGGGAGGGAAGGGGGACAAAAGAAGGTTATCTCACGCCCTGTTATTTTTGGGATGATCGAGTCCGCAAAGGAGCAAGCAGAATGCAGGCTAGGCCCGGCCTGGACAGGCCAGGGACAGGGCAGGGCCGGGGCCCCTGGGACGAACGCGCCGCGAATGCGCCAGGCCAAATCTTTTGATGGAGCACTCTTCCCATATGGAATGTCTGCGCGATGCCACCTCTTGGCCTGCACGTAGCAGGGATAACGGGCCGGTTTGGCTTCGATGGCCGCGAGAAACAGTGTCCTCCTTGTGACTTCAAGAGCAGTGCGAGTAATGTACGAGTATCGTAATGCACTGCACAATGCGCGTGGTTGTGAAGCAGCAAAAGTCTCGAACAAGCCCAACCGTCTTGACAAAAACAAGCAAAACTTTCTCGGCAAGACAGCAGGGGTGTGCAGAGGACCCTTGAAAATTGCCGGTCCATCATCTACTCGTACTTTGATTAGCCAGAGGAATGGGACGGTGGGAGGACACCAGAGCATGGACCAATCCTAGGACGATCCTCACGGATGCAGCGTGTAACGAAACCGCCTGCAGTGCTGGGGCGCCAGCAGAAGCCACTCGCGGCAGTTGAGGCGGGCTCTTCGGTCTTGACGACGATGCAGCCGCCGGACGTTGTGCTGTGGCTGCCAAGCTCAAACAAGATGGCACAAGCGCACAAAGGAGCGTGCAGTCGTATCAGGAATGCGTTTTGCGTGGAACAAGGTTAGCAGGTACAAAGGATCATCTCGAAAGAGTATGCTCACCATACAAATGGAGTACGAGTAGGGTCTGGCAGCGATCATCGACGAGAATGGACAAGCCCCTGGACAAGCGGACGATCGTAAAGGGTCTCCTCTCCATTCCCGTGAAGAACAAAAAACACCAACCATCCGACGAGAACCGACGGAAAACCCAAATACATGGATTTGCTCAAGAAGCACTTTATATATTCCAATTCGATATCCCAGCGCCACGCTATTCGTGCACTCCACGCTCTGTCCATCAATCATACCAAAAGCATAGAGAAAGATCCAAAAGATAAACAAAAAAGGACAACAAAGGACAATCATAAATATGTTATTGCATCCAAAAAGAACAAAACCAAAATATGCATATGCACGAGAGACACATGTGCTCAGGTCGTCTTGAACGTGTCTCGGATCTTGGCATACAGAGCCGTCTCCGAAAAGTCGTAGTCTGGGTCCAGGTTGCAGAACGGGTGCATGGACAGCAGCTTGCTCGCCGTCGGCCGCTCCGTCGGGTTGACGGTAAAGCAGTCCAGCATAAACGCAAATGCGTACGGGCTGATCGTCTCCCGCACGTCCTGCGGGATCGGCGGCGTCTCGCCCTGCGCAATCTTGTAGATGGCGCCTACCGTTTCTTCCTGCGACCACGGCCGCCGGCCGGCAAACATCTCCAGCACCACACAGCCCACGGCCCAAATGTCCACTTTGGCCGAGTAGCCCTCGTCCTGCGGCCGGATGACCTCGGGCGCCATCCAGAACACGCTGCCCTGCATCGAGTTGGTGCGGTCGTTGCCGTAGATGTTGTCCGTCTTCTTGCTGATGCCGAAATCGCTAATCTTGGCCGTGCCGTCCACATCAAGCAAGATGTTGTCGGCCTTGAGGTCGCGGTGCAAGATGCCCTCGCGGTGCAGGTACGCCAGGCCCGACAGCGTCTGCCGCGTCAGGCTCGCCACCACGGGCTCTTCAAACTTGCCGTGCCGCCGCAGACACGAGCCGATGCTGCCACCCGAAATGTACTCGAGGAAGATGCTGATGCTCGTCTCCTTGCGCTCGCAGCCCAGGTACTGCACAATGTTGACGTGGTCGAGGTGCTGCATCGTCTCAATCTCCTGGTTGAGCGATGCCACCAGCTCGCGCACGCGGTTCTTGTCGTTTTGCGCCACCAGCTTGGGCGGCACCTCCACCTCCTTGACGGCCAAGAACTCGCCCGTCGTGGCGTTCATGCCCAGGTACACACGGCCAAACGTGCCCTTGCCAATCAGCTGGCCTTTGAACCAGCGGAACGTAGTCTGCCGCTTCGGGATGCCGTTGTTGTCCGTGTTGCCGCCACCGCCCGCGCTGCCACTGCCGTCGCCGAGGCTGTGCAAAGGCGGCAGCTGCGGCACGACAATAGAGCCCTGCTCGCGGTCGGGCCGCACCTGCACAATGCTGGCGCCAAACATCTTGGTCGACTTGCGCCGGACAATCGACTGCGGGTTCACCGGAACGCGGCGTGGCATGTCTGGCAGGCCGGGCTGCTGGGGAGGAAGCGGCTGAACCGGCTGCTGCGCCAGCTGTGTCTGCGTGTACCGCTTGTTTGCTTCGTGGGCGCCGCGCGCCACTTCGCGAATCGACTTCATGCGGCCCAGGCCGCCCGAGCGACGGAGACTGCGTTGGGCGACCGACGACGTGGACGCAGGGCGGTCGAGCGCCTTGAGAGTTGACTCGTCTGACCCGAGAGTGTCGTTTTCGTTGTAGAGGGACGACGAAGTCGTGCCGGTCGATGCCTTGGCCGCCTTGGCGGCAGCAACGGCGGCAACCGCAGCGTCGCCCGGCGACTGCACATCGTTGCCAAAGGCAGAGCTCGGCCCCGGGCCGGCGCTCATTGTGCCGCCCAAACCGCCGCCCATTGCGGCACTCATACCACTGCCACTGCCACCGCCACCGCCACCGCCGCCGTTACCCGCACCTGGGCCACCAGCACTGCCTGCCCGGTTTCGGCCACCGGCAGAAAGGCCGTCTTCTGATTCAGGCACCTCGGCAATGGGCGAGGGAGGAAACTCGCCTTCGGGCCCCTCTTCCAGCACAGGCTGGTCGACGTCGAGGTTGGGGAAAAAGTCCTCAAGGTTGTTGATCAGTGCATCGGTGGGAGGACGGTTCGCCCAGACGTCACGCTCCACAAACGACTTGCGCCGGCTCAGCTTGGCGTCGTCTGCCGAAGAAGCCGACTTCCACCCATTGTTTGAGTCGGGCGTGCCGGGCGTCCTCCGGCTCGAGCCGCCGTCGTCGCTCGTGTGGTCGGACATCCGCGAACTGCTGCCAGCGCTGCGACTGGCCGTGCCGCCGTTGTCGCCGCCAGTCGACGCGGAGACCGGCGAGGTGAACGAGACAGACAGCGTCTTGCGCGGCCGCTTCGTCTCCACCGTCAGGGTCGGCCGCCGGCCACCGCTGCTGCTCGAGTCGGCATCGTTGCCACCATTTGCGGCGGCGGCGGCAGCCGCAGCAGCCATGGACGAGGTCGTGGCCGCCGCCGCGGCCACAGCCGCTGCGACGTCGCTCTTGGTCATGTTGGCGCTGCTGTTGTTGCTGGCGTTTGCCGCCGGAGCACGGGCTAGCGGTACCGCAAACAGACCGTCGTCCGAGTCGTCGTCTGAGTCGTCGTTGGATACTGAGAGCCGAGTCGGGTGCGCCAGTGCGGCAGGAAGGTCAATGCGAGGCGGGCCGCCTCCACGCGAGAAGCTGGCATCATTATTGTCGCGGAAGTCAAGGTCCGGTCCTGGCCTCTGGAACTGCGAGGGGGGTGGGGCGATGCGAGCAAAGTTGGCGCTTGGCCGCGAGTTCGGGCTCATGTCGCCGGGAGAAGGCGCGCGGGCTGGCATCCGGAAACCTGCGACATTGTCAGAATGGACTTTAGCTGTTGTCAGGCCCAAGAAATTGTCAACGGTACCTCGTAGTGGCTCCATGTGCGTGTAGCTGCTGTTTAGGGTTGTGTTGAGAGGCGCGGAGGCCACTCTGTTTGGGGAGACGCCGCGGGATGGGTGGCCAAAGCCGCCAAGGCCTCTGCCCATGCCGATGATTGCATTGGCGACGTTCCCCATGGTCTGCAGACTGCCGTTGAGCTCGCCGCTGCCGCCATTTCCGCTGGTGTTGCCGGCACTGCCGGCCGTGCTCGGCGAGGACCGGTTGCGGCCGCCCTTCTCGGACATTTCTTGTGGTGATTCGTTTGTCGTCGGCAGAGCTGGCCGCTTGTTGCTCGGGTAGCCCTCGATGCTGCCCTGGGAAAGCCGCATACGTTCGCCGGAACGCTTGCTGAGCGAGTTGGCCTTGATCAGGGTTGCAGACGGGTCGCCGGGCGGTGCCGGGGCGCGACGATGGGGCAAGAGCTTGTCGGGGTTCTTGTCCTCAAACGGCGAGATGCGCGGTTGGTCAAAGTCGACGTTTCGGCCGACAATGCCGCCGTATGGTGCATTCTCTTGGGCGGGCGTCGACGATGAGCCGGGGTTGTCTTTGAGGGCGGCGTGCCTGCGCTTGGCCAGGTAGGCCTGGCCCTTGCGCTCGATTTCAGCACGGTAGCTGGCTGCTGCGCTTGAGCTTCCCTGCGCTGCCTGCGCTGCCTGCGCCGCCTGTGCTACCTGCGCAGTCTGCGCAGTCTGCGTCGCTTTCGTCGGGTCACCCGCTGGGCCGCCGTTGTTGCGGAGGGTATGGTCAATCGACACGGACGTGCTGTTCTGCCTCGACGTCGGGGGAGATGAGCTAGATCTCGGCCGCGACACGCCGTTCAGAGCATCGTATGCGTCCTTGTCGATGGCGCCATGGCCAAGGTAGGACGGCGACAGCTGTGCCTGCGACAAGGCAAGGTTGCGCGGGCTGACAAAGATTTTGGGGGCGCCCGTCCCGTCGGCCTTGTGGGTTTTGGTGGCCATCAGCTTTGCGTCGTCCAGCGGGGCCTCGTGCTGGAACTGGCCGAGGTCGGTCAGGAACAAGGTGGCGCCGTCGGCCTCGGGCAGGCCCAGGCTGGTGCAGATCAGGTAGCGCAGCTCGGCCGGGCTCTCAATGTCCGTCACGTCCACCATGCGGTAGTTCCAGTAGTCGGCGGTGGCCAGGATGTACACGCGTGCCGAGGAGGCGGCGGAGAAGGCAGACGAGATTTTGCCGTACGGCGAGGAAGAAGTGGCGGAGGTGGCGGCGGTGCCGAGGTCGCGGCTGGTGGCAAAGCTCGAGCTGAGCCGGTCCAGAGACAGGTCGCTGGCGTTTCCGGCACGGCTTCCCAGGGCCGACGAGGACTTGTTCATGACGACGGGGCTTGTGGGCGACTCGAGCCCGTCGGGCGAGGGAACGTTGTCGTCCTTTTGCGTCTTCTTCTTGCGGTTCCAGAATGAGCGCAGCGACTTGGCGTCTTTGGCGCTGTTCGGCGGATCCGTGCCTGCAGACCGGTCGCCGGGCCGATCGCCCGAGTCGTGCGAGGCCGGCCGGCCGCTGGCGCCTCCGCTGCTGCTGTGGCCGCTTGCGCCGATCATCTCGCCAATGTTCATGCCCTGCCGCAGCATCTGGTTGGCCTCGACAGGCAGCCCGGAGCCATAGATGGCGGCATTGGATGCCATGGAGTCTGTGCTGTTCCGTGAGCGGTGGCCAAAGCGGGTTTGGTGTGGGGAGGCGGACAGGTTTGGCGTGGCCGCGGCGTAGAGGTTGCCCGACGACGGAGCCGGGCTGGCGGCGGGGCTGTCTCGCCCGAGACCGACATCGCTCGTGTTGGGGCTGTGGCGGCGGCTGTTGTCGACATCAAGGTTTTTCAGGACGCTGCGATGGTTGCCGTCCGCGGACGACGCGGCAGCGCCGGGCGAGGGCGTCGGAACACTGCTGGCGCTGCTCAACAGAGGCGGCAGGGCGCCACGAAGATTCTGCGAAGATATGCGCCGGGACGAGAATCCGGGACCGGGCGTCTTGATGGGGGTCTGAGGGGATTGTGTCAGCAGAAACGGACTGTGCGGTTTTTTTTTTTTCTTCCCTCTCTCTCTCTCTTCTTTCAACTCACATTGGGCGAGTCGCTGGACTCGGCGCCCGCGCTCGGCAGGCTGTGGCTGACCGTCGGGTTCGACTCCTTGCGCGCATGCGTGGGAAACTTGGAGGCGTCGGTTGGACGGCCGCTGACGATGCTGCGGATCAGGTGGCGCATGCGGCGGCCTTCTTCGCGGTCCTTGGACGGATCCCATCTGTCGCCCGGCAAGCCGCTCCGGTCGACCCAGAGCTGCTTGAGCGTGGGGTACACTTGCTGGTGCATCAAGCTAAAATTGCCGCGGCCGCCGTGGGCACTGCCCAGCTCGAGAAAGGGGGTGCCGCTCAGCTCGAGGTTCTTAAAGGCCACCTGCCAGTCCTTGGGGAACTGGTTGGCCTGCAACCAGGCCAGCACGCGCTCCAGGGGCCACTGGGCCGCCATCTCGGGCGGGATGCCGCGCGAGCTGGAGCTCGCATTGCTCGTCACGGACATGCCCTGGTTGCCGGCGCCGAGCCCGACGTTCAGGCGTCCCGGGTTCTCGTCCAGCGGCGTCCCTGCCTGGCTGCCACCGACGCCGCCGTTGTTTGTGCTGTTCGTGTTGTTCGTGTTGTTGGACGCATTGGCTGCATTGGCGCCGCTGGGGTCGTTGCCCGGGAGCCCGCCATTCGCGGCCTGGTTCCAGAGCGCATACGGCGTGTTGGCCGAGTACGGGGTCAGGCCGTCCGGCACGCCCCCGAAGCCCGGGATGCCCACGCCCTCACCATATGTGTCGATGCCGGGGATGTAGGTCGCGGACATTTGCTCGTTCTGCGGGGGTGGCGGAGGGATCGCGACGGTCTTGCCCAGCGCCGTGCCCAGAGCAGCGCCCACAGGAGCATGCATCTTGGGATTGTATGCCTGAAGCGCCGGGTGATTGCCGGCGTTGGGGTTAACGCCGACGCCGGGGATCAGGGGCGGAGGCGGCGGGGGAAACGTGCCGCGCGTGTTGTCGTACATGCGCCCGCCGCCCCAGGCGCCGTGCCACGGCGCCTGCTGGCCGAGCGCGCTGGCCGGCGGCGGCCCCGAGGGCGGGGGCGGGAGGTTGCCGGCCACAAGGGCGCCGGGCGTGCCGGGGTATCGTATTGGGGGCGGCGGCGGAGGAGGAGGAAGACCCATGCCGTTGCCGAGCTGTGCCATGGGCGGCGACATGGGCGGCGGCGGCGGCGGCACCTGGTAGGCCCGCGGAGGGTCCCTCTGGCCGCCTTGATACATGGCGGGCCGGGGGGGTCCTTGCACCGCAAGGCAGTCGAAGAGGCGTGATCGGGGAGGAGCTCGAGAGAAAGGAGGCTGCGGTGAGGCGATGGTTGGCGCCGTGCCCCGACTGCGGCTGTAGGAGCCGTCAGCCGTCCAGCCGTGATCTCGCCGGAGAAATCGAGGAGAGGCGTGTCAGGGGCGGTCCAAAAAAGCCAAAGAAGGCCGAAAGGAAAAAAAGGAAAAAAAAAGAGTGTCGCGATGCGGCCCAGAGGCGTGGATAGGCCGAGGCCGGGTTGCGGTAGACGGGGCAGCGCCGTGGAAGCGTTGTGCAAGGGAGCAGGCAGAGGCTGTGGCGTGCTGCAGCGCCGCCGTTTGTCCGCTTGCGTCTGGTTGTCGGTCGCCGGAAGAGAAGAAAGCCGGCGTTTCAAAACATGCAGAGACACAGCAGTCTGTGAGAGCGCTGAGTCCGCCGTAGTTGTCGTGCGGCTGGACGCACTGGATCGCGAGGGGATCAGCGGACAGCGAGCATCGTTTTGGGGGCTGGGGACGAAACGTGGAGGGGCGTGCGCCGTGGGCAGCGCGGACAAAGACACGGAGGATGCGTGAGGCTTTGTGAGGCTGTCGAGGAAAGGAGGAGACGAAAGAAGGTTGGTTTTGGCGAGTAGCCTAATTCGAGGGCGGCTAGGAGGAAGGAACGGTTGAAAGAGCAAGGAAGGCGGAGACGACTGGCAAAGAAAGCGAGCGGGAGGCGATCGACCTGGCGCACATGTTGCACAGTGCTCGTACGCTGTGAAAAGAAGGAGCGATGGGCCCAAGACGAAACAACAACAGGGGTGTGGAAAGGCGAGCACAGGAAGGAGCAGCTGGTCTGCAATGATACTTGTGTATCTTTTACGGGCCTTTCTGACGTTTTCGAAGCGTGAAAGAGCGGCGCAGCCGCAAACACGCAGCGGCGGCAGCCACGAGCGGCATGGGAGCTGCGAGGCAAGACACCCGCTAAAACTGCCCTAGCGCCCAAAGAGGAAGCAAAGCGAGAAAGACAACGGGAAGGAGCGTTTCCCGTCTCCAGCGCAGGCCAATCAGCGCGGGAAAGAGCGTTGCTGCAGGTGCTCCGTTTTGCAAGCAACGAAACAGCCGTTCAGCACGGGACGGCGTGATACATGCGAGTACATATGTGCGGTATCTTGCTGCACAGAGGACAAGCAATCATATGCCGTGCAAAGGTACCGATATTACGGACGTATGACGGCGCCGTTGCAAGGGAGACGGAAAGTGCAACGGCGAAGACGACTGGCAGCAAGCTCGACAGTGCCTTGCGCCTTCTCCACAGCGCGCGCGCCTTCCGCAAGTCGCAGAGCCTTGGCGGGCTCCTCTTGCTGCAGTGCTGCGCTGGCTGCGTTAGCGTCCTGCAGGCCGCTACAAGAATCACGACCAGCACTGCGGGCAGAGTCAAGGCCTGCAATGTGACTGGCCGACGAAGCGCCCGGAAAAGAAGCTGGAGATGGCAATGGGGAGACAAGAAAGCAAGGCAGTGGAGCGATGGCTCGCTCGTAGCGGGGAGAAGGAAAAAGAAAAGAAAAGAAAAGCAGGCAAAAAGATCGCCAGGGAAAAAACAGTCTTGGAGAAAGAGGGAACGAGTCAAGGTCGGATGAGCTATGCAGGCCTCCCAATGCTGGAGAAGGCCGTTGGCTGGAGGTGTTCGGGCAGGTCTGCAAAGAGGACAGATGAGCATTGCGACAAAGCCGTGCTGCAAAGCGTATGATTGTATGCAAAAGAGTATATGAACCAAAAAGCACGATTTACTCAAGATATTGACAAAAAGAGACCATATAAACGCCACGGCAAGTCTGGCATGCTTGTCCGAACGAAAAGAAGATAGAAAACACCATGGAAAATGAAAACAAGATGGGGGGCGGATACGCCCTACATCACGGTACAGTTCTCCATAAAGTTGGCCAGCTGCTCGTAGTAGCCGTCCTCTTGCGCGCCGACGTCATTGTGCTTCCGCACAAGACCCTGGATCTTGAGAGTCTGCACGCCTGGCGGGTGCCACCACCGCAGCCGCTGCACCGTGGCTGTCTCTTCCGCATCCCACGAGATCTCCCACCGGCCCGCACTCACAAGCACCTCCGTGCTGTCCTCAGGAAAGTGGTACTCGGGCAGCCACACAACCGTCGGTACAAGGAGCAGGCCGTCGTCGCCGCCCCCCTCGTCTGGTGTCAGCTTCAGACCGGCAAGGTCCTGGGGGAGCGAGCCAGCACCGGCTGCGCCGGCCACCTCCTCCTTGACGGCCGCCAGGCGCGCGCTGTCGGCGCGGCCCCGGACCTTGAGGTTGAACTCGGCCCGCTTCAGGTCAAACCCGTATTCGACAAGCTCGCCGCTCGTGGCAGTGGGCGACGGCCGCACGTAGGCCTCGGCGGCACGGAGCCCGGGCGCGTTGGTCAGTTCGGGTGCCGTGCTCGCAGCAGCAGCAGCTTCATCGCTGTTGTTCTTGGTACTGCTGCCAATCGTGCTGTTGGGCCGCGACGAGATGGACGGTGTCGTTAGCACGCGCTTCAGGTTGCCGGGGTTTACATCACCGTCCTGGCCGGCGTCGCTCCGTCTCGGCTGGCCCTGCGCAGGCGGCGTTTCAGTCGACGCTGTCGACGACGACGACGACGAAGACGACGGGGCCGGGGGGGCCGCGCCGCCAGAATCGCCGGCCGCCGTGATCGACGACGAGGTCACGACCCGCCGCAGGGCCGGCGCGGCTGCGTTGCCCGCCAGCGTTTTGGGCACGTGCGACACGGGCAGCAGGCTGTCGTCCTTGGACACAATGGAGAGATCCTCGCCGTTCCACTGGTCGCCGCGCAGGTGGTCGTTCCCCGTCATGTACACCCACAGCGTGTAGCCCTCCATCGGGGCGCCCTCGACGGCGAAATGGTTGGCGTCCATGGCCGCCGACTGGCTCGAATAGTCGCCCGTCTTGTAGGCATACTTGTCGTCCATATCGTATGGTATGCCAAACTCGGTGAGAATGCACGGGTGGTGGCCCACACGGTCCAGGCCTTCCTGGCGGATCGCAGTCAGCTGGTCGCGGAAGCAGTTGCGGATGGCCGTCTCGCCCAGCTTGATGGCGAACCCCGGATGCCAGTACCGGCCGCGCAGCACGCCCAGCACGTCCACGTTCCATGAGCGGTTCCACTTTTTTGTCATGAGCGTGATGCCGTCGTAAAAGTGCGGCGCATACACCATGCGCTCCTCGTCGTCCTCGGTGCCCCGGATCTGGGGCGGCAGCTCCATCGTGGGGCCCTGCAGCAGCATGATCGCGTCGGGATGGTGCGTGCGGACAACGTCGCGGTAGGCGCGGTAATAGTCCATAAAGTAGGTGTCGGAAAAGCACGGGTAGTCGATCGTCTCGCCCGTGCGCGGGTTCTTTGCAAAGTAGTCCTTGCGCAGCAGCTCGTCCTTGCTCGGATCCCACACGCCGTGCTGAGACCAGATGCACTCGCCCAGCTTCCACCCGGGGTCGCGCTTCCAGCCGTAGCGGGAGTCGTCAAAGTCGGCCGGCAGCCAGGCCGTCTCGCCGTGCGAATCCACCAGGACACGGCCTGACTTGTAGGGGCCCAGACCGCCCATCTCCCACGTGTCAACCTCCACGGCGCGGCCCATGCCGGTCAGCATGCCCTGCCAGATTGTCGGACACGTGCCCTTCTTCAGGGCCTGCTCCTTGGGTATGACGCTAATGTCCTGGTAGCCGATGATGCCCTTGCTGGGCTCGTTGATGCTCTCCCAGCCAAAGACCACATCGTTCTCGAGGTCGCCGGCTTCGCGGATGCGGCGGGCGAGGTGGCCAATGGCGGCCATAAAGTGGCCCTGGAGGTAGTCCTGGATATTCTGGCCGTCGAGAATGCACTTGGGCGCAAAGTCGCGGCCGCCAAAGAAGAGCGTGAACACGGTGGCCGCCGCCAGGCGGTAGTAGTTGGTGGACCAGATCATCTTGGGGAAGCTGTCGACGTCTTCGTACGTGTTTTGCACAATGGCGGCCTCCGTCGACGAGAACCCTTGTGGGTTGAGGCCGCAAGCATACAGCGTCCACATAGGGGCGCCAGAGCCGCCTGTGAACCGAGACCACTGGCAGAGTTAGCAGGAGAGAGAAGCCGAGGCAGGAGACGCTCAAACTCTTGGGGGGGGGGGGCATACGACATCCTGATGGGGATCCATAAAGACGTAAAACCCGTATTCTTTGGCGGTCCGCAGGATCTCGATTGTGTGCTGAATCCATTCCTCGTCGTATTTGTCCGGGCCGGCCGCCTCAATGGCCTCCCAGGTGAAGACGTAGCGGATCGTGTTGTAGCCCATTTTTTTTAACCGCGTAAAGTGCAGGTGGGCGTCTTCCTTGGGAAACGGCCGCTTGTGGAAGTTGACGCTGTCGCCCTCGAAGAAGTCGTCGGCGATGTGCGACGGCATGTCGGGGCTGCTCGGCAGCTTGGCGTCGCCGGCGACGTTGATGCCCCGCAGCACCACCTGCCGGCCCAGGGTGTCCTTGAAGACCCCATCCTCGATGATGAGGCGGATGGGCGCCATAATGCGAATGGGAGGACGGGAAAAGGAGCTGGACGGCCGGGGACTGTTTTGGCGAGGTGAGGCTCAATCTGTGCGTGCTACAGTATGGCCGGTTAGCTAGGGTGCCTTGGACACGCTGTCGGCATGCGACAGAACCGTTTGTGGGAAGCTGCTGGGCAGTGTCGAGATTGAGTTTTGGAAAACGAGAAAAGGAGAGAATGCGGAGACGAAGCAAAAGGCAACAACAGGCCAGGAACCGGAGCAGGACGTACTGGTTCCCTCCGTTGTAACGTATTCCTGGCTGTCGCAAGTCTGTATCCAGAGCTCCGACGACAAAGAGCCGGGTGACGTTGGTCAGGGCGAGGCGGGTAGACGTCGATGTGTTGGCATAAGGTAAGGCGTCGATATGATGATATTAAAGCGCAGCGCCGTTCGGATGCTGTATCCACTATTAAGCGTACATATATGCGTACTAGGCGTGGTCGCTGTTTCCATTCTGGGATAGCGGTGATCCGAGGATTTTCCGGTGATTGGCAACCAGCGGGAAGTTACGATAGATACGGACGGCAAGACAGTCGGAGACAGTGCAACACAGTGTGCAGCACGGATTTGCTAAGAGGGTGGGGCGAAACGGCTTAACGCGTCGACGCGTCTTGTATTTTGTGGAAAGTGCGACTGGCAAGACGACGATGCCTCGTTTTTGACGTCAATTTGCAAATCCAGCCGTTTCTCAGCAAACCACGTATCCCTTACACCACCCACGCCGCCTGCAATGCCTCACTCCATTCCAGATCCACCGTCTCCGGCACAACAAGACACCGCCATGGCCGACGACGCTTCGCCCAACACAGCAGAGGCTGAGCCGGCGCCGGCCGCCGCAGAGGCCAGCAACGAGGCTGTGGCCGTGGCCGCCAAGGCCGAGCCCGTCTCGAGCCCTCCCTGGGTTGCAGAGGACGACGGCGATGATGACGGCGACGACGACGGCATGGACATTGAGATGGCCGAGGAGGCTGCTCCCACAAGCGTTGCCGCCGAGGCAAAAGTCAAGACGGAGGACGGCGCCGCTGCCGTGATCAAGACAGAAGACGTGCCCAAGGCACCCATGGCGACGGACTCGGTGCCAGTGAACCTGGAAGAGCTGTTTGACGACGACGACGACGACGAGTTCTCGGGCAAGCCGGCCGGCGAGCCCATGGCCGCGACGTCGGACCTGCTGGCGCTGCGGGCGTCCGACCCCGAGGTGATGCGCAGCTTCTACCAGCGCCTGTTTCCCTGGCGCTACCTCTTCCAGTGGCTCAACCACAGCCCGACGCCGACCAACGATTTTGCACACCGCGAGTTTGCGTTTACGCTGCAAAACGACGCGTACCTGCGGTACCAGGCGTTTCCGACGTCAGATCTGTATGTGGCGAGGAAAGGGGGGTGTGCTCGTTGTGGAGACCGTAATGGGATGATGTCGGCTTGCTAACCGGCTTGTCGCGCGCCAACAGCCTTCGGAAGGACGTTCTTCGCCTCATGCCGTCGCGTTTCGAGATCGGCCCCGTCTACACAACCAACCCGGCCGAGCGCAAGACGCTGAGCAACGCCGCAGCCTTCAAGCCGCTGGCCAAGGAGCTGTGCTTCGATATCGACTTGACAGACTACGACGACATCCGCACGTGCTGCGACAAGACGACGATCTGCATGCGCTGCTGGCAGTTTATCACCATGGCCGTGCGTGTCATTGACGTGGCGCTGCGCGACGACTTTGGCTTCCAGCACATTATCTGGATCTACTCGGGCCGTCGCGGCGCGCACGCATGGGTCTGCGACAAGCGCGCGCGCCTGCTGGACGACCAGAAGCGCCGCGCCATTGTGGGCTACCTCGAGGTGCTCAAGGGCGGCAGCCAGGGCGGCAAACGCGTCAACGTGCGGCGGCCGCTGCACCCGCACCTGTCGCGCAGTCTCAACGTGCTGCGCACGCACTTCCAGGACGACGTGCTGCGCGACCAGGATCCCTGGGACACGGCCGAGCGCGCCGAGAAGCTGCTGGCGCTGCTGCCGGATCGCGACTTGGCGGACGCGCTGCGGCGCAAGTGGGACGCGGCACCGGGCAGGCCGTCGACGTCCAAATGGGCCGACATTGACGCCGTCGCCAAGACCGGCAGCATCAAGGGCCTGGACATGCGGCTGCTGCTCGAGGCCAAACAGGACATTGTGCTCGAGTACACGTACCCGCGGCTCGACGTGAACGTTAGCAAGAAGCTCAACCATTTGCTCAAGAGCCCGTTTGTGGTGCACCCGGGCACCGGGCGCGTGTGCGTGCCGATCGACGTGTGGCACCTCGAGGACTTTGACCCCCTGGGCGTGCCAACCGTGCAGCGCCTGCTGCAGGAGATTGACTCGTACCAGCAGAGCAGCGAGGACGCACCGCAAGCGGCCGACGACAAGAAGCTGCAGGACTGGGAGAAGACGAGCTTGCGGCCCTACATCGAGCAGTTCCGGACATTTGTGCTGGCACTGATGCGGGACGAGAGGGACGTGCGGATCAAGCGGGAGCGTGATGAGGCAACGAGCATGGACTTTTGATTTTGGTGCACGCCTTTGTTTGTTGATGGGGGCACTGCGTCTTTTCTCGTCTCTTTTTGATTTGCTCACATTCTCACGACGCGTGTAATTGATGATTTTGGGCCTTTACGAGGGATGCAGCTATATATGAAAGTTTGGGTTTCTTTTGTTTCTCTTTGTCACTTGCCTCCCAGCGGTTTCGGCAGCATTGGCCGTGTGAGGAGAAATAAGAGAGTCTGCTGTCATCAAGCCTGTCTTGAAGCCAAAGGCGAGTCAAATTGCGTATTGCATGGCCTATTGCAGCCCAATATAAACATCCAACAACGCCTTTGGCCAGCGGCTCAGTGTTATGACGACCCAGCAGTAGTTTTTCCAGCCGCTGCGTCTGGTTCTGGCGCCTCAGAGCCCTCCGGAAGGGCCACTCCGTTATCGTCGTCGTCCGCCCTGCTTTCTCCCTGGCCGTGGGCCTCGCCGCCGCCGCCCTCGGCCTCCTCGGCCTCCTCAGCCCCCCCCGCCTCGTCGCCGTCCTTGCTGCGCGCCTCGCCCTTGAGGTGGCCGCCCTTGCGCTTGGGAATGACATTCGTAAACGCCGTTGCCCAGTCGCCCGTCTCCAGCCAGCTGAGCATGATCTCCACCACGTGGTTCGTCGTCAGCACCTGGCGGCTGGCCATGACCATGTACTCGCCAATGGGCAGCTTGGCCGTGCGGACGCCGCGTTCTTGCGCACGGCCGTAGCACAGTCCCTTCTCGCGGTTCTTGTCCACGATGCCACCGATGACGTAGCTCGTGTACGGCTCGAGCTTCGTGAGCGTCTCCGGCGAGTCCGACGTCAGATAGACCACGTTGGGGCCGCCCGCTGCCTGCTCTTCTGCTGCGCCCTCCCCCTTCGCCTCCCCTGTCTGCAAGACATCGACCACCGTCCCGCCGTCTTCGCCGCGCATGTCCGCGTCGGCCTGCCTTGCGGCCGCGACAAAGTCGTCGGCCAGAAAGTGCACGTTGTTCCACCGCTTGTGCTGGTTCGTGAGCAGCGTCTCGTAGCGCGTCTGCAGCTTGCCGCCCCACGAGCTGATATAGATGCGTGTGCACCGTGCCGCCGTCCGGTTCGCCGCATAGGACCGCGTGATTTGGCTCGCCAGCGAGATGAGCTCTGTGTCGCGCATGTACGTCTCAAAGCTGCAGTCGAAGATGAGGCTGACCGGCACGAGCGTGTGCTCCTTGGGCGCTGCTGCCACGGCCGTTTCTTGCTGCGGTCCCGCCTCTGCCTTGGCTGCCCGCTTCTTTTCCTGCTTCACGATGCGTTTTTCCTTGCGCCTCCGTTTGCGGTCGTCCCGCATGCCCTCCCACTTTTGCTGCCGCTTCAGCTTCTTTTGTGCATTTTTGGAGAGAGGCGTTCCCAGCGCGTCCGGCGTGCCGCAGTCCTCAGGCACAGCGCCGCTGTGGACAGGTTCCCGGGGTCCTGCTGCGCCGTCTGTCGTTGAGAAAGAAGGCTGTTCTCCGGTCTGTGGCGCCGGCTGTTGTGCCTGGGAGGTTTCGTCATTTGTGTCAGCTAGGGAGGCGGCGCCTGAGGTCCGCGGCTCTTCTGCTGTGTCCATTGCTCCGGTCTGGTTTTGTGTTGGAGAGCGAGGTCGAGCGAGGTCGGGACGTCTGCGTGTCGTTCATATTCCTTTTTTCTTTTCTTTTCTTTTTTTTCTGCTTGACCTTTTTGTGGGTCCACAGCGTCCCCCCAACGCCTCGTGTTAGCGCCTTCCCCCGGCCTGGCGCGCCCTGCGCGTTAATGGGATCTCTCGACGCGTCTTCTGGCCTCATCATCTTGCCGCACCGCACCACGACCAGAGCAACGTGCCGGCACAACGCCTTTGTCTCTCGAGTTCCAGCAGCGTCCCCAGGTGTTGTGTCTCTGCTCTTAAACACAGACGAATCGCCAAGATGTCTTCCCGGCCGGAGCTCAAGGTAGCCCTCCTCGCCTCCTCTCGTCTTCCCTCCCCTTTCTTTGCTCCTGTTCGGACAAACACTGACAAGACGTCTCCCCAGATCGACGATGAGCATGGCTTCATCCGGTTCTTCAAGTCTCTTCCTGCCGTAGACGGCGACACCGTCCGGATATTTGACCGCAGCGACTACTACACGGCCCACGGCGAGGATGCCAACTTTATCGCCCGCACGGTCTACAAGACGACGTCGGTTGTGCGCTCTCTGGGCCGCAACGACCACACAGGCCTGCCGTCGGTGACCATGGCCGTCACCGTCTTCCGCCAGTTCCTGCGCGAGGCCCTCCTGAAGCTCGGCAAGCGCGTCGAGATCTACGGCACGTCCGGCGGCCGCATGAACTGGAAGATTGTCAAGCAGGCCTCGCCCGGCAACCTGCAGGACGTCGAGGACGACCTCGGCCAGTTTGACAACGCGCCCATGATTCTGGCCGTCAAGCTGTCGGCCCGCGCCAACGAGGCCCGTACCGTCGGCGTGTGCTTTGCCGATGCCACCGTGCGCGAGCTGGGCGTCAGCGAGTTTCTCGACAACGACCTCTACTCCAACTTTGAGGCCCTGCTGATCCAGCTCGGCGTCCGCGAGTGCATCGTGCAGGCTGACCGGCCCGGAAACGACAGCAGCAAGACCGTCCGCGATCCCGAGCTCGCCAAGCTGAAGCAGGTGATTGACAACTGCGGCATTGCCATTGCCGAGCGGTCCCTGACCGAGTTTGCCACCAAGGACATTGAGCAGGACCTTGCGCGGCTGCTCAAGGACGAGCGGGCGTCTATGGTCCTCCCGCAGTCCGAGCTCAAGCTGGCCCTCGGCTCGGCCGCGGCCCTGATCCGCTATCTGGGCGTGCTGCACGACCCGTCCAACTTTGGCCAGTACCAGCTGTACCAGCATGACCTCTCGCAGTTTATGAAGCTCGACGCTGCGGCCGTCAAGGCCTTGAACCTGATGCCGGGCCCGCGCGACGGCTCCAAGACCATGAGCCTGTTTGGCCTGCTCAACCACTGCAAGACGCCGCTGGGCGGCCGGCTGCTGGCCCAGTGGCTCAAGCAGCCGCTGATGAACAAGGACGACATCGAGGCCCGCCAGCAGCTGGTGGAGGCGTTTGTGGTCGACACGGAACTGCGCCAGACGATGCAGGAAGAGCACCTGCGCTCTGTGCCCGATCTCTACCGCCTCGCCAAGCGCTTCCAGCGCGGCAAAGCCACGCTCGAGGACGTTGTGCGCGCCTACCAGGTGGTGATCCGGCTGCCCGGCTTTCTGGGCACGCTCGAGGGCGTCATGGACGAGGCCTACCGCGTGCCGCTTGACGCGGCCTACACGACCAAGCTGCGCACGCTGTCCGATAGCCTCGGAAAGCTGCAGGAGATGGTCGAGACCACGGTGGACCTCGACGCGCTCGACAACCACGAGTTTATCATCAAGCCCGAGTTTGACGACAGCCTGCGCATCATCCGCAAGAAGCTGGACCGCCTGCGCGTCGACATGGACCGTCTGTTCGCCGAGGCGGCCCACGACCTGAACCAGGAGCGCGACAAGAAGATCTTTTTGGAGAACCACAAGGTGCACGGCTGGTGCATGCGTCTGACGCGCACCGAGGCCGGCTGCATCCGCAACAACAGCACCTACCAGGAGTGCTCGACCCAGAAAAACGGCGTCTACTTTACGACGAAGCAGCTGCAGACGCTGCGCCGCGAGTTCGACCAGCTGTCCCACAACTACAACCGCACGCAGACGAGCCTCGTGAGCGAGGTCGTCGGCGTGGCTGCATCCTACTGTCCCGTGCTCGAGCGCCTGGCCGGCGTGCTGGGCCACCTCGACGTGGTCGTGTCCCTGGCGCACTGCGCCGTGCACGCGCCGATTGCGTATGTGCGGCCGCGCATCCACGCCCGGGGCGAGGGCCGCACGGTTCTGCGTGAGGCCCGCCACCCGTGCCTCGAGATGCAAGACGACGTGCAGTTCATCACCAACGACGTGACGCTCGACCGCGAGGCGTCGTCGTTTTTGATCATCACGGGCCCCAACATGGGCGGCAAGTCGACGTACATTCGCCAGATTGGCGTCATTGCGCTCATGGCGCAGATTGGCTGTTTTGTGCCCTGTGCCGAGGCCGAGCTGACTCTGTTTGACTCGGTGCTGGCGCGCGTCGGTGCCAGCGACTCGCAGCTCAAGGGCGTGTCGACGTTTATGGCGGAAATGCTCGAGACGGCCAACATTCTCAAGTCGGCCACGGCCGAGTCGCTGATCATCATCGACGAGCTGGGCCGCGGCACGTCGACGTACGACGGTTTCGGCCTTGCCTGGGCCATCTCGGAGCACATTGTGCGCGAGATTGGCTGCTTTGCGCTGTTTGCCACGCATTTCCACGAGCTGACGGCGCTCGCCGACACGTACCCGCAGGTGGCCAACCTGCACGTCACGGCGCACATCGGCGGGACGTCGGCAGACAAGGACGGTGCGGGGGCAAAAGACGAGAAGCGCGAGGTGACGCTCCTCTACAAGGTCGAGCCCGGCGTGTGCGACCAGAGCTTTGGCATCCACGTGGCCGAGCTCGTGCGGTTCCCCGACAAGGTCGTGCGCATGGCCAAGCGCAAGGCCGACGAGCTCGAGGACTTTACGACCAAGCACGACGAGGCGTCGCTGCTGGGCACGCACTACAGCAAAGAGGACGTCGAGCAGGGCAGCGCCTTGCTCAAGGACGTCCTGGTGCAGTGGAAGCAGCAGGTTGGGGCGGGCGCCGACGGCAGTGCGCCGTCCCGAGAGGAGATGGTGGCCAAGCTGCGCGCGCTGGTGGCCGGCAACGAGGCGTTGCTGGCCAACCCCTTTTTCCAGTCCATCAAGGCCTTGTAACGTATGTAACGCGAATATCCCCTGTTTCCGGGCGTCGATCCGGGACTGCTTCTATAATTGTCTGCTGTTTGGTGGTTTGGTTTGTTCGATTTGTTGGGTTTATGAGAGCGGGTCATGACGATGAGACATTCAAATTGTGCACCTTCTAGCATTCTACTTCACCATGGTCTTTACACAATGGGCTCGATGTGGATGTGCATTTTTTGATTTAGCTATTTCTTTGATAGGTGCCACTGTAACAGCCGCCAGGTTAGCAAATATTGATGCTTGAACGTGAACAAGTACAGGACGGAAATGGCGAGCCCAGTTTGCATCAGTAAAGAACAATGTAATTAGGAATTTGTTTAATCACAATTGTCAAGGACAGTTCATAAACAGCCTCTGAAAGCAAAGTTTCATCATAGAAAACTGGGCTCCGGAAAAGGAGAAACGAGGGGAATACATACCAAATGGCGAGGACCACGACGTCCCATCGTGCTTCCCCGTGTTGCCCAGATGCATGCCTTGCACCAGACCGCGTATATACAAATAAAAACCACAGGCGGGTTGCGTCGGTTGTGTCGGTTGCATTGGCTGCGTGCCAAAAAGACCGTCAAAGGCCGTTCTGCTCCCATGGCCGTTTCTGGCCAGAGATGTGCTGCGCCTGCTCGTTCTCGCTCCTACTGTCGTCCCGCGTCTTGTCTCGCCTATTGTGCGTTGGGATCCGCAGACACCGTCTTGATCTCGTAGCCGTACTTCTCCTTAAGGCGCTCGATGCGCAGCTCCTCGTAGTTGGGCGAGTGGATCACTGTCGGTTGGTCAGCCTGTGTTTTTGCCTCTCTTCTCGCCTCGCCTCGCTGGGACTCACTGCCGCCGCGGCCGTCGCCAAGCTGCGCGATTGTCTCCTCCATCGGCCGCCTCCGGTTCTTGCGCTGGAACTCTTTCTGCTCGAAGCGGTCCTCGTCCGTCTGGCTGGCCCAGCCCGACAGCGTGCCGCCCGTGTAGTCGAACACGGCCAGGACGAACGCTGTGAACGCGCCGAGGCCGACTATCCGAGGCATCTTGCCGGCTGCAGGGGAGTGGGTTAGCTGTGTTCAACGTGTCGGGAAGCCGACGTGGAAAGAAGAAGAGCTTACAGGACAGGCCAAACGCGGATCCCGCCAGGAAACCGCCCACGGCTGTGTTGTACGCATCGTTTTTCTGGCGCAGGTTGGCCGAGGCCACGCGAGCAAACTCGAAAACGCCGCCGACCGCCGCTGAATAAAGAAAAAAAAGAAAAAGAAACGTCAGTCAAACAGCCGTTTTGATATCGTCAAACAACGGAAGCACATCTCGTCCGACTCACCAAACGACGCTACTGTGCCGCCCGTGCGTGTGAAAATGCCCCAGGCACCGATATTTCGCTTCTGCAGCGAGTTCTGGATTGCAGACAGGAAGAGACCGGCACCGCCGACCACGGCAGTGCCCTTGACACCGGCGGACAGAGCGTCCTGCGGGTGGTACACGTCGCTGTCGCCGTTGCCGTGTCCGGGCGACATTGTTTCGGTGTGTCTGAGCGGTTTCAAATGCAGCTCGGTCGGGCAGGTGGCTCGTCGGGGACGCGGAAGCAGATGGCTCGTCCAGAGAAGAGGCTCGCGAAAATGATGTTTGCAGCAGAATTATCGCCAGTGGGAAACTTCGGCTCTGCGATTTGGACCGATTGATTCGTGCGGCCGCTGATTGGCCAGTCTGCTTCCATCAAAATCTTGTCACGTGATTGATTACTCATAACTTTATTTGATCAGCGGCGGCAAGCTCGACCGCCCTAAAGGCGCCAGCAAGAATAGCCAGGCTGTGACGGCAAGGCTGCGTCAGCTCCTTCCCCAAGAACAAGCTTCTGGTGCACAAAGACCCAAACAGAAAAGGCAACTACAACCCCTTCTCTTTGCACCTCGCCATTTGCTTCTTCGCCTCTGCACACCGCATCTCCCGACATTGTTATCTGCATCGATACACGCCGTGCTCGCGTTTTGCGTCCGTCGCCCGTCTTGGTGCCCGCATCAGCATCTTTGCCGCCCTCACCAGAGCGTCCCCCTCAAATAGCCTGCAGACGTCAGCCTCCTCGATTTGCCTGCATCGCCAACAGGCCGTTTTCTCTGCAAGCACAAGTAGCGTCATAGACGCTAACCGGCAGCCGCTCTCTTGGGCCGGTCCGTTCTCGTGTCTGCCAGAAGAGACCCCGCGTTTGACAAAGGCCGGCCAGCAATCACTGGAGACTGGAGCTCGGCACCATCCGACCCTCCTCCAGGCAGCCATCATAAAATAGGTGCCCACATCCACAGGCGTGACAGCCACTCTGCCGTCTGCTACGGACCACAGAGACGTCTCTGTGATTTGCGGCTGCCTGCAGCAAGCGTCTGCTCGCAACTCCCAGGCCCGTCCGCCGTCCACAGAACGTTCCGTGCCAGTCAGCAGGTAAGATATATTGGGATATCTTGCTGGAGCCTGACGAACGGGCTGTCCCACGGTTTGCGTTTTCCACGTCAGCTGCACACCACACCCGTGCCCGAAGCCGTGGCGCTCGTTGCACGTTGTTTTCTCCCATGTGTATCCCATCTCATCACCACCTCCCGTCCCCATACCCTCCCCATCCCCATCCGCAATGCACACTGCCTCTCCCGGCCCGTATCCAATTCCAGTGCCCGGCAGAGGCTCTGCCAAGGACCTGGTCCACGCCCAAATCCCGTCTCTCGTCCCCAAGATGACGTTCCCTGAGACGGCGAAGCTCGTCTTCTTCGCCAGGAGAGCCCACGGCGGCAAGAAGAAACGGACACTAATCCGAGCAGTCATGAATCCGCCGGCCTACCCATCACGGCACTCTCTGGGCACCGCGCCCCAGCCGATTGTGGGCGAGACCAAGCATCTCGCACTCGGCAGTCCAGGTTTGTGATCCCTCGCCCCAATGGCGGTACCGCATATCTTGTGTAGCAGTTTTCTGGCTGACACTGCTGCGCGCGCCACAGGCCGCCTGGCCCCCTGCTGGCTCAATGACTTCATCTCGGGAGACCTTGGCGACGTAAATGACAGCCTTGCGGGCAGCATTTTCGGAGTCGGCTGTGGAAGCATCGACTATCGCCGGGAAATGGCATGGGCAAATGGCGGCCACTACCCCGAAGGCGTCACGCCCCCTGTCCTGCGACACGAGCTGCTGCTCAAAGGCCACCAGAGCTTGCAGGACGACAAGGACAAGTCGTCCGCGCAGTCGACACAGCCCACACGCCGTGCTGACGGCGGCGAGTGCGACGAGGTGCTCGCGTGTGTTTGCCAGAACTGCCGCTACCATTTCACCTTTTACATTGACCGGCGAAAGGATCACTCGTGCGGCAGCCTGCGGGGAAACAAGTCCGATCCGTTCCACCACCTCGTCCAGGTGTTTTGCGAAACGACGCCTCCAAGGTCGATCAACACCAAGTTCTATCCTTACTGCGGGATGGCCAGGTTCGCCTGCTCGGCGGACCGGTGCTCCTTTGAAATCAGCGTGGAGATCTCTCAGCCTCGCCTCACACCCCGACTCCTGGCCTTTTTGACCGACAACGACGCTATTTATGCCCGCTATAGGAAGGCTCTCGAGGACGAGCCGGAGCGGTACGCCGACGTGACAGAAGTCCATCCCAACGCGCTGACCTATCTGAGAGCGTACCTGCGAGACATTGTCGACGAGAAACGGGAAAAGAGCCCAAACGGCACCGACCATGTGCGGAAAATCGACCAGCGTAACAAGAAGTTTTGCATCCAGTTCGGCAACGGTCCGGATGCTGCAGAGCTGCTCAACTATCTGGGCTTTGAAGAGTACTCTGACAGCGAAAGCCGGTATTGGCTGCTGCCCACCCCGACCATCACAAGGCCAACGCGGCCGGGGTCCCAACTCGCATTCTACCAAGACGTCAAGAGCGAGGTGGAAACGATCATTGGCAAGGACAGCCAAAACATGAAGCCCAACGCCGCTATCAGCTTCATTACCAGCGCTCTCGACATTGGCGTCTACTACACGTCCGATGAACCCTACAACGACTACCAGATGTCCGACTATGCCAAGCTCGGTCTGTCTCCCAACATGCACGAGATCTACTTTTGGTATGCCTTTTCGTGCCAGCGCCAGGTCTGTCCTTCCGGCGAGCAGGAATTTTTCGCGTGCCTGCAACGCCTCTCCCGCAACCGGCACAACGAAGACCTCGAGCTTCGCGTGCAGTCGTATGACTCGATGCATACCGCCCAGCCAAAGGAGCCTGCCCAGATCAACTCGGAAGAGGACGAGATTCGCCGCGCCACAGAGCTGTCGCTGCAAGACATCCCTCCGCCCGCAGCGGCACGCCAGCTGTCCGCCGACGACAGTGTCACCCAGGCATACAACTACTTTGGCCTGGAAGAGGACCAGAGAACCGACGATGAAGTCATGGGCAAATTCATGTCAAACTCGGAGGCCTATCCGTCCCAAAAGACAAACTTTCGAGAAAAGCTGCTGCTCATTGCACGCCACAAGAATAGCCAGATTCTTGAGAACGTAGCATTGGAGGGATTGACCACCGAGGAGTCTCTCAATTACCTGGATGTCAACCCCGAGACCGAGAATGGCACGGTAGCCAACTTGGCGCAGTTTCATTGCAATGTATGTTGCCTTTCCCCACCGACGACGCCCATCGTTACTGCAACGTCCCTCCCAACATCACGGCCGCTTGACTGACACACCCCTCTACAGACGCAGGAGAAAGACTATGCTTTGGTGGCTGCAGCATTGACGCAGCTCGCCAAAGACCGCCAAAGCGACTTGCTTTTGGAAACGGCCCAGAGCATTCTCAAGCAGAACGGGAAACCGGGCGAGTCGATTGCTTTGCCCAGCGAGCAAACAAACCTCACATCGACTCCTGGACGTCTTTCGCTCCCTGTGGGACTGGAAAACATCCGCAACACCTGCTACCTAAACAGCATTTTGCAGTATTTCAATACGGTGACACCAATTCACGCGATTCTCGAAAACATTGACCAATTGGGCCTTCCAAACACAGAGGAGAGTCTCAAAGCTCGGCGCATCGACCCTGGTTCATCCCACCTGGGAAGAGGCGAGGCCTATGCCGCGCAAGAGTGTGAGTACTCTTGTCATTACAAAGAGGCTGCGTCTGCCTGCTCCAAATGCCCGATGCTAACCGTCTCAGTTGTCGCGGAGCTTTCCTCCTTATTCAACAATCTCCAGTCCTGCCAAGGCGGGTACCTAGCACCCACACAGAAACTGGCCCTTGCCGCTCTGAAAAACTCGGGAAGCCTGGAAGCGGACGGCAAGAAACTGCTCGACAAAGACTTGAGCGCTGACCACTCGATCCGAGTTGGCTCGCCGCCGCCACCGCTGCCGGCCCGCCGTACCCCAGGGCCCACCACTGTGCACGCCAACTCGCCGTCTTCGCTTCATGCCGCCACGGCCACCCAGACATCCGAGGCCGACAATGGCGACTCGACGAGCATTAGGAGCCTGCAGACGCTTGTCCAGAGCGACCACTTTGAAACGAGCCACGCCGAGCACGGCGCAGAAGACAGCAGGCAGCTGAGGCCGTCTGTGAATGTCACGATGGAGGAGGTCCGAGCAGAAGACGAGGGCGAGCGCGACGTTCCCATGGCGACCCATGCCGAGCCAACAGAGTTTGACGACGTGCTGCCATCCTACGAAGAAGTGATGGGCGGCAACTTTGACACGGCTATGAGCGACGTGCCGACAGACCCCCCAGCAGCATCCAGCAGTGTGCAGCTTGTGTTTGACCTGCCGCCTGTGGCTGAGCCAACCGTCGAGGAGAAGATTGACCGCGCACTGAACGACAAGACGGTCCAGGGAACCGACCAGCAGGACATTGAGGAGGTCATGGGCAACATTATCAGCCACCTGCGCGCGGCCGTCAAGTCTACTGGCGAGGACCCAAGCACGGGCGCCCAGCGGGACCCCATCACCGACACGTTCTTCTGGACCAGCGCGCAATACAGCCGGTCCAACCGCAACGGGAGCTACAACCGGCTCCTTGCGCCCAATCGCTGGGTGACGGCGTTCCCCGAAGAAGACCGCAAGATCAACCTGCTGCAGGCCCTTAACCGCAGCTTCCAGCGCGAGTTCATTTCGCAGGGCAGCACGTGGTACGAGTGCTTCACGTCGATCGTGACGCTGCCGCCCATCCTGCACATTCACATTCAGCGATCCAAGGGAGATGGCACGTTGATCAGGACGCCCGTTGTGATACCGCAGGTGCTGCACTTGGACCAATTCATGGACTGCGAAGAGGGCTCGGCGCTGTCTTTCCGGCGCCGCCATGCTTGGAACCTGCAGGAGCGGATCCGCTCGCTCGGGGGGGCAAACGGCGAAGCCACGAATATCAGCTTCCCGCCACAGGCGATTGTCAAGGCAGCGCACTACACCGACATGCTCGTGGGGGAGTACCTGCACCAGAGCAAAGCTCCAGGGGGCCGTGGCAACGAAGATGCGGAGATGAAGAGCGAGGACGACGACAACGACGACGACTATGTCATTATTGACAAGGATCTGCAGGAGATGATGGACAAGGTCGGCGTCGCCGTTCCCACCATCGCGGACGGCACGGGAGATATCGAGGCGTTTGTGGACGTGGACATCAACACCAGGTTTGGCAGCAGCGGGCCGAGTCAGCAATTTCTGAACGAGGCCCGCGCGCTGGCACCGGCCGACGTCGAACGCAGCTGGGCGCGACAAGACCTTGTCGGCGCGGGCAACGATATGATGAGCTCCATTGCCGAGAAGCAGGCCGAGTACGAAGAGGAGCTGGCGGGGCTTTTCCAAGACTTTGAGGCGCCCGAGCACGAGTACCGGCTTCATGCCGTAGTCTGCCATTCGGGCACCGGCAAGGCAGGCCACTACTGGGTGTGGATCTATGACTTTGAGCGCGGGCTGTGGCGCAGCTACAACGACACGGTCGTGACGGAGCGGTTTGACAACGACACGGTGATGGAGGAGCTGTCGAGCCTCGGCTCCCCGTACTACCTGGCGTATGTGCGGAGCTCCGACGTCCAGTCTATGGTGCACGTTCCTCTGCGCCAAGAAGCGGTGCCGGCTCCGGCACAGGCTCCGGCACAGGCTCCTATGCTGGAGCACGAATCGGAAATGCATCCGCCCGTCATGCCGCCGCCGCCGCCTCGGCCAAACACCGAGCCGCTTTCACAAATTCCCGAGGAGGACCTGAGCGACTCGACGTCGTCCAAAACATCCAATGTATCTCCCACGCCGTCGTCGGACGACGATGGCACTACTGCAGACCTGCCGCCATCGCCGCCTGCTCGCCCAAAACCAGCTGCAGAAACTGCCCAAGAACCAGCGGAGCTGCCGGCTGCCGATGCGGTACTCGACGAGGACGATGCGCGAGACAAATAGCGGGTGTCACGGCCCGTCCCCGTCCTGGAGCCGATCCCGCAGATGGATGGCAGAAGGGACTGCCAGGGGGACGAGCATGGGCCTCTCGTGGAGCAGATGCCGTCTCCACCAAGGACGCCTTCACCGAAACGCAAGTGGACGAACGACCCGTATGCAACGAGCAGCCGTGTCTAGCAGAACGACAACGGCGGCGAGTCACATGGCGACGTTCACCAGCAGCGTATGTGACTACCGCGTTCCCCCAGGGGCCCCGGAGGGGTTTCCGTCTTCGCTAACTCTAGACAGCACCGAGGAAAAAGACAAACAAGACCTGCGAGATTCAGTACAGAATTTAAAGAGGCAAGTCTCTGTTCTTTGGCCCCGTGAGAAAGCGCTCTTGAAGGTGTGGTGGCGGAGACGGGGTTTCTATCTGCACGGGACGCGGGAGCGGCTGCTGTTACTTGGCATACGTATAGCACATGAATAGCAAACACGCCGTCTGGGCTGGGCTTTTCCTACTCTATCGTGATGGGAGGAATGTACGAGTACGCATATAAAACCGCGGGGAAGCACTTGGCCCGGCCACTTATGCGGTCCTTGTCCATGGGCCATGCAGATGCTTGTTGGCCCGTTGCATCTGCTGGAACGGCAGCTCTGCGTGTGTAGAACGCGGATGGGCAGCTGCATGCATACGGACATTAACAAACCACTGGGTTCGAAGCGAAGACAAGACCCGAAACAACGGTCTAGATAGCCAGCGAGACAGCAAGAAAAAGGCAGTACATATACAAACATGTACTCCGTAGAGGCAGAGGCTACAGCTGTCTACTGTATTAGTAAGCAGTCTGCTCCCGGATTGAGCACATGTCTCAGGCATTCTTCGCGCTGTTTACCGTGAGCACTAATCGAAACGCGGCTTTGTCTCACTCAATATGACATGCCTCAAGATCCCTGGCCCCAGATGAGGCTTACTCACCGGCCGCTCTGCTCCTCCAGCGGCTCGAAGAGCGTGAGCGTTCTGGAGGCCGAAACAAACAAACGAGAAAGAATGCGGGGGGCGGCAGACTGGCGTCTGCCCCTCGACAGAAGAAAGACGATGGCATTTCCACAAAGAATTGGGTTGCTGCTTGCCAGAGCCGTCAATGAGATAACGCCGTGGGGGGCAGAGCAAAAATGGATGACGTCTGAAGACGGGCTTTTGCTCGCTCACCTCGACGCTTCGCTCTTTCCCGAGTATGCCGTTTCTCGCAATTGCCATTCTAGATGCACGGGAGAGAGACAAGGAAAAGCCTGTATTGGAAGGCGCCATGCACGCTCTTCATTCCTGCTTTATCGATTGGCTGCACGCGGTCTGCAAGCCCCTGCTCTTTCCCGATCGGACCATCAGACCACTTTTAAACCACACCACACCTGCCCAGATTCCAGCCCTGGCCATCAACACGCTACACCTGCAGTTTGCTGTGCCTGAAAGCAGACACAAACGCTATACGATACTCGTACACTTGATCCCGTCGTTTTTTTCCTCTTTTTATTTCCTGCCCCTCGTCTTCGCCTCGGCCTGTTTCTGGGCTCGGCCGGTCTGAAAGGCCCTTTTTCGGCCACTGCCGGGCCCGCCCTCGGCCAGGCCCTCTTTGCGGAAAGAGCATAAAGGTAGAAGCAGCAGAGGAAGGCACGGACGGGCATCTGGCGATGCTGGGCGATAATGCAGCCCTGCGTGCCTCGACTGACACGAGACATCTCGACGTGCCCGACAGCGGACAGCGAGAGATAACGAAGACGAAGCACCAGAAGCTACGTTCCACGGCCTCGAACATTGCGGGATGCTTCCAGGCCCCGCCGCCGCCGCAGCCACCGGCATGGCAGAGTATGCGCACGTTGCGCGCCTGTTTCGAGCAAAGAGACTACGGATTGCCCGGACATTCTTCACGACGCCTGCATGTCCCGAGGCCGCTACGGAGATAAAAATACTGCACAAAAATACGTACTGCATTGCGCTTTATGAGTACGAGTACATATGTACTTTACGTCGTGCAGGGAAAAGCCCAGGTTCTGCACGTTGCCCACTTGTGCCTTCCCGATAACGAGCGGCAGTATTAGCACAAATACAGCATAAACGACAGGAAAAGGAAGGGCTCGCCAGCGGCGCATCCCACCATCTTGCGCTGGACTGGCACTAAAAAGGCCGTTGAGAGGCGCGCCTTCCCTGCAAGACTGCGCCAATCTCCACTCAAGCCGTCAACGCCCAGCCTGTTTTGTTGCAAAGTTCATGATCTTTTTTGAACTACTACGAAGTGCAGCGGAATACCAGCTCTTGCATATGCCCCCATGCCTTTTTTATCCTTTCTTCCATATCTCGGTGACTTTGCGGCGTCCAATGGCCTCAGGGCACAGGCACAGGCACAGATTGCGGTTCGGTTCGCTCCTTCTATTTCTGGCCCTCAGCACGCTCTACTCTAAAACGGCTGCCCGTGCCTTTTCAGGAGGAAAGGGCGATGCTGTCAAACAGGTTGAATGGACGCCATCACGGAGGAATCCACGCCGCTCGCACGACTGGCCGTTGTGCAATGTGAAATGGTTCCTCGTCCCGAGTTTGCCTTTCCCATGCCCCACGCCGCGCTGTTTTTGGAACGTGGTTTGGAACGTGGTCTCAGACGGCGCCAGGTCCAAGTAGACTGTACCTCATATGCAAAGCTTCACATACGACACACACCTGGTCGTGCCTGCCGGATTCTTTATCGTGCAAGCTACTTTGCAGGGAAGGAGCGAGGCCGCCAAACGGAGAGGCAGAAAATAAAACGTCGGGCGCCGGCGATCTCTGGCGTGATCTGTGGGATGTGTCCCGTCGACGTGTTTGTAGCCTGATGCTCTGATCGCACACCCTTGCTAGTTCTCCCGCGCACAGGCGCGCCACTTTGTGCAGACGCAAGTGCGAGGTCCGGCGCATTCGTACTGACGAGTATGCATGGCCAGCGCGGGCAGCTCCCAGACCCCGGCGGCGCCTTCCTTCCCCCAACGCCTCGCGGTTGTCCCTTCCGTCACTTACACACACCATACGTTGCTAGCGCAAAAGCTGCCAGGTATGGAACTGCAGCCGCTTTCGTAGCTTCCCCAAAGTGGATAGCAGCTGCCGTCTCTGACATCAGCTATTATCCCATCCGCCCTCGTACGAAGCAGAAAGTGGCAAGAGCTCCTCGCTCGCTCGGCGCCCCTCTCCTTCCGCGTTTGCATATATAGCGAAGCCCCTCACCTCACCTCTCTTTGTCTCTTGTCCAGACCAGACCTCTCTTGCTTCTCATCGTCGCGTCTCTCATCGTCGACATCGCTCCGTCTCGCACCCTTCTTCTTCGAACGCTGTCCGAGGGAGTAAGCCATTGGCGTGACGCTGCGCCCTCCTCTCCCGCCCTCTCTTCTCATCCGATATGTTCGTCTTGTCAAAAATTCCCTCATCTCACGAAAAGTTTCATTTTTGAGGTGTGAAGCTTCTTCGGGGCTTCTCCGGCTAACACAGCGCACACAGACCACTCTGCGCCATGTCGTCGGATCTCACGATCAAGGTCGACACGGCGGCCATCCGCCCTTTTGGCCCGGCTCGCTCCACGGTCAAGGGCAAGCCGCTCAGCGACGAGCAGATCAAGCAGTACAACGACTTCTTCTCGGCCAGTCTGTACCTCTCACTGGGCATGATCTACCTGCGCAGCAACCCCTTGCTGCGCGAGCCCCTCGCGCTCGACCAGGTCAAGGCCCGTCTGCTGGGCCACTTTGGCTCGGCGCCCGGCCAGATCTTCACATACATGCACTTCAACCGCCTGATCAAGAAGTACGACCTGGACGCCCTGTTCGTGTCCGGCCCCGGCCACGGCGCGCCCGCCGTGCTGTCGCAGGCCTATCTCGAGGGCACCTACTCCGAGGTGTACCCGGACAAGTCCGAGGACGCCGAGGGCATGCAGAAGTTCTTCAAGTACTTCTCCTTCCCGGGCGGCATCGGCTCGCACGCCACCCCCGAGACCCCCGGCAGCATCCACGAGGGCGGCGAGCTGGGCTACTCTATCTCGCACGCCTACGGCGCCGTCTACGACCACCCCAACCTCATTGCCCTGACCATGGTCGGTGACGGCGAGGCCGAGACCGGCCCCCTGGCCACCTCGTGGCACAGCAACAAGTTCCTGAACCCCATCACGGACGGCGCCGTGCTCCCGGTGCTGCACCTCAACGGCTACAAGATCAACAACCCCACCGTGCTGTCCCGCATCAGCCACGAGGAGCTCGAGTCGCTGTTTATTGGCTACGGCTACAAGCCGTACTTTGTCGAGGGCGACGAGGTCGAGTCCATGCACCAGGCCATGGCCGCCACGCTCGAGCAGTGCGTGCTCGATATCCGCGCCATCCAGACGGAGGCCCGCTCCACCGGCGTTGCCCAGCGGGCCCGCTGGCCCATGATTGTCCTGCGCACGCCCAAGGGCTGGACCGGCCCGCGCAAGGTCGACGACCACTACCTGGCTGGCTTCTGGCGCGCCCACCAGGTGCCCATCACCGACGTGCGCGAGAACCCCAAGCACCTCGAGCTCCTCGAGAAGTGGATGCGCAGCTACGAGCCGGAGCGCCTGTTCGGCAAGGAGGGCCGCATCAGCGCCGAGCTGCGCGACGCCATCTGCCCCAAGGGCAACCGCCGCATGAGCGCCAACCCCGTGGCCAACGGCGGCCTGATCAAGAAGCCGCTCAAGATGCCCAACTTCCGCGACTACGCCGTCAAGGTTGACAAGCCGGGCGCGACGCGCGACGGCAGCATGGCCCGCCTGAGCACCTTTTTGCGCGACGTCATCGCCGCCAACCAGACCAACTTCCGTCTCTTTGGCCCCGACGAGACCGAGTCCAACAAGCTGGGCGGCGTCTACGCCTCGGGCAAAAAGGCCTGGCTGGGCGACTACTTTGAGGAGGACAAGGACGGCGGCAACCTGGCTGTCGCCGGCCGCGTCATGGAGATTCTGTCGGAGCACACGGTCGAGGGCTGGCTCGAGGGCTACATCCTGAGCGGCCGCCACGGCCTGCTCAACAGCTACGAGCCGTTTATCCACGTCATCGACTCCATGGTCAACCAGCACTGCAAGTGGATCGAGAAGTGTCTCGAGGTCGAGTGGCGTGTCAAGGTGGCGTCTCTCAACATCCTGCTGACGGCCGTCGTCTGGCGCCAGGACCACAACGGCTTCACGCACCAGGACCCCGGCTTCCTCGACGTGGTGGCCAACAAGAGCCCCGAGGTTGTGCGCATCTACCTGCCGCCCGACGGCAACTGCCTGCTCTCCGTCATGGACCACTGCCTGCGCTCGAGCAACTATGTCAACGTCGTCGTGTCGGACAAGCAGGACCACCTGCAGTACCTGTCGATGGACGCGGCCATTGAGCACTGCACCAAGGGCATCGGCATCTGGCCCGACTTCAGCACCGACGCCGGCGAGGAGCCCGACCTGGTCATGGCGTCATGCGGCGACATTTCCACGCACGAGTCGCTGGCCGCCATTGACCTGCTGCTCGGTCACTTCCCCGAGCTCAAGATCCGCTGCGTCAACGTGGTCGACCTGTTCAAGCTGATCAGCCACATCGACCATCCGCACGGCCTGACCGACAAGGAGTACACGGCGCTGTTCACGGACAACAAGCCCATCATCTTCAACTTCCACTCGTACCCGTGGCTCGTGCACCGCCTGACGTACAAGCGCCCCGGCAACCAGAATCTGCACGTGCGCGGCTACAAGGAAAAGGGCAACATTGACACGCCGCTCGAGCTGGCCATCCGCAACCAGACGGACCGCTTCAGCCTGGCCATTGACGCCATTGACCGCATGCCGCACCTGCACAACCGCGGCGCCGCCGCCCGCCAGGACCTGCTCAACCAGCAGATCAGCGCGCGCAACGACGCTTTTGAGAACGGCATCGACCCTGCCTACCTCAACGCGTGGACGTGGCCCCGTAACACGTCGCTGTGGAACAAGACGGTCACCAAGCTGTCCAACTAGCTGGATGCTTGAGGCGTTGCCAGAATCCTTGGGAACATGGGTATACTTTGGACGGTATCATAAAGACGGGGACCCTTTGACGGTGTCGTTTACAAGGCGTTATCTCCAATCAGTTTTGTTTGTGTTCATGATCTTTTTTTCTCGTCTCTGCACTCGTTTGCTGTTTTACATTGTCCTAAAAGATATTTATTTGCCTTGCCAGCTTCTCGTCCCATCGCGCCTCGTGAAGAACCTGTAAAGGTACAAAATCATATGCGGAAAAGCAACCCTACTCATTCTATCCCGTCAGTATTCCCCAACGCTAAAACGAGTATGGCGGTGGGGGATCGTTTTGAGCAGCCGACTGGAGGCGCTGGTGCGTGCTCGGCCGGTCCGGGCCATCGTCGTGTCCAACATCTGCGCCAGTCGCCGCAGCCAGCGGCTGGCTCGCCTGGGCCTGGCTGTTGCTGCTGCTGCTGCGGCTCTCGCCGGATGGCCGGTCTGGGTCGGGCGAAAACGCCGCCACGCCCGTCTTGCCGGCACGGTACTGCGCCTGTATGGCGTCCAGGTTGTCGAGGGCCAGCTCCAGAAACGCGCGTTTGTTGCGCCACGTCTGCTGGCTCTCGGCAAACGCCGCCACCAGAGCGGCTGCCTGCTTGGGCGAGGCTGCCGCCACGGCTTCCTGGCCCGGCGGCGGGTCCGTGATCTTGGTGACGAGGTAGGCCGTCGACGCCTCGGCGATGCCGTAGATGAGCACGCCCACGAGCGGCACGCGCAGCAGGATGTAGAAGCCGGCGCCGAAGCCAAACAGCAGGCCCTCGCGGCTGCTGAACCAGTTGCGCTTCTGGGCCGCCGAGAAATGGACGCGTGCAAAGTACGGCCCGAGCAGCTCGCGCATGAGGCTGCGCTGGCCAAAGTATGTCTGCAAAAAGACGACAAGGTACCGCCGCGGCAGGAACAGGCCGCATCCGAAAATCAGCGAGGCCGGGCCGAGGCCGACAGCGCGCCGGAACGTGAGGAAGCTGGTGGCGGGCAAGACGAGGCGGCCGACGACGGGCACGTACGACAGCGCAAAGACGGCCAGCGACAGCCCCGCCTTGCGGCCAAAGCGCCACAGGAAGCGCGCCGCGCTCTTCTTGCCCGGGCTCAGCTTGTCGCCCATCGCAGGAGCGCTGGGCTGCCGGTGCACGCTGCTGACCTGGGCGTACGCGCGCAGGTTCTCGTAGTAGCGGCGGCGGGGATCGACGAGGCTGGCGGCGGCGGTGTCGCGGGCGTGCTTCTGGGCATAGGTGTAGTCGACCCATTGCAGCGACAGCATAAACAGCTCGTCCATGGCCGGCGTGATGTGGCGCATCAGCGTCATGAGAAAGAGAGGCACCTGCAGGACGTAGTCCTGGAGGAAGCGCAGGCCGTCGGCGAGGGCATCGTCCCAGGTGACGGCGTCGAGGCTCACGAAGAAGGAGAGGACCCAGAGGGAGACTCGGACGGCAAGGATCTGGCGACGTGTCGGTGTCAGCCAACAGAACTGTAGACAACAACACGAAAAAAAAAAAAAAAAAAAAAAAAAAAAAAAAAAACCCACCGGGATCTCAATCAAAAGACGGATGGCGATGCCGGCGGCCACGGCAGTCGCTGCCTGGCGGTAGTGCTGCGTCGTCCACAGCCCGGGGTTCTGCAGGGCCCGCTGGGCTGCAAGACAGTGTCAGCGTCGTTTGTCGGGGCTCTCGTCCCGTCTCTCTCGTTGCGTCCGTACCTCCGACAAGCGTCAGCTGGGCACCGCGCAGGATCGCGTTGGCGTCGAAGCGCGAAAAGTCCAGGAACTCGTCCTTGGTCGGCATGGCTGCGACGGTGCGGGCGGGTCAATGTGCCAATGTGCGCGCGCGGCGGCTGCTGGTCGAGCTCAAACACGATGCGAAGCCGTATTATCGAGACAAGGCTGCGAGGTTGGCGTCGAGATTGAGCGGGAAGGGAGGAGGGAGGCTCTTTCCAGATTCGAACAAAGAGGCACAGCAGCTTGCGTCATAGGCTGCCGAAAGTACTGGTGGAACTGGCAGTGGGGGTAAACAGCCAAGCCGCATTGCCAGGGAGTAGCCGCCCGTATTCATCGTACTCGCTTGCAAGTCAGGGACAGGAGCAGCCACATGGCTGTACGGAGTACACCAAAAAACAAAATTGTAGTTTACGTATGCCTTTTTTATCGGAGATCGTCCAAAAGACGACGGCGCGCGTTGAAGATGGCCCACTCTTTTCGTAGCATTGTGTCTCGCGCCTGCCGTGCCGGCCCCGTGCATCCCAAAGAGGAAACTACGGGCCCGGGCGGCATTAGTCCCCGTCAAACACTTACACGGGACATGCACTCCGGGCCCTGCAAATGCTGTGCCTGGCCTCGGGGACGTATGCCTTGCAGCGGTGATGGTGGTCCCGGAGTTCCATCAGTCCAGGGCCATTTCCAGACCCGAGATGCCCTTTGTTTTTATATAGTCCTCCTCCATTCCTCTCTTCTTCCAAAGAATATCGTCTCGTCAAATGTCCGTTCTGCCTGCCTTTCCTGCCTTTATCTTTCAAGTAGCTGAACGCTTCCGTCCTCGTCCGCCTCTTCCACCATGATCTCGTCCGCGAGGAAGTGGCTTATGCTGCCGAATAAAAAGGATGTCACCGGCATTCCAATGCATCAGACGCCAGCTGCCCAAGCCTCCGAGGCCGAAGCCCCCGAGGCCGATTGTGATAAGCAGAAACAGCAAGATCAAAAGGGCCAGCCTGGGCACGCCGGGACGGGCCCTGACGACCTGGTCTACCCAACAGGGCTTCGGCTGCATCTCATCCTGCTGTCCATCTTTATTAGCATGTTTCTGGTAACGCTGGTGAGTCCCTCTCCTTTTGGGCCCTGCGCCTGGCCGTTCAGACTCTCATCCGCCATCGTTCTCGCCTCCAGGACCGCCTTATTGTGTCGACGGCCATCCCGCAGATCACCAACGAATTTCGCGCGGCTGGCGACATTGGCTGGTACGGCACGGCGTACATGCTCACCAACTGCGCGTTCCAGCTGCTGTTTGGGAAGCTGTACGGCGTGCTGAGCATCAAGGGCACGTTCCTGGCGTCGATTGTGCTGTTCGAGGTCGGCTCGGCCGTTTGCGGTGCGGCGCCCAGCTCCATAGCCCTCATTCTCGGCCGCGCCATTGCCGGCCTCGGCGCCGGGGGCATCACGTCGGGCATCATTGCCATCCTCGTCCACTCGGTTCCCCTGCACAAGCGGCCCAAGTACCAGGGCTTCTTTGGCGGCGTCTTTGCCGTGGCATCCGTCATGGGGCCGCTCGTTGGCGGCGCGTTCACCACGGACGTGACGTGGCGCTGGTGTTTCTACATCAACCTGCCCCTGGGCGGCGCCGTCTTTGCCGTGGTCTCTCTGCTTCTGCGCATACAGGCCCGGCCCGGCATCAAGGGACCGGACGGCGCTTCGCTCCGAGAGAGGCTGCGCCGCATCGACGTCCTTGGCATGGCCGCGCTTGTGCCGGCCGTCGTCTGCCTCTGTCTGGCCCTGCAGTGGGGCGGGACCACGTACGGCTGGGGCAGCCGTCGCATCGTGGCCCTGCTGGTGCTGTCCGGCGTGCTTTTCGTCGCCTTTGCTGCCTTGCAGGTGTGGCGGCCCGAGCAGCACGTTACCGTCCCGCCGCGGATCCTCCTGCAGCGCAGCATCGCCGCTGGGTTCCTGACGTCGTGCTGCGTGGGCGCCCACATGACCATTTTTGGTGGGTTTTTTTTCTTCTATTTTTCTTCTTTTCTTATTTTTTTTTCTCTATATACGCTGACCGCTCAGCGTATTACCTTCCCGTCTGGTTCCAGGCGATCCAGGGCGTGTCGGCGGTTGCCAGCGGCGTTCGCACGCTGCCCATGATGATGCCCATCGTCGCCGCGTCGATCGTCACCGGTCTTGTCGTCGTCCGCATCGGCTATTATACCCCGTTTTTGATTCTCGGCACCTGCCTCGCCGCGGCCGGCGCAGGCCTTCTGACGACGCTGTCCGTGGCTTCGCCGACCGCCCACTGGGCCGGCTACCAGCTCCTCTACGGCTTTGGGCTCGGCTTCGCGTCCCAGGCGCCCAATATGGCCGCCCAGACCGTCCTGCCCCGGCCCGATGTCGCCCTCGGCGCCTCGCTCATGTTCTTTGGCCAGCAGCTGCTCGGCGCCATCTTCACGTCCGTTGGCCAAAACGTTCTCGACAGCCAGCTGGCTCGCCGCTTCAACGACATTTCCGGCGTGACTCTGACGCCGCAGCAGATCCAGGGCACCGGCGCCACCGAGCTTGTCAATCTAGTCCCTGCGGACGGCCATCCGGCTGCCGTTGTGGCTTACAACGATGCCCTCCGGGTTGTCTTCCGCGTCGGGCTCATCCTCGCTTCCATGTCCATCCTCGGCGCGCTGGCCATGGAGTGGCGGACGGTGAAGAAGAACAGGCCTGCGGAGACGAGGACTGCAGAAAAGGCGGCTGCGAAGAATACTTGAGTCCTCGATGCTGGCATTACTCGTATTTAGACGTCTGGTTTTGTTGTAGACGTAGACACCTTTGACTGGTACCTTTTCTTTCTTTCGTTCCTTTTTGTTCCTTTTAATTCATTGTTATTTTCTGGTGCTTTTCAAGTCACACGGCCTTTTTTTTTCTTTTTTTTCACATTTTTATCTATCTTTCCCCTTTCTTAGCAACATCACCTTTTTCTTCCAAGGCATTGCACATCGATACGAGATGACAAACATTACTCCTCAGGAATAGCAACCGTACAATACCGCATAAACTACGCCTCTTAAGCAACAAGAACAAGAAAGCGTACTACTGCCCGAAAACACAGCAGACCTGCATCCCGCAACGTCCTAATGTCGAACTGACAAGTTATGCTCCTCGAAAAGCAGGCACGTGACCACCGTGAACAACAGAACAGGCAGCTGTTCACTAATACGCAAGCTGCGAGGCTCCGCATGCCAGTTTTTGCCCCCGAAGCCGTTGAACAAGGCGCGTCGCGTAGCTGCCTTTAGCGTGCCGGATCCTCTACGATCGCTCTTTCTCAAACCGGACATCCCAAACCTGACATCCTCTGACAACACAACCACGGAGGCTTCTGCCCATCGCTCCTTCCCTCTCCCCCATCGGACGACATTGGACCGTCTTTGTTTCAACTGCGCACGACGTCAGGCCAACCGGTGCTGCGCGTCACGGATGCGAACGACACTGGGGCTGGCTCTCCCGTTTTTACACCCGCTCGGCAGCCTTGCCCGTTTCGTTGCTTTTCTGGGGCAGTTTTGGGACGCGGGTCCTTTGGTTGGGGGTTCTGCCAATACCGACGTTCCGACGTCCGTTGCGCTTTCCTCCCCTTCCCTCCCTCGCCACTCCGCCTTTCCAGATTGCCAACAACGATGCAAAGTGAACATATAGGAAGGCGCAACCCGACTTCTTGATTGGAGCCAATTCCCGTCTCTTATTCGCCTCCCATTTTTCTCAAACCTCGACTGTTCACACATATTTTCATCGCCATCCCGCCAACCCCCTCCGGCCACCCGTCCCCTCTTGACCGCCTGCATGCGACGTGCAAGCGTGCCAATTTCTTTTTTCCCGCCTCTCGTTCCCACCCGTATCCGCCGACAAAGCCACTGAACCACGGCCTGCAGTTCTTGCAGCCCTGGCCGCAGACCGCCTTTGAGCCGCCTGGACCCGTGCAAAGGACGCTGCCATCTGGCCTCGCCCGCCCTGCCGTCGCCCAGCACCTACGAGTAATACGCGCGCGTACCGACAGGGCCCCTCTTTTGGGTTCCCGAAGTTTCGAACTAAGTCAAGAGGAGGCGGTGGTAAACACGACGTGGGACTGTGGGACACTGAAATAAAGCTGCCCAGCCACGCCGAGCGTCAAAAGGACATGAGCACCGCGTCTTCCGAAGCCGGCTGCGTTCTACGACGAAGCTCTCTTCCCGGCCCTTGTCCGCACCTGACACGAACAGCGTAAGCACTCGACCTCTCGTTTCCGCCCCTACACGACAATCGCGCGAACCAGCCGAGCCGCGCTTTTGCGTTCTTTGGGTAGCAACACACGATGGGCGGCACCAGAGCAGCCGGCCGCGACACGGCTGCTCCGGGCCCGCCGCGCCGCGCGTACACGGCACCGCTGCACAACCGCAGCAGCAGCACCAGCAGCCACCTCCAAAACCACGGCGCCGACGCCGACGCCGTGAGGGCGGCCGCAGCCGCCGCGGCAGCCGCCGCTGCGGCGGCTGCCGAGACGTTCGGCACGTCGCCCACGACGTCCGACGTGTCCTCGGTCACCGCCAGCTCGCACCACCCGCCGCCGACGGCCAGTGCCAACGGCGAAGCGGTCGAGACCCTGTACAGCCACCCCCGGGCCAAGATCATTTCGTTCACAGCCGGCGCGCGCAACCTCGACAACATTGGCAGCTCGGCCAGCCGGAGCTCGGCCCGTCCCCGGCGCAGCACGGCCACAACGGGCGACGACGAGATCGAGCCCGGCACGCTCGCGTGGAGCTCCCAGTTCGACAGGACAATCGCCGTGGGCGCCCTCAGCATCTACCGGGCGCCGGGCTCGGTTGCCTTCCTCAGCTGCGGCAGTGCTCTCCAGCCCATTCTGCCCAAGAGCCAGTGCTGGTGCATCGACGAGGAGTCGAGCAAGTTTATCCTGCAGATTCGCCGTCCACAGTATTGGCGCATCGAGGTGCCCGTCGGCGACGAGGAGAACGATGAGCGCGCCCGCCGCATGCGCGAGGTCCTGGACCAGATCCTCCAGTTCGAGAAGACGCCCTGTCCCTTTAAGCGTGATTTCACCGTCGACCTTCCCGAGCAGCCGTCGACTCCGCTCAAGAAGAAGCCCTGGACGCCCGTGAAGCGCCCCGAGACAGACGGCTCGCCCTCTGCTTTCCAGCCGCGGCTGGCGGCCACGCAGCCAAAGTACCTCCGGTCGCCCTCTCCGTCCGCGCTCCAGAAGAGGGACGACGACGACGACGACGACAACGTGTCCTCCCTCTCCATGTCTGCAGCGGTCCACACCCAGTCGCGGACCCAGTCGCGGCGGCAGTCGCACCAACAGGCCGGCTCGGAACGCCCGTCGGAATTCACAAGAAGGGAGTGGCAGGCCATGCTCGAGAGCCAGAAACGGGGAGCAGCCAGCGAGGGCGTCGACGAGTTCGGACGCAGACTCGTGCCCGCGCTGGTCGCCGAGCACGAGCAGCGCATCATGGATCTCAAGGCGTCCGAGATTGAAGTCAACAGGATGGGCGTCCCCTGGCACAACACGGGCTCTTCGTCCTCGGGCCCGCCCGGGCGGCAGGGCCGCTCAAACCGGGACCGCGCCCTGTCGCTCACCAGCGACCTGTCGACCACGCAGCAGACGGCGTGGCCCTCGATTGACGGCCGGTGGACCGAGGAGTCGGACCCGTCCACCGCAGCCGACTCGAGCGCCTTTAGCAGTCTTCGGTCGTGGCTTTCTTCGGCAGGGAGCAAAGGAACACCGCCGTCGACAAACGGATCGACGGCCGATCCCTCGGGCGTCCCGCCGAGCCTCTCGTCTCTGTACGAGGACGCGCGGCGGCGGTTCAACGGCCCCGGCACGCTCGAGCAGCTGCAGCAGCAGCAAGAGCTCCAGCCACAACGGATGCGCCACCGCGCCACCACATCCACCATCTCGGTCTCGAACCTCGGTGCGCTGCCGCCCGCCGTCAATATCATTGCGCCCAGCCACCTCCGCAACCTCCACAGCTCGGGCCGTGCGACGACGCGGCTCGAGGCCATGCGGCGCATCCCTGGATCGATCATCTACCGCGTGTTTGAGATCCTTCTCGCGCCGCCGTCCTACCTGCTTGCTCTCATGCTCCGGATTGCCGCCCGCATCCTCCGGGGCGAGTGGCGTGGCTCTGCCATGGGCACAAACACCGACACCGGCGAGAACATTTCTGCCCAGTGGGACTACACCGACGTGGACGACCCGCTGGGCCGCAGCACGGAGCTGACGCGCCCGGACCACAATGTCAGCAAGCTGACCGCCTACACCGAGGCCGACAACGAAGTGTACACCGATGCCGAAGACAACGCGGGCGACGAGGACGATGACGGCGACGACACTGCTCGTTGCTTCTCGTCCTCGCCCAGCCCCAAGAGAAGCTCGTCGACCGCTTCCAAGGCCCGCTCAGACTCGGCCGACAGCGACACGCTCTCGGACACTGGCGGCGACCCCATTGTATGGACTCGCCGTTGGGCTCTCGACTAGCTGGTTTGTCCCAGGCCCGTCATGCATCGACACCAATCCCCCGTTTAGGATACGCCTAAACCTTACGATTCGCCCCTTCCCCTCTTACCATATACTCGCATTTATTCAACATCTCCCACCACTCACTCCTATCTTTATCAGCTTATCCTATCTCGCGTCAGCTCGGAGAAAGATTAAAAAAAAAGACATTTTGCATGGCGTTTTCAGACAATACCAGTGTTTTGGTTTCCGGGGCAGCATCTACCTCTTCTCACGTCCGTCTGCTTGCATTTCCTGCCCATTTGCTGCCAGCCTGCTTTGTGGGATTTGCTTTCGTTTTGGGCATTTTTTTTGCTTTATGGAGTATCATACATTCGGCTTCCTACCTTCTACCCCGGTGTTTTCTTTTTGCTGTTTTCTTCCCGCGCAGCCGTGCTCTGTTGCTTTTTATATCCTCTTCTTCGTTCTCTGTTTGCCATGTCTTTTTGGAAGTCGATTTTGGATATTCCATGCTAGCAAAAATATCCCTTCCCATAGCCAACCAGCCCGTAAAATGCAAAATATCGATTCTGTCCACCAACTTGAAGAGCTGTGAACCATGGTTTCCCAAGGTCGCTTGCTCACGTGACCCGCAAATTGAGGCTGAGAAAACGGCCAAAATGCGTCAAACTAGTGAGTGACCTCACTTCCGTCGCTCTTTCCTTTCCCATGACGGCAACGACTGAAACGGAAGGAGTACGCTTTCTCTGGGCCACATCCTTCCTGGTTTTCCGATTTGCCCCATTGCCTGCACGCCTCGCTCTCGCATGAACCGATTTTTAGCTTCTCGCCCCCGTTTCTCCTGGCCGACGACAGCCTCAACGACAGCGACACCCAGAGCCCTGCGCCTTGCGCCGCTTTCCTCTGCCCTCCGACCGCAGCCCCGACCAGCCATGTCCTTGCCGGCGCCGGTCGCCTACGGAGCGGCCGCTCACGCAGGGCAGCAGCAGCAGCAGCCACTGCAGGCGATTGTGCCCAATGCAGCAGCAAACGGCTTTTCCACAGCCGCAGCAGGACAGGGCCAGGGCCAGGGCTATGCCGGCAGCACGGAATACGAAATCGGCGGCCCAGAGTCCTGCACGCCGACTGCGCTGGGCCGGTGGTCGCTGCTGAACCACAAGCTTCCCGCGGCGGATGCAATCAAGAGCATCTACATCTATGACTTTGACAACACGCGTGAGACAAGCTCTGGAACGGACTGAACCGGCCCTGGACAGGCGAGCTGACCCGGCAGTGTTCAAGACGCCCCTGCCCAACCCGAAGCTGTGGGCCTCATCGACGCTGGGCTCGCTCTCGAGCCAAGACGTGTTTTCCACCGGCGGATGGTGGCACGACGTGCGCATCCTGGCGGCGACGGGCGCCGGCCAGGACAAGGAAGAGCCCCGGGCGTGGGCGGGCTGGTGGAACGAGCACGTGGTCGAGCTGGTGCGGCTCACCGTTCGGCAGCCAGGCGCGCTGTGCGTGCTTCTCACGGGGCGGTCGGAGCGGGAGTTTGGCGATCTGCTGCAGCGCATGGTTGGCAGCAAGAAGCTCGCGTTTGACATGATCACGCTCAAGCCGGCCGCCGGGCCCAGCAACGAGCGCTTCAAGAGCACGATGCAGTTCAAGCAGGCCTTTCTCGAGACGCTGATGGAGACGTACGCGTCGGCGTCGGAGATCCGCATCTACGAGGACCGCATTCGCCACGTGGACGGCTTCCGCGAGTTCTTGAGCCGGTACAACGAGCGGCGGCAGACGCGCCCCGTGTCGCCGCTGCCGCCCATTGCCGGCGAGGTGGTGCATGTTGTCGACACGGCCGCGACGCTGGACCCGGTTGTCGAGGTCGCCGAGGTGCAGCACATGATCCTCTGCCACAACGCAAACGTCGACGGCGGCGGCGGCGGGCGCGGCCGGCTGGCCCTCAAGAAGACAGTGTTCTTCACCGGGTATCTGATCAAGGAGGCCGACACGGAGCGGCTGCTGCAGCTGCTGCAGCTGCCGCCGCACCACAACCGCCGGGATGTCAAGTACCACGCCAACAGCATCATGATCTGCCCGCGGACGTGTCCGCCGCACCTGCTGGCCAAGGCCGGCGGCATGGGCAGCAAGATGACGTGGCGCGTGGAGGCCCTGGGGAGCCTGGACAATGGCGTGTGGGCCGTCCGCGTGCGGCCGACAAAGCCCGGCACGTACCACACGGCGGACGGGACGCCGCTCGTCGTTCTCGCCGTGTACCGCCAAGCGCGGCCGCACGAAGCATCGCGCATCCGCAAGTGGGTGCCCGTGGCGGCGGACGAGGCGTTTGAGTTTGAGACGACGGTGGGCGAAAAGGCCGTTTTGCGCGTGGAGACGGAGCACGCCGCCGGCACGGGCGAGCAGGAAGACAGCGAGAGCCCAGCGGACCGGCAGCCACCGTCCAAGCGCCACCGGGGCGCATCGAGGGGCTTCCACAACAGCGGCGGCGCTCTGAATCGGCCGCGGCCCAATCCAGCGGGCGCCGCTCCGGCACAGCAGGCGACGTTTTTCGCTCCACGGGGACCGAGTGGTCCGCCCGGGGCGCCCCAAGGCGGCCGTGGATACCACGCCCCGGCGGCTGGTCGCGGTGGACCCCGGGGCGGCTTCCGTGGGGGGGCGGCAGCGCGCGGTGGCCGGGGTGGCGCTGCAGCAGCAACAGCAGCAGCAGCAGGCGGGGCTCCTCCTGCAAACAGACCAGCCGGCCGGGGGGCAGGCTATTACCAGTACAGGTCTGCGGACGAGGCTGCATCTGGCGGACCGTCTCAGATTCCACCCAGACAAAAGATTGTCTACGACGAGTAAGTTGTAAAGAGGCCTTTGGGCGAAGCACGTGCAGACAACTGTTTCTCCCGACGGCCTGTTATGGTACGATGAAAAGCCTTGGGTACATTAGCTTTTCTATTGCTGGATTCTCGCGTTGACGAGACATGAAAAGACTTGAGAAGTACAGAACTATCCAAAGCGGACTGAAGTTTCATGGGCGATAGCAGCAACGATACCCAGTGTCTTTTTCGTATACAGAAAATGATTTTTTTTTTCATTTTTTTACTGTACTTTGTAGAAAAGAAATGACAAGAAACGAAAATAAAAAAACGAATATTGTCTGTTCGACGCTCGCTTTGCTGCATTCAATATTCATATATCCGAGCATCTCCATACAGACTTTTTTCTCAAAGCGCCGAACCACAAGACCGCATATCTATGCCGCACCCTTTCAGCCTCACACCATAAACAACATGACGTCCGGCTCGACCAGCCAGGCCTTTGAGGCCTTTTACCTTCAGCACGCGACTGCCGAGCTCGCCGAGGACCTCGACCAGCTGCGCACATCGGCCGACTTTGTTCTGCCGGGCGCCGAGGGCGGTGCCGGCGGCGGCGATGCTGCCGCCGGGCCCGGCAAGAGCAGCGGCAAGGCCGGCATCACCGACACGGACAACTCGCTGCAGCTGCTGATTGGCGCGCTGCGGCAGGGCACGGCCATGTTCTCGGCCAAGGACCAGGCACAGGTGGTCGGTGCCGCCGGCGACAGCAGCAAGGCCCTCGGCAACAGCGGCTAAAGACCGCCGGCGCTCCACGGGACGGGGCCTTGCAGAGGGCCCGGCTGGCCCCGTCTACGCACCCAAGAGCCTGCCAAAAACCGCTGTTGTCGGCGGGAGGGCCACGATTGCCAGCAGATGGACCGGGCACCGCCATCCAAACACGCTGCCGGCCGCTTGGATGGCGCGCGCCGACAAAAAAAAAAAAAAAGCAGCAACAACATGCCCAGAGACAGCTGTTGGTCTTGCGAGAACAGAGAGCGTGTCGGCCGCGAGGGCCGTGCCTTGTGTGCTGCATCCCGCGGTTTCCGGCGCCTCGACACAGACAGGGAATGCGCGGCTTTGCGGCCGACTGGCTCCGCGCCTTTGCCAACGGGCTGGAGGTCCCTAGACTATATAGTCGCCGTTTTACTATATCCGTGTGTCGGCGGCAAGCGGCAAGCTCGACACCTCCGCACGCAGTCAAGCAAGCGGCAGAGCTCGATTCAAGGCCAGAGTCGAACCACTGTCATGTCAATACGAAGCGAGTATGAATCAATGTTTTATTTCTCTCGTGGAGGAGCGGATGTTGCTGCTCTGCAAAAGTAAAGGAATGGGTATACGATGGGGTATCTCTGAAGTCGCACCTGGATGGCCAACCAGGCAGGGGAAACGAAATGGAAATGGAGAAGAGAAAAAAACGCACAGTTGGGGATATATAAGGAAAGACGAGAAATTCCAGAAAAATAAAACCGCATCACAAAAATGGTATAATGGTGTAAAAAAAGGACCTCTCCTCCCAACGCATGAAAAGCTGAAAACAACGACAGCATGAAAACAAAAACATCTCCTCCAAAGCAAAAACAAACCCGAAAATTTCAAAGTTGTCTAGGCTGCCCATTAAACTGCTCCCGTTTTGATCATGCCGCCTCTTTTCACTTTCTCCCCACTGCCTCGGTTGGGTATGGGTATCATCTCCACGAGTCACTGTTTCGCAGACGTGTCGTCTGCTCGCCCTCATTCATTAAATCCGTAGAAAAAATTATGTTTGTTTGTGCGTTGCCATGCCGTAATATGTCCAGTGCCGGTCTGTCGGAAATGCCAAACGTAGACGCCAAATCAACCGTTGGAATCGTTTGTACACTGCGCCGTCATATCGCTTGTCGTCGTTTTTCGTCTGCTCGTGATCAGGACAGACGGTACGAGCCGGCCGGCCGGCCGGCCTCCTTGCGGACAGCCCAGCCCTTGATGGCGACAACCAGGATGACCCAGGCCATCAGGAGGCCGACGAGGCCAAGCGTCACGGTGTACATGAACATGGCGTCCAGCTTGTAGTGGACCATGCCGTTGACCGTGTCGCTGCTGCTGGCCATGAACATGACGCCGCCAGAAATGAGGCCAAACGAGGCGAGCAGCTCCGTCGGCGGGCGCGAGGGCAGGATCGACTTGGGCGGGCGCAGGAACGTCAGCACGTAGGTGAAAAAGCGCGCAAACGAGGCCCCCGTCAAGAGGTTGCCCCACTGCTTGTGCACCATGCTCGAGATCATGCTGTGCTGCGTGTGCGAGCTCATCATGATGCCGAGGAGCAGGATGACGAGGGCCGGGATCGGGTTGATGGAGAACTCGTACGAGCGCGGCGGGCGCAGCGCCTCGCGCTCTTCGTCGTGGTAGTTGTGCTCAGGGTACTCGTGAGCAGCCTCGGTGACGGTCGTGTTCAAGAGATCGCGGATGCGCGTCGACTCAATGAGCATGCCGCACTGCAGACGGGCGTTAGGACGGCTGCCAAGAGAGATGGACACAAAACACAAAACACGGGATCGAAACGTACCAGGCCGCCGCCGATAAAGAGGACGGTGATGGAGATGTGCTCGAGATCCTGAGCAGTGTACTCGCCGCCCGCACCGCCGAGGTGCTCCAGGAAGATGTTGGTCGAGCCGTAGAAGAAAATGAGGAAGCTCTCGACGAACTCGGCCGAGGGGCGCCATTTTTGCACGGGAGACTTTGGCCGGACATTCCAAGCCTAAAATCGTGTTAGTGAAACGAAACAACGAAACAACGAAACCAGCAGCGGCTGTGCCGTCCACGTACCCAGCCCCATTCGCCAAAGCAACCGGCCCAGCGGCCGAGCGTGAAGATGCCCAGCCAGAAAAAGACACCGCCCTTGATCCAATGCGCCAGCCCGCTGAACACGCCACGGCCCTCCTAAGAATGGTGTTAGTCAAGCTCGACGCCAACGCCCCAGCTAGCGGCCGGGATGATTTTTCTGATGTCATCTTTCCGCGCGCCGGGGTTGTATTGTGGGGTTGCGACTTACAAAGAAACGGCCGTATGCGATGATGCCCAGCGCAAAAGCGATGAACCCCAGGATCAGAATCGTGCGGTCGATAAAGTTGTACACGAAAAGAAGGACGTTCCATGCGCGCGACGAGATCTTGCCGGCCACCCCGGCGGCCAGGGCAGAGAAGCGCCCACGAGGGCTCGGGCGGGCCGAAGACGCCAGCCGCGCATCCTCGAGATCCTCGTCCTCAAAGTCGTCGTAGCGGTTGCTCTGGTCCGACTCGTCACAGCTCTCCTTCTGGCGCCCCGACTCGTGGTCGGCCAGCGTCGAGACCGAGTTGCTGCGCAGGGACTCGGTGTTGGGCTCGGTGCCCTGGCCGCTGTCGTTGGAAAGGCGGTAGTGGCCGGCGTGGCCGTGGTGGTGGCGGCGCTGCTGCTGCTGCTGCTGCTGCTGGCTGCTATGCTCGGCCAGAGCCTGGGTGGAAACGGGAATAAAGGCACGGCGCTCGCCGGTGCGCGAGCCGCTGTCGCTGCCGCTGCGCTTGAAAGCACCGGCGACGCGCGCGAGCAGGCCGATCAAGACCTGGGCGGAAACCACCCAGGTGGCGATCCAGCCGACCTTGTGGTGGGCGTTGTTCGGGTACAGGTCAGGCGTGCTGGCGTTGTAGATGGTGGAGAACAGCACGCCGCCGCCGTTGGCAGCCAGGAAGAGCAGCTGGGCGCCCAGCGTGTAGCGCGAGCGTGCCAGAGACAACATGACCGCTGCAAAACGTCAGTCTCGGGCTCTGGGGGGCTAGCACGGCGCAGAAACCTACCGACGGGAAGCGCAAAGACCCAGCCGAGCGTCATGAGCAGAATGTGGGCGTACATGAGCCCGGCGTGCTCGGGATGCGCAAAGTAGGTGGGCTTGTAGGTAATCGCGGCGCTGTCTGTGGTCGAATTGGCGGCTCCGTCCATGGCCGGCGGCATCGGTGCCGCCGTGTCCATGCCAGGCTTGCTGCTCTCGCCCATGTCCATGCCCTCATCGCCGCCGTGTGCGAGCACCGCGGGCGCGGCCGCCAGGACCAGGGCGGCCACGAAAAGAATCCTTGAAAGCAAGGAATGCGTTGTTGACTTCATTTTTGCAGCTTGTGACGGGGATATCCCGATAAAACGCAAAAATACAGCAGAGCCCGTGGAGATTCGGGCTGGGCGCTGTGCGAGCTTCTCTCCTGTCGTCGGCTCGCCGGCGTCGAATGTCTTCCTCGAGTGACGGTGAGCTGTCCTCGTGTGCTGTGAAGCTGCAGAACAGCTAACAAAGGCCCGTCTGCTTGTCACCGAGCTAGGAGCTGGCTTCTCGGCGGTCGGTCGAAACTAAGAAAAGACAAAAAGACAGGCGGCGAGGTCTGACAGGAAACAAACGGCCAGTTTCCTTTGGCCAACGGAGCAGGCGGGTCTTGTATTATATCTGCTCGAGGCCGAGGGACGCTGCTAATAAGCGCCACGAGAGACCCAGCACCAGCGGGAGGCGACAGGGAAAAGGCGAGACAGCGAGACAGACTAGAGCTATTCAGGACGAGTGTACGCCGTGCGTCATAGGCGTCTGCGCGGCGGCGTCCCAGGCTGCAGCGAAGAGCAGATTCAAACTGGCCGAGATCGTCGAGGGACTGATATAGACGTATCGTAGATGGACCGCAAGACCTTGGCGACCAGACGGTGTCACGCACGCTCAGTCGTTATGTGCTGGCGCGTGCAGGGGTGGGCGCTGGAGGTTCGCGATGCCGGGAGTAGTCTTTACAAGAAGGATGATCACGGAGCGGAAGCAAATTCAAAAGTCCAAGGCAAAGAGAAAGCGAGAACAGGAAGGGACAGGCAGCAGCTTTGGGCAGGCGCGGCGAGAGGTGGTTTAATACGGAAGCTACGAATGGCCTACGAAGAGGAAGGGGGGGGGGGTGGCTCGGACACAAGCAGAGCTCTGAGGCGGATTGGTAATAACGAAAGACGCGAAAGGCCGTCCGCGGAGCGAGCAAGAAGGAGCTATTCACAAGGCAAACGACAAAAAAGGGAAAGAGAGGCGACTGGGACGGGAAAGCACGATGGGGACGTACAAGCACAGTGAGCCAGAAAGAAAGGAAGCTACAGCTCCAATTGCCAACCCCGGCCTCCGGGCCCCGATTTTGTGGGACTCGCCTGCTTCTTTGTGATTCTGTAAGAAAGTGCGATCGAGGCGAACGACCGTCAACAACGGCCCCAGGGGTGCGCTGGAGTGAGTCGGACCACCACTATCTTTCTTTCTCCGCAGAGAAGGTACGATGGGAAGGCCATGTACGGAGTACGTCGTACCTCGTACATATATGTAATACACGCCGGGCAGCGACAGAAGGAAGGAGCTCCTGTGTTTTGGCTTCCCGCTCCCGAGACCTCATCTGTCCGCTGTCCATCAGATGCCATCATAAGGCGTCGGTTAAACGTACGACGTAATTGTCCAGGGTGGGTAGTAGAGATTGGGGAGCAGCGTTGCTGGGGTCTGAGGCATCCGAAGATTCCGAGACAGCGAGCGCGGTGAGGTAAGGAAAAAGCATGACAAAATAATGGCGAGGCAAGAAAATAAAAAGGAAGGCAAGTGCACTAAAAGTGGCAGTATTTTAGTGCCAAGCCAGCCGTGCTGGGAACGGTCAGAACCCACCCGGTCGTTAGTCGCAAAGGAACAAAGCGGTGTACGAGTACTGCAATGGGAATGGGGAGCTCTATGCCCCACACCCCCACACAGTCCCACACAGTATGGTCCACACAGCTGACTTATGTACTCGTACTCGTACACGGCTGCAGTATCGTATGTACATACGTATTCATACTTGCAGAGGCGAAGCAGCGAGGCACGATCGAAACAGCCGCACAGCATTTTTGACCCTCTGCCCCAGATTGCTACGGTGCTCTGTGCACACCATTACAAAGAAACGTGGGCCGTCCGTGCATGTCCTTGCGGCATGCGCATACGAGAACTCGATATGCAAGCCGTGTCGGCCCCGGAGCGAAGGCAACGCCGAGGGCACAAAGACGACGCAAAAAGCTGACACGTACAAAGAGAGCAAGATGGACATGGGAGCATACTCGTACGACGTTCTGAGTTGGTATCTGCATATTTTCTCTCGTAGTCTCTTTCACTGTCTGACGGTCATCGAGATGGGCAGCCCAGAACCCACTCTTATTGTTTCATTTTCATACATAGTTTATTTCTATTCTCCGCCCCGGCGACTTTTCTGCTTTCGTACGCTGTGTACGAGTAGGCTGAGCAGCCCGCGATGCACGGCCATGTCAAGTATATGTACGGAGGCCGGAACGAGTCAGACAAGACCGATCCCAGCCGTATCAATTTGGCATACTCGTAATCAGAAAAGGCTTTCAATGTGGCGGCCGGGCCAAACTCTCATCTCGTACATATATATATATATATGTAGTCATCTTCATCTCGGTGTTTGCCCACCAGACCCGGAACAACGGTGCCGTGCGGGGCCGGGGTTGTTTTGTTTGTCGCCAGCGTGGGGCCTGTGCGCACGGGGTCTGCGCGTTGTGCAAGCAAAGGCCGCCATGACGCAAAGCACTTCTACATACAAGTGATGAGAGAGTTGTGTTTGGCAGCGCAAAGTCGAAACGAGCCCAAGAGCAAAGCCGTCACAGCATCAGCCCGCTCGGTTTTTGTTTTCTCGGTGATCTCGACAAGGCTCGGGCTTATCATGGTGTGTGTGTACGAGTACGGAGCGATGTCAGTGCGTGGTCAACTGCTGGATTGCGCCAGCCTGCGTTTCACGTTGTCTGTTTTGTTATTTGCTGCAGCCGGCGTTGGCCACAGATGACACCTTGGGGTCCCTTGACCCCTCCTGCAGACAGACCCCTGTCTCCGCATCGGCCTGTTCGTGCGCGATACAGCAGCTTGCGGAGAAGAGAATGAGGAGGGGTGCAAGGCATTCTGAACTACGACGTACGTCGTATCTTTTTTGGTATGTCTTTGCCTTTCTGGGTTTGGATTTCTTTTCTTTTTCATGGCCGTGCTCGTGTCACTGGCTGACTTTAAAAATGCACCGTCCGTATCGTCCCTTTATCATACGTACACGGCAGAGAGATGACTCCAACCCCGGAAAGATTGCATGTTGCTTTACTATTGGACAGGGACGTATTTCCGAGTCTGCTTGACATTCCTGCCTGGACCTGGGATTTGGTTCTTGGCTCGTCTTGGGCATCGTTTGAATCCTCATACTTCTTCCCGCCTGTGCAGATCGTCATTACCCTATTCGTCAGGTTTGACATGAACACATATCGGTCAACTACCCAGTATATATGTATCTTACATATACATACGAGTACGCGTACGAGTACTTGTACTTGCGTCTGATGCCGCTCTCCCGCCAGCCCGTCAATGCAGCCACAAGCAGCTGCCGTCGGAATGCGGGAGGTGCAGTAGTTCGTTTAAGGTTTTGTGCCCTCCACCGTCCTCGGAGAGTTGTGTGTACTTTGTAGACTTCCAGCTGATGCTTATACAAGCTTGTACTGAGTACGTATCATGTCGCCGAGGCTGTCAGGCGCTATCGAGGGCTTTACGCGGCCGCAAGCCCCGTGGACGAACCATATGATCCATTCTGCAGGAATGGATTGTGATACGGCTGCCTGTATTCAAAAAGCGTAACTTTGTTTTAAAAAGAAGCCATTACTCGTATGCAAAAAGTCATAGTTAGGCAGCAATATGATAAAATGGCCAGCGAACGGATGACGGCGAAGGGACAAAAACGCCGCCGGAGGAATTAATACAGGCTGACCATATTCGTGCTGCCTGCCGTTGCTCTTACTCGTACGATAACAGCGCAACAAGAGGCCGGCATAAACCACAGCAAAACGATTCCACTGGCGGCTCGGGTCATCTCAAGCCTGATCATTGTGACGGAGCTCGGGTGTCATCCTTCGCTCCCGCAGGCGACGAAGCAGCCGAAGCCGGGTCCCTTGTCTCTGCCGGCGGGAAACTGCAGAGGCCAAAAGTACTGAGTACTCGTACGACGTACGTGACGCAGTCGGTAAGGAATCGAAGGAGGCAGAAAAGAAAAAAGACTGCTGACAGCGGATCTGCCCGAAGCCGCTACAAATACATCGTATGCACTGAGGTGAACGGTGTTGTTCGACGGCTCCGTTCCCGGCGTCGTACTTGTATTGCTGGCCGTTTTCACGATATCTCAGTCTGCGAGCGCTGTCGGTTCGTCGTTTGCCGCTGATGCTTATACGCATACGAGCACTGCGTACTTGCATTGCGAATCGCGACTGCCTTTCGAAAGGCAGCCTGCCCGCTCTTTCCTTCCTCCCGCTATTGTGCGGTATTAGCGGCCGTTTCCACGCCTTCCATGTTCTTCGTCTCGCTGGCTCCACCACGAAAATAAACATTTTTGCGCTGTGACAGTGGAGATGGCCATTTTCTCCATTTCCAGTTTGCGCTGACGTCGATGGCTCTTTTCTGTGTGGTGTTTTGCAAGCGACACGATCGTATCAATATCAGCGCACTATTCCTTGAAACGGAAAGAACGGCCCGTCGTCTACGTAGCGCCTCTTTCCAGTTGCATGTCATTATTGTCGTTCGGTTTCGCTACAAACGTCGCTTTATATACGTTTCGACGAAACATGTATTGCTTCGATGTCTTCGCTCGCTCTCGTCCCTAGGCTGTTCGACTGGCTCTTTCCTCCACGTGCAACCCGAGCCTTCCGGCGACGTTGTGGCCATCACAGGGCCGGCCAGGCCATTAAAGTGCCGCCTGTCGTCTACGAGCAACTCCGGTCCATCGAGATGCAGGCCTTGGCAAGCTGGTCCAATGCCTGTATGTACATATACTAGAAAATCAATGCACGAATGCACGAAATGCACGATGACAGCACAAGGCCCAGGCTGCACAACTGGCGCACAGTGCGGCACAGAGCTTGATCGTCACCAGCCATTCAAAGTGGTCCCACTTGTATTGTGTTAGTGCTGCTCGCTCCTTCTCCCGCAGCCGTTGCCGGCGCGGTCACTCTTACCCATCCCACTGTATTAAGCGCCACTCCTGATCATGCTAGTCTCCGGAAAGGGAAGGGACAGCCCACGCCCTCCACCCCCATCACCACCCACGGCCGCCTATTCATTTGCCTGCATTTGTCTGCCGGACTTCACGGAAGCCATGGATGGTGGCACGTTGCGGGTGAGAGAAGCAAGGGCTCTAGGAGTGGGTCCCGTTCTCTGCAGCCGTGGATATGACGGTGTCGCGCCTGCCCCGAAGTTGTCCGACCCGCAGAAAATAAGAATGAAAAATACGAAAAAAAATCTTGTCACGCGGCCACTTGCGGGTTTTTTTTGGCTTCTTTTCGCTGTCCGGCCACTGCTCCGTAATTTCACAGTGTTGGCGTTCAAAGCCGGCGCTAGGATGTCTTCATCGAGATCGCATTTTTTTTTCTCTTTTTTTTTTCTCTCCTGCAGCTTCTTCCCACACCGCCAGAAATCCGAGTATGATATCAGTTGATTATGAGGCGGTAGCTTTCTCCCTCGGGGAGCGTAGTCTCGATGTGGCATGCCGTATATGTGTACTCGTAGTGTTTTCACTTATAACCAGCCAAACAGAACCAGAGCATTACCAGCCTGAACCTAGAATGGCGGCTTCCTTTCCGGCACATAAGAAGGCAGCTTTTAAGAGATGCGGAGATAAGCGTGAAACATGACATTCGTGATATAAGCATGCCAATTGCCAGTGCTTGCTGTGTGAACTCAAAATGGCATCGTAAACAGAAGCCGCTCACAGCGGTGACCTCTCCTTCAAGATCCACGAGTGGCCGTCCCTGGCAACCTTGCCCTCGCCCTCCAGCTTGTCCAGGATCTGAACGAGGCCTCGCTCGGCAGCCGGGTGCAGGTCCTCGCGGACATCTGCGTAGATGACTTTGACAAGGCCCATGGCCGTCCAGGACGGGGGCGAGGCGCCGCTGTCGCTGCTGTCGCTGCTGTCGCCGGCCGTGGCGGTGCATGCTCTGCCCGGGGAGCGCAGCAGCTGCAGAACCTGGTCCTCGCGCTGCTGGCGGTGCGCAATGTACTCGCTGATCTTGGCCGGCCCGTCTGCGACGACCGGGCCGTGGCCGGGATAGAGCCGCTGCCCGCCGGCCAGCCCCGCGGGCCTGTCCGTGTACAGCGCCCGCATCCGCGCGAGGCTGCGCAGGTAGACGGCCAGGTCCTCGAACACGGCGGTGCCCTGGCCCAGCACATTGTCGCCGGCAAACAGCGCGCCCTCCTCCTCGAGCACAAAGGCCATGTGGTCGGTCGTGTGGCCCGGCGTGTGCACGGCGCGCAGCGTGGCGCCCTCGACGCGGAACGCCTGGCCGTCGACAATGTCGAGGATGCTGCCCGTGCCGGCCGCGTCGGCGTGCGCCGGGCGGACAGACGGGCCGCTGGCAAGCTGGCTCTGGTAGACGGCGACGCCGGGCACAAGCGCGCGGACTTGGCCGATGCCGCCCACGTGGTCCGGGTGCCAGTGGGTGATGAGCGCGGCAGACAGCGTGGCGCCCTCTCCGGCGAGCGTGCGCCGCAAGACGTCGGCCCACCGCTCCACGCCCTCACCCGTGTCAATGAGCAGCCGCTCGCGGCCGGTGCCGACGAGGTAGGTGTTTGTGCCCTGCAGGGTGAACCTGCCCGGGTTGCCGCCGAGGATGCGGACACACGCCGGGCTGAGGCGCTCCACCTCGGGCAGCGCAACAAGCTGGCCGGCCATTCTGGCGGAGACGAGCGGCAGCCGCTGTCTGAAAGGTCGGTCCGCAGGCGAGGACGCCGGCGAGGCGGATCGAAACACGCTCCGAGGAGCTACGCAGCCGGTGGACGACGGAGCGCAAGACCAGCTGGGCACGCGGGGTCGCAGGCCGGGCCACATGCAACTTTGCATGCGTGTCGTTCTGACGGAGTCGACGGCGTCTTGTCTCTCGCGGCGTCCCAAGGCCTCTCTGTGCCGTCAGAGTGTTTTGCGCATCGCACGTCTTGCTGTCGTGCAACGGCAGTTCTCCGCAATTCGGCGCGGCTCTTACATCATGTACATACGGCAGGAGCGTTTAAGCCGAGGCTGCAGGTACGGTGGGCGTATCGTATTATGGCAGACCCTGACCTAGCGGCTGCTAGCCTGTGCGATAAGCTGGATCAGGTGCCGATAAGGAATCCGCTAGCTATGCGTTTCTTTCTTTCTTTCTTTTTCTTTCCTTTTATTTTCCTTTTATTTTCCTTTTATTTTCCTTTTATTTATTTTACTTCTATTTATTTATTTCATTTCATCTCGTCTTATTTTAATTTTTTTCTCATCTCAATTCGAAAAATCTGGTATGAAGAGCGAAATAGACGCTCCCATCGCAGCAGTCGCCCCTGGATGGCCGCAGCGAATCAGTGCACAGCCTGGCCGAGGTGGCCCCACCTGCCCGTAAAACCACAGGCCAACATCCGCCAAACACCAAACTGCACCAGACCGCACGAGGGTATACGGCACGAGACGACGCCACGACGACATTGCGATATTCAGGCAGCCAGCCGACAGAGCCGGACCGACGGCAGCCAGCAAACACGCACAAGCAAGACACGCAGCCTCGGCGCCTGGGCCGCTAAACAACAGGGCATTGCAGGCGGTTTTGCAGAGCAGCTTGTAGAGCCGCTTCCAGGGCAGCTCGGCAGCGAGACGGGGACGGCGACATTGCGTATCGCGAACGTCCAGCGAGGTCCGCAGAGACGAGGCCTGCCAGCGGCACGCCCGGGGGTCGCGAGCGGGCATTTCTACGCGGCATCTCGACACCCCCCTTCCCACCAGCGATCGGCTCGATTCCCTCTCCGTGGCATCGCGGCCAGCGGAACAGAGAGCAGCTCGGCCGGCAGCACAGCGGCGGGCCATCTTGCAAGACCTGCGCGTCCGCGGCAGACGCGGCATCCTCGAGCGTGTGTGCCGGCTCCCAGGCGAGCTCGTGTGGCTGGCAGACGGCACGGGACGACGACAGAGCTGCAGCGGCCGCCAGCCTTGATCTCGCGATAGCATCACAACACAGCCACCATGTCGGGACGGCCCACCACGCCGTCATCGCCCAAGACGGTCAAGATCAAGGCGGCGGTTCCGGGGCTGCCGCTGTACGGCTGTGAGCACGTGCAGCAGCTGTTTGCGCAGGGCCAGGAGACGATCAACACGTCCATCTTCCACTACAAGATCATCCTGCGCAAGATCTTTGACCAGCCGCCAATTGTGCCGCAGACGTCCAAGTCGGCCAGCGGCCAGCCGATCACGAACCTGACGCCCAACTACCTGTGTCTGCAGTGCCCGACGACGCTGGTGCCCGAGGACATTGGCAAGCACGGCAGCAAGAAGAGCCACCGCTTTTGTACGTCGAGAAGGAAGGAAGGAAAGGAAGGAAAGGAAGGAAAAGAAGGAAAAAAGAAAAAAAAGAAAAAAGAGGCACGGACGGACGCGAGCACGGCTAACAAGCAGACGTCGAGTCACGGTGCGGCATGCTGTACTGCCACATGTGCGACGACTTTGTCTACGACCCGACGCTGGAGGAGCTGCGGCTGCGCAAGATCGGCACCGGCTCGTTTTCGAGTATGTTTGCTCCCGAGGACGTCGCCGGCCGCCGCCGTACTGACAAGGCGCAGCAAACCGCAAGCGCAAGCACGACGAGCTGTTCTCGGACTCGCTCAAGGACGACCCGCGGTACATTGCGTCCAACACGACGCTGGCCTCGTGCCGGGCCAGCGGCCTGCGCGGCATCTACAACGCGGGCGCCACGTGCTACCAGAACGTGATCCTGCAGTGCTTCCTGCACAACCCGCTGCTGCGCAACTTTTACCTGTCGGACGGCCACCAGAGCGCGCTGTGCGAGGCGCCGCACTGCCTCAGCTGCGCCATGGACGACGTGTTCCAGGAGTTTTACGGCCAGGAGACCACCAACGGCTACACGGCGGCTAACATCCTGTCGAGCTTCTGGATCTCGGAGAAAAAGGCCTTTGCCAACCTCGTCACCACCAAGGAGCAGGACGCGCACGAGTTCTTCCAGTTCCTGGCCGAGGAGCTGCACGAGCGCAACGGCGACGGCAAGAAGCCCGAGCACGGCAGCGAGCACTCGTGCACCTGCATCATCCACCAGACCTTTTACGGCAAGCTGCAGAGCACCACCACCTGCCAGCAGTGCAACGGCGTCACGAACCAGGTGCAGTCGTTTCTCGACCTGAGCCTGGGCGTCGAGAACCTCCGCCGCCCCAAAAAGGCCCTGCTCGGCGCCGCCACGGCCGTCGCGCCCCCCAACAAGCTCACCCTGCAGCAGTGCCTCGACGAGGAGTACATCAAGTCCGACAAGTGCGAGTACCGTTGCCACAAGTGCAGCTCGACGCGCCTGGCCCGGCGCCACACGTCCATCAAGTCGCTGCCCAACGTGCTGTCCATCCAGCTCAAGGTGTGTTTTTTTTGTCTCTTTGTCCCCTGTCTGTTTCTCGTCTGTCTCGTCTGCTCTTCTGCTCGTCTGCTCGTCTGCTCGTCTGCTCGTCTGCTCGTCTGCTCGTCTGCTCGTCTGCTCGTCTCTCTGACCGTCCAGCGCTTCGAATACAAGCAGGGCCGCCACGACAAGGCCGTCAAGGTCGACACGCCCGTCGAGTTCCCCCTGCAGCTTAACATGCTGCCGTACACCAACCGCAGCCGCGGCAGCCAGGACTCGCGCGAGAGCTACGAGCTCAACCGCTCGTGCATGTACGACCTGCTGAGCGTCGTCGTCCACGTCGGCGAGATCGACACGGGCCACTACGTCTCCTACTGCCGCGTCGGCGACCAGTGGTTCGCCTTCAACGACCACCGCGTCGAGCTGGCGTCCAACGCCGAGGTGCTGGGCGCCAAAGCCTACCTGCTCTTTTACATCATCCGGTCTCTGGCATGAGTGCCGGCCCGCGTCGACGCGTCGCAGTCGTCTGGCCGTTGTCGTCGGCCTCTCCTCTCAATATATACGATAGGCAAGCCCTGGTTCGACAAAGGCGGCGCCAACCGAAACACGTCTTCAGTCCTGTAATGCAAATTTAGATTTGGTTCGATAGTCGAAATATATACACTGCCTCCAGCCAACAAAAAACAAAAAAAGAAACACGGGAAGCAGCGCCAGCCCTTTGTGAACGCACGCCGTCTCCGCCACGGCCCACGGCTCGTCTACTGGTCGTCCACCACGTGCAGGTACTGGCGCTCCTCGCGCTTCTCGCGCTCTGTTGTTGGCGGCAGGTCGTAGTACGAAGAGCTGCGGTATCCTTGCTGTTGGGGGTTAGCGGGTGTGCTCACAAAAGACGGAAAACAAACAGACGGGAAATAGAACAAGAGGCCGGGTTGGGGACAGGGGAGCCCTACCAGGTAGTGGTAGGTAAAGTCGCTGATCTCGTCCGGACGCTCGATGCCCAGGTCCTTGAACGTCTTGGCCGTCTCGTCGATGGTCTGGTCGATAAACTCGCGCTCCACGTCCTCACCCGACAGCACCGGCCACCAGAGCACCCGGTTCAGCAGCGTGGCGGCCGGCTTGAGCAGCGCCTTGGGCACGTTGATGTGCCGCCGCTTCTTGTAGATCTCGCGGTCGACGAGCTCGGCGATCTCGGCCGTCGAGTAGTTCTTGGGGCCGTACAGCTCAAACGTCTGGCCGGCCGTGGTGTCGTCGTACAGCATCAGCTCCAGCGCGTGGCCCACGTCGGTGACGTGCACCGGCCAGTAGCGCTCCTGCATGTTGTTGGACGTCAACACGTTGTAGACGCCGGCCAGCCGCAGCAGCAGATTGTCCTCGAAGCCAAACATGGGCGCCGGCCGCACAATCGTCGTCTCGGGGAAGATGTCGCGCGCCACGGCCTCGCCGCGGCCCTTGGTGGCGTAAAACGCCGAGGGCGACGCGGGGTCCGCGTTGTAAGACGACACGTGGATGTACCGGTCGACGTCGTACTTGGCCACCGCCTCGGCGATGCGCTCCGTGCCCTCGACGTGCACGTCCTCGAGCGAAAAGTTCTTGGTCGGGTAGTTGCGGCCCACGAGGTTGTACACGACGTCCGAGTGCCGCACGCTCTCCTCAATCGACGCCGTGTTGCGCAGGTCGTACTCCATGAACACGATCCGGCCGAGATCGCCCGTCACCTTGAGATGCCGCTTGGCCATCTCCTCGCGGAAGGGCACGACGACCGTGCAGCCTTGCCGGGCTGTGCAACCGAGTATGGTTAGCAAGTGCCCCCTCTCCCCCCTTCTGTCCATCTAGCCTCATATCCTCGCTCGGGAAAAGGACGCACCAAGTCTGCTCACGATGTACCGGCCCAGGGCGCCCGTGGCGCCAAACACCGTTGCCGTGTGGCCTGCCGCGCGTTAGCATGCTGCGTCCGTCCGTCAGGGGCGTGCCGGGCGCGATCGTGCATACCGCCGAGGGAGGATCTAGCAAACGGAGACAAAGGTTAGCAATGGTGCTGCTTCTGCGCGCAGTTCTCCGGCGCCGAGTCCGTACCTTCCGCCCTGCACCCGGATGATGGGCTTGCCGGTGCGTGTGATTGTGACGTCGGAAATCGCGCGGCGCTGTTGCTGCTGCAGGACAGACCGGGCCATCTTCTGCGACGACCGCACGGCGGCGGCCGGGAGGGACGACATTGTGCGGAGGGGGGCAATCAAACGAGGAGTCGGGGCCGGAGGACGGTCAGGCGCGGTGGTTGCGTGTCAATTGGCTCGGTTGGCGAGCTGGCCCGGCGTCCGTTGATCTGGTCGGCTGTTGCGTTTTGCGTGGGTCGAAAATGAAGCAAAAGTAATGATCGGGATATCATTGGCGGATGTGCGGCGCAGCCGGCTGTGAGGTATCACGTGATATAGCACATGTATAGTACGTACTTGTACCTTTTCCTAGCGCCTGCCGGAGAATCGATTTTGCGGGTGGCGTCTATTAAACGGCAACTGCACTGGGACCAGGCTGCATTCGAGCCGCGTCTTTCGGAGGGGAGCTGCTGGCAGGGAAGGAGCTCTCCAGCCAACAGCAGTCAACATCTCCAACCTCACCGTCACCTCACCACCGACTTCCACCACCACCACCACAAAGCCACGGACGTGCTGCAACGCCCCGCGGCCTCGCACTCACTCCTTTCCCCCTTCCCATCTCCGACGGGCCGATCGCATTGAGCCTGCGTGCAGCCAAGATGAGCGCCGAGGCGTTGACCGACTTCCTCGACGAGCAGCGCGATGCAGCGCCGGCGGAGCTGCAGGGCGCGATCCTCGAGATCGAGAACCTGTGGGAGCGCAAGCTGTGGCACCAGCTGACGGAGGCGCTGCTGGTGGTGTTCAACGACGAGCAGAGCGAGGACCTGCGGCTGCCGTTCTTCAAGGTGTTTGTGCTCAAGTTTGCAGACAAGATCAACCAGCTCAAGTTTGTGGACCTGGCGCTGAAGGCGGCCGAGTCCTGCCAGGACGACAAGGAGCGGCTGGCGTTCCTCGAGTCGGTGGCCAAGCGCGTGGACCACGCGGACTCGCAGGACGCGCACGTGTTTGCGACGATTGAGGTGGCGCGGACGAAGCTGGCGCTGCGCGACTTTGACGCGGCGCGCAGCGACCTCGACCGGGCCGAGCGCGTGCTGGACACGTTTGACGCCGTGGAGAACATGGTGCACGCGGCGTTTTACGACACGAACGCGCTCTACTACCAGGCCAAGCTGGACTTTGCGCTCTACTACCGCAACGCGCTGCTGTATCTGGCGTGCGTCGACGTGGCGACGCTCGACGCCGACGACCGCCACGACCGCGCGTACAAGCTGAGCCTGGCGGCGCTCGTGTCGTCGAGCATCTACAACTTTGGCGAGCTGCTGCTGCACCCCATCCTCGACGCGCTGACGACCGAGGACGACGACGACGCCTGGCTGCGCGAGCTGCTGTTTGCCTTTAACCGCGGCGACCTGCGCGCCTACGAGCGGCTGTCGGCGCACATTGCCGGCAACCCGCTGCTCAACAAGCACAGCGGACACCTGCGCCAGAAGATCTACCTGGCGGCGCTGACCGAGGCCGTGTTCCGCCGGCCGCCACACCAGCGGTCGATGACGTTTGCCACGATTGCGCACGAGACAAACGTGCAGCCCGACGAGATCGAGCACCTCGTCATGAAGGCCCTGAGCCTGGGCCTGCTGCGCGGCACCATTGACCAGGTTGACGAGGTGGCGCACATCAACTGGGTGCAGCCCAAGGTGCTGGACATGAAGCAGATCGACAACATGCGCGCGCGGTTAGAAGAGTGGGGGTCGAGCGTCAACCAGCTGGGCAACTGGATCGAAAAGGTTGGCCAGGACGTGTGGGCAGCATGAGCGAGCGTTGTCGTGGGCCGGGGGTGTCAAAAGACATTATCCGCATGTCGAGGCGATGTTGGCAAGGCGGGTTGCGATTGCGTTGCACAAGTCGATCAGTCATGTATTTAGCAAAAAGACTTTCCAAATCACTACCCAGACTAACACAAGCAAGGCCCAGGCCTACGCTGGCCCTGTGCCTGGAAAATCCCAAACGCCAGTCTCGCCGTTCTTTTCCGTTCTTTCCCTTTTTCCTTTCACCAACATGATACATGATATGTACAGACTACGCCTGGTTCTCGGCCGGCTGGGCGAGGACCAGCACGGAGCCGACGAGCCAGGCCGGCCACCAGACGCACCAGAGCACGACGGCCGTGTACATGCCCCAGACGTCCCAGCCAAAGGCGGCCAGGCGCAGGGCCTCGGCGACGTCGAGCTTCCAGGCGGCGCAGCACGCGACGAGCACGGCGGGCGGGGAGACGAGGCTGAGCAGGAGCGTCGCGAGCCAGCGGCGGACGGCGCTGCGGGGCGCCGGGGCCATGAACGTCAGCGGGCTGGCGAGCAGGCCGACGAGGAAGGCGAGCGAAAAGTTGAGCGTGGCGAGCGAGGACAGGAACATGCCGAGCAGCAGCAGCGAAAAGGACTTGATGAGGTCGTACTGCTGCGCAGAGGGACGGTACCAGGCGGCCAGGACGCGCGCCGCCACGTGGGGGAGCGCGGCGTTGGCGACGGCAAAGCCGGCAAAGACGGGCGCCAAGAGCCACGCAGGCACGTGGTTGAACAGGTAGAGGGGCGCCACGCCGAGGGCGTGGCACAGCGCCACGGCCGCCAGGGGCAGGAAGAGGTCGCGCTCCTCGGGCCCGGGCGCGCTGTCCTGCTGCTCCGTGTCCTTTTTGTCGTCCCGCGCCGCCTGCGTCGTCGTCGTCGTCCTGTGCGGCGCCTGGCCGCTGCGCACCCACAGGGCAATGGCCATGATAGTAAAGTTGGCGGCCAGCAGCATGGCGCTGGGCAGGTAGGTGCCGATGCTGACAAAGCGCTCGCGGCTCATGAGCAGGTAGAAGAAGAAGCTCTGGTGCAGGTGCTCGAGCAGGTTGTTGAGGCTGCGAAAGGTGCCCTCGAGGATGCGGCCCATGGCCATCTCGTCGTGCTGCCAGCCGGCGACGACGAGGCCGCCGTCGGGCGCCACGGCCGTGGCCGTGTACGGCTGCAGCGTGATGGCGTCGACGTGGTAGGCCATAAAGGCGCTGTGCGCGCCCGTGGCGGCGCCGAGGCCCTGGCGCAGCATGCCGCGCAGCATCGTGCGCAGGCGGTCCGCGTAGCCGTCGTCGTGGCGCCACATGTCCTGCAGCGACACGCCGGTGCCCATCTGGCCGCCGGCAATGTTGACCACCGAGTTGATGAGGTCGAGGTTGGGCAGCTGGCCGTTGACGCCGTCGTACACAATGTGCACGGCCGTGAAGCGGCTGCTGCCGTTGCCGCCGTCGTCGGCCGCGTCCGCCTTTGTGTAGTCGAGCGCAATCGCGCCCTGCAGCGCGCCCGACTTGCGCGGCAGCGCGCTGACCGACCGGCTGTCGTGCGCGTCGTGGTACGCGTCGACCCAGGCCTGCGGGCCCGTCAGGCTGTCGGGCGGGAACAGAAACACAATGTCCTTGGACCACAGCGACCAGCGCCGGAAGTAGCGCGCCAGCGTCAGCGCCAGCGCCACGCCGTGCGGGTTGGGCACGTCGAGCACGCTGCGCCACGGGCTGACGAGCACCAGCGCCTCGGTGGCGTCGCCGCGCGGCGCCTGCAGGATGGCGTACAGGTTCTCGCCCGCGTGCGTCTCGCCGGCCGAGCGGTACGTGTAGTTCTGCCGGCCCACCTTGAGCCCGGCCGACGCCAGGATCGGCTCGAGCCGGTCGTTGATGGCCGTGTTGGCCTGCCCGAGCAGCGCGTTGACCTCGTGCTTGTAGGCGCGGAACACGTGCTGGTCGCTGCCGCCAAAGTACGTGTGAACCTGCCCCGGCAGCAGCGCGTTCTCCGAAATGTACGTGCGGCGCGAGTACGCGTCGAGCGGCAGCACCAGCAGCGACGCCACGCCCACCACGATGCACAGGAGGGACAGGTACGGCGGCAGCTTCAGGAGCCGCGGGTCGCGCCGGAGGCGGACGAGGGAGGCTGTGGCAGACGTCAGTGGGCGGCGCACGGTCGGCTGGAGCGTGGTGCAGGCTCACATATCAAACTCGGCATCGTTGGCGGCAGCACGGCGGTGTGGGCGTGCGCATGGCGGGCGAGGGGGCAAGGTGAAGCTTTGCCAGCTTTGATTTACGAGTAACGAGTAATATAGCGCGTTCGGCACGGCCCCTATTCGCGGGAGCCCCACATACTCGTAACTGGCAAGAACGGGTAGACGCATATCGCAATAGGCGTGCGACGACTCTCACGACACCCTTCACAATGCGTGTACGGCTGCTCCAAAAAAGTCCATTATCATTATTGTCGTTCTATTTCTTCGAGGCGCGGTCCAGCGCCCCGCGGCTATATATTAAATAAAGTAGAGCAAGGGGACGTCGAGTCGGAGAAGAGCGAGAATGAACGCGGAGCAGACACGCGCCCTCCAGCTATCCAAGAGAGCTTGCCTCTGCCCGAAGCTTCTGGGCACGTCTAGAACAGAGTCGTCGAAAAGAAAAGGGCGAAAAGAACACGGCCTGGCGCGGTGTCCCAAAACAAGCACAGGACTCCTTTTGTGAAAAGCTCCCGTACAAGACGGTGTGCGAGAGTAGACGGCAAGACCACACCCGCTCAAGGCCCCAGCCGCTGCGTCGAGCCGACCAGGCCGATGGCCGGCGCGGCACCCGACGCACTGCTCGAGACGGTCGGCAGCACGCCGAAGCGGCCGTACGTCTTCTGGTCGACGCTGACGTAGTGCGGCACGCGCGCCAGCAGGTTCAGGCGGGCTTCGATCCAGCGGAGGGCCGGCTCGGGCGGCGACAAGAACTTGAGATAGCCGAGGCCGCACAGGTAGCCCACGCCGAGGCCCGCCAGGTGGCCGGGCAGGCTGGTGTTGGGAACGAAGACGGCAATCACAAAGACAAAGAAGAGCGGCGTCGCCCAGGTCGGCACGGGCACGGACGCGATGAGCAGCGACGGGTTGGTGCGGTACGTGCGGATGGCCTCGACGCCGAGGAGCAGGAACACCCAGACGCTGGCGCCCATGACGGGCGTGTCGAGGCGGAAGATGCGCTCAAAAAAGACGTAGATGAGCGCCGGCAGTGTGGAGAAGGCTGCAACGAAGAAAAAAAAAAGAGAAAAAAAGTCAGCACTGTCGGTTCCGCAGCCACGCCAGGAGGGAAATACGCACGTCCAAAGAACAGCGCCAGGGTCGTAATCGTGCCGTGCCCGCACTCGAATCGGTCGAGCAGCTGGACCAGGGCGCACAGGTTGGCCACGAGGTGCAACAGGTTGAGGTGGATCAGCGGAAACGTATTCGTGCGGTACACTAAATAGACAGTCAGCAGCCAGAGCCGGCCAGGCGGACAGGGGAGCCGCCACGTACAGGTCGCGAGGGACAGCTTGGACGGGACGAGGCTGCCCCAGGCCCGCAGGTCCCAGAACGGCAGCCAGTCCGCGAGGTAGAGCGTCACAGCCAGACCGCACACGACGCGCGTAAACAGCGGCAGCCGCGCGAGGTACGACCGCGTGGACCGCGCGGGGTTGAAGGCCGGAGCGCCCGAGGCGCCGGACGCACTGCTGCTGCTGCTGCTGCCGCGGGCCGTCCAGAGATCCGCGATGCCCGACCGCCTTGGCTGGGGCGACGTGGGAGGCATTGCGAGGGGTGGAGAGGGGCGAGAAGGGGGGAGGGCCGGCAGACAGGATCGCTTCGGAAAGGGCCGGCGTGCAGCGAGACTCGCGGTGAGCAGGGCCAGAATGTGCGCTCTGTCCGTGCTGAGCGGAGGAACAGGCGCGCGGCAGGCGCGGCGTCGAGCAGAGGCCGGGGCGAGGCCTGGCCGGGGGTCGAATCCGAGGGTTGGCGGCAGAAGAGACGCTCAAAACGGGCGGCGCCCTGTCGTGTGCTTTCGGCACAGAAGTCTTCTGTCGCGGTCGTCTTTTTCGATTCGTCAGCGGCGCTGGGGTCGGTGGGCAGCAGCGGGCGTCGTCCCGAGGCGTTGTGTCGGGGCCAGATGCAAAAAGATGCCTCGTGCCTCTGCGGACAATTTGGTGGGAAAGGGGACTGCCAAAGATGCAGCTGCCAGATTGCACGCTAGCGTTGGAGCGTGGTCCACTGACGTCGGGGTAAAGCATGACATAGAACGTGACCAACCCGAGCGACAAAATCAGAACAACCCGCCGCATGTTGATTGGCTCTTCTACTGTGAGTCCCATGGAAGGTGCATCCGCTGGGTCACGGAAGGCGCGACGGCAAAGGGGATACTGCAAACAGCTGCCATCTTGATCAACTCTAGCATCCGCTCCCACTTTTCCAAGACTGGCGAACGAGCGCCGAAGCAATGCACCCAATATAATAAAAAAAATAAACCGGATATATAAAATGTAGCTCGTGTTATACGTCGCTGGTATGCGACATCTGTCCACCGACCGCCCAGTATGAATCCTAAACCAAAACAGATCAAAACAAGAGAAAAAGTAAAGGCAACAAAAACATTGCTTTCCCCCTTTGTCGTTACATCTTCAAATTCCTGGAATCGGTTTCTGATTTTTTTTTGGTGTTTGTGGTATTTTTGTTTCTTTCCATGGTCGCTTATTTGCTGGCGCTGTTCTTGGCCATGGTGTTCAGGGCGCTGCCGTTCTTGAACCAGTCAATCTGGCTCTCGTTGAAGGTGTGCGCCAGGGGAATGTCAAAGGCAGGAGAGCCGTCCTTGGGGTGCACGCGCAGCGTCAGGGGCTTGCCGACAGCCAGCTCGGTGCTCAGGACATCGACCTAGAAGAGCCGGGTTAGCTACATGTTCGGATTTTCCTTACTTGTCAGAGGAGTATCATCAACTTACGCGGTCGTCGGGGTTGATCTTGTCGTAGTCGGCGGGGTCGACAAAGGTCAGGGGAAGCATGCCCTGCTTCTTCAGGTTGGTCTCGTGGATACGGGCGAAAGAGCGGACGATGATGGCCAGGCCGCCCAGGTGGCGGGGCTCCAGAGCAGCGTGCTCGCGCGACGAGCCCTCGCCGTAGTTCCAGTCACCAATGACGACCCACTGCAGGCCCTTGGCCTTGTAGTCGCGGGCGACGTCAGGGACACCGCCGTACTCGCCAGTGGTCTGGTTAAGGACCTTGTTGATCTCGCCGTTCGCAGCGTTGGTGGCACCAATCAGCATGTTGTTGGAAATGTTGTCGAGGTGGCCACGGTACTTCAGCCACGGGCCGGCCATGGAAATGTGGTCAGTGGTGGTCTTGCCCTTGCACTTGATCAGGATGGGCAGGTTGGTGGCGTCCTTGCCGTCCCAAGGCTTGAAAGGCGACAGGACCTGGAGACGGTCGGAAGTGGGCGAAACCTGAACCTGGACCGTCGAGCGGTCGGCAGGGGGGGCCTGGTAGGTGTCCTCGCCAGGGTCGTAGCCGAGAAGGGGCAGACCGTTGGTCTCCTCCGGGGGCGTCAGCATGAACTCGTTGCCGTCCTTGTCCTTAAGGGTGTCGGTCAGGGGGTTGAAGTGCAGAGAGCCGGCAATGGTCAAGGCGACGACCAGGTCGGGGGAGGTGACGAAAGCGTGGGTGGCGGGGTTGCCGTCGTTGCGGCCCGTGAAGTTGCGGTTGTACGACGAAACGATAGAGTTGGGGGTGCCCTTGGGGACGTCCTGGCGGTCCCACTGGCCAATGCAAGGGCCGCAGGCGTTGGCCAGAACCATGCCGCCAAACTCCTCAAACGTCTGGAGCTGGCCGTCACGGGCAATGGTGGCGCGAATCTGCTCAGAGCCGGGGGTGACGGTGAAGATGGCCTTGGCCTTGATGCCGTGGTTCATGGCGTCACGGGCGATGTGGGCAGCGCGGGTCATGTCCTCGTACGACGAGTTGGTGCACGAGCCGATGAGACCGACCTTGACCTCCTCGGGCCAGCCGTTGGCCTTGACAGCCTCGCTGAGCTTGGAGATGGGCGTGGCCAGATCGGGCGTGAAGGGACCGTTGATGTGGGGCTCGAGGGTGTTCAGATCGATGTCAATGATCTGGTCGTACTCGGCGCCCTCGTCGGCGCGGAGGCCGTTGCCGTAGGCGCGGGCAAAGTCGCCAATGTCCTTGCGCTTGGTGGCGGCGAGGTAGTCGTACATGCGGTCGTTGAAGGGGAACAGCGAGGTGGTGGCGCCAATCTCGGCACCCATGTTGCAGATGGTGGCCATGCCCGTGCAGCTGAAAGTCTCGGTACCAGGGCCTGCAGAGGTTAGATAAGAAGAGGAAAAGAAAAATAGGGAAATAGGAGAGGAAAAAAAGAAAAAAGCAACATACCCTTGTACTCAACAATGGCTCCAGTTCCGCCCTTGACAGTGAGAATGCCGGCAACCTTGAGGATGATGTCTGAAAATAAGTTAGCGAAGCTGTTCCAGATTCAAGTACCAATTGAGGCCACAAAAAAACGACTCACCCTTTGCAGACGTCCAGCCGCTCATCTTGCCCGTCAGGTTGACACCAATGACCTTGGGAGCCTTGAGCTCCCAGGGCAGGCCAGCCATGACATCGACGGCATCGGCACCGCCGACACCGATGGTGCACATGCCGAGACCGCCGGCGTTGGGGGTGTGGGAGTCGGTGCCGATCAGCAGGCCGCCGGGGAAAGCGTAGTTCTCGAGAATGATCTGGTGGATGATGCCAGAGCCGGGCTTCCAGAAACCAATGTTGTACTTGGCGCAGGCAGAGGCCAGGAAGTCGTAGACCTCCTTGTTGATGCCAATGGCGCGGGCCAGATCCTTGGGGCCGCCCACCTGGGCCTCAATCAGATGGTCACAGTGGACGGTGGCGGGGTTGGCCACGGAGGGCATGCCGGCGGACATGAACTGCAGGATGGCCATCTGGGCCGTGGCGTCCTGGCACGCCACGCGGTCAGGGCGCAGCTTGAGGTACGACACGCCGCGCTCAATGTCCTGGCCGTGCGGGTCGTCCAAGTGGGAGTACAGGATCTTCTCGGCGTAGCTCAGAGGGCGGTTGAGACGGGCGCGGACGATTTCCAGGGTCTCGGCCATCTTCTTGTAGTTGATAAAGGTGTCCTTCTCCCAGATGTTCTGGTGGACCTGCAGGGTGCAAAAATGCGAGTTAGCCAACGAAGAAACAATGTGGCACAAGCTGCCGCTGCTGCCGTGCATCGTGAATCGTGCATCATGCGTCGTGCATCTTGTTTGGGCCGTGGCCCGGTGAGCGAATCTCGGGCAAAACATACCTTGCGGTCGAGCGGGCTGTCGGAGACAGTGGCCATGGTGCGGCGGGCCGCGAGGCCGGAGAGGCCCGCATGTCTCCGGGCGGCCTTGCCCAGGAGCTGGCGAGATGCCAACATTGTGGATGCGTGTGGATGTGTCGTCAAACTATCGCCAAAGTCTCACTCAATCTCTATCTGGGCCGTGAGGCTCAAGACAGAGGGGGGATATGAGGGAGATAAGAGGAAAGCGAGGGCTGGGCAAGCAGCACGAATTGGATAGAGGGGAGAGGTAAGAAGGACGAATTGCGCTCACGGGAAAGGAGGGAGAGCAGGAAAGAAAAAGGAACCGGGGAAAAAAGGAGAGAAAGAAGAAAGAAGTGTGGGAAGGCGAAAAAATAGAACGGGAGGAAATAATAGGAAGCGAAAGTGCGGGAGTTGGCGGGGGGGGGGGGTAAGGAAGGAGCGATCAGTATGGGAGGCGTGCACTAAAACACGCAGATAAACAGATGAGGGACGCAGCGGCCACTCGGCTTTTCCTGGCTACAGAAAAAGCGATCAGGCTCTGGGCCCCCGCCGGGAGGCGCTCGCTCCTCGGCTATGACGACAAACGAACAAGGCGGGCAAGCGGACGAATCAGCGCAATTGGATTATTGTTGCAGGGCAGGGTGGAGCTGGCCACTGGCCACTGGCGTGGGAACGTCACAAGCCTGCGGTTCGAGGATCGCGCCTGCTCGTAATTACTCCAGAACTGCAGTTTGCGCCTTCCTTGCCCGTGCCACCAGCAATTGGCCGAGGAAGTTGCAATGGCGCAGGAAGGAAAATGCAAAGCACGGGCAAGAGACGACAAGCAGAGCAGCTGCTGTAAGCAGCCCTTTCCACCGGACGAGGCCCGACGCAGCAGCGCAATTTTCTTTTTTTTTTTTCTTTTTCAAAATGTGTGTGCAGGCACATGACCATCCAGGGGCATTCAATGTCGGTTGGGGAATGCTGCGGTGGAGGAGCGGGCTTACGAAGTATTTACGACCAGCCGGCGCAGGAGTGACCCACCAACACCCGGCTACCGAACGACGGCAGTAGCTACTCGTACAGTGGGGGACGTCGCTGTGAAACAACACGATATATTGAGTTAATACCGGTTTGGCCAAACAGACGACACGCAAAGAAACATAACGCATGCGTGGTCGTCAATGGAAGAACGGAACAAGGACGACGGAGACGGCAGGCACGAGGAGATCAGAGGAGGCGCCGCTCGGCCACGGCCAGGAAAACTGCACTGCGCGAGACGGAGTCAGCACCGAATTGACGCAGATGCATGATAAAGCAGAGGCTACGATTCGCTGGAGGGCCCAGACGGCGCCAGGCGTCACCGATGCACACCATGCTCTGGTGTACGAGTGAGTATTGCTTCGTACACGCTGTCGGCTAGAACAACAGCAAGCTCCAGCCGAGCAAAATGCCTCAAGGGAAGGGCAGCCGCCAGGCCAGTTGTCCCGGCAATGCTCTCCCGAAACGCGACGGCCGGTGAAGAAATTTTGGCGGCAAGCCGAAGCATCGTGCGAGTACGCAGACGCACAATGTCATGCTCCAACGTTTGTGGTTGTGTGTGCCACTGCCACTGCTGCCAACTGCCACCAGCGGTGCCACAGCGGACGCCAGGCGCCATAGCTCCTTTTTCGCACCCCCTCCCCACAGTGCCTCGCCCGCCAGTCAACGCTGCGAAAACCATCGTTTTCCGCCTGTTTTGTTTGGTCTGGAGACCAGTTTGGGTGGGGATTCTTGGTGGCCATTTCTTGGTGCTGCTTTGGTCGGTTTTTTCCCCCTACTAAACTCTGCAGTTTTGGTGGGCTCTTTAGGGGTGTGGGCGCTGGAAGCAGCCGGCCAGCTCGGCAGCCACACGGCTTTCCGAGTAAATACGAAGTCGTGCCGCGCTGGCTCCGATCGTCCGAACGCGGCATCACGGCCAAAATTTCGCTGTCCAGTTTTCGTCTCGCGTCCACGGTCTGGCCGACCGGGCTGTTCGTTTCGAGGCGTCCAGGCGCAGCTGCAGGGAAAGGCAGGTTCCGGACGCCCTACTGCGACGGCCGTGCCTGCTTTGCAAAGTTCCTGAAAACCGAGCCGTAAAGTGTGGCACGTGACTCAACAAGTACGTACATACTCGTATCCTAGTAGTACAAGGTGTCGAGTAATCAGATCTCCGATGTGCTGACTGGCTGGACGCAGTGGGGAACAGTTAAAAATCTTGTGGGTCCCGATAATACATCTTGTTATCGATAAAAAAGATAAGAAAATCTTTGGGGATCCCACAGCCTTCTCGTTCCCACAGACGACATCCAACGTCGAACCAAGAGGCCAATCTGCAGCCCCGCGACGCATCCACAATGGGTATCACAAACAAAAAGACTCTTACAAAGACACGGCGGAAGACAAGGTAGGATATGCCGGCATGCCTCTCTCTTGCTTTCTCACGCCCTTCTCTAACCTCGCAGGGACGTCGACGAGATCGCCAACGACCTGCTGTCGCCAGCCCACCTCGACCGCTACAAGGCCACCAAGGCGTCGGAGGACCTGCCCGGCCTGGGCCGCCACTACTGTATTGCCTGCTCCAAGTGGTTCGAGTCGGAGTTTGCCCTCACCAAACACCAGATCGCCAAGCCGCACAAGCGCCGGCTCAAGCAGCTCGCCGAGGGCGCCTATACGCAGCGCGAGGCCGAGGCGGCCGCGGGCCTGCACACGGACAACGGCCCGCAGACAAAGATCTTCTCCAAGCCTCTCTCAGTGAGCACGACCGGCAGCACGGCGGGCGGCACCGATCGCCCGGCACCACCGACAATGACAATGACGACGGGCGACGCCGCCATGTCGTGAGGGCCGGGCCCTGCCAAACCGGAAAAGACAGAGAAGTCGGAAAACACAGGATTTCTTTTCTATGGATCCGGGACCATCATGCCCGGGGGGCAAAACTGCAACATGCTGCTCTGCAGCCGGGCCGGATATTCTTTGGCCAAACAAGGAGAGGGTGTTAATGCCTTGCGGTGCATGCATCCCTAGCCACAGGACGTCGCAGAGCACAGAGTGCTCTCTCAAAGGATGGGATTGGCGTTAACGGAAGAACCTAGCGATTCGCGGAGACGGTGTACCTGCAAATTACCCAAGGCGAATGCCAGATATGAGCATGTTTATGATTTACGGACTCAAAAAGCTGGTTTCTTCTGTTTTCGATGAAATGGCAATATGAAAAGAAGTCGAGATGTGAAAGCTGTGAACCAGGACCCGTACGTGTGCGCAGTCCTCCTTCATGGATTTGTGCAATCTTGTCGACAGAACCATTCGTGGCAATTTGTCCTCAGCAACAACAGTAGAAGCACATTACCGCCGCATGTCCATACTCGTTCTGGCTCCGTCTAAGCTGGGTCGCAGGGAGCTGCCTGTGAAGAAAAAGGTTAGCCTTGTTTATATTACCGAACCGTTGGACATGTAGGTGTAGACATACTGCTACTGCGGCGCCGCCGGGCGCGGATATCGGCCGGGTCGCTGGGGTGAAGACCAGTTGTTTTCGCAAAGAGGTTCAAAATGTCGGTAAGCGAGACAACGCCCGTCAGCCGGCCCGACAAATGAGCACCCGGAAGAGCAGCCGCTGGCACGGAAGTGAACCCGGGCACGCTCCCACTGCCGCCAGGAACAGGGATGGGCGACTGCGGCCCGGCCGACGTGGACGTTACGGCAGGCGTGAGAACGACCGACTCCCGGCGTGCGTGGCCACGCGCAGCGCTCTCGCCATTGCCGTTGGTCGTGGCTGGGTTTCCCGGGATTCCAGCACCGCTTGGGGTCCTCAAATGGCCAGGGCCAGCAGGCGAGGTACCGCTGCTACCGGGCGCCGAGGACACAGGCTGAACAGGAGAGAGGAGGGGTGTTTGGGGTGCCGATGTAGACGGAGAGGGCGCATCGACAACCCACATCCGGTGCGAGCGGGTGGCCACCAGCTTGGCTACCGTGTGGGCGAGGGTCGAGTACGAGCTGACATGGAAGACGGGGAAAGAGTCGCGGCCTTCCTCGACGCCGCGCTCTGAAAGAATGACAGAGATAAAATGCATGCATGAGGACTGGAGCAGAGGGAAACTCGTGACAGACGTGAGGTGCTGGACGTCTCTTGTCGAGATGTTGCCGACGACATTCAGCCCGTTGTCGACGACGGCAACGGACGTCAAGCCTTCGCTGTTCATCAGCAGCAGGGCGTCTGAGAGCGGGCGGTCGGCGCTGTTGTGAACAAACGTGTTAATACCCGCCGTCTTGCGTGCCCAACTCGCCAGCCTGCACTTACTTGATGGCAATGATGTCCTTGGAGCCCAGCTGCAGGTCTCGCAGGGTCGCGGCGTAGAGCCGGTCAATCTGCGGGAAATTGACGGCCTCGTTCCAGAAGAACTGGATCAGGTGCAGCTGGCTCAGAACGCCCACGACTTCTGTTGCATTGGCGTTGGTGACCACGACGCGGCGAGCACCGCTGCCAAACACCTCGATCGCGCGGACCAGACCGTCGTTGTACGACAAGACAGCCATCGGCTCCTTGTGGCAGATGGGCAGAACGTCGCGCACGGGAATGGCGACACGATCCTGCGCCCGCTGTGCGATGCTTTGGCACGCGGCGACCTGCCCCGGATCAGGCTTGGCCATGCCAATGACTACCAAGAGGTACGCATTGAGGTCGCTGTAATCAAATGTTGACACGGCCATCTTGTCCTGAGGGCTGTGGCGAAGAAGCACAGCACCTGCGGTGTTGTTGCCCCGGAGAAGGGTCTGTGGCAGTCAGCACAAAACGTCTCGGCCGCATTCGATCTTGTCCATCTTGTCCATCTTCTCCAAGCTCGGCCGCGCCTAGACACACTCACCTTTGTGCAATCCTCGACGCTCGTATCCAAGTTGGCCCACCTCACGTCCTCCTCCAGAACGAGCTCGCCGAGGGAGATGTCGTGCCAGTCCCGCCCAGCAAAGCGCGGGTGCGGCTGCCGCTGGGGCGGCGGGTGGTTCACCAGGCCCTGGACCTGGTGCGAGAGCGACGGCTGCCGCAGAGAGCGAGGCGAAGGCGGCGGGTTCCGCAGATTCTCTGCGAAGCTGTGGCGGTGGGATGACGAGGACTGCCGGAGACTTGTCCGGGAGGGCGACCGTTCCGACACAGTAGAAGCCGGGGCGCCGACGGGAGCGAGATTGGAGGCGGAGCCCGAGCTGCTGCCTGCGGCAGCGCTGTCCCCGCCGCGCTCGGCGGTCGGCGGCGTAGCCGAGTTCATGTCTGTCTGATGAAATGGCGTTGCTGTGTCTCCAGCGATCTCCAAATGCTGTGCGAAGGTTGTTTGTGACGTCGAACAATGGGGCTGCTGCTGCAGGTCGTCAATCGCAGGGGACTGGTGCTCTGTCTTGGCTGGGCAGACGCCGACTCTACCAAGCTGGTGTTAAATACTTATATGCCTTTTATCCACGAGAGAAAGCAAGGAGAAGGACGCAAAGTCTCGTGGTCCACAGAATGTCTCTTGGAAGCAACAAAGGAGCTGGAAGAGACGGCAGCAGCGAGGCAATGCTAGTGGAGAGCTAGCACCCCGGCTGTTAATGACTGCGGCAGAGGTAGCCGGCGACGCCAAGCGGAGGAAATGGCACCACTTTGTCGGTGCGCATAAAACGCTGGTGAATGCGATGCTCTATGAGGTCTTCTGTGCGTGCTCGTAGGCGATGCAGGAGGACAGGGAAGAGCCAATACGAGTAGAGGGTGGAGAATGAGGAAAGAGCAACAGCGTGACTTCCTTGCCGGACTTTCGAGACGCGGGGCAGGAGCAGTGAAGCTAATTGGCTAGCCCCAAACGGTCGACAGTTCTGGGCTGAAAGATTACTCGTACATATGGTAAGACTTATCCTTGTTGCTTGTCTCGTAATATGCGACAGAAACCACCAAAGGAACATGCAGGTGAATGGCTGGAAAGTGCTTCAAATGGAACATCCATTCAACCTGCGCTTGCCTGAGTGGCGTCGGACAGACAACCGCAGCTTCCATTTTCGCCACTGCAACCTGCTGTCTGCAATCACCAGAGGGAGGCGCGACCGAAGGGATATCTGCCAAGGCGCGTCCATCGCTCCTGCTGGACGGGGCCTGGCCCGCACCACGCTGTAAAAAATTTCGGCCGCACCTCGCAGGCGCGCAAAACCCAAACAAAACTAACTGTATTATTACAGGGGGTCGCTGTTGTTGCCGTACATATCTTATCGCCAACGCGCCTTCCAGGTACGCGAAAACACCAACATCAACAGACATGACGCAGCCTGTAATAGTAGTTTATGGCTGTGCCTTCCATTCGAGGCTGCATGCGTGCCCAAGACGAAAACAGAAAGCGGCACGAGGGAAACGGCAACCGCGTTAGGAGGGGCGCATGTCCTTGTCGCAACAAGACACAATGGTACTCGTACACAAAGTAAGATGGGATATATGGCGTGTATTCAGCCCTCAGTATCTTGAGAGCATCCAAGAGAATATTAATAAGATACGATATTACGAGTATATGTATTCTAGACCAGCTTTTGCCGCCAATTCTGTCTGGCTGTTGTATCGATTTGCCCACCAGCGGCCGCATAGCGCCTTCCTTGCCTGTCGAGTCGCTCCTTCTGCCCCGCTCTGCACGCTACAATTTTTTGTTTCTGTCCCCCCTTCAGTATTTTCTCTTGCCTGCTTCACGACTCTCTCCCAGCACACCACCCTCGCCGACCGCAATCAACACCGCGTCTGTCCTGCACGGTCGCGGCTCTCACGAACCCTTTGACGCACACCGTCCAGCGCGTCCCACCGCCTGGTATTTCGGGCTCCTACCGCAACACGAGGGCGAAAACAGCCGTGTTGACCCCCGCCTCCTCGCGTTTCGCAGACCCAAAACTGCCTTCTCCATCGCCAACGGGCTTCGCTGCCTGCTTCTGTGTTTGCGCCCCCTGCACGTCTCGATCTCCCCATCGTGTCGCCTTGCCTCGCCATGTCTCAGCTCCCGCCTGAGCTCGGTGTCGAGCTGTCCCAGCTCCTGCAGGCGCTGCAGTCTGCCGACAACGCGATCCGGTCACAGGCCGAGGAACACCTCCAGAACAGCTGGACCGTCCCGCGCCCGGACGTGCTCCTGATGGGCCTCGCCGAGCAGATCGGCAGCCCGGCGACGAACAGTGTGCGTGGACTTCTTGTTGCCCCGCGGGGGACCCGCCCGCCGTGCACGCCGCGTCGAGGCTGAATGCGGCGGTCCCTGTCCCGGGCCGGACGCGCCTTGCCAGGCCCTTTTTTTTCTGGTTTTCTTTTTTTTCCTCTCCTTGTTGGCTGTCCGAGTCTAACGAGCCTGTCTACAACAGTTCCGCTCTTTTGCGGCCGTCATCTTTCGGAGAATCGCGTCCAAGACGCGCAAGAATGAGCAGGGCGACTCCGTCGAGATCTTCATCGCGCTGCCTAATGCGCAGTCGCAGGTCATCCGCCAGAAGCTGCTCGAGGTGCTCGCGGCCGAGACGGACCGCAGCGTCCGCAACAAGATCAGTGACGCGATCGCCGAGGTCGCAAGACAGTATACGGAAAACGGTACGCTTCTCTCGGCGCCTGCCTATTATGCAGTGCGCGTTTGGGACTTGCACAGTGACAACTGCTGACGCGTACTGTTTGTAGACCAGCCGTGGACGGAGCTTCTGCAGATCCTCTTCGAGATGAGCATGGCGCCCGACGCCGGCAAGCGCGAAACGGCCTACCGCGTGTTCACGGCAACCCCCGGCATCATCGAGAAGACCCACGAGGATGCTGTCGCCGAGGCTTTCTCCCGTGGCTTCAAGGACGAGTCCGTCGCTGTCCGGATCGCTGCCATGGAGGCCTTTGCGTCTTTCTTCCGCGGGCTCAAGAAGAAGAGCCAGCCCAAGTTTTTCGGCCTTCTCCCGGAGATGCTCAACGTCCTGCCGCCAATCAAGGACTCCCACGACTCCGACGACCTCGGCAACGCACTCATCTCGCTCATCGACCTGGCCGGCACATCGCCCAAAATGTTCCGCCCCGTCTTCAACGTCCTCGTCAAGTTCAGCGTCTCGGTCATCCAGGACAAGGAGTTCACAGACACTTGCCGCCAGAACGCGCTGGAGCTCATGGCCACGTTTGCCGACTACTCGCCGTCGATGTGCAAGAAGGACGAGACATACACAAATGACATGATCACCCAGTGTCTCAGCCTGATGACGGACCTCGGAGAAGACGACGACGATGCCGCCGAGTGGCTCGCCGCCGACGACCTCGACCAGGAAGAGAACGATTCCAACCACGTCGCTGGCGAGCAGTGCATGGACCGCCTGGCCAACAAGCTTGGCGGCGCTGTGATTCTGGCTCCGACGTTCAGCTGGCTGCCGCGCATGATCGGCTCGACCGCCTGGCGGGACCGCCACGCGGCCCTGATGGCCATTTCCGCCATCTCCGAGGGCTGCCGCGACCTCATGCTCGGCGAGCTGCAGCAGGTGCTGAACCTTGTTGTGCCCGCCCTCAAGGACCCGCACCCGCGTGTCCGCTGGGCCGGCTGCAACGCCCTCGGCCAGATGAGCACCGACTTTGCGCCGACCATGCAGCGCGAGTACTACGACATTGTTCTCAAGACGATTATCCCCGTGCTCGATTCGCCCGAGGCCCGTGTCAAGTCGCACGCCGCTGCTGCGCTCGTCAACTTTTGCGAGGAGGCCGAGAAGAGCGTTCTCGAGCCCTACCTCGACGACCTCCTGAGCCACCTGTTCAACCTCTTGCAAAGCGACAAGCGCTATGTCCAGGAGCAGGCCCTCTCGACGATCGCCACCATTGCCGATGCCGCCGAGCAGGCCTTTGGCAAGTACTACGACACCCTCATGCCCCTTTTGGTCAACGTGCTGCGCCGGGAAACGGAAAAGGAGTACCGCCTGCTCCGCGCCAAGGCCATGGAGTGCGCTACTCTGATTGCCCTGGCCGTCGGCAAGGAGCGTCTTGGCAACGACGCTCTTGAGCTTGTGCAGCTTCTTGCCAACATCCAGAACGGGCTGACAGACGCCGACGATCCGCAGGCCCAGTACCTCATGCACTCCTGGGGCCGCATGTGCCGTGTCATGGGCGCCGACTTTATGCCCTTTTTGCCGACGGTCATGCCGCCACTACTGGTGCTGGCGAGCGCCAAGGCCGACATCCAACTTTTCGACGACGAGGAGCAGGCCGACCAGCTGCAGCAAGAAGACGGCTGGGAGCTGCTGCGCCTCAAGGGCAAGATGATTGGCATCAAGACAAGCAGCATGGACGACAAGCACATGGCGATTGAGCTCCTTGTTGTGTACGCCCAGGTGCTTGAGGGTGCCTTTGCTCCCTATGTCAGCGAGATCATGAAGGAGATTGCGCTGCCGGGCCTGGCCTTCTTCTTCCACGACCCCGTGCGCTTTGTGTCGGCCCGCCTTGTGCCGCAGCTGCTGAACTCGTACAAAAAGGCGTTTGGCTCGCAGTCAAACGAGATGACGCTTCTGTGGAACGGCACCGTCGACAAGCTTCTCGAGGTTCTCACGGCGGAGCCCGCCATTGACACCCTGGCCGAGATGTACCAGTGCTTCTATGAGTCGGTTGAGGTCCTCGGCCGGGCGTGCCTGACGGCAGACCATATGAACAAGTTCATCGACTCGGTCCAGTCCACGCTGGAGGACTATCGCGACCGCGTGGTGCAGCGCGAGGAGGACAAGCGGACGGCGACCGCCGAGGATGCCGAAGACGAGGACGAAGACCTGTTGCTGGCCCTCGAGGACGACCAGACGCTGCTGTCCGACATGAGCAAGGCGTTCCACGTGGTGTTCAAGTACCACGGTTCCGACTTTTTGCGGCCATGGGAGCGGCTCATGTCTGCGTACGAGACATTCCTCAAGTCTGACGACCCGAGCCAGCGGCAGTGGGGCCTGTGCATCATGGACGATGTCGTCGAGTACTGCGGCGCTAACAGCATCCACTACGCCAACTACATCACACAGCCCCTGCTCGATGGCTGCAAGGACCCTTCTCCGGCTATCCGCCAGGCTGCTGCTTATGGTATCGGCGTGGCGGCACACCGTGGTGGCGAGGCGTGGGCGCCGTTCCTGGGCGGCTGCGTGCCCTTTTTGTTCCAGGCCACCGTGGTGCCTGACGCACGGAACGAAGACAATGTCTACGCGACAGAAAACGCATGCGCGGCCATTGCCAAGATCCTGCACTTTAATGCTGGCGCTGTCCAGAACATTGACGCCGTGGTCACACAGTGGGTCAGCACTCTGCCCGTTGTGAATGACGAGGAGGCAGCCCCCTACGCTTACGCCTACCTCACGGAGCTCATCACCAAGTAAGTTGCCCTGCAGATGGGTTGTTGTTGTTGTTGTTGTTTTCTTTGTTTCTTCGGTATATCTAACATGCTTCTGCAGGCGTCACCCGGCTGTCATGACTCAGACCGACAAGGTCTTTACGTTTATTGCACAGGGCCTTGGCGCCGATGTACTGCGCGGCGATACAGCGAAGCGCGTGGTGGAGGCGACCAAGGTGATGCTCGCCGAATCCGGCCTCAACGCTACGCCGCTGCTGCAGCAGTTCCCGCAGGAACTGCAGCAGACCATCAGCGCATACTTTACGTAGGGATGTTTAAAGAATGACAATGGGAAAAAAGGATACCACGGCGGCGGAGGATGCTGGGGGGGGGCATGACGGATGCCGGCGATGCCAGAAACATTTGGCGCGCGCGGACATAATGATGCATAGATTCACTCCGATCTTTTATCCACGTTGACTTTTTGGTTTTCGGTTTTTTTTCTTGTTTTATCGTTTTGGCCTCCTATCGAGTATTTTCATATCTTGTTCTTGTGTCTTTATTTTGGGGCGAAGCCTTTGGTGCATAGGAATCAGCAGCTTCGATGTATCTCTTGAATTTGTACGCGGTATTTTGTTTGATTACTTGCTGGCCTTTCTTTGGTACAGAGCGGGCTTGCTAGAAAACCGTCTTTTCTTCGTCTTGACCGTTGGAAGCTTATTGTTTAACGAATATTATACCAGGAAAACAAAAGTTGCCAGTTTGCAGCCCTTGCATGCGCGGCAGGAGCATCCAACAAATCCCAGTGGACGGAGTAGGCGCCGGCCAGGAGCCACGTCCGCGCCTTCCCCTCAACCACAAGGAGAACTGTTTTTCCAACACCGCGAAACAGGTATTCTCGCCACGCGCCATTCGCCCCCCAGGACGCCGCTCAGGGACTTGTTGAAAGTACGGAAAAGACTGGGCCCGAAGCGTTGCAGAGGGGGAAGGTGCAACGGCTCATAGAAGGAAGGAAAAAGGTGCAAAAGCTCCGGATGCGACTACGTTGGCAATTAGCGGGGCCCACTGCCGCTCCAGGGAGACTCAACCAGCCAGTCCCAGCCCCCGGGTGGCTCTCCGGCTCGGCCAGGCATTGCTTGTGCTCTGTATATGTATGTATTCTCTCCATGTCTTAAACGGATTGCTGCAAAGTCATGGCAGGCTCCTGCAGCTTCACATTCCTTTCGTTTCTTGCTGGCCGGCCCTTTGTGAGCAAAGTGCTCTTTCCTGCGTATCTCTATCTTTCTTGTCTGCTCCTTCCGCCTAATATTGGGCAACTGGGTTCGTATGGCAAGAGCAACCGACGACACGTACGTTTTCTTTTCTCGGGCTACCATCATCACCCTTGGCCGCGTGAGCTCATACAGGTCAAGCTGGTTTCGTAAAGATTGCGCCAGGCCGTGCGGTGAAGTGTTGGCCCATTCCATTGGGAACGAACCATACGAGGAGGACGGCGCTCCTCGCCGCTACGGAGTAGCCCCCCTCGCTCGTGCTTTCCATTTCCCTCGACCCCACTACTCCATCAAGTCCCGTACCATCAACCGCCATTGCGCCTTCCGCAAAGCGCATTGGTGCGCTTCGTTTTCTCCTTCCCTCGACGTGCGTCGTTCTTTCCTTCACACACACACAAGGCAGCCAGCAGGACGCAGTCGCCACAGATTGCCCATCCGCCTTTGCAGCATCATCTTGACACCTTGCGTCTCTTCTCCATTTGCACGCCCGTCTCTCCGCCCGCCAACGCGGCCAAACTCGTCCGACACCGACCGGCCGACCCTTTCGAGCAGCAGCAGCAGCAGCACCGCCGTCACCGCAACCACCCGCCGCCCCTCGCACCACCACATCTGCCTCTCCTCCCATGCGCCGTCAGCCGCCTCAACAGCATCGCAATCTGTGACGGCGCCGACGACACCGCCTGCGAGCCCTGCCACCGGCTTCGACGGCACGCACTCGACGACACGGCCCTCGTATCGTCCTCGCCTCGCACGGCGGCCGGCTCCCCCCTCGGCCCGCCCCCGCCCGTCTCCCCAACCGCCACCTGCCCTCGCAATGCTAGCTGTCAACGGTCACGGCCATTGCGGTTCATGCGCACTCTCCAGCTTCTCTGCAGCCACAGTCTCTGCCGTGCTCTCTTGCGCCTTGCCTAGGCTTGCCTAGGCGTGACGACATACTCGTGCCTGAGCCCCGGGCGTTGCGGGAACACAAGCTCTCGGACGCGCCACGGCGCCGTTGACTCCCATCCGATACGCACGCCCCGGCCCTGCACAAAGGGCCGTGCTCAGCTATTTGTTTGCTCTCCAAACACACGTTGGTCCCGTCGGCCGTTCCCGCGTCGGAAGGACACAGGCAACCCATCTTCTTTCCGCCCGCCATGGACAGCTTCTTCAACGACCAGCTGCCACTGGACATGGATGCCGAGCAGCAGCGGCAGCAACAGTCCGCACAGCAAGCCCTCCCGCCGGGGGCGGACGACGACGCCGCCATGATGAGCGTCGACGACGGCGCGTTTGGCGCAAACATGTTTGAGCAAGGCTCGCAGTCGCCAGTGGCTGCCGGGCAGCGTCACAGCCTACCGCTCGCCCAGCCATCTTTCTCGCCACACTCTGCAGGACAGGCGCGCTTGTCCATGTCCAACGCAGCGTTCCAGGCCCTGGGGGCCGACGGCGGCATGCACATGCTCGGCTTTTCGTCCGGAAACCCAGCGGTTGCCCCGTCCAACGACATGCACAGCGCCGTTGAGCACGCGTTTAAAAACTTTTCTTTTACGTCGACCGACGGCTCCATGGGTTTCCCGATTTCAACAATAGCAGACCGAGCAGCCGGCTTGCCACAGACGACCGCGGAGCAACAGCAGTCTTCCATGGTGGCACAAGCTTCCGGCTTTTCGCCAGCATCGGGCATCCTGTCTTCGGCCAGCCCCGACAGCGGCAGCTTCTCTGGCCTTTCCCAGGGCTTAATCGACGGCATGATGTCTTATCCCGTCCTCGACATGCCGCAGATGGGCGCCACCCAGCCTTCGTCCCTGGACGCAGCCTCACTCGCCTTCTTTGGAACGGCCGGCCCGGAGTCCGGTGTCTCCCAGGCGCCGGCCATGGGCTTCACTGCCGGCCAAGCGGATGCATTGTCGACGCTCGCGTATGGCCCGTCTATCGATTTGGACATGGCCGGCGGCGTGGATGCCATAACCATGCCAGGGTCTTTACAGCAGCAGCAGCAGCAGCAGCAGGAGCAGCAACACCAGCAGCAACAGGTCCCGTTCCCAGCTGTACTCGGCCAGAGCATGTCTGGCGCGCCTTCACACAATGATGTTGCCGCCCGCTTATCTTCTACCTCCACCTCTGCATCATCCGTGCCCACGCCGGCCCAAGCTTCGACGAGCAGGCAGCCATCTACACGGATATCCACCGTCAGCATCGGAACGGCTGGCAGTGGCCCTCCGCCCGTCTCTTCGCCAATCAGCACAAAGACCATCAAAAACTACTACTCCTCCAGTGGATTCGACATGATCCGCGCTCTCTACTACGTGTCGTCTCGGCCCAACCCCGAAATAGCCATTGGGCCCGTCGATTTGTCGTGTGCCTTTGTCGTATGCGATGCCACGCTAAACGACTATCCCATCATCTACATCTCAGACAATTTCCAGCATCTTACCGGCTACAGCAGCCACGAGATCCTGGGCCAAAATTGCCGCTTCTTGCAGGCTCCCGATGGCCGCGTGGAGGCCGGCTCGCGGCGCGAATTCACAGATAACAAGGCCGTCTTGAATATCAAAGAAAAGTTGCTTGCTGGGCGTGAAGTGCAGCAGAGCCTCATCAACTACCGCAAGGGAGGCAAGCCATTCCTCAACCTTTTGACCATGATTCCGATCCCATGGGACGACTACAAGGATGGATACAAGTACTTTATTGGCTTGCAAATCGATCTTGTCGAGTCGCCGGACGCGATCTCGGGCAACTCGGGCGAGTCAATGCGCATCGACTACAAGCACCGCACAAGCATCCCCCAGTATATTTGGGATCCGCCCAAGGCGGCGCAGTGGACAGCCAACCACGGACGAACTCTCGGCGTGGACGACGTATCCGCGCTTCTCCAGCAGTTCGGCACCAAGGGCTTGATGAGCAGCAAGGGCGTCGGCAGCGACATTGTCAGCTCGGCTGCCTCCGACCTCTACCGGCAGTCCTGGGACAAAATGCTGCTTGAGAACGTCGACGATGTGATCCACGTCCTCTCCCTCAAGGGCGTTTTTCTGTACTTGTCGCCGTCATGCAAAGACGTGCTGGAATACGACGCGACGGATCTTTTGGGCAACTCTCTCTCGGCCATCTGCCACCCATCCGACATTGTCCCTGTCACGCGCGAAATGCGCGATACGCAAGTAGACCAACCCATCAACTTTGTCTACCGAATCCGGCGCAAGCGCAGCGGCTACACGTGGTTTGAGAGCCACGGCTCTCTGCTCGTAGAGCAAGGCAAGGGCCGCAAGTGCATTGTGCTGATTGGCCGAAAGCGGCCCGCCTTTGCGTTGCGCCGCTGCGACGTCGACATTAACGGCGGCATCGGCGACAGCGAGATCTGGACGAAACTGTCCACGTCGGGCATGGTGCTCCACGTCTCCTCCAATATCCGCTCTCTGCTCGACCTTCAACCAGACGCGCTTGTCGGGACCAGCATGCAAGATTTGATGCGGAAGGAGTCCCGCGCCGGCTTCAACCGGTCGCTTGAAAAGGTCCGTCGCGGTATTATTGCGTCTTGTCGCCATGAAGTGCAGCACCGGCGGGGCCAGGTCCTTCAAGCGTCCACCATCTTGTATCCTGGCGATGCCGGGCGCGGACAGAAGCCCACATTTATCCTTGGGCAGACGAGGCTACTCAAGTCGTCGTCGTCGCGCAACAGCAACCAGCACTCGGCAACCACCGGTACTTCCAACACTTCGGGCGCAGCCGCCGGAGAGCTCGACGAGATTGGGCGCGCAGGCGCCACGGGGCAGCTCGCCGACCCCGACACGCAGACGGGCGGTTTTGTGTCCTCGGCTGGCGGAGGCGCGATTCCGCTGGGGTCGCAAGACGCCATCTTGGCCGCAGACGACAACATCTTTGACGAGCTCAAGACCACGCGGTGCACCAGCTGGCAATACGAACTACGGCAGATGGAAAAGGCAAACCGGCTGCTCGCCGAAGAGCTCGGCCAGCTCCTGGCAAACCGCAAGAAGCGAAAGCGGCGCAAGGGCGTCGGCAACGTGCCCCGCGACTGCGCCAACTGCCACACACGCAACACGCCCGAGTGGCGCCGCGGGCCGAGCGGACAGCGCGACCTGTGCAACAGCTGCGGCCTGAGGTGGGCCAAGCAGGTCGGCCGCGTCTCGCCGAGGAACTCGTCCCGCGGCGGCGGCACCACCACAATTACCGGCGCCGGTGCCGGCGATGCGCACAGCAAGACATCGGCGTCGCCCGTCCACGCATCGCCGCTGCAGCGCGACTTTCCGTCCGACGCCAACCACAACAGCGCCGGCGAGTCGTCCAGCTCCAACCACTCTCCCGGCAATGGGAACGGAAATGGCGGCAGCAACGACAACGGTGGCTCCGGCGGTGGAGGCGAGGCTGCAGGAGGAACAGCCGCCTCGTACGAAACGACCCTGCCCCCGTCCACGGGCACGGAAATGGCTTCCATCCAAGAGGAAACTTAAGCAAAGACAGTCTTCTTTCTTGTTGCTTTCATTTTCTCTCCACTCCTCTTTTTTTACGTCCCCCTATTTCCATCGTCTTGTTTTCATCGGCAGATACCACAATAGTTGTTGTTTTGATTCTGATTGGGTTTTGGAAACAAGAGTGTTGTTTTGTTGGCTTTCTGTTTTTGCCACGGCCATTTGCTGGCGTCTCCAAGGAACATGACACGGAGGCTTTTTTCTCTTATTTTTGGTTTACAAACTCGTCTTTTTCTGCATAAGCGATATATAACACATTGTACGATTACTCCAATACACGACAAAACCAATACACAAGACCTGTTTATTATATTGTTATCCTTGTCCATGTTTTGCAAATGTTCAGGTTGATTTGGTAACAGGGTTTTTGTAAAGATCAAAAGAAAACAAAAATCAGAGGGCGACGCTATGCTAGATAACTGTGCGGGAATGTACCGTCCGCGCAAAGAAAACGAGTAACAGCACAAACGCAAATCGGCAGTGCGGAACAGGCTACTTCTTCAATGATCCCAACCAACAACAGGAACCCCTTGGTCATGGTAAAATGCCAGAAAAAAAAGTACCAAAACAGAGCACCCGGAAATATATGCCGGTATCGCGAGTTCACGCATAGCGTCCAGTGGTGAAGAAGAGCTCCTCTGACCGAGTGGTCATCGACCGGCTGAGTTGGCGGTTCCCCGGAACGGGCGGCCACAGGTCATTGCTGCTGGACGCGGAAAGAGGCGATACCAGCGGCTGGCTGGCGCGCGGGTTGCCGAGGCTGCTGTCGAACGTCGGGTGGCGAGGGAGAACCGACGACGGCGAGGGCGGTGGAGGGCCGGCCGGCTCGGTGGCCGCCGGCGACGAGGCAATGGCCCAGCCAAGGGATGCCGTGCGGATCCGGCGCGGCGTCAAAGACGTAGGAGGGGACGGCGAAGTTGGTTGGGGAGCCGAGAGCGGGGCGGCGGCAGCAGCAGAGGGCTGCCCCTCGTCGTCGGATTCGCCCTGGACAGACGGAGGCAGAGCCAGCGAGACAGGCAGAGCAGACGACGACATGCCTGACGGCCACACGGAATGCGCATTTGTGCTCTCGCGCGCGCCCTGGTTCCACCACTGGCTCTCGAAGCCATTGTCGACCGTCATCATGGCAGACGAAAGGGCCTCCAAGTCACGCCTTCGTTGCGTGTCCATATCACGCTGACGCAAGGACTCTACGTCCTCTGCCCGGATGGGAAGGACGATGGGGCGGTTGGAGAAGGGGTGGGCGGAGGAGGCAGAGTCGCCCGCCTCCGGCTGCGACCTCGGCCGGACACGTTCGTCGTCGGGATCGACGACGGGCTCGGACACGCCCTGTGACCAGGGGAGGCCTTCGCCGAGGCGGTAACGGGACGGCGGCTCAGGCAGATCCTTCCAGACACGCAAAGGGCCACGCGACGGCCCCGCGCTCGACGACGAGGGAGCGGCGTATCTGCTGCCGGCAAAGCTGACCGGCAGGCCCGACGCGTCGTGGGCCGTAACGTCCCAGGGACTGCCACTCAATGGCGGTGGCTCAGAGTGGCCGCGCTCGTGCGAAGACCGCGAGTCCCTCGAGGATCTCGAGCGGGTCTCCTCGTCGACGGGCGTGAGGGCCTGGGCGAGTTGGTGCCTGGTGGAAAGGTACATTTGTGACGGCTGGGACTGTTCTTGCTGCTGTCGTTGCTGGTGGCGCTGGTGCTGGTTCTGCTGCTGCTGCTGCTGCTGATGCTGCCGTTGTTGCTGATGCTGGGGCCTCTGCTGGTGACGCTGGCTTTGTTGCCACTGCTGGTCAGGCTGATGGTGGCGTGCCTGCATCGGTTGCTCCCAGCGGTGACTTTGCGATTGATACCCCTGCTGTCTCTGGGCTTCGAGGGATTCCCAGGCAGCGTACCGCTCGCCCTGTGCTGGCCGGTCGTGCCCGCGAGAGGCCGCAAAGGCGTCCAAGGACGAATGGTGCACTGGCTGCAAGATCGCGGGCACACTGCTGGACAGATAGTTTGTTGTCGGGGCAGGGACTTCGCGGGGAAAGTTAGCAAGCCGGTCACGCAAGCCGCGCGACCTGTACGTAAGCACATGGCGGTTGGGCAGATAGCGAGAGGCCCACGAGACGCCGAACTCGACATGGACGTAGACTTGTGGGCGGTGATCCGACTGACTCGTTTTGGAGGCGCCGACGCTGCCGGGGTGGTCGCCGGCGTTGCCCACCACGTCGGGGGCGATCCGACGAGCACGGCCGGGGTCGGAAGAGCCCATTGTCGGCATAGGCCGAGGCTGCCAGTGCGTCATGGCTGGCCAATCGTGGAAAAGCAGGCCTGCTTTATGAGACCGACCGCAAGAGGCCTTGACGCAGGGCGACGGTGTCAGAGCAACGACAAGCACAGCCCGTTTCTCACACTCTATTTAGAGCGCACAAGAACCCACTGCCTCGAGCAGCAGACGTGAGACCAGTGACGTGAGGGGGGGTGAGGGAACGAGAAAAGTGTCGAGAAGGATTGGATAAATGGACAGCGGCCGGCCGGCCTGGGATGACTCCCAATCCTCTGATATCGCCAGCGAGGCGGTGAGGGATTGTCCAGAGTATATGTATGGGGGCTGCTCTGGCGAGGACAGCAAACCATCACAAAGTGGCAGGGGTCGTGATGGCCCGATGGTGGAATGCGCAAAAAGGTGACGAGAATCGTGGTCGGCGGCGGAACCAATAGACCAGTAGGCCAGCGGCAGGGAATCTCAAACAGCGGACCAAGGTGTTTCTTGCACCCCTGTGCTCGTAAGGGCGAGGCAAAACAAGGCGAGACTGGCTGCTAGCGGGAGGACTTTGCTGTTCAGCCCGCCAGCGCGACGTATCGAGGCCTTATGTACAGAGCAGCGATGCGAGAAGCGGAGAAGAACACGGCGAATGGCCAAAGGAAGCGCATGCGCCTCGCTCAACCAGGATGTTGTCGGCTTGGGCCCTGGTCAAGTTGTCGTGGTCCGAGATGCCCCAAATGAGCTGTGTCAAGCAGTCGTGTTGCCGTCTGGCGAGGACCCCGGCATGCAATTCCACGAGAGGCGCAATACGGCTCTAGCAGGACAGCCTAAAACGCAGCGGACGCTTCGTGAAGGCTGTGGGTGCGATGCGAGAAACGAGGCGGCAAACGCCACTAATGATGGGCTTAGACAGGGAAGCGGGATGAAGCGGATCGCCACAAGGGCTCCGACATTCCGGCAAAACGGATAACAGCAGTCGTAACGGGCTGCTCGTTGGGGCTTGTGCTGTCGTCAGTTCCTCTGGGTTGGTTCTATTTTGTTTCTTTTTCGGTCCTTACAAGCTGCTCCCTGTCCCCCGCGTTTGTCTGGGGCTCGGTCTGGTCGATACCAACGCGCAAGACTCCCCAATCTGGCCTCGTGATCTGTGTCCCGTGCCGAGACTGTCAGCCGGCCACGCTGTATATGTACACACGTCGTAGTCTGTACGAGTATGTACTCGTAATATCGCAAGATCTTTGTTCGGTAGGAAAAGATGGAGACCCGAGCTTGTGTCGACGTCCAGGGGAGGAATAGTGCCTGCCAGGGTCAACGACCGTCTGGGGCAGTGCTGTGCCAAGCCCACAGTCCAATCTCTGCTAGCAGCATCAAACAACGCTTTGGCGAGGCCCGGCAGCACGAAACGAAACAGTCTTTCCCACGGCTCTTGTCGAAACCAGGCCGCCGCTCACCCCCAAGTTTGGCCCAAACAAATGCAACACTGGCCATCTCCGCACGCGTCGAGCTCCGCATTGTGCCCCCGGCGTGGGTTGAGACGTGTTCAGGCGTGTCGATCCGTTGTTGCTGGTGGAGGTTGTCGTCAAGACGTGGATGTTGGAGATGGACTTGGAAGAACGGAAACAGGGAAAAGGGGCATATCTACGCCTGTGCAATGTGCAGGCAAGAGATGCTGGGAAGGCGCGGCCCTGTGTACACAGTACCTTCCTCGAGCCCTGTCCGCACTTACACCGCCGAGGGAGCAGAGTCGCTGCTTCCTTTTTTTCTCTGCTTTTCCTCCGGTGGAAGCAAACAAGATGGGCCGGAGGTGTCTCTCCGAGATCGGGCAGGTGCCGCCAAAATCTTGAGCTGTACGAACACCAAGAAGGACGCTCCAACTACGAGTAGTCCTCTCGTAGATTGGCGGCCCCTTCCATCATTCTCTCGTCGCCAACCGAAGGAACAACCGGCTATCCAACCCACATGGGGAAGGAACGTCCCGAGATACAGGAAAGCGCAACGCCACAACATGCACACGTCTTGGCGAGCACGGGAGAAATGCAGGAAAGAACGACCATGCTTCATTCGAACAAGGCACGGCGGACTGGGAAATGATGCAAAGAGCAGATATAAATAGCGAGAGTGCCTTGTCCACGGACGCCGCGCAGGACGCCGCGTATAAAACTAACCACTGGCAGCCTGACCAATACACTCTTAAACACGACCTGTCTAAAAAGAGGAAAGGACAATCACCGTATTGATCGTATTGCCATCGTACATATATCGGTTGTTTGGACGAAACCAGAAACCAGTCTAGCAAACGCTCTGGCCCATCGCCATGGCTTAGCCAAGTCGTATGAGCAGGCACAGAAGAGAATAGATGAGCGATAAGGCCACCGGCAGTTTATTCCCGTACCCGCGCGGGTCGGCAAGAACAGCCGGCTCAGTGAGGATGGTGTTGGCAGAGAAAATGCTCGAGATGGTGCTGAGGTTGGGATGGCTATCCGGAAGAGAATAATATACAGAGTAGACAAAATACTGTGGAAATACTGTGGCTGTTTCTATGTAAGGGGGAGGCATTATAGGCTGTATCTGTGCCTATATTGGGGAGGGGATTCGGGAAGAGAACAATATTGTTGAAGAAGGAAAATAAATAGAAATCAATAATATAAAAATAAAACAAATTGAAATATAGGAAAACCGTAAACACTCCAGCAGAAATATCTTACTGCCAGCTGGATAGTTTGATACACGAAATAGATAAAACAAGAACATCTCGAGACTAAACTTGTCTGTCTCGGTGAAAATTGTTTTGCCAGACACCGAGAACAAAATATTTGAAAGTATACTCGTTTTGCCTCGTTACTCGTACTTAATATTGACTTTCCCCTGGAGAATAAGATGCCCTGTTAAGGCAAGCCCTCCAGGCCCCTCTCCAGGGCGTCTTCAGCGGCCATGAGCTAGCCCCACGCCCGGATAATATCCTATCAGCGATATGCAGTAAAGAGATCGCCCACGCCGTACGAGTAAACACGCGCCGCGTTCCTGGTCCTGCCGACGGCGTCTACAATCTTTTTGCAGTCTTTCGCACGAGCACGCCTGTCTGTGCCCGCCGCGACGACACAATGGAGGCTGCACACCATCGCAAGATTGAGCTCCAGGCGCCCGAAGACTTTGCCTACCTTGTCAACAATGTGCGCCGCGCCGCGGCGGAGAGCGTCGCGGCGGCGTTTCCGCCCGTGGCCAGCAGCGACGACGGCGGCGACGACGCGGGCGGCAAGGGCAGCAAGGGCGGCAAGGGCGGCAGGGGCGGCAAGAAGACAGCCAAGAAGCGGCGCGTGGAAGACGACGACGACCTGCACGCGCGGGTCGAAGTGCTCGTGAACGAGGTGAGCCTACACTGCCCGCAAGACTCGATATGCTGCGGGGACGCCCGTCTGCTGACCCTGCCGCGAAACAAACAGTACATTCGACGCGCCTTTGCGCTGGCGGCGCCCAACCTGACAATCAACGGGCTGCCCGTCGACCCGGCGCCGTTTTGGGACGACGACGACGAAGACGACGACGATGAGGACGACAACGGCAACAACACGGCAAGACGCAAGTCGAAAAAGGGCAAAAAGAAGCAGGCGCCCGCCGAAGAGACCGAGCCGTTCGACACGCGCAAGCGCCAGCGCGTCGAGGACCTCTCGCGCGACGAGGAAGACCTGCTGCGCGACATTGCCCTGCTGAAGCGGCGCGTCCCGGCGGCGGCGGCACGCGCGCGCGAGCAGGCGCTGTCGGCGCAGCTCGCGGCCGACGACGCGGCGACGGCCGCGCTGCACGAGGTGCTGCAGCAGCAGCAAGCAGCCGACGAGGCGGCCGAGGCAGAAGCAGAGGAAGAGGCGGCGGCGGCAAACGGCGACACGGCCGCGGCAGCAGCGTCGTTTTCGCAGGCCGTCGCCGGTCTGGGCCGGCTCAAGCAGGCCATGCCCGCAACCGTGGCGCGGATGGAGCGGGCACGCGTAGCCTGCGATTATGCCGTGTCGGAGCGTTGACGGCCTGCAAAGAACAGGCGATGCGCGAGGCCGAACTGGACGACGTACATGTACATATGGGAACCGGGGGGTCTGGGTAGGCGTTTCAGGGACAGTGGTGCTTTGTTTTGATGCTACTTTTGATGTTGAACCACGATACCAACAGGATTGGGATATGAATGGCTCGAGCTGTTTTCAGGATTCACTTCACGCTACGAGCAGAATGGCCGCCTTGCGCAGAACCAAAGCCTGGAAGTGTATTTTCGTATATAACCAGAATCCTGGGCTCGGGGTTAAAAAAAGCCTTTAGGGTACGCAAGGTTGTGTAGATGCGATGGAAAAACAAGAACAGAAAAAAAAAGAGCAAAAGGGGAACCATATGACGGTAGCCACGGAGAACAGAACGGCCGGCATCGCCGTCCGCACAGCAACCTGCCGATCCCTCGCAAGAAATGTCCCACCGGTCACTCTGCTCGCTGTCCCTTGGCCCTGCCCCGACTGCGCCGCATAATTGTCCTTGCATGTGTTAGAAAGTTGGCATGCGTGCGCACCTAGGCGGCAGCCGTCTCCTTGGCGGCAGCGCCCTCCTCTGCGGCGGCGCCGGGGGCCTCCAGCTTAATGTCCTCGGTTGCTGTTGTCTCCGGGGCCGGTGGTGCGGCGGCGGCAGCGTCCTTGGACGAACCGCTGCCCTTCTCCCACGCGGCCGGCTTGTACCACTCGGCCTCGCGCCACGGGCCCATGTCCGAGAAGCCGCAGCCGCCCTCGCACTCGCAGGTGCCGCCAAACTGCTTGGGCAGGTTCTCGGGAGCGACCTGCTGGAACAGCTCCTTCTGGTACGAGCCGCCCAGGATGTGGATCTTGGCAACGGTGACGGGGTCGAGCCAGCCCTTGATGATGGCCCAGACGGTGGCGAAGCCCCAGGGGGCGTTGAGCAGGTAGAAGCGGCCGAGACGCTCCGGGTAGTAGTTCTGGGACATGCCCGACGCCTGCTTAATGTACGAGTAGACCTGGGGCGCGCGGGAGATGCCGACGCCCTTCATGTCCATGATGGTGCAGCACGTCTCCAGCAGGTGGCCGGCCTTGCGCGAGCAGGCAGGCAGGCGGGGGTCGGCGAGGCGCTCGTACTCGACGGCAAGGTTGGTGAGCATGCGCTCAGGCGTGGTGATCTTGTACATGGCAGTCAGATCAATGTTGCCGAGGGCCTCAATGTAGACCGGCCGGCCGTCCTGAGGGTGTTAGCACGGGTGCCGAGGACAAGACGAGAAAAGAGAAAGAGAAGAGAAGAGAAAGAGAAGAGAAAGAGAAGAGAAAGAGAAGAGAAAGAGAAGAGAAAGAGAAGAGAAAGAGAAGAGAAAGAGAAGAGAAAAACATACGCGGTCCGTCTTGTGGTAGTACTGCGGGTAGTACTCAAAAATCTTCTCCTTCTCCGGGTACTCCCAGGTGGCAACGAGGTCATCGAGGCCCGTCTCTTTCCGCCAAGCCTCGCACTCGACAAACCTGTTGACAGCGGTTAGTTGTTTGGTTCAGGTAACGCCCAGGCTCCCACCGTGTCCTCTCGACCTACATCTTCATGGACAGGTTGACGTCGAACTTGCGTGCGCGCAGGAACCGGAGCTGCACACAGTAGTTAGCCATCGTCCTCGACCTGCAGCCCCCGTTGAGCCTTCACCGCGATAACACCCACCAGCGTCAGCGTGTCTAGACGCTTCGTGAAGCCCTGGGCCTCGAGCATCAGGCGCAGCTGGTGCACCTGCGCTTGCTGCTCGGCCGTCAGGTGGCCGGGGTGGCCGCTCTGGTCGTTGGGCGACACGATGGGGAAGTCATAGTTGTCGTACTTGGGGTCGAGCTCCATGCCGCCGTTCACTGCGTCCGCCATGGTGGAGGGTTGTGGATGGGTGGAGAGGGGAGAGCGAATGCTGTCTGCAGAGAGGCGCGATGCAAAGGGACGCGTGTGGCAGGCGAGACAAACGTCGAGTCTCGGCTGGAGGTCAAGGTCGAGGTTGAGGAGTTAATAAGGGATCCAGAACGTGAAGGAGGGAGGTGCGGAAAAGGCGGTCGTCACTTCCAAGAGTCTATTTAGTCTTGAGTTGCGTTTTCCCTTTTTTGTTGGGACCCAGTTTTTCCAGATGGCGGGCACGATAATATGAGGTAGGTACGGGCAGGAGTGGCGGGGGAAAGAGCATATCAGGCTTGGCGCAAGGTGGGTGCCCTGAAATACATACGAGCAGGTTGCGTCAATGATAATAATAGCCCAACTTCCAAGGACCCAAATGTGCGCGGCGCTGATTTACCACAGAGAAGCCGATGACAAAGAGCCCCTCGGTCGAAGAACGCCGGTTGCTCTTGCCTGTCCCACACGCACAGAGAGCGCAAAGCCATTGGGCAGCGCGATGAGAAAGGGAAGGAGCAAGCCCAAGCTCGAGGCAACTGCGATACGCACCCTTTCCCGATTACAGGCCACCGGGCATCCTTTTGGGTACGCGGCCCTAATTTCAGGGTAAATTGATACGACGTTTTTGGGGCTGTCTCAGGGGCATGAGCTGAAGCCTTGCCTGGGCAAAGCCGTGGGCTGTGCTTTCCCGGCTGGAGTGAACGTGCCGCTTTTCACAATCTGAACGGCATAATACTCTGCCGTTCGTACCTGCAACACCCCGGTAGCTGCATATCTGCGCGTCCCCGTCTCCGGCCTTGCAAACCGCAACGTTCTTGGGGTATATTCTCCGCTGTTTGGCTTTTCGATACCCCCGTAGACCGCGTCCCTCCCGTGCCGGCCGCCGGTTCAGCCGTCCGGCTCGTCGGCGCCGCCCTTGCTACTGCTGCCCTGGGCTTCGGCGTCTGTCTTCTCCTTGCGCTTCTGCACCACGTCCCAGTTGTATACCCGCGCAATGGCAACCTCCATCGTCTGGGCAAAGTGTTAGTCAGGAACCCGGGAGGCTGTCTGTCATGGGGAAGAGGAGGCACGGCACGCACTGTGATCTGCTCCCGCAGAAACTCGAGGTCCTCTTCGCAGTTGCGCCGCGTCGTCTGGGCAGCGCTGAGCTTCTGCTCGAGCAGCGCCTGGGCCTCGTCGATGGGGTACGCGAGCATGACGTTTGCCTGCCGCAGTTAGCTTCTGTCCCCGCGTCTTGCTTGCCTGTTGTTGTTTTTTTCTCTCCGCGCAGGGCACATACCCCCAGCCACAGGTACACCTCGTCTGTTGGCGGGATCTTTGCCTTGGCGTAGAGCGTGTCGTTGAGCTCAAAGGTCGTCTCGATGGCCCCGTCGTCGTCGTCGTCAACGTCATCATCATCGTCGTCGTCGTCGTCGCTGGACAGCTCGTTGTCCTCATCCGCTGCACCCTTTTTGCCCCCGCCTGGCCGTCGTGTCTGCAAGAACCGCACCGTGTCGAGCGTCTTTTGGATGTCGGGCAGCTTCTCGTCGAGACCGGCCACGCGGCGCTGCAGGTTGGACTCCATAAACTGGTATTTCCTGCGCCAGCACATCAGCAAGGCCTCTTCGCCGGCATGCGGAGAGGAGGGCCACCCACGAGATCATCTCCTGGAACCGCCGCAGCGTTGGCTCCACGTCCTCGCGCGACGTCACATAGTCCTCGACCTTGTCGACAAACGGCGCCTGGGGAATGCCGCGCGGGTTTGCCGGTACGTCCTTTGGGTCTGCCCTGGAAGAGAAGAAAAAAAAGCAGTGTGAGTTGCTGGAGACAAATGGGCCGCTGGCTTCTCGTCACGTACTTTGCGACCGCCTTGCCACCACTGGGCGTCGCCATGGTCGCTTGGTGGCGGAGCGGCCAGAAGACGTAAAAGAAAGCAGCTCGCGTCCTCTGTCGAAACGTTCTCGGCTGCGGCTGTGACAGAGGCCGTGGAACGGGTTGTTGTGCTTGCAAGCGCAAAAGGGCGTCTGCAGAAGCTCAGCAGAGCTCAGAGCAACCCCTCCACCACTTTTGACTTTGCTCCCAGACTGGCGCCACCAGGGAGCTTGGCGGTGTCTACAGGCAATATTCTGCTTGCCCACCGCTATCAACCAAACTGTCAATCTGATTCCTGTTCTGATTTTATACAATTGAAACGAGGTATTACTTTACATTGAGCATCCTGGGCCCAAAGCAAGAGAGAGTATCACCGAATCCCACAAAACTCCCACCAAAAACAATTAAAACTCCAGCTTCCCTATAGTTTTGTAACTCCCAAAATCACGTAAAACAGTGGCCACAAAATCAACCCGCCACGTCCTCCTTTTATCAAAACAAAGGACAAGACGCCCGACGGACAACGCGCGCTTCCCTGAAAATGCAGCGGTACGCCAAAAAAAAGCAAAGATGACTAGTGAAATCGAGCAGAACCGGCTCCGAATCATGTCTTCTTCGATGGGCCCCTGGTCCCTTTGCGTGGCCAGCTCACATGCTGTCCTCCATCTCCATTGCCTCCCTCGAATCGTCCGCCTCGACATCGCCGTCTTCGCCCGACGACATCAGAACGGGCGAAGGCAACGAGGCATTGTTCACAGAGTGGTGCGGGTTGGCGCGCCGCGAGATGACGGAAGACGACGCCAACATGCTCTCGTCCTCTTCCTCCGCACCCTCCGAATCCAGCAAGCCCTCATCCTCTGATGATTCCGAGGACGGGCTGAACGGGGGGTAGAACATGGCTGGCTTTGGCAGCTGCACCGGCCGCCGCTGGTTGTAGACTGCCGACACGTAGTCGATGGCGACGTGCGGTGCCTTGTTCTTCATAGCAACAGCCGCGGAGATGGGTGCTGCCTGCCGCTTCAGAGCAGCGACACGGTTGGCCAAAGAGGTCATGTTGAACGTGTCGCCGCTAGGCGGCCCCGCATTGTGGTTGTCGTCGTGGCCCTCGTCGCATGCGTTTATGCTGCCGCTGAAGAGAAAAGGCCGCCGCGTCGTCACACGCAACGCAAAGTGATCTTCGGGGTATACGCGGTTGATACCTGACGCCTCAAACACCGGCTCCGGCTCCGGCTCGCCCGGCGAAGATACGTCAGTATCGGAGCTGTGGTCGAGCACAATCAAGTCGTCGTCGGCGTACTCTTGGTTGCTCGTGCTGCTGATGTAGCTGGCTGAACTGCTCATGCTGTCGTTCCCACTCGCGCACGTCTCGTTCCGTCCAACCGTCCCGATCCCAAGCAAGCCAAGGCCAGCCCACTCGTCCCTGGACAGACTCAAATAGTCGGTCAGCGGGCGGAATGGGATGAAAGAGCCCGATGAAGACCGGTGAACCGTGGGCCGGCCTTGGAGGGCCTCGTCCACAGACTCTTGCGTTGGGTCGCTCAAGACCTCGTTCGAGGTGGGGCTTGCCTCGCCAGAGCTGTCTCCGGCAAGGTCGGTGCAGAAAGGCATGCCACTGTAGTAGACAAGAACGCCGTCCGACTTGTGCCTCTTTCGCGTGCCGGAAGACCCTGAACGGCTGGTGGAGCTGCGCGAAATGTCGCCTTTTGAGTTGCTGTTGCTGTGGGACTTGCTCTTGCTGTGTGTGTCGTTCTTGTTGCGGCCTTTTGTGTACCTGTACTCGCCGTGGCTGTCATTGACATCGCTGGTCTCCGGCTGGTCAGAGCCGGGCGAAGAGAGCGTCTCGCCCGACGCAGGCACGGGGATCCGCTTGTTGTGGACAAACAAGGGCTTGTACTGGAAGCTCGACGAGGTCCCCGAGTCCTGCTGACCCAGTTTGGACTGTTTCTTGCTACTCGACAATGCCGATGCTGAGCCGTCGCCGGACGTTTTAGTCCTCTTGCGCTGGCCAACGTCATCCGAGCCATCGTCGGCATCCGTGGACTGGCTATGCTGCGACTGGTTTCCTGTGCTGCCGTCGCTGCTGAACTTGGTGCCGTCGGTACCGCCACGCCACCGGATCTTTTGGCCGTCGGGTGACAGCTGAAATTTCGTGCTCTTTTCAACCACCGCCTGGCGAATAAAGTCTGGCGCAACGTTGAGGATATGCAGCTGGGCCAAGTTTGACAAGAGATTCAGGTACACCCAGCCGTCGGCATCGGGAGACACATCAATCATTTTGGCCGTGCTCTTGGAGCCGATTTCTGGCGGGACAAGGCCAAGATGGCGAATGTACTCCATGTTGTCTGCTGGAACTTGTACCCTGTCCGGGTCCAGATCAAGCAATCTGGTCGGCCGCTGGTCTGGAACTTCGCCCGCGAGAAAGAACTTGCCCTTTTCGCCACTCCCACCATTTTTGCCGGGACCTAGAGTGGTAGCGTTAACGTTGCTGTGGCCGTTGCCATTGCCGTTGCCGTTGCCCGACTCGTCGCCGTTGGAGTTGGAGTTGGATGTGGACATGTTGTCCCGGGACTTTGTATGTTTCCCCGAGTGCCATGTCTGGATGCGGGCCTCACGCGCAGGCTCAAAGCTGCCCAGCGATGACGAACCGGGAAGATTGGAGGGCGGGACGCCCGGTGCCGCGTCCTGTGCAGGAGCAGTGGCGGATGGAACGCCGGCGCCGTCGCCACTGCCGTTGTTGTCTATGCCGAAATCTTTGTCCGGATGCTCACCGGGCGCTGAAGATCCCTTGGCCCCCGAAGTTGTCGTTGTCGTTGCTGCATCGCCCGATGTGGGCGTGGACGTCCGGCTCTGCTGGCGGGCGTACCGGCCACCAATTTTACCGGTGAAGAGCTGCTCCAAGCGCCGCACAATGAGCTTCTTCTTCTCCTTGTCGCCGAGGGTGTTGAAGCCGTAGTGCGGGTAGAGCCCCTGCGGGATGTCCTTGAGGTACTGCTCGACTTTTTGTTCAGACGAAGCACGGGCCTTGGAGCCACCAAACGGCGGCCGGGAGAGGGTGGGGCCAGAGGAATGTGCGCCGACGGACATGGATGCATAGGCCGAGTCGACGGGACGCGACCGTGACGACGAGTTGGAGGCATACTTGGACCGAGATCCGCTCGAGCCATACAGGATAGAATTATTGTGATTGTGGTGGTGAAGATGGTTGTGGTGGTGCGGATGGCTGGTGTGCTCTTTGGAGGAAGCGGATTTTTCCCGTTTGCGCTGTGAAGCCGAGTCGACGGACGCCGTGTCGCCGAGGCTGGCAGCAAAGTCGCGGAGGGTCGCTTCGAGCTCCTGCTTCTTGCGGCGCGGCAGACCGTGCATCTTGATCTCAAACAGCTTTTCGTTCTCAAGGACATCCCGGTTTGCATGTTGCTTGTATCGCTTGAGCTGCTCCTTGAGCCGCTTGTTCTCAATGGTCAGGTCGTCAATGACGCTCCGGTAATCCTCTGAGCTGCTGCTTCTTGTAGTTTCATAGGCTAGGTTGGGCGGGCGAAAAGAGCCCTCGGGAACAAAAGGAGGGGCGGCTTGCGGCGACATGCCGGGAACAGACATGTTCACGTCGTCGCCCGATGATTCCCGCTTTAAGAATAAATCAGTTGCTGGTTGGGCGCATACGACGTTAGTTTCGTGTCTTATTTATGCTCGCAGACAAACAGTAAAAAAAAAAAAAAAACAGGCGGGCGTCCGGACCGCCAGAAACTCTGGTAAACTTACGATCTGGAGGGCTGGCGTCATATGTGGCCGTTGGGTTGTTGTTGGAGTTGTCAAACCACTTCTTGGCGTCGGTCAGAATTGCGCTGCGGCTGCTGGCAGGCCCGTCGCTGAGCCGGGAGGGCATGGGCATGCGCTGGGACCCCGAGGGGCCGCCGAATGGCGTCGGAGCATTGGAGTCCGGCAGCCCCGGCGCGTCGCCCGTGAGTTGTTCATGTTTTTGAGGGGTGTCTCCCGGCCGTGCCGAGGAGCCTGCATGCTGGGAAGCCGAGGCGGACGGGCGGAGGGCGTGGGGGAGAGACGGGCTGTCGGTGTGTTGTCTGCCAGACATGTCGAAACCTGGCGAGTCCGAGGATCGCGGCCGATGCGTCTCGGGTTCTCCGGTTTGCTGTCCGCTGTCCGCTGTCCGCTGTCGCTGGCTGTCTCCGCCGAGACGTTTTGCCGCACAAGGGGCGCAAAGTTTAGACGGTAGGAGGCATCTGCCTCTCCTCGATGTCGGGGAGGTGCCCCGATGGGACAGAGGGAACCGAAAACCTTGCCGATGCTCGAATGGCGCTTCGTGCAGCAAAAATCGACGGCTGGCGGTTCAGGCCCGTGTTTAGCTGAACAAGATCGAGGTAGCTCTGGCTTGTCGTGGCAGCTGGTTGGACAGAGACGGACGCCGGTAGCGCAGCTGTTTTTTTGGACGAGCTGCAAAGTGTGTTCAGTAGATTGCGTGGCGATCGTGGGGAGTTGTGACAGGCTGGAGGTGTCCGCGTCGTCTGTGGCCGATTTCTTCGTTCCGGTGCAAGCTCGGTGTGGTGAGGATTGTGCGAGAACGAGGCGTGGTGGTGAGAGGCGTGGATATAGGAGCAGGAAGAGGAATTGACAGCACGAGGAGTGCCTAGGAAAAGGAAAGTGATCGTCCGGTGGCCGGCGGTGGGCCCAGGGTTTGTCGTAGGGGGTGTCTTTACTGGAAGGCCCTAAGCAGCACTGCACGATGACGCGGGGGCCAAGTGGTCCAGAACCTGCAGTGGTGTACTCGTTGAACCAAAACGTTGCGAACGCAATGTGAAGCGAGAGAAGACGAGAGAGAAGAGACAGAAATGGAAAGGAGAAAGGCCGAGCGAGACAGAGGCAGGTTCGACAGAAGGAGTGGATAAATGAGTGGAAAGACACAGAAACGGCCGTGGAAGGAAAGCGCGGGGGGTGCAGAGTGCTCGGTTCTGGAAAGGTCGATGCTGCAGGTCCTCGGGAGAAGGGGCAGGAACGTGTGCAGGACGGCGATTGCAAAAGTGCGCGCAGTCGCTACGGCCGTTTTCGAGGACTACGAGTACTCGTACTCGTATGTATCTTGCATATACAGCATTTGAGGATGTACCTACTTGTACGAGTTCGTACGTATTACGGCGTGGAAGGACCGATGGGCTGACTTTCATGAAAGCACAACGGAAGGAGCAAGAGCCTGGTCGATCTGGCAGAGCAAGAGGACATTGGCATGGGGATTGCGCGTAAAGTACGAGCAGTCGAGTCGAAAGCACATTACAAGCTATGAAAACAGCACGGGGGGTGGCGAGACGGCATGGCACGGATCAGGGTCTCCAAGTCTATGGGCGCTGTCATCGAGATCACTGCGTACGGTACCAACAGAATCGCCCATTAACGAGATTGGCTCCCATGTATCGATCCGCCCGCGACAGGCAAGGGCGATGGAACCAGGGGAAGGGGAAGGAGTTATGGAGGTGAGCGTACGAGTACAGAGTAATGTACCGCTTCTACGAGTACATAAAAGTAGGCCTGCATCCGTTTTTGGGACGGAACAGATGCTTTTTTCCGGCATGCGCTTTGTATCGCCTTGTGCGTGTGCTTGATGGGTGATGCCGGTCTGCAGGCCTTTTCCTCTCGTGTTCTGTTTTCGCGTTTGCACGAGGTACTCGTACGAGTAGTGTCAGAAGATGGCTGGCCCTGGAGATCGCAGTTTTGCCTTGGAATCGATTTGCTGGCAGAGGCCGATCTAGCCCGATTAGGTGGCAAGTCAAGTGGGCCGTGCGCTTTTTGCGTGTGGAATAATACGGCACGAGGTCGAAAAGTGGGTCTTTGCAAGGCAGCTCCAGCATCGAGACGAGCGAGAAACTGCCGTTTTGTGGAAGCGACGGCGACAGACGGAAGGAAAATAAAGTGATGGTAAAATTTGTGAAAAAAAGGTAAATAAGGATAAAAAAACCATATTTTTTTAAACATCACCGGGTGTGACAAAGGCTGGGTAACGCGAGGCTGGTGCCGGGACTGCGAGACAGCGATGCCGCGCCGAGACAGAAGACCGGAGAGGAGCGTGCCTTATTTGGCAGTCTTTTGGCAGTGAGGCGAGGGACATCAACGAGGGGCACGAATCTGCAAGAGTGATATGCAGTATCTGTGTATACAGAGTACTCGTATGTATAAGGACGGAGAAAGACAAAAACCACACAGAAATATGGAGTCAAACAGGCTCGCGGGCGGCCGGAGGGCGTGAGTTGCGTTCTTTCCGGCAAAATAATGGAACAAATATCGCCATAGCCGACTTGCTTCGTTTTGGCGCTCGACGAGATCATGGAGCAAGACCAAGGGCACGGCGAGGCCAAGTTCTAGCTGGTGGGTCTTGTGATTTTAGTTGGCAAAATTTTCTCTTGGATTCTTGTCGTTTTCGATTGGCGCAGGCTGGAGACCGCATATGGTCTCCTTACGGTGGGCAGACCCTGCAGCGAGAACAAGACGGCTCTTTCAAACAAGAGCTTGCTCGTGCAGTTCCCTACGAGTACGAGTAGAAAGACGCACTTCTCGTATGCGCTTGTACTCGTAGCTGTGCCTTGTGCGTTGCCCACTCGTGGGAACAGAAATATACGCAAGCTTACTCGTATACTATCTTACCATTCTTGTTTTGATGTGCCCTCCGTCAAGGAGTGTTCATATCGACATGCCGTACGAGGTAAGCATGCCTTGTTTACGAGTACGTGTACTTGGGGGAAACACTGGCTCTTGTGCATGCTGCAAGGGACTCGTACGATACCATCCAAACTATCCAGCTGATGACCCTGGATTTCTGTGAACGTTCTAGAAAACAACACAACACTTCATGCCACTGCATAATCCCCGTCTCCGTGGCCTCGCCGCTGCTTGCAGGTCCCTGCGTGTTACCCACCGTGCTGCTGGCCAATGACGTGGGAAAACGCTGCAGATACGAGTTTATGAAATAGCCCGACTCACGGAAAAAAACGCCAGTCTTCCAGATTCAACACCATGGCAGCGGCAGATGTACGAGTAAAGTAAAGCCAGGGAACAGCGGGAAAGTCAATAAAGGGTCTGGTGGAGCACCGTTGGCCCGATGCGCTGGATGTTGCTACTCTCCCTGCGCCGTGAAAATGACGTCAGACTCGACAGTACGACGGGACCCCCAAAATCAGACGTACGAGTACTCGTACTCGTACTCGTACAGTCCATCCTCGATATCTCTGATGCCCCTTTTATGGCTGTTATTTCCCGTCCTCGCTATGAGCTTTTGGCAGCCGATGGCAATGGCAGGCTTGACTGCAGGCTGTGGTTGCTGAACCCGCGAGAATACGCCAGCACAAAGAGGGAGTCTACTCATCACTGCCAAATGCTGTACCGAGTACTCGTACATATTGCAATGCATGGCCAGTTTCCTATCATACCCCGGCGCGAGCATGGTACATGTATGCTCTTTCTCCTTTCACGCCCCGCTGCTCGCTGAACGAGCCCCGGCTATCTGACTTGCAGGAGGGAAGCCAGACGGGAGAATGGGAGGCAGAGGTCGCTGCATATCGTAGCATGCCTCGCATAGTCGCATGAACTGACACTTTTGCTTCTTTTGGGCTGCTCGTTTTGCGCCCTGCAGACAAAAGGGCGGTGCCCTGATGCAAAGCGAGCCCGTTCATACGCTGTGACGTCACTGTGCATGGATCGGCAGCAAATGCCACCCGTGCCGTTCCCCGAGATGGCGCCCGTCTCGGGCCCACAGAAACAACAAGAAGAAGAAAAGACACGTACGTGAAGCTCGGGCAGGCTCAATGGAAAGGAAGCCGGATCGACGTCAGCTGGTGGGCGGGCGAGTATGGCCAGTCAATGCACTCACGGAATAACTGCCATGATCCTTTAGGATGGAGACAGAGCTCAAGCGGCTTGTGTCGTCCCCGGCGTGAAAAAAAAAATAAAAAAAATTACAAAAGCCTTTGTACGGATACACGGCAACATATTGAGGGATTCATGCCGTTCTCTCGACACTCGGGACGTTGTATATCTCTGCGAATCTATTGCAAGTGTATTTCACGTAATGAACAACTTTAAAGACAGCAAGCCGCGCGGCCAAAAAAACAGTGGCTCTGTTTACGAGTCCCGCCGACTGTTGCGTGCCATGTATTTGCCTTTTGCACGCCTTATGACTTGACGAGCAGGCTTTGGCCCGTCATCTCCTCCGGCTGCGGCAGGCCCATGGCAGCCAGCACGGTGGGCGCCACGTCGCCCAGGACGCCCTCGACGTCGGTGCGCAGGCTCCAGCCGGCCGGGGCGTTGGCCATGACAAACGGCACTTTGTTGGTGGTGTGCGAGGTCTTGGGCTTGCCGTCGGGAAACTTCATTTCCTCGGCATTGCCGTGGTCGGCGGTGATGAACAGGACGTAGTTCTCCTTCTTGCAGGCCTCGTAGATGGCGCCAATGGCCTTGTCGGTGGCCGTGCAGCCGACAATGGCGGCCTCGTAGACGCCCGTGTGGCCGACCATGTCGGGCGGCGCAAAGTTGTTCATGACAAAGGGGAACTTGTGCTCGCCGAGGCGCTTGGCCACCTGGGCGGCGACGCCGGCCGCCGACATCTCGGGCGCCTTGTCGTAGGTGGCGACGCTCTTGTTGGAGGGCACCAGGTCCTGGGCCTCGTCGCGCTCCTCGAGCGGGAAGGCCTTTTCGACGCCGCCGTTGAAGAAGAAGGTGACGTGAGCGTACTTTTCGGTCTCGGCGACGTGCACCTGCGGCACGCCCTGCTTGCCGAGCCACTCGGCCAGCACGTTGCCCATGTGCTGCGGCTTAAAGGCAATCGAAAAGGGAAAGTCGAGCTTGTACTGGGTCATGGTGACCAGCGTAATGTCCTTGGGGTAGGGGAAGTCGGGGCGGGGCGACCGGTCGACGCCGCCGAGGAGCTGCACGATCTGGCGGACGCGGTCGGAGCGGTAGTTGAAAAAAAAGACAACGTCCTTGTCCTTGATGCGGCGCTGCTGGCCGCCGACAACAATGGGCTTGAGGAACTCGTCGTTCTCGCCGGCGGCATAGCGGGCCTCGACCGTCGCCACAGGGTCCTCGCTGGCCTCGCCCTCGCCGAGCACGAGGCCCTTGAGGGCCAGCTCGTTGCGCTCCCAGCGCTTGTCGCGGTCCATGGCGTAGTAGCGGCCGACGATGGTGGCCACCTCGCCCGTGCCGATCTCCTTGGCCGTCGCGAGCAGCTCCTTGAGGTAGCCAAGGCCCGACTTGGGGTCCGTGTCGCGGCCGTCGCCAAAGAAGTGGATGTACACCTCGGGCACGCCTGCGGCCTTGGCGGCGCGCAGGAGCGCGTACAGGTGCTCCTGCTTGGAGTGCTAATACGCCGGGCGAGGTCAGTAGGCTGGTCTCTCTGTCACAATTGGTTGCTTGTTTGCTTGTTTGCTTGTTTGCTTGCCGGGCACGTACAACGCCGCCGTGCGACACGAGGCCGCACAGGTGCAGACGGCCGGTGCCGTTCTTGGCCTTTTGCAGCGTCTCGCTGAGGACCTCGTTGGAGGCAAACGTGTTGGTCTTGATGGACTGGTCGATGCGGACAACGTCCTGCCACACGACGCGGCCGGCGCCGATGTTGAGGTGGCCGACCTCGGAGTTGCCCATCAGGCCCTCGGGCAGGCCGACGGCGAGCGACGAGGCCTCGAGCTCCGTGTAGCCCGTCGTGCTCTTGGCAAAGGCGTCCATCACGGGCGTCTCGGCAGCAGCAATGGCGTCGCCCTCCTTGGGCGACTCGGCTGACGGGATGCCCCATCCATCGATGACGACTGCAGAAAAGAGACAACGGAGCCAATCACACGGCAAACGCCGTGCGCAGGACCACAATGATTAGCCAGGCGATCTCCACGTAGACGAGCATGTAGGCGGCCACAAGCAGAGGGTCGGCGGCCCTCGGCTTGGCTGGCGAGGACGTGTCTCGCGCGGTTGTGCTTGGTCGCGCCTCTTTGCCCCCTTGCTTCCCCTGCTTTCCCTGCTGGCCGCGCGCGCGCCCGCACCCTTCTGCGCCTCTGCGCCCGGCGTCCTCTTCTCGACGGATCTTATCCCCTTTGTGCTGCTTCTTGCTCTCATGACAACTGGGTGCGCTCTCTGGCTCGCCGACGGGCGGGCCGGGCTCAGAAAGAGCGGGAGGGAGACGTACTGAGGCAGGCATTCTGCTCGACCTTGGCCATTGCGTGGGTGCGGGACAGCGGCTGTCGGGAGGCTGCTGGTGACGTTGTTGGAGATGCGGATTTTGCTGTTTGCTGCAGCTGCGGACAGATGCAGTATTCGGCGAAAGTTGTGGAAAATCGGGAAGGAGCGCAGTCCAAGGACGAGCGGCCAAAATGGAAGGAACGACTGGAATATATGTGAGAGAAAAGACGGGCAACAAGAAAAGGGCTCTGCGTGATTTTTGATGAAAAAAACAGGAGAGCTCTTTGCAGTAACACGAGTACGACAATTCTGAATTACTCGCTGTTACTTACTCGTACTGTCGCCGCGTTTGCTGTGCTTTGCTTCAGCGCCCCTTTGGCGGGACTGTGGCGGGGTAGGGCGCGATTGGGCGCTGGCGATAGCACTGTCTGCGGACTGTGCAGCTCGCTGCATGGGCCGTGCCCGCGCACAGTGTCGCCGACGGCTGCAGCCCCGGCGCGTCCCACTGCACCTTCCAGCCATTCGCTCAAAGCACAGCATCCGTACACCACCAAAGGCCACCGCCAAAGGCCACCGCCAACAGCCACCACGCCACTCTCTCCCCATCTGCCTGCTGTCTGCTCCAGCCATGGCCCATCCGCTCGCGCTCCCCAAGACGTTCTCGCCCGACGCGCTGGACACGACGGCCGAGTTCGCGTCCATCCTGGCGCGTCTCCGGCCGCCCCAGCCCAGCGCGGCGCAGACGGGAGCCGGCGGCCCGGCGCCGGGAGCCGCAGCGGCCGCCGGCGTCGGCGAGGGCGAGACGCTCGGCGCGTCCATGGGCGGTGCGGCGGCAGACGCGGCGGCTGCCGGCCCGCCCATCAGCCTGCGCGACCTGCCCACCGCCACGGACGGCCTCAAGCACAAGCTGCAGCACGCCCGCGGGCAGATCAAGACGCTGCCGGACATTCACCGCACCGTGGCGGCCCAGGAGGCGGAGATTCGGCAGCTCGAGGCGCGCATCGAGGCGCAAAAGGCCATGCTGGCGCGCCTGCGCGCCGACGGAGCGCGGTTTGCGGCGGCCGGCGACCAGGGCACCGACAAGATGGAGCCGTGAGACGAGACCCCGGAGGGACAGACACGAGGGCAGCACGTCAAACTGGTATTGCACCGCTATTTACGAATGTGGACGGCTTTCCTTTCCGATCCCGACAGCACCGAGAATGTCCTCTGTGCCCAGTCCCGGCCCGCCCGGCACGGCGCTTGTCCAGACCGACTCTGGCAGCCGCTGTGCCTCGGGCAGCACGCTCCAGTTGGGCGAGGCGTCCGACCGCAGCCACTTGAAATCGTCCACCTGATCCCACTGGTTGCTGCTGTCTGTCGCCTCGCCGCTGCCGTCTGCGTACGCCTGGGGCAGCGGCGCAAACCGCATCCGCGTGCAGTCTTCGATGATGGGCCGGCTGCTCACCTGCAGGTACACGTCCACGCGGTCGCACTCGTGCATGCGGACCTGCCTGGCGGACACGACAAGGACGCAGTCCCTGAGGCCGGTGATGTGCACGGCGCCGCTGACGCGGCCCGCCACCACGAGGCTGCGCCCGATGCTGCGCAGCATGAGGCTCTGAAAGGCCGAGCCGCCGCCGCCGCGGGACGTGCTGGCCGTGGGCGCGGACATGTCGACGACGCAGCCGTTCAGCTCCGTGAGACGGCCGTACGCGGTGGCGTGGGCCGCCGACAGCGGAAGGACAATGTGCAGGCCTGTGTGGCCCGACAGCGCGACCTCGCGCGCCGACGAGAAGCTCGGCCTGCGGACGCCGCCGCCGCCGGCGCTGGCAACCTCTGCGTTGTAGTCTTTGGCGGCCGGCACGGCGCCGGCCGTGTCCGGCGCGTCGCCCTTTGGGGACGCACCGCGCGCCTGTGGGCTGGCGGCCGTCTTGTCTGGCACGCCGCGGAGAAGGCGGTTGTCGGTCGCTGGCGGCGCGCCCGCCGCCGCGGCAGACGGCTTTGCTGTCCGCCTGAACTGGAAGCGCGGCTTGGCGGGGGCCAGATTTGCCAGCTCCTCGTTGAGCCTGTCTGTGAGGGACTTGACGCTCTAGAGGCAGGAGTCAGAAACGCAAACCCGACGTGGCAGAGCAAGACAAGACGACTTGGCATACCGCTGAATAGGTTCGTTGGTCGTGGGCGGGGACGAAATCGGCAGCATCTGCGACCTCGAGGGACAGCTTGGAGATGCGTGCCAAGATGCTGTCCGAGGCTTCCTTGCGCTCGCCTCCGGCGGCAGGGATGGAGCCGAGCTTGCTGATCCGGGCTTGGATGTCGTCTACATCGGTGCCAAACTGGCGATAGAAGCGCTCTTTTGCGTCCATGACAGGTCGCACCCTGAAAGAAAACAGATGGCTATGAGCGGCGGGTTCAGGCCTGCCACCGGGTGTGTTTATAGCCAGGAAGAAGGGGAGAAAATCAATAATAACACCCGTCTTCAGTCAAATAAGACCTACCAACCTATCGTAGACGTCTTTTCTGCCCGTCTCTCACTCCGGCAGGTAGCCTGCTTGTCTGTTTCTGGGAAACAGCTGGCTTTCTGGAGAAAGGGGCAGTGGTCGGCGGCACGCGGGACCTGGCAGAGTTCGTGCCGAAAAGGCCACACAAACAGACGAGGTGTGACGAAAGTGAGGAGGCTGAGGCGAGGCTGTGGATGGACAAGATGTAAAGGGCAACGGCAGAAGCAGGTTGCGGTCCATGAAATGACAGTGCCGTCCCGTGTGCTTGTATACGCGTATCGTATGCCTGGCAGAAGCGAAAACGCAGATGCCGGCCAGCTGGCGTGCAGAGATCGACAGATGCTGCTGCGTGGATGTCACGAGTCTCTGAAGCTTGGACTTTAGGGGATGCCCCGCTAACAGAGCCCCGCGTTAGCGCTACCGTTAGCATGACAGCACTGTGACGTATTACTAGCTGTTTGGCTGCCACGACGAGACGCAGCCGGCCGCGACGAGAGCAAACAAGGTGCGAACCGAGATGCAGCCTGCGAGAACGCTCTTTCGTGTGACCAGCGTTTACTCTGTTACAGCCGTGGCCTTGATGGGCGCTGTTTCCTGTCTGCCCGGCTATGCATCTGTCGGGGCGTCGTCTGCCGTATGCACGTATCCGAGCGCCAAGACCGAAAGCAGCGGGCGATCGCTGCTGCCAGTACAGCCGTGTAATTCGACAGCTAGCCGAGAACGAGAGCCAGATCTAGCAAAACTCAAACAGACGTACAAGATCGCAACATAACGGTCTGGCTTATACCAGCGTCTAGCGCCAACCTGGGTGGCCGCAGCCTCCCCGCGCAAGCCATGCTCTCACCGGCCATCTCGCCGCCGTCCTGCAGCCGTTTCGGACGGGCCGTGATCGCTGCCGCGGCAGTCCCGGCGTCGGCGGCGGCGTGTCCACACGCCCGTGCCCTGAGCACGACGACGGCAAGGGCGTGCCTGGTCCGCGGCGATGGAAGCGTGCGACAGCGGCCGGCGCCCGTTCACGGGACGTGCCATGCTGCCGGCCTCGGCCCGTCCGCGTCGCGGCGCTGTGCGTTCCACCGGACCACCGCGGCCGGCATGCCTCGGCAGCGCACGTTCTTCACGTCCAACGTGCTTATGCGCGCCGACGGCGAGGGCAACGGCTCGCCGTCCAGAGAGGGCAGCGAGGGCAGCGAGGGCAGGGCCGCAAGCACGCCCTCGCCCGCGGCTCTGCTGGCAGCGAAGCGGAAACCGCGGTCGGCCGGTGCCAAGCACTCGCTGCGCCGCGTCGCCGTGATCGCCCAGCAACAGCCAGGCTCTGGTGGCGCGCCGCCGCCGCCGCCGCCGCCGCCGCCCTCGTTGGAAAAGGGCGGCGGAGGCAGCGCGTCTTCGCGCGCCTGGCACCGCAGCCACCGCGCCCGCCGCGAGGCGCAGGAGACGGACGATGCGGGCGCCGAGGGCCACGACGGCCTCGACGACGACGGCAGCCACGTCATCAGCGCCGTGTGCCTCGCAGAGTCGTTTGACATGGAGCAGGTCATGGCCATCCTGCGGAGCCAGGACTTTACGCTGGACCCCGACGGCAGCGGCTTTGAGTCGCACGAGGTGGTGCACGCGCGCAAGTGGTGGACGAACGCGTCCCAGAACAAAGAGGACTGGCGCGAGGTGGACCTGTTCGTCTTCGAGTCCGGCACGCTCGTGGGGTGGGGGCTGCCGGCCGACGCCGTGGATGCGCTGGCGACCTCGCATCTGGTGGCGGCGGCGGCCGACCCGTTTGTCGACCTGCGCGAGACGGAGACGCTCGACTTCCGGCGCGACCCGGCGCGGGAGACGAGCGCGATGCGCGGCGACGTGGTCGTGCTGGGCACGCGCAGCGAGGCCGCAGAAGGCGACCGCCTGGCCACGACGCGCGCGCAGATTGCCTTTTCGTCGGGCCTGGCGCGCAGCACCAAGCTGGCCGTGCTCGAGCGCTCGTTTACCGACTACTTTGAGTCCACCCGGCGCATCCCCGAGATCCTGGCCGGCCGCAAGAGCGGCGGCGACGGCGGCGGCGGCGGCCTCGGGCGCATCTCGCAAAAGTTTATCCTGCAGAAAACCGGCGAGCTGCTGAGCCTGCGCGCGCAGCTCAATCACTACCGCGAGCTGACGGACGCGCTGCCCGACATCTTCTGGGACGCCCGCGCCGAGCTGGGCCTCGAGGGCTACTACGAGCAGGTGGGCCGCGCGCTGGACGTCGGCGTGCGCATCAAGACGCTCAACCAGAAGATGGACTATGCGCAGGAGATTGCCACGGTGCTGCGCGAGATCTCAAGCGAGCGCCACGGCACGCGGCTGGAGTGGATCATCATCGTGCTGATCACCGTCGAGGTCGTCTTTGAGCTGCGGCGCGTGTACCTGGATCTGCACGAAGACGCCGCTGGAAAGAAGACGGCGGCCAGGGTGACCGGGGAGTAGGCGTGACAAGGGCCAGCTTCGATACCCGACTCATACGATACGATTCTGAAGCTTTGGTAACTGCGTAAGCCAGGCTGCCAGTCTAGTTGTGGAGAAATCCATCTCTGTAATTTTTACTTGAATTTGTCATTTATTATACATTTATTAGGCAGTCGTTGATTTAAGCTTAAATGGCAGATGTTGACGAGGAAGGCGCCAAAGTAGGTCCATAAGTTGCTATATGCGCTGTGTTTTTCATATTGAATGGGAGCTAGAATACTGTGTGTATATCCCATCTACGGTAAGTTTAGTCGCTTACCTGAGTCGCTCCTCCCCAAAGCCATTGAAGAAACGGAATAATCAAAAAATATTCTCAGGATATAAAATAAAAAAAAGGCCATTATCACACCTCTGCTACTCTACTGCTAGAACAATGAATATCACCCCCCGGTCGTGCCATCTCGGCAGTTCTTCGGCGACGATCCGGCTTGTCTAGGCATCGAAGATACGGAATGTGCCATAGGACAGTTTTATATATATACGCCTAAAGAATAAGATACCAAAGGAAATACAGCAAAGTCAAGATACGTCATGATGAAAGGCTTCAGCGCCTGCTCGCCTGGCCGTACGTGAGCTTTGCAGAAGCCCCAAGAACAAAAAGAAAAGAAGAACCGTCGTCGACAACGACGGCGCCTCAGCGAAGACGCGCACTGAGCAGAAACGCCGCCGAGAAGCACAGCCATCCAGGCACGTCAGCCACAAACGTTCGCTGCAGGTGCAGTCCCAGCCATTTTTGGAGCAGAGAGAGGCCGTCGCTGCTCTCGTCGCTGCCCGCCTTGTCTGCCGCCGAGCCGCCCTGCCCGCCAATCGCCTCCATCAGGCCCATGGCCCGCGGGCCCCATGCCATGTGGCCAACGCTAAAGGCAATGCCGGCCGCGTAGAGGTAGCGCGCGGCCGGGATGAGCGGCGTGCGCGCGGCCGGTCGGCCCAGCGCGAGGTTGGCGCCGGCCGCGGCCCAGGCCAGCGGATACAGGACCAGGATGGCTGTGAGGCCGGCCGGGAACTGGCGGCGGATGTAGTGGCCCAGCAAGACGTTGACGCGGGCGCGGCTGTCGTCGCCGCTGTCCTGCGTGTCCTGGCCGCTGCCGGCCCGTTCTTTCTGGCAGTCGGCCGGGAGGTCCAGAAAGGGCCGGAGAAACAGGTACTGGTTGTAGTCAAAGTTGATGGCCGCCGACGACAGCACCATGGGCGTGGAGCGCAAAAGCAGCAGACCGTACGTCATTGTGCGAAGCAGGAGCCGGTGTTTGCATTGCCGAATATCGAACAGCTGAAATTCGACGATCGAATGCGACGGGTGGAGTGCAGCCTTATATGTCTCGAGCTGGAGTTTCGGAGGATCGCATTCGGCCGGATATACGTCAGAATCGCCTGATTGGACGTGGAGGAATGCATGAGCTATGCATAAGCGACTTATAAAAACGATACGAGTTTTGAGTTAACAACAGAACCAATAGTAAAACTGTGCCAGGCTGATGCTTTGGGCATCGAATAATTCTGGTCAATTGATATCGAGATCTATCTGACAGATTCCATGTTGTGCCGTGTTTCGGAAAGACGACAACTGGCGCCGAGACGTCGACAAACAGCAAAATCAACGCAGGGGCTCAAAAGGGGCCTGCTCTACTCTGTTTGTTCGGGATTGAGCTTGTTGATCAGGCTGCGGGCATCCATGTCCTCCGGATCGGCGACCGGCCGGCCAAAGACGACGTGGCAGAGATTCGCCCACAGCGGGCCGAGAACCGCCTCGGACTTGTCCTTGACGGCGGTATGCATCAGCGTGTCGCTGTAGCTCGAGGCAATGGTTGCGGCGGGCAGGATGCTCGCGGTTTCCTTTGACAGCTGGCAGTTGATAAACATGTCGTGGACATACGACAGCGACGAGATGGGCACCGTGTTGGCGCGCAGCTGCGCAACGTCAAAGAGCGGCGCCCAGTCCGTCTTCTTGGCGAGGATCTCCGCAGCCGCTTTGAGCGGGCGCAGGGCCTGAAACTGGTCAAAGTGGAAGCGGTAGACGTGCTCGGCCGACATGTAGATGCGCTTGTTGCCGCTGTCGGGAGGCGCCCGGGCCGGGAACACGCCCTCGCTGAGCCACCCGTACTCGTCGAGGCTCCTGCCGATCCCTTCGGCTGCCCACCCGGCCGGCTCCAGCGCTCCCTTGGCTCCTTCGATGCCTTCGGTGTAGATGGGCTCCTGCAGGATGGCGTACAGCGGGCGCTCTTCAAAGCGCAGCCAGCCCTCAATCTTTGCCAGAGTAGCGTCTGAAAATGCGCCCTTTTCGACGTCAGCGAGGCACATCTGCAGGTCCTTGTCGACCTTCTCGTCGCCGTCCGTCGTGCCCAGCGTGCGCCCAAGGCCCAAAAACCGCTCGGGCGTGAGGACGCCGCCGCCGGGCATCGGAATGTCGACGCGGCTGCCCTTGGCGTCCTGGCTGCCCTTTGCAATAAACGCAAGGATGCGCCAGACCGTGGCCACGTGGTGCGGGTACTTGTTGTAAAACCTGTCACAGGCCGCGACCGCGGTCTTGTACGTCTCTCGGTAGACCGCGCTGGCCGGCTGGCCCACGGGAGGAATGCCGCCCGTCAGGAGAACCATCTGCAGCGACTCGGGGTAGAACGACAGGTAGGAGAACGACACCCATCCGCCGTACGACTGCCCGACAAGCGTCCACTTGCGCGCAGACGTGACGCCCAAGTGCTCGACGAGGCTCTTGCGCACCGCCTCAAGATCCCGCACAATGTTGTCCTGGCGGAAGAATGTCAAGAGCCTCGCCTGCTGGTCTGGCGTCAGCTTTCGGAGGGGCGGGCCGGCATCGGCTGTAGATCCTTGCTGGGCATTGTGAGCGCCGAATGCCGCGGCCGACAGCTCGTCTGCGCGCAGGCAGTGGCTGCTGCCCATGCCGCGGTAGTCCATGTACAGAACCTGGAAGCCCTTGCCCAGGTAGAACTCGTTGAGCTTGTCGTGGGCCGTGGGCGGGTTGTCAGAGCCGGGGCCGCCGACGAGATAGACCGCGATGGGCCTGTCTGGCTGCACAAGAACGCTGCTGCCGGTGCCGGCAGATGTGGCCCCGGTACGGCCGAGGACCACGCGGACAGTGACGCGGATGTACTCCGTGTCGCCAGGACGGTGGTCGATGGGCACCCGGTACTCGAGCGTACTCACCCTGTAGTTGGACTTTTTCTTCTCGTTGCCCGCGTGACCGTAGACGGCGTAGTTGTCGTCAACGTAGCTGTTGACCAGCTGAGCAGGCCGCACGGGCCGCCTCGCGTCCCGAAGACGGGCCGCGTCGGAGAGAGACCGTCCCTGAGAGGAGGGAGCCAGGGAGTCCATCGCTGATGGCAGTCGAGCGCTTCGCGTCGTGTGAAGGAGAGGCTGGCGTGGGCAGAGGCAACGGCCTGGATATGCTCTGTTCGGGAGCTGGCGGTCGTCCACCGGCGGTCTTGTGAGGATGTCCATTGCAAACGAGAGGAGGCTCATGAGCCGCTGCGTGAACTGCGAGGCTTTATATTTGGTTCTTGATGCATTGCTCCCCGAGCCGCTGGAGAACAGATGAAGGCCTCAAGGACAAGCAGCAAGGACTTTGCGCCGTGGCCGAGGCGGCTGCTGTTGAGGACGCGTCAGCGACGAGCACTCGTCAACAGGGAGATCAGCAACAATGGGAAACAGATATGAGATGATGAGTGCTGCAAAGGGGCCGCCATGAAGAAGAGGTCGGCTTGGTGTCAACAAAAGACAGAACTCAGGGGAAGAATGGCAAGACGATCCTCGGGTGTCCTTTGAGGAAGGACCTGTCCAAAGCGGGATGTGGAGCCATATGCACATTGAATAGACGAGGAAGGGGCATCCAAAGACGGCCGTTTCGAGGAAGGAGCGGCCAAGGCAGAGAAACCGTGGGAGCGAGGAAGGCGCAGACGGTCAAAGCCGCAAGGATGTGCAGCAGAAGACGACGAGGACAACAGGACAAGATGCACAGCCGAGCAAGGCAAGACACAGCGGGATTCCTTTTTCAACTTTGCTGGCGGAGAGAAGGGCTACACGGGCCCTCAAGGATAAGGAGGTTGCACAAACGAGCTGAAAAGAGAAAAAAAGAAGAGGATACGAGTCTGAGAAGAAAGAAAACGCGAGGCGAAGGAGACGGACACCGCAGAGAGACGAGGGCAAACACAACGAGCACCTACCATCTCAAGTGACGGTGACACCCTGTCGAGGAGCACAAAATCACCGCGATGCTATAGGCGGCTGCTGCAGGCGACTGGAGAGGCATCGATTTTTCCTTGCCGTTGCTTCTGCCTCCTCAAGTTGTTGATTCGGGGCGGACGGGACACCCGTAGCATCTATTCCGACAGTGTGCAACATTCACGCCCTTGCCCGCATGCCACGGATGCCCGATGTTTCGTCCTTGCGCTTTCCCTAATATAACGGCACATGTGCGTATGCTGCCCTCTTCTTGGATCTGCATCTCTGCAGTGCCGCTGGCACCGTTGGCCTCTTTTGTCGTCCATGGCCCGTTCCAGGTTGCACATGCCGCCGTCAACCGCTGTCGTTGACCGCCGCCGGTCAAAGAGGGTGTGCACAGGCCGGCGTCTGGTGGGTATCACCAACATGGACGAGGGGCAGAGGATGCAAGCCTTCCGTGCAGGACGACATGCGGAGCCTTTGTTTTCTCCTCTGCCCGACTATACAGTGATTGGGCAAAAGGGGCCAGCTGTGATAAGGACGTCCAGATGGGGAAAAGAAAAGTCAGTGCAGAACAGTAGGATACACGCCGATGCAGAAAAGAGTAAAGGTCAAGAAGGAAGCGACCCGAAAGAGAGGCCCAACGGACAGCACAGTTGCTCGCTTCCCAGTTGCAAGTCTCTTGAACCGGGCACAGACACGCACCCGGTGCTTACGCCTGCCGTTGGGGGCCACACTGGCAGGTCGCTAGAGGCTTGGAAGGGTGTGTGACCGGCATGCCGTTCAGGTCATGGGGCTGGCTTTGGATGTCCAGAAGCAGCTGACAAAGACAAGACCAGGCAAAGGCAAAGAGCCAGGAATGAGGAAAGAGGCAATGCTGGGCACGCGGCAGGCATCCAAAAAGTGCAAGAAGAAACCAAAATGCGCTGATAAGAGGTTATTCAAGAAATCCCAAAAGATAGCGGTCCAAAATAGAAAAGAAAAAGGTGCATCCCCAGCTATTCAGTCCGCGGTACAAGGATGCCCTCCAGCCACTTTGCCACCTCGGGCCATCCGCTCTCGTCGAGGCTCGTTACAAGCCCGACATAGCCATCTGGCCGCACACCAACCACTGCGCCAAGCTCACGGTCCACGCCGTAATTTTCATACGCCCGACCGTCACCATCGTGGTGGCTGGGCTGGTCGACAAACACTTTGTCGTAGTCGTAGCCAAGCTTGGGGTCAAAAGGCCGGTATACGTCGTGCAGATCGAGGAGGTCAAAGGCGCTTGCGCTCGCCTGTTCGCCGCCGGCACAGACAAGCAAGACATCAACGATGCTGGGTGGCTTCTCTGGCTCCAGGCCGTATCCCGGACGTCCACCGCCGTGCAAATTGGTTGTTCCAGGCATCACTCTGAATGTGGGAAGCCGGGGGAACAGTGTGTCGGCCAGCCAGGCGCCCAGCTTGTTGACTTTTTCAAACTGAGGCGAAGACGAGTGCGAAAGCTGGCCGCCAAAAACGACGAGGCGGAATCTGCCATCCGAAGGCATTTTGTGATGCAGCTCCCACGGACGGGAATCGACGTGACGCACAACCTGGTGGGAAGGGAACCGCATGCCCAGAGGGCACGCTGTTGCAAGAGCACTCGTGCTGTGCGCCTGGCTCTGCGGGACATGTTGCGTCTCTTGCGCTTCCTCGGGAGTCGCGGTCGTCGACGTGGAATCGGCAGAAGCCGCAACAAGGACACTCGGCTGGTACTGGATGCCTACCGCAGTTGTAAACATGTGGCTTTGCAAAAAGGCGGATGCAAACTCGTCCATCGAGACGCCTGTCTCGTCGAGAATATCCTTTGCGGGACGGCCCGAAAAGAGGCGCGAGAAGCGGTGGTCAAACGCAATCAGCTGCTTGGCAATCGCCTTGCGTTCGAGCTCGTAGGTAGATAAGACCGACGGCTGAAGAACGCCCTTGCAGACAAGGCCCAGTTTCCATCCGAGGTTATACGTGTCCTGCATCGACACGTTCATGCCCTGGCCCGCCTTTGGCGAGTGCGTGTGAACCGCGTCTGAAAGGTTAGAACAAAAAAAAAGAGACTACTAGACAAGGGAACATCAAGAACTAACCTCCGGCGAGGAACACCCGGTTCAACTTGCTAAAGTGGTTGCCGACGCGCTGCCCGATCTGGTAAGCCGTCCACCTGATGGATGTCAGTTTTCCAATGCTGAAGCCTCGTCTTCTGTGCATGCTCCTTCCAGGACGCTGCTATATTAATACGGCGCACCTACCAGTCGCAATAATGGTAATCGATGCTGTACGGCGCCATGATCTTCTTGGCGGCCTTGATGATCATGTCCGGCTTGATTTGAGAGCGGTCGACGCGCCCGCTGCCAACAGACACCTCGGTAAGCTGAATGTACAGCCTCACGAGTCGGTTCTCCCGTGGAATAATCATCATGCTGCCGTTGGACGCGCTGTGGATCATTGTGCGGTTGCGAATATCGGCTGCCGCGGTCAGTAGACGTCCCGGACTGCCAGCAAACCCATGCCTCCTTATGGACGGGAGTGCGCAGAAACATACGGAAGTCAGTGATGGGGATAATATCGAGCACGCCCCAGATGTAGTCGGTCATCTCGCCCTCCATGTCAAAGTCGGGCCCAAGCGTCTTGCGTGTCCAGCTGTGCGCTCCGTCGCAGCCGACGACATACTTGCACTGCACGACCTCCTCGTTGTTGGCAGCTGCGGCGTCTTGTGCGGGCCGCGGGCTCTCGTCAGGAGGGCTTAGGTTGCTCCGAAAAAGGCCATCTTGAACGTTGCTGAGCATTTGCGTTGGCGTCGCCTCAGCCTCGCTCAAGTGCCGCAACGTGACAGTCACCGGGTAGGCCGCTGCATCGCCAGCCTTCTGCTCGTCGACGACGAGTGACGTGGGCAACACTTTGCGCTCCACAGCAACGCGGCGCCGTGGCAAAGTGCCGGATAAGCTGGGCGTCTCGTCCGAGGCCGCCTCCAGCACGCTGCCTGCAGGTCCATACGAGTCGCGGATGGCGTCAAGAAAGAATACCTCGGCGCGGCCTTGGTGTAACACAACCTCGTGGAACCTAGACAGGCCTGCACGGCCGTTCACCACACGGTTGTCGCGGCGAATGCGTCCTGTGTTGTCGGGGTTCCAAAAACTGACCTCTCCGCATTATTAGGAAAACGGCAATGCCAACGACAAGAGATGACCCAGACGCTCACCAATCATGTGGTTGGACTCTTTCCAGATCCTCTCTGCAATGCCGAAGCTGTCGAGGATCTCGAGCGACCGAACCTGGAACCTGTCACATGAGTCAGTCCCGTTTTGTTTTTTTCCTCCTTCTGTCCACTCAACTTACCCGTCTGCCTGCCCGGAATACACCTTGTCGGTGCGTTTGTCGATGATGCGGGCATCCACGCCTAGGCGAGCCAGCCACAACGCCAGCATCAAGCCGGCCGGGCCAGCACCAATAATCAGCACATCCGTCTTGGATGTTGCCCTTGTGCCTGCCATGGCGAGTCGCAGTGGGGTTTGCTTGATGCAATTTCCACGTCGCACAGAGAAGTCGTTGAAATGATTTGCTGTAATACAGCGATGCCACAGGGACTATTTTGAGCCGTTGAGATGTTGTGAAACAACGCCGGCAGGAGAACCGAGAACACTTACTCTCAACAACGAATAAAAAAACCCAAGCTTGCGGCGGACAGTGCCACGGTTTTATGTCCCATGTTGGACGGAAAAGTGCTTTCTCTCGGAAGCATACTGGGCCATATTGGAGCGAGAAACGATGCGAGAATAGTCCGCCCCGCATCGTATTTGCCCAACAAAGTGCCGTGCCCGCTCGCCGTGTGAGAATTAAGATAAAATGTTGGAGTTCTTGTTCAGGATGCATGCAAACACCCCAACCCGCGCGTGCTTGGCTTGGGGTAGAGCGGGGTAGACTGATCTGACAAGATCATTACAGAGCATGACTGATCAGTGGAAACCACAATGACGTCCTGTCTGCGAGACAGTTGTATTCCCGGACAAGCAGTGGCTGCATATGAGCAAAAAAAAAAACCTATTCATTTTTTCCGGCTTGGTTGATAAATCGGTTAGTCACCGCCTGCAGCGTGGCGGCCGAGGTCACGTCGGACGCGCCATACACGCGAGCCTGCGTCTCGCTTCTGGCTGCTCTGCAGTGTCTCGACCCACGGCACGCAGAACGGTGATGATTTTCCGCTAGCGGATGGGGCCGCCACCGATGACACCGGCGGTGCTGCATTCACGACCCCTGGTGCGATGCCGTCCTCGCCGTCTTCCGATTCGTCGCTGTCTGTGTCGCCGTCAACATCTGTGTCCTTGGAGTCCTTGCTTGCACCTTGGAGAAAGAGATGCTCCGTGTAGGCCCAAGTTGGCGAGTCGAACTTTCCGGAAATAAGAACAATCCCCACGCCGTCCTGCTGCATAACGTTTCTGATTGCATCGCCCGCCGGTAGCGGCGTCAGGAGGTGCAGCTCTTTTCTTTTTGTATCAATGCCTCTAACAAGAGCAACGCCGAGCTTGCGTGAGTGCCGAGGGTCCAGTTTCCTGTCGTCATGGTTGAGGATGAGAGGAATGCCTTCTGGTGAGCGGACATGCGACGGAAGGCAGTGGGCTAGCCGTGAGATGTTGGCTCTTGGGGTCATGTCCTCATCCGCATCGACTTCCATTTCTGTGCTTGTTGCCGTGGGCTTTTGGCCTTCACCCCGGAATGCGGCCATATTTTCGATGGCTACAATGGAGACCATTGTGCCGTTAATTGCGTCGGCAATCAGATTGGCTGGCGGTTGCGATTCATAGAAAATCACCCCGAGAATGCCGCTTTCTGGCCCTGTATAAGGGACCACCCACGGCGGTATGGCCGTCACGGATGTAGTTATCCATGGTGTGGGGGGTTGTTTTTGTGTTTTCGAAGAGGATGCCGACAATGGCGAGGAGTCTTGGGATACGTCGAGATGGATATAAGACATTGTTTGCATCTGCCTCAGGTGTGCTGCTGTTCGTACTCGTAGATCTCCTGGCTGAGATGGCAGCTCCACGAGAGGAACCCCTTGATACGGGGACCTTACGCCAGTAACTGTGTCTTCTGGGCCCTCTTGTGACATGTAAATCACCCGCGATGGCCGCATCCTGTTGATTAACTCGACAAGGATCTCAAGGCCCGTGCCTTGGACCCAGCCAGACGTGTTGACGATAAGAGGGCAGCGGTTCCGCAGGTCCCTGTGGTAAAGAGAATAGAGATCCAGCACGCATTCAATGTAGTGTTCTGGGTCAGTTGCTGGCGAGACAGACGCCAACTCATGTGACCGAAGTAGCTTGTTTCCACCCTGGTCGTTGCTGTGGATGTAAGAACGACAAAACGGAGGCGAAAAGTTGGGCTCGTGGACGTGCACTAGAGACAGCGATCCGGGTGTTCCAAATTCGGGTTGACCGGGATCGATGTCCAGCACGGCGACACTCGGTGCCGTCCACTTCTTTGGCCGGTTGCCTCCGGCCTCTTTTGTGAGGAGACGGTTTGCGAGAAGGCGGGCGAATGTGGATTTTCCAGAGGACTTTGGCCCGCAGACAAACAAGACTGGCCGCCTTGCTTGGGCACCGGCCTTCTTTGGCGATTCAAGTTCCGAGATCAGCTTGTTCCACTCGGGTGGTGCCGTAAGATCGCGGGATGGTAATGCATCGTCCTCGGAGGTGAATAGCTACAAGAAAGTTAGGCTGTTGCTCACGCAGCAAAGCTCTTTGCAGGGCCAACTCACGATTTGAAAGGTGGCGTTCCCTCCTATTTTTGCTGTTCCAGCAGATGACTCGTGCCAGAGACGTGAGAACATTGGTGACAGTTTTCCCAAGTCTTGGAGTGATGGCGCCGCAGGGTGTGGTTGGAGAATAACCGTGGCATCGTCCGTGCAACGGAGAACTGGAAGGGCATAGCATCGCGGCGCATGTACCCAGTGTGTCTCCTCAGACGTGCGCAGAGCGGCGCCGGCCAACGTCACCGCACCACTCTTGACGGTCAAGCCGTAGCTTCCAAGAATAACAAGACGCTGCATTCTTAGCAATGTCGTTGAATTTAGAAGTCTGATACCTGCAAAGTTCCTACCTCTTCTTCCACCAATTTCAAGAGCATGTGTCCATTTGCTTTCTGGTGAAAATTCTGCTTGTTTGGCTGGAAAGATGACCGCAAAACGGGCACCGCTGGACTGGGAGCTGGGGCCAGACGCACAGGTGCATTCCTAGATGTGCATCGTCAGCTCCAAAAACGCACTTGTACGGAATACACCTGGCAGAACTCACCCCTTGGCTTGCACCATCGAGGCGTCGACAGGCCTGGGCTCTGCTGCTGCTTCTGGAGGAACAGCAGCTTCTTCACGGACCGCTGTTTGTGCAGAGCTTTTGCTCTGTGACTTTTGAGAGGCTTCTGCATCTCCTGTCTTCGGTTGCCCATTTATGGTCTTGGCCGCCTCTACAGACGCAGCCTGGGCAGCGGCGGCCGTCTCTTCGACGGCTGCTTGTGCAGCTCGCGCGACGGCCTCTTTCTGCTCGAGCATCCGCCTCCTCAGAGCAACAGCACTCATCGCTAGGAGCCCAGGTGTGTCAGCAAGTGTTTGTGGCTCTGGCCGGATGCCATGTCCTCAACCTCTCGATCCAGGCCTTTGCTTTCGTCCGAGTTTTCCCGCCGCCCGTTGGAGGTACTCACGTGGTGCCGGCGGCGGGCCTGTTTCGACCTTTCTCTTTTTCCTGGGCTCCATAGCGGGCACAGCGGAGTGCGCCGCAATCCTCGCGGCCTTCGGATGATGTAGGTTGATGGCTGGGGTGAGACAAGGGTGAGGTGAATCTCAAGTCAACATGAGATGAGGTTGGATTTTGAGGCAGGAACCAATCGCACTGTGAAGGCAGGCGCGACCGATGTGGGGCAGCCTGGTGTCGTGCAGTGAAGCCTTCGCAAAGCGCAGGCGTCGTTTCTTCTTTCGAGGAAAATAAAGTCTATTAAAGCCAGTAAAACGACCTGACTATGCTCATAAGATAGAAGCCTCAGATTCACAATCTTTCTCCATTGGTTCCAACAGACGAAAACACCTCGACCCGCATGGTGCAGTCGCAGCTTCCCTCCTGGAAACATTTTGGCGGTGAGGCGATTCTGCCGCTCTTTCCTTGATAGCAGCATCGTCCGGCCAATGAGAGCTCGCGATTTGTTTAAGTGAAGTCTTTTTTTTTCGTAAGGCCAGGCAGAGAGCAATTGGCAAAACTTCTCTTGTCAAGAGCGAGCACGATCGCAATCCACAACAAAACACGCCACGCCAAAACACGCGGCGCTGCACGGTCTCTCGAACCGCGCTTCCCTTTTGATACCGCTCCGACCACCGAACGACGAAAAGACTGCGCGATCGCCCACAAAAACAACACAATGGTTGGCCCCAGGGCGCCTTTGGGCAAATTGACGGACCACCTCAAGGGCATGCTCGGTGCCCGGCCTGCAGAGAGCGCGGTCGCGAAGCCGTCGTTGAAAGATCTCAAGAACGGGGGCAAAAGCGGTGTGTTTGACGACAGCGACGTCGAGTCCAGCGACAGCGACAGCGACTCGGACAGCGACTCGGGCGACGATAACAAGTCGTCCTTTTTACGCAAGATCTCGCAGCCAACCAACGGCGCTTCTAAGGCTGCCTCCCCAGTCAAGACCAAGACGAATGGTGCTGTGAGCACGCCGACGCCTGCACCAAAGGAACCCGCAAAGACAAACGGCGCATCCGCAAAGAAGGCAGCTCCCAAGGCCGCGAGCACCAGCAGCAGCGAAAGCGAGAGCGAGTCGGACTCGGTTTCCAAGAGCGAGGAGGAGGAGGAGGAGGAGGAGCCGATCAAGAAGACGGCGCAAAAGAACAGCAAGAAGACCACCAAGGCAGAGAGCCCGTCCGAGAGCAGCTCGGAAAGCGAGGAGGAAAGCGACGAAGAGGAGCCAACAGCCTTCACAGCCAAACCAACAAGCAAGGCTGTGGCAGCTTCTGCTTCCAGATCTTCGTCCGAAGACACCTCTTCTAGCAGCTCGCGTGAATCGAGCGTCGACAATAGCGAGGCGCACAAGGACACAAATGGGCAGGAGAAGGCTGTGGCCAACGGCGCAGACTCGGACGAGGAAATGGCCGATCAGTCATTTGCCATAGCCGCTCGGGAGAAAGGAGACAAGGAGCTGTGAGTTTTTGCCTTTATGACCATGCCGCTTTTTTGGCACTGTTGGGGGAGCAATTTGCTGATTTCTCAATTTCAGCGCCAGCACCGCCCAGTTCGCGACGCAGGGTTTCCAGTTGCGCCGCGCTGACGAGTCTACCGATGCCTCGGACGTCACGCGCGTCTTCCGAGAGGCCAAGCTGCAGGGCAAGCAGCTATGGTACTTTACAGCGCCGGCCTCTGTGCCCATCACGGTGGTAGAGAAGATGACGATCCCCGTGGAGAAGGCCGAGCAGGGCAAGGCGATCCTCAGCCACGAGGGTCAGGATTACGGCATGAGCTTTGACGATGCTCTAACGTCCAAGACGATCAAGCTGCTGATTCCCAACAAGGCTGGTGATAAGTACTCAACCTGTATGTCCACCTTTACCTCGTTCCAACTTGTGGACTGTACGTGAACACGGGCTAACACTTGCAGTGAACCGGGCAATCGACAAGACGATGCATCTCAAGCGCGTGACCCGATTCGCCCAAGACAGCGACGACGACGGGGAGGCTGGCAGCCAGCTGGCGGTCAAGGCCCCTGCTTCGGCCAAGAAGCCGCCTCGGAAGCAGCCCGAGGGTCTGCGCGCCCGGTTCCTGCCAATCGGCGTCAACGACACCGTCCCTTCGTCTAAGAAGCGAAAGCACGGAGATGTTGCCGCCCCGGCCAAGACAACCAAAGCGGCTGACAGTGACGAGGACGGCGATGGCGCTAATGATAGCGAGAGCGACAACGGCGCCGTTGTAAAGACCAGCAAAAAGAAGGATGCCGAGGTGCCTGTGGAACCGAGCCCGAAAAAGGCCAAGAAGAGCAAGTCCGCCAACAAGGTCGTGGACAAGTCCGCAGACAAGCCGCCATCGCACAAGAAACCCGCCAGCGCCATTCCCCTGCCACCGATTCCTGGCTTCACGGCCGCGGCTGTGCCCAAGGTCACCCCTGTGGTGCCGCCCGTGCTGCCGCAGTCTGCTTTCAAGTCGACAGCCAGCGAGACGGTGGCAAAGAAGAAGCCTGCCGCGGACAGCGCCAACATCTTGCCCTCGTCGTCCCAAGTGTCCTTTTCGCAGATCGATACGCCGTCCAAGATCGTAGTGGACGACAGGCTGGTCAAAAAGAGCAAGAAGAACAAGAATGCAAACGCAGACGAAGACTCCATGCAGATCGACCATGCCGAGGGCGAGGACGTTCTGGAGAGCAGCCCCGAGAAGAAGAAAACCAAAAAGGAGAAGAAGGACAAGAGCGAGAAGAAGGAGAAGAAGGACAAAAAGGACAAGAAGCAGAAAAAGGAAAAGGACAGGGCGGTCAAGGACGAAGACGCTGTGCAGACCACGCCCGCAGCTCGTCTGTCTGCATCGGCGCCCAAGAAGGAGACGCCAGTGCCACTTCCGCGGATGAACTAGAAGGGCGACATGGAATTCTAGGCACTCGGCAGCCTTTTTTGGTTTGCCGGCTTCTTTTTGACATGGCCGGGTCTGGGGCGACACACTGCATGTTGTCACACTGCATGTTGTCACACTGCATGTTGTCTGTGTATTGTTTGTTTATATTATGTTTCGCATATTTCCACGTGTTTTTTTTTTGTCAACGGGGGGTGGGATCTGGACGGCGTGATATGTATGCGCTTGATCTTGTTGCGGCTTTCTTTTTTCTTTTCTTTTTTGTTTCCTCTTCCTGTACATATACAGGTCAACAGAACGTCCGATGACGGACCTTTCATCCTGTGGTGCATCTTCCTTGAAGCCAGCCCACTGGGCACGTTATGTATCAACCATTCTTTACAGATACTTTAATTCCGTGCAGTCAGCGATGATTTGCTCTTGGTCACCAGCATTTCTCGGTTGTCTTTGATACTGTCTTGCAATTGTTGTTTCTGTCCTGATCTGTCTGCAGCGGAAAAAGTCATCCTCGCACCCATTACGACCGGCACGAAGAACAAACATCAAGAGGTTTGTCTTGTCCAGTCCTCGTTCCCCCTTTTTTCCCTGGTCAAGACAGTTTGCTGTGGGCAGTGACACCTGCAGCAAACGGCCAACAAAATTCGCAAGGCAACACAGGTCCATGCTCTATCCCACTCTTTCTTGTTCTTGTCTTCTTTTGCGTCTCGCCCCCTCGGTTCCAAGAATCAATTAGTGACGCCTCCCCAAGAACAAAATAAGACAAAACAGAGTATATGAAACACTCAAAAATCCAGCAAGGTAGACTCCCATGCCATTGAACTCCCAAGTCTTTCTTGGCCCGTGCCTTCCGCGCGCCTGGTTGTCGTGAAAAATATAAAGTGATGAATGGCTGATGACATGCAAACAAACCGAAAGGGTAAGAGAAGTGAAAACATGTAAACACAAGAAAAAAAAAGTGTCGAGGACAAGCCCCGGCAACACCCCGGCGCCGACAGCAAAGCAACAAGGCGGTCTTGAAAGACTGCGTTTGTGTCGTTGACGTTGGCACCGTGATGCGAGAATGTACACGCTCTCCAAGAAAGCTAGAAGCAAAGAGAGAAAAAAACGAATGCCGGCCGCTGAACCCCGTTGAACGAATGCAATGCAGACACGTGTGCTGCGTGGTATGTGATTTGGTGTATGACTCTTTCTAGGTCAATCCTCCCTGTTTCTGCCCGTTGCCAGTAGAGAGCACCGTCTGAACGCCAGTAAAACGAGTTAAAAGTCCGGATAAAATAAGCGAGTGTATGAAGGGTTCGGCAAAAATGTGTTGGCTGGTCATGATCGTGAATGAACAAGATGCTGAAGAGAGAAATGAAGATCGCCAAATGGTTTCTGGTTGGAAAGAGAAACGAACAAGATTGATGCGGGTGTGAGGAGTGTTCGGTTCGAGCGTTCGGGGGGGGGGGGGGGGGGGTTGTATTAAGACCATGGCGATTGCGGTGATTCGATTTCAATTAGACATTATGGATGATTTGGTTCTCACCGAACAGCGATGGCCTCGGGGAGTTCGACATAGTGAGAGTGCGATGCGGTCGCATTGTCCCACACGCTCACTGGGTGGAACTCGACTTCGGGCGTCGTCGGGCTCATGGTGCCCGGACTGCTGTTGCCACGACTGCCGCTCACGCTGCCGCTTGCGCTGCCGCCCGACGACGACGCGAAGCTGGAGGTGCTGCCAATGGTCCACTCGTCGCTGTCGCCAAAGGCACCGGCAGAGCGGTGACGGGGAAGGAGATCGAGGCCGAAGCCGTCATAGTAGTCGTAGGTGTACTCGTCGACTATCGAGCGGTTCTTCTCGCCAATCTCGACGTACTCGTAGTCCCAGCGGGTGCGCTTGTCCAGCTGGCGACGGGGCATGTAGCTCGCGCGCGAAATGTAGTAGAAGAGAGCGGCCAGCAGACTGCCGGCCACCAGGTCGACCGCATAGTGGTGGTTCAGGTACATGGTTGCCCACCAGATCCAGCCAACGTATGCAATGAAGACGATGCGGAAGCGGGGGAAGCAGTAGCTCATGAACAGGGCCTCGAGCGTGGCGTCAGCAGCGTGCAGGCTCGGGAAAGCGCCGAACGGCAGCGGCGCTGTGGTGAAGCTCGTCGTGTACATGTCCACGCCCAGCAGCTGGTCCACGCGGGCCAGACCGGCGGGCGAGCCGGGCATGCCGTAGTGGGCAGGCTCGAGGCCGTGCAGGCGCTCGTACCACGGCGGCGTGCAGGGAAAGATCAGCTGCGTGGTGACGCCGACGAGCGCCAGGTAGCCAAAGCAGCGCGCAAAGATGGGCGTGGTGCCGGGGGCAGCAAAGAAGAACATGACGACGCTGCACACGGCAGGGGCGCCAAAGTGGCCCAGGCCGTAGGGGAACCAGGCGAGGAGGTCGAGCACGGGGTGGGTGTGCGCCGACAGGATGTTGGAGAGGTTGGCGCCGTAGAGAACGTTTTCGAGCGCAGGCAGGACCCTGACCCAGATGTGCGGGCGGTACTCGACGGGGATGAATCTGCAGTGGGGTTAGCGCGGCGTCTGGGCAACAACCTTTCTCTTCTCCCAACTCGACTGGACAAGATACGTACCGGCTGGAGAAAAAGTAGAACAGATACGTCCATATCGGCAGGCTGGGCAAGAAGAACTGGCGCGTCGCCGGCATCAGGACGAGCAGACTGTAGCCGGCGACGATGCCAATGTCGACGATGATGGGAATGGGCGCAATAATAAAAGAGAAAAGAACAAAGGCGACTGTGATCACGTGCTGCAGGTCGTGGATGTTCCAGCGATGGCGCTGAAGCGCGCGCAGGCCGTTGGCCGGGTTGAACGACCGCTGCAGCGCCGCTACGCCGTTGGACTGCGTCTTGCCGGCGGCCGGTTGTGATGACGAGAACCGCGAGGGTGGCGCGGACACCGAGAGACGGGGCTTCTGCTTTCTCCGGCTACGGCCAGGACGGTATTTGCGGGGGATGGGGTTCCATTGGGCCAGCGCCGCGGCGGCAGGCCAGAGGAAGGACATCTTGGGTGTTGATGGCGAAAACAAACTGCTGTAATCCTGCATTGCCGCGATGTTGTCGATGGGCTAAGAGAAAGGATAAAGAGGTTGAGAAAAGAAGAGAAGGATGTGGGAGTCGCAGCCCAAAGTCGCAGCTCGAACAAGTCGGCTTTTGGATGTCGAATGTCACGAGGACTCGAACTGGAACGTCGCCGGGACCAGAACTCGGGACCCGAGGGAGAAGCAAGGCGTCGGCGGCTGGGGTCGTGAAAGCGAGGGAGGGAGAGTCTCGCGATCAAACGAAGTCGGGATCAGCAACACCGTATGCCCATGGTCCTGGGTGGAGGGAATGGCGGTGGCGGCGGGACGTTGAAGATACAGAGAAAGGCGAGAGAAAAAGAAAGAAGAAAGAAAGCCGAGATGCGGAATGCGGAAATGGGATAAAGAGAAGAGAAAAGGAGACCAAGAAGAGAGGGTGCGTGCAATTTGGCGGAGGAGCGAGGACAAGGGAATATGAGGACTTTGGGGCGACGAGGGTGGGCGGCGGCAGGAACGAACAGCGGCAGGGCGGAGCGAGAAAAGAGCGAGAACGACGGAGACAGGCGTCAAAGGGAAAGAGCGACTAACTCGTCTGGCCGTCAGGAAAAACTAGGGGCCAAAAATTACTGAGCGGAGAGCGCGAGACGGTGGCGGCGGGGCCTCGGGGCGCTGGTTAGTGTTTAGTGGCCTTGGGCCGGCAGCACTGCATGGCAAGATAATCTTACAAAGACCCGGGCAACGAAACGGAGGGCGCGAGAAAACGGAGCGGAAATGGGAATCGGCGGGTGGAAGGCGCGCTAGTGGGCATCTCTCGGATCTGACTGGGCGGCCGCAGCCATTGGCGCTTATGTCAAAATACGACGTACAGGCAAGAGCGACTGGCGAAACAAAATGAAAATGGAAAGAGATCGCATGGCCTCGAAGAAAGACACGATGCGATGCGACAGATGGCTGGGCCAAGGATAATACGTATGTACAGAGTAGGATACATATCAAGGGCGATGTCCTCACCTTCCGTTTCAGACGGCTGACGCGCCCCTATCACCTCGCAGTCTCTTCAGTGTTCACGATCGCACAGGATCACACGGGCACCTGGAGAAAACATTGAGGCACAAACGCGCAATTGTCGCGCCTGTATCTTTGTAGTCCAGAGGTTTCGGGGACTTTGACCAGCCCGAAAGGCAGAGCATATACGAGTACTCGTACATTGCTGCGCCTGCAGAACGGATAGAGCTGGGCGGCGCCAATGACAGGGAAGGCAGGCGCGCCTGAAATTTCCGTGCAGTGCTGCAAAACCGCGGCCGCAGCAGGAGCGACACTGAAATGAACGCTAGCAGAATCAAGGAAGACGGATCACCCAGATGAAGGGACCGGGGTGGAGGAGGTCGTCGTTTTGTCTCCGCAAAATAAACTGAGCACTGGGGAGACTGAAATGTAGAAAAGAGAGAGTTCAAGGCGCAGTTTTGTCGCCATTTTGCGTCTTGGCTTCTTACGGGCACGTCTTGACGAGCCGTCTGCGTCCGGCAGTGCCTTTCTTTGTCTTTTGAGCTCCCTGTCGCAAAGGGTGAACGCTTTGATCCCCGGCCTTTTCGCGTTGGTTGTCGCTCTGGCATCAGCAGCTGCATGCGCTTTGCCGACGTTGCAGTGCGGCAGGGCAAGACAGCAAAAAGAAACGAAAGAAAACGAGCCGGGCGTTTCATCTGCGGTGCCTCCGTTACGAGTATGTTTGCCCATCACCTTGTCTCACGCCACCGCCGTTTTGCGGTTTCTTTCCGGCCTGTCATCGCACGCGGTGCGTGGAATGCTCCGGTTGGCTTGTCACTCAGAAATGGGATGGCGGTGGGAGGCTGAAGAGTCCAGGTACGGGTGAGAATGTAAGACTTGAGAGTCAAAAATATACAGCGCCGCTGCCAAGAGATCACGATCAAAATAGCTTCAGGCAGTTGCTGGGGCCTGTGGCTGAGCCTCGGCAACGAGCAGGCAACGGTGGCTGTCAGCTTACTTGCTCGTATGTGAAGTGGACACAGGCATGGCTGAGGCACAAGTACTCGTAAGAAGGCGAAAGTATCCGTAAATGGCAGTTATGTGTTCTCGACAATGATCAAGTCAAGAAGGCAACAAACCGTCTTTGCAAGCAAAAAGTGGCAAGGGCAACGGTGCAGGGAGGGGGGAATGAAACTGAGTTGGCACACGACATACGTCGTATGACGACGAATGTGCGGAAGAAACGAAAAGCGTTTCCTCTTTTCTTTTGTTCCTCGAGAACGGCAGGCACGGCACCTTGTGTCTTGCACAAGCCTGCGAGTCAGCTGCTGCCGAGATAACCAGAGGCAAAGGACACAACATTATAGCCTTGCTCCGAGAGACTGTATCATTTGTAGACTCACGCGAGTAAAGGATGTCCTTCTCCTTCCTCGATTCTTTAGCTTTGCCTGAGCCTGTTCCGTTCCATCTTCATCGGACTTGCAGTGGCAGACGACAAGACGATGCAGCTGCAGCCTTACGCCACCCTGGCCTCACCGTGTCGTCCTCACCCCTCTAGGACATCACGGAGCAGACCCAAGCAACACACCAATTCGCGACTGATGTCCCAGCAATATAAAGCAAAGGGAAACATAAAGATTACAACGTAAGATACGAACGAAGCACAGTTGTCCGGCGTGGCGCTGCCTCTGCGTGCATGACAGCCCTGCTGCTGCACTGCGGTTTCGTGAGCCTGCGCATACGTACTCGTAATGCCGTTGATTCCAGGCCCGGCCGGCGACATGCCCGTCCGGGCTCACAGCTGGTCTCGCTGCACCGCTATCGTCATGAGGAGCGCCGTCAAGAAGGTTATCGTGCGTCGTTGAAAATCGCCAGGAACAAACGGAAGCAGAAACGGAGATCCCTAGCGTCAAATTAGATACGTACCTGTACTTCGTCCTTGCCAGAAAGAAGCGCCTCTTCATGTCACTGACTATGAGACGACAGCAGACAGCGCACCAGTTCTGGCGGCCTTGGCGTGTGCTGCAGTGCAACGCTGTCGAAACGTACGACGTACTCGTACGAGTACCAGTACGACGCTGTACATGGAACGGTCGAGAAGAAAAGTGAAAATTGTTTCTTTTCTTTCCATTTGCCTCCACTTATTTTCCTAACCCAGGGCTCATCGGCCTGGCGCCCCCATGTATTACAGCGCATTCTGGGCATACTCGTGCTTGCACTTGACGATGCAGACATGGCTGTGAGGACGCTGGCTGGCAATCAGCGATCACGAAACGCTTTGTGCATCGACGACACGAGATTCTTCTCATTTGGAACGCTGCATGCAAGCTGTGGGCGTTTCTTAACGGACCTCGGCGCCTAAAAGGCACGAACGAGGCCGAGGGCAAGATTGATTAGCAAAAAAAATCTAAGATTTTACCTCCGAGGCTGAAGAAAAAACTCGAAAAGAAAGATGAAAAAAAGACTAAAAAAAGTAAAGACACGCGGGGAGACGGCAGGCCTCTAGAGCCCGAAGCTACGAGGCGGACGGGTCAAAACGGAAGTTCAGCTGTCCTCTGTTCCACAAATATATGAAATTGTCCGCTGTTGCTCGCTGCTCGACAACGGCACCGTTCCGTTTATTTCATCAGCCCCATTGCCATGGAGAATCGCCGTTCCCCGCTGCGAGGCCACAGCGACAACTGCAATTTAAAACTTGGGGTCCTCTTTGCCAAGCCAAATCTCTCGCTGGACAGTGGCGCTGGGCTTCACTGGGAGTGACTGGGCTTTTGGCCGGGCAAGGCAATTTAACGCGTCCGTTTTGGGGCAAGAGCGGCCCAGAGAAAGGGGAAAAGAAGGAAGGCGAGACGGACGGGATCGCGGAGCTTAGTCGACAGCGCGAGCCGAGTCGCACAGAATGCGACGCAGAAAATGGAAGGAACGACTGCTCGTACGAAGTACGTATTACGGCATCGAACACACGATGTGGGCAGCAGACGAACCCGAGGCACAACCGGGACTTGCGACATTTTGTCGCTCCCGCATTCACAGATTCGAACGACTGGTCGGCGGACCCCAATTCGACCTGATGGAAGGAAAGAGAGAAAAGGAAAAAGCAACCCTAACCGGTCTGCATCGTTCTTTTGTGCCTATGTATGCTCGATGACGACAGGAGCTCCGCTCACGCACATAAAGGCCCTGCGAGTACTCGTAGCTGGCCAATCCCGTCGCTGTCAAGCACCGCTGCTGTGTCTTGTGACCGCATCGGCACCCAAACGGGCGCGGGATATCCTCAGACGGCCCAGACGGCAGCAATAAGCATTCAGAGATGCATTAGCCTCGACTGGTCGGCACTGCATCGCGGCCTGGCGGTCGTCCTCCACATTTCTAATCGTTCCATTTTCCAGCTCTTTTCCTTCAGACTGCCGGCGTGATCACGGCTGCGAACGATCTACAGAATGAACGTCTGCGCCAGGTAAGGCCGAGGGCTGGTCTGATTATCTCGGAGTAATATTGCAGCTTTTCTCATTTTATTTGGCCTCTCGCTGCGAAGACTTTCGTTTCTTCACCATTGCACTCTCGCTCCCCTTTTGCTATCTGTTCGAGTCTGACCACACAAACGCCTGCATCTCAGACATGCGTCACACTCTTGGCTGAAAAGACGGAGTGGACAGCGCTTATTAGCGCTGGCCCCTGCACAACGTCGTGTGCACGCTCTCTGGACGATGTGCACAATGTGTGCTCGTAGGCACAAGCGGTTTCTTACCGTTACATGAAGACCGGCTTGCCAGCCACCTATTTTCTCGACAACGCCTCACACGTTTCGTCTCTACTCGTACATCTGTCTCCCTCGTTGATCTTGTCTTTTTCTGTCTCTGCCTGCAAAACGAACAGAAAAGAGCGCTGGCCCCACGATGCAAATATCGATGTGTAATGAGGATAAGACGGTATAACTACGAGTACGAGTATGAGATTCCGTTTATGAGAAACCACTGGTGAATCCTTTTGGACTGGTTGGTAAAGGCTTGTCTACTCCGTAGTCTCCGTTTTCTTTTCCCCTTTGGAAAGCCTGCAGGGATACAGCTAAATCGCTCTGCAGCTCCGACTACCAGGGCTCGTAGGGTGTTAACGCGCCCAGTTAGTGCTTGCCTGGGTTTTTTGTGCATGTCGCCCGAATCCCGAGTCTTCCGAGTGCGAGCCCACTTCGTGTCGCATGTCGTATTCTCCAGAGCGTTGCAGTGAACATAACTGGCGGGGCACGGGTCGGGTTTTGTTTGGTTTACGATGGACGATGTCCTTTGCGAGACTGTGTGCTCGTTCTGCTTCTGATGAGTTCCCTGATCACACATACAAAGTACGATGTGCTCGTCCGGCAAGACAAGGCGAGGGATGAATCTGGAGGAAACCGTCGTGCGTCAGACAGTATCACTGTGAGACAGCCACGGCACGTGTGCAAGCAAAGCAACTGGGGACAGCAGTTGCAAGAATCCTTTGAACTGGAGAGGAAAGAAAGCAAGAAGCAGAATTCAAAGATTGGGGGGGAAATCAAGATGACAGATACAACACCGCGCATCTGCATGGCCCTACGGAAAGAAATATGCAAAGCGTACTCGTGACGGCGTTTGGGCATCTACGAGTATATGTACGAAGCAAGCATACTTGTACTCGAACTTCTTATGCGCAGACGTCAGAGGTGATAGAGACTAGCCCCATCGGCTTGCCAAATGTGGGCCGAGTGATCCGGACAGTCGGACTCGGACGGCTGGGACACTACATATACCTACGAGTACTCGTACATACTCGTATCTTACTTTGTTCTCGTACTGAGGAACGATGGAGAGATCACACGATCGTGAGCGTCGGAAGAAAGTGTGTAGGGATGAATTGCATAAAGAAAACGGATGCGTTGACAAAGGCACAAGTATGCTGTGCATTGTTTGTCGGGCGGATTCGGCAGACACTGCATGCATCCAGATATTGTGCATATCCTCTTACTCGTATTGTTCGCTACGATATAATTTCCACCACCAACAAGGCTCGACACGCGTGACACGGTCACGCCTTTGGCATATTGATTGACTGCCGCTTTCTTGTTTTGTGTGGCACCCATTCCAGCCAGCCCACGATGTGAGACTGAAGCAGAAATGGTCCGTCCGCGTGGCCAATCCCGTGCGGAGAACTACTCGTAATACCGTTTACCTTTACAGTAATCCACCGAGCGCGTTCTGGGGTTTGTCCGGGCGGACCAGAAAGCTCCCGAGACGATCAGGACCCAGACGGTTCGGCCACGGGGACGGACTTGTCGGCGGTCATGTTTGTCCAAGCGGAGGAACCAGCATCGGAGTCTCGTCCGAGCCTCTCGGTGTTCGACAGGTATCTTACGAGCACTTTACAAGGCCGACAATCACAGAAAATCTGTACATATAAGATACATATATATGTACATATACCGGGTGAGGTCAAAACAGGTCGGACCAAACGGCGGGCAAAGGTAGAAAAAGTAATGCGCCGGGGCCATCTTGGACCCTTTCTTTCAGAGCTCGCAAATTTTGTATCGGACTCGGTACGAGGTATGCGGGATTGGAGGGAGCTCTCTCTATGTACATACGAGTATATTACGATAAGGATCGTAACTGAACTCAGTTTCGGGGAGCCGGCTTCCTCGTACGAAGAACCATTAAAAGGGGCCTGCAATTTTAAATTTCTGGGGCGGAAAGTATATCGTGGGACGGGCGGCGGCCACGCAATGGCAAGGCTACCGGCAGGGGTCCTGGCAAGGATGCAAGAAGCAAAACGGTGAGACGGGAGCCTTTATGGAACCGAGCTCAGAGCTTATTATTCTAGGTTGCCGTGCAGGGTCCGGGGGACAGCTCCGTGTTTATTTGAGCAGTTTACGAGTAGTACTCGTATCTCGCGTTGTTGATTTGGTGGATGAAGTGACAGGCCCGTATTCAATTTCACTGCGCGGAATACCCACGTTCACACAATCATATCAGATGTTCTAAAGTGGAAGGGAAGCAAGCGAATAAGGTTAAAGCCGAGGTCAGGAGTGCATGTCTACTGAGTATATGTACGTTTAAAAAGGGGACAGCAGGAGGCAAATATGAGCTGGATGTCCGTGTTCGCCACATGCCAGAAAGCTGGCCAAAGTCTGCAGAGCGCCTCTTTCACCTGGATAAAGAAACAGAAGTACTGAGAGCAGGGCGCCTTCAATGGCCCGTATCAAGGGCATCACAACAAGACATTTGCGTATTCGGTTGCCATGTGTTTGAAAGGCCGTTGCTGGCAAGAAAATTGTGCTCCAGTGTGAGGTCAAGAGAAGCAAATAAAGCAGAAAAATAAGGAGAACAGGAAACAAGCAAAGGCCAGACAGAACCATAGGCAATAGTCAGGAAAAAAAACGCAACGCACAGAACAACAGGATGCAGCAAGCTATATAGAACCAGTCCATATCATAAAAACGGAAAAAGACGCTCGTGGCCACACAGCAAGGCCATGGCCCATCCGACGATTGCCTATGCCTACCCCCGACTGCCCACGCCCGTCCACAGACCTTTGGTGGTCTCGACCACCTTGTTCACCTCCATGCCTGGCCGCAGAGACACGGGCACCGAGCTGAGTGATGGGATGTCGCTCATGCCGACATTGCCGGCGCTGTCGATGCCGCCGCCCAGCCGGTTTTTTTCAATCAGCGTGCCGTAGCCAGAGTCGTCCTTGTGCAGGGCCGGAGCGCCGTCGCCGTTGCGCGGCGACGCGCCCTGTGGTGGTGTGCCTTGTGGCGCTGGCGCGCGGGCGGCGTTTGCGCGCGGTGGCTCCCGCGACCGCGCACCGTCCATGCGGCCCTGCAGGCCGCCCTCGCGCAGCTTGTTGATGGCGCGCACAGTGTCAATGGCGGCGTGCAGCGTGCGCCGGGCGTTAAAGTTCTTCTTCACGGTCGGCAGCAGGTTGGTCTCGTCGGTCGGGCCCGCGGCCGAGCCCGTGCCGCCAGAGCCGCCGTTGCGGCGGTCGTAGCCGGCGAGGAAGGGGTGCTGCAGGGCCTCGTGGGCGGTCATGCGCTTGGCCGCGTCAATGGTGAGGCAGCGGCGGATAAAGTCCTTGGCCGCGTCGGACACGCCGCGCCAGTAGTCGACGGGCGTAAAGGAGTAGTCGGCCTGCAGGATGGCCTGCATCTCCTCAAAGTCGCTGTCGCGGTCAAAGGGCGTGTAGCCGCAGAGCAGAAAGTAGGTGATGACGCCCAGGGCCCAGATGTCGACGGGCTTGCCGTGGCCAATCTTCTTGAAGATCTCGGGCGCCATGTAGCCGGGCGTGCCGCAGGTGGTGGTCAGGACGTGGAACTGCTCCTCGTCCATGATGCGCGAGAGGCCGAAATCGGCAATGAGCAGGTCTGCATTGTCTTCGGGCGTGCGGAACAACAGGTTCTCGGGCTTGAGGTCGCGATGGACGATGCCGTGGTCGTGCAGGTAGGCCACGGCGGAGAGCGTGGCGCGGATGAGGTCGGCGGCGTCAGACTCGTAGTAGGAGCCCTTGCGGCAGATGCGATCAAACAGCTCGCCGCCGAGGGCGAGGTCCGTCACAAGGTACAGGTTGTTCATCGTCTCAAAGTAGTCGACCAGGGTCAGAATGTTCTTGTGGCCCATGGACACCTTTTTCAGGACGGCAATCTCGTTGCGGATCTGCGAGGAAGGAAGAAGAAGAAACGCGATCAGCAACGGGAACAACAGAAACAGCAAAAGTCGGTCCTGGCCATGCTCGCACCATATGTTCGCGCCCAGCCATCAGCCGCTTGTTGATGACCTTGGCGGCATAGCACCGCCCCGTGTCAATGTGCACGCACTCCTTGACGACGGAATAGGAGCCGGCGCCGAGCGTCTTGCCGACCTTGTACCGGCACGGCTGCACCTGCGGTGGCGGTGCCTTGGCAGCCATCGTGGCCGTCGAGAGGAGGCCGGGGGGTGGGAGGCGAGAAGCAGGAAAAGGCGCGGCGAGGGCACGAAAACCCACAGCAGGTCGTCGCGGACCGGCCACCGGGCGAGGGAGTGGCGTCGGGCGGGCGGGATTGCCGGCGTTGTCGGGGCCGTTGGGAAACCGCAACAAAAAGCCGAGATCGACAAGAGTCACGTCAGAAAGAAACGTGCCTTCCGCTTGGCGGGGTCGTCGTGCTCGCAGGGTCCAGGCCGCCGTTGACAGCACGTCAGTCGGGTCTGGGGCTCGTGTCTGTGTCCTGGACAGAGAAGCCGCCGCGCCACACAGATACGGCAGCAAAAGCGTCTCGTTTGGGTTGCAGCCGTTTAGGAAAAACGAAGCCGTCGGTGCGTCGTCGGTTCGGCGAGGAAGGAGTGAGACTGAAGAGGGGGCCGGTGGACCCAGTTTTTTATTTGCCTGTTTGCCCTATCACCGAATACAGAAGGAAGAGAGCGGCGGCGCGGCGGCGTCTAGGCGGTTTCGCCCTGTTTGAGCAGGGCTTTTTCTCAGCAAGAGCTGCACGTCAAGAGCGACCGCTTTCTCGGGTCCTTCCGTGCGATGCCATGATGCGCTGTGTATTCGCATCTTATAGTCGTTTGCCCTTGTCGTTCATCGGCAGAGCTGAGAGCCGCCACCGCAGACCGGCCGGGGAATTGGATACTCGTAGGGCAGGCTGGTGTGGCCAGGTCCCCGACGGCACCCCGTCACTCCGAGTGTCCTCGCCGAAACTGTTTCTTGCTGCTCTGTTTTTTCTTTTCCTTGATGCGTGCCTCGTGGAACGCCTTTTGTCTGTCCGTCTCCGTCAGCTTTGCACAGACACGGCGCGCGTAGACACCGGCGTGCTTCCTCGTCACCGTCTGCTACATACACGGCTTTGTACTTGGCTGCTGTCTCCGGTTTTGTCTGGCCCGGCACGGTGGCTTCGTATAGCGCAACAATCTCCTCATACAGCTTCTCGCGGTTGGCTTCCGTGTTGGCCGTGCGCGACCGCTGGGCCTGGGCCTGGATTGTCAGGCTATCCGTGGCCTTTGTGTAGTACCGCGAGCTGCGCAGCCCGGCCCGAAGCAGCGGCGGCAGGACCCCGGCGAGCTCCTGCACGGCCCACGCCGTCGTCGCCTTGGTCTCCGTCTTGTTGACGTGCTGGCCGCCAGGGCCGCTGGACCGCGAATACGTCGTGCTGCCCTTGGGCAGCGCGTCTTGTGCAAACGACTGGCGCCACCGACGAGCATCCTGGAGGTCTTCCGGGTCGAGGCCGCTGTCAAAGGCCTCGTATCGGGCCGCTCCCCTTCTCGGGACAGTCGCTGTCGTGCCGGGGAGCGGCCGGCACAGCGTCAGCAACACTGGCGATGCGCGAGAATGAAGGGCGAGGACGGGCACCAGCCTCGTTCTCCGGAGGACGACACTCGCGAACATGGCGAGTGCTGCGCTATTGTTTCGGGTGTCTGAGGAATGAGCAACTGACGCAACGCCGTGGAATGACAGGTCGGCGGTGTTGTTGTCTTGGTATTGTTTGATAATAGCAGTCCAAAAAGTTCGCGTTGCTGCTTTTCGATTTAAGCTTTCGCGCCCCACAGCCAAGAACCCGTCTGATTCAACGCGAATCATAAAAAACTTGTTTTATTAGTTTACTCGGCGAGTGACATCTGGGTTGTCTCATATTCCGGGAGGTGATTTTTGATAACGACATTATTATAACTATTTTATTGTTGAAAATAACGTTGAATTCGGACAATCTTTATTTCAGCAAAAGAACATCAATATTGTTGAATAACTTTCACTACGTATGACACACCCATGACGGCTCTAGCTTTGCCATCCAGGATGCACCGCGTGCTGAACGGATGCGTGCTACCAAAGAGACGGGGTATAAAACTGTATCCTAAACGAACGAAAAGAAACGCAGTGAAGGCGGAAAGAAACACGACAAGCCCCGGCTGCTCTTCACATTAAAATGCACTGCGTGGGCTTGTATCCGTCGCCAAACAACTCGATGCCGCGCTCCAGTTCGTTGGCCTTTTGCTTTTCCTTGGCTTCCTGGCGAAAGTAGAGCTTTAGGAACTTTTCGAGGTCCTCGTCCAGGTTGTCGAGGTCGGCCTGCATGACGACTTCGCCGCGGCACAGGGGGCAGAACTTTTGCTCGTCGCGCTGCATCTTGATGACGCAGCGGACGCAGAACACGTGGCGGCAGCGAAGGCGCACCGGCAGCCAGGCCAGGCTCAGGCACACGGGGCACGTGTAGTCCTCGAGGCGCGGCACGACGGAGATGACGTCTTCGGCAATGCGTGCGCACACGTCGCGGGCCATGCCCTCGACGAGCAGGTCGTGGCGGTGGCGCGACATGACGTCGGGGAACGTCTTTGACACGTTCAAGGCCGTGACCTTGTCGAACTCTGCAGCGGTCAGCAGCCAGACAAAAAAAAGAGTAAAAAAAAAACGATGGACAAGGACGTGCTTTTCAAGATCTTGGCCTGGGCCGTCTGGTTGAGCTCGCGGAAGCGCAGATTGAGGTACAGGCGCTTGTTGAGCAGCAAAAAGTGCTGGTAGGCCGCCAGGCTCTCTGGCAGCTGGAAGTGCTGCAGAAGCCCGCGCTTCTGCACCTGCTCCTGGAACCAGCCGAGCTGCCGCGACGCCTGCAGCGACGTCCGGGCCTTGCCGTGGTCGCGCTCGCGCGTCGAGAAGAACACCTGGGCGTCGAGGTACAGCTCAAACAGCTCGCGCCACCGCGACAGGTCGCTGGCGTACTTGTGGTGCGCCGCGCCGCTCGTCGTCTGGCTGCTGCCGGGCTTCTTGTCGCTGGCGCCAAAAAGGAAGCGCTTCTTGCGCTCCGGCTGCGCCACGGCCGACACCTCGCGGCCCAGCTCGACGACCTCGGCCGTTATGGCAACCTGCTCGGCCTGTCCGATGCGCTCGAGCTCCGCCATGTCGCGGTAGATGAGGCGGAAGAACTCGCTGTCGGCTGTCAGAGAGACCTCGACGCGCTGGAAGCTCTTGAGCGGCGTGCGCGGCGGTTCGTGCGCGCCGGGCGCAGCGGGCAGGGGCGCCAGCGGGCTGCCGTCGTCGTCCTGCGTGTCTGCGCCGTCGACGGCCACGGCCGGCACGGACGCGGCGCCAGCCTCGCCGGCATTGGCCGGGCCGCCGATCGACTGGTCTCCGCTCGCAACAGAGCTGCGCCGGAGATGGGCCTGCTTCTCGAGAAACGCCCGGGACGCAGGGGACAGCGAAGCGTCCACGACGACGCCGTCCTCGAGATCCACAAAGATGGTAAAGTGCGTCTGGACATCCGAGTCGCTGACTGAGAGGAGTTAGCATGCACACATGCGCGACCGCAAGGCGGAGGACAACGCTACCATCAAACTTGTACTTTGCAAGCGGGATCTGGTCGCCGCGCTTGGACACGGCCTGGGCGGCCAGCAGCTGGCGGAGCGTGTCGGCGTCCAGCCCAATGCTCTGGAACTCGGCCCGGATCTTGTTCAGGCACTTCTTGAGCGCCGGGTAAGGAATCGCTGCCGTGCACCACTCCTCGGGGTAGTCCCCGCTCTGGATTGCGGCTTTGAATTCGCGCGCAAACTTCATCTTTTGTCGGTGGGTGCGCCGGTCCGGCCGCACACGGCGGGCAACAGCGGCTGCAGAAACGAGTGGCTAGGGGGGGTGGGGGGGGGGGGGATGAGGGAGTATTAGGAGTCTCGAAGGCGCCGCAGGATCATGGCGGTGCCTCTCGTCGACGCGCGGGTGTGCTGCAGGGCTGGACGTGTCAGGCGGTTGTCTGCCGCACCGCAGATGGCAGATGGCTATACTCGTGGAGAAACGAAAGCGTGATCAGGCCAGACGGTTGCACTGTCGCCGCGTCGTTGACAACATCGTCGAGATGGTCTCAAGGGATGGGCAATGTCTCGTGACCGGCAGTGGCAAGCGGGGAAGTGGGAATGAAAGGAACACAAGGCTGCCAAGCGACGGAGCGGGACGATGCAACCGTTATATCGCAATCGCGGTACCCTGTTCCTGGCGATGCGATGCCGTGGCAAAAGAAGGGCAGGCCGTGGAGGTGGCGAGAACTGTGCGACGCAATGCGTATTTTCGTCACCTGCCGCTTCTACATACTTGTACATAGTTAGCGACTTGGCCTAAAAAAGGCGTCGGTCAGCGGACAAGAGCCGCTAAAACAATGGGGCTCAGGATGATCGGGGAAGCCTTCTGCGTTCCAGACTGCTCTAGGCGGAGGTCTGAAGGACGAGAAAAAATGTAAAAGGAGAAAAAGAGAGAAAAAAAAAACCCTTAATATCCTCACTGCCAGGCGTGGCTGGATTGGGCGCTGTGTCTGACGTCATTACAGCGGCTTCAGGGGAGGCGCGTCGCTGTGTAGCGCTGGCTGACAGCGGGGTAGCACCTGCAAGTGCCTGAAAAGCACCTGAAAGACACTTGCCCCGCTATCGAAGCCCCGGGGAAAAAAGGTGCAAGCCGGTGTACGGCGTTGTTGGAAGTTGACACGCGTTGAAGAGGAGTATGTCAGATCTCGCCATGTTTATTGAGATCTTCTACAGCAGTAACAAGGCGTGAAAAGTACAGAAAAGATTGTATTGTGGCGGTGGCACTGTTACTCGTAGTACGAGTAGGTTTGTAGGTTATGTAACACAAAGTGCACTAAGCTGACAAACGTATGGAAATAATTTTATTGTGACGACACGCGCAGCCTTGCGCCTTGCTTCCGAGCGCCTGGGCAGCTCACCCGGGCCGAGAGACCCTGCAAAGCTGCGAAAAACAACCACGCACCACAGCTAGACCACACAGATCACCCAGGCTCTACGTAAAGAGCGATGGGGGCGGAGCAGTCCTCCAACAGAGGGGCCGGCGGTGCCCCGGCGGCCTCGGCGACGCAAAAGACATGCTACTACGAGCTTCTGAGCGTGGACCGGACGGCCACAGACGACGAGTGCGTCGGGAGCGCCTCTGCGCGAGAGAGAAGGAGACCACGCTGACCACCGCACAGGATCAAGAAGGCGTACCGGAGAAAGGCTCTCGAGCTCCATCCGGACCGCAACCTCGACGACACGGCCACCGCAACAAGACGGTTTGCCGAGGTCCAGACGGCCTATGAGGTCCTCTCGGATGCCCAGGAGCGCGCCTGGTACGACTCCCACCGGGATGCGATCCTGCGTGGCCAGAGCGGCATGGACGACGAGTCGGCCGGCGACGATGGCGGCCCTCGCTTCTATAACAACGTGCGCCTGACGCCCACCGAGGACCTGTACGCGCTCATGGGCCGCTTCAACTCGAGCGTGCCGTTCAACGACTCGCCGTCGGGCTTCTTTGGCATCCTGGAGGCGACGTTTGCGCAGCTGAGCCTCGAGGAGGAGGCGGCCTTTAGCTGGGACGGCCGCGGCGACGGCCGGCCGCCGCAGTATGCGCCGTTTGGCTCGGCCGGCGACGACTACGACTCGGTCGCCCGGCTGTTCTACCGGGACTGGTCCAACTTTGCCACGCTCAAGTCGTTTAGCTGGAAGGACAAGTACCGGCTGTCCGACGCGCCCGACCGCTTCTACCGGCGCCAGATGGAGAAGGAGAACAAGAGGGCGCGCGAGGCCGCCGCGCGCGAGTTCAACGATGCCGTGCGCTCGCTCGTCGCCTTTGTGCGCAAGCGAGACCCCCGCTACAAGGCCAACGCCCAGTCCGAAGAGGAGCGCCAAAGGATACTGCGCGAGTCCGCCAACGCACAAGCCGCTCGCCAGCGTGCTGCCAACCAGGAGCGCCGCGCAGCCGCGGCCGCGGCCGCCAGACGGGAGGATGCCCTCCCGCTGTGGGCGCGCGGCCTGGGCGACGACGGCAAGCCGATCGCGGACAGCGCCGACAGCAACGGCAACGGCAACGGCAACGGCGACGACATTGACGGAGGCTTTTCGAGCGACGCCGCGTCCGAGGTGCAGCACGAGATCGAGTGTGTGGTGTGCGACAAGACCTTTAAGAGCGAGAAGCAGTTTGAGGCGCACGAGAAGAGCAAGAAGCACGCCAAGGCCGTGCACCAGCTCCGCCGGCAGATGAAGAAGGACAACCGCGACCTCAACATACACGTCGAGCCGGAAACCTCCGCACAGCCCGCGCCAAAGAACGAGTCGCCCACCAACGACGAGGGCCTCACCGACGCCGACGAGGAGGCCGACGAGGAGGCCGAGGCCGAGCCAGCGGAACCAGCGGAGCCAGCACCAGAGGCTGCGGCCACGGCGAGGGACGAGGCGACCGAAGAAGAGTCGTCTGACGAGAACGACGAATATGCGACTAGAGAAGTTGTCGAGAAGCGATACAAGGGAAGCGAAACGGACGACGACGACGACGACGACATTGCTGCCAAGGCAAAGGACCTCGACATCAAAGACGAGCCGGCAAAACTAAAGGTCGGAAAGGCCAAGGCCAAGCGGGAGAAAAAGGCCGCGCGCTGGGCGGCCCAGCAAGAGCAAGGAGTACGTGGACCCGCGTTGCTTTTACAGACACAGGCCCTTGGCAGATGCTGACCGTCCCAGGCAACATGTCAAATCTGTGACGAGTCGTTTGACTCCAACACAAAACTGCACAGGCATCTCAGGGAGGCCCATCCGGCACCAGAGGCGAAGCCCAAAGGCAAAGGCCGGAAGGGCCAAAAGCGAAGATGAGCAAAACACAAAACTCCCTAAAGCCGAGTACCATCAGCCGTTTTCCTGGGTCATGACAATAGCTAGAATTTGATAGAATCGACTGCTATGATAGACTATGCCAGGACATGCAGTGTCCCTCGTGCCTTCCCAACAGAAAAGCCACTCGAGCAAGCTCCTTCCATTCATTCTTATTAGCAACACGCCTTTGTGATATGGGAAGGAGCGAGCCTCCGGATGGTGGCTCCTTCCTCGCTGGGCTTGACAAAACAGAAGCCATCGACTCGCCGCACTTCAATCTTTGCGTCTTCATCTCCTCCATTATTATGATTAACAGGTAACCAATCTATCCTCCCCCTTTTATGGCTAAACAATGACAAACAAAAACCAAACGCTGCCTGTTCTAATATGCACATACGATCCCAAACCGAACGCCACGCAGGAAAGCAGAAAAAGCAAAAAAAAAAAAAAAAAAAAAAAGAGGAAAATATACTCTCAGCTTCATTTCCCTGTCTTCTTTTCTCCGTCTTCCCTTTTGGTGTTGAGGCTGGTATCTGCTGGCGGCTGGGACAGAGCCAGTCTACTCTTCCTTGGACGGCACAGGCGCAGACAGCTCGGCATGCCTCGCACTATTGTTCCGCTCCTCGACGTCGGCGGTGCGCTCAATATCGATGCTCGCCACGTCCTCGAGGTCGAGGCTCTGGACAACACCGCCCTCTTCGTTTGCACGGGCGGCGGCGGCGGCCTCGCGCTCCTCGCGCTTGGCCTTTTGGCGCGCCAGGATGCGAGCCTGCTTGGCCCGCTTGGCCTCGCTGCGCTCGAGGTCGGCGCGCATCTGCCGAATGACCCGGCTGCGGGCCCGGATCCGCTTGCCGTAGCGCAAGAACATGATTGGGATCGGAATCATCATCACCTCGAGCAGGCCCAAGAACGTGCCGGCCCACTGCGGCGTCATGGCCTTGTACATGGCCGAGCCGGCCAGCGGCAGCGTGCCACCGAAAATCGACCGGATGACCATGTTGCCAACCAGCGCCGACGCAGCATACAGGCCGTACGCGCCGGCCACATAGTTGGAGCCATAGATGAACGTCAGCGTGTTGCCGGCGCCAAACGGAATGCCAAAGGCAATGGGGATGGCCCAGTGGATGGTCTTGGGCAGGCACGTCCACGAGAACACGAGCTGGCCGATGGGCGTCAGGATGGCGCCGATGATCATGACACGAGCAGACGCCTCGGGCGGCGCGCGGCCAGTCTCGGGGTCCTTGGGGTAGCTGTTGATCAGCCGGCGGCAGAGCGGCTCGCTGGCAATGGCCAATATCGTGCCGATGCCGATGCCAAAGAACGCCAGGCCAGAAATGCCGGAGCTCCAGCCACGGCCCTCGGTGAAAACGATGGGATAGGCGACGAAGCACAGGTACAGGATACCATAGACGACGGAGACCCTGACGACGACACTTGGTAAGCAAAGAAAAGGAAGAAAAGGAAGAAAATGGGAAAAGGTCACCCCCTCTTCCCCGGAGACCATGGGCTGCGGCAAAGACTTACCAAATGTTAAAGAACCACAGAATCGGCTCCGTGGCAGCGAGGATAAAGGGCCGGCTCATGTTCACCTTAAGGAGGTTGAAGATGGAAATGCGCTCGTCGTACCGGCACCAGTAGCGGTCGTCTTCCTCCTCCTTGCGCTTCTTGGCTGCCTTGGCCTTGAGAATAGCCGGTGCGTACGTCTCCTTGACGGTGAGCATGAAAACAATGGCGGCACCAGAGATGATCAGCACAATGTAGCTGTCCCACCGCCAGCCAAGATACTCATAGACGAAGCCACCAATGAGAGGACCCCTGCAGACCCGGTTAGTCGACGACTGCGCCTCAAGCATTGCCGACGCAGAGACTTACGTGACCGGTCCGTTCATGGGCGCAATGGACATGATGGAGATAAACAGAGCACGGTTTTCCTCTGTCGAGATGTCCACCATGCTGGCGGCGCCGTTGGACACGAGGGCGGAGCCAAAGACGGCACCAAAGAAACGGACGACGAAAATCTCGGCAGCAGACGTGGCGAGGCCGCCCGGGATCACGAGAAGCGTGAAGCAGACCATGCACACAACGTACACGATGCGGCGGCCAAACAGCTCGCTCATCGGCGCGACGACCATGGCGCCGACCGCCAGGCCGATCAGGTACGTCGTGACACCCAGGGTGGCCACGGCCTGGCTGGAGATGTTGAACGCCTGCATCACGCCGGGGATGGCCGCCGTGTAGCTTGTGCTGTACAAGACACACGCCCAGGTCGAATACGAAATCGAAAACACAATCCAGAGCCGGTACCACAGCGGCCAGTTGCGCGGATTGCTGGCGTCGTTGTCGGTAAAGGCAATCTCAAAGTCGGGCAGCCGGGAGGCAACGCTGCCGAGACTGGTTGCCGTCACGACGTGCGAGATGGGCTCGCGCGCGGCCTGCTCAATCTCCGTCTCGACATTCGGGGTCATGGCCAGTTCGAGCGGCGCCAACGGGTCGGAGTCGTCTGTCGAGACGCTGTCGCGGCGCCGCAAGCTCCGGCTGAAGCGACTCAGGCGGCTGTGGCGGCTCGCATGGCTGAGCTGTTTCTCCAACGGCGAGTGGTCATGAGACGAGGCATCGCTGCCGTCGGAGGAGGCAGCCTCGGCAGACGGGCCGGTTGCGTGGTCGATCACAGCAACGCCCTCGGCTGCCGCCTTTCCTGTTTCTGGTGGTCGTTGTTCTGACATTGTGAAGGTGTGGTCGATTCGGTCCTCGATCTGTCAGAGCAGTCGGCAATATAACGAGATGCCTCTGAGGAATTTGGCACTTGGGAGAATCTCGTTGAGAATCTCGTCTTTGATTTTCGTTCTGGGCGGACCGTTTGGCCTGCCACTCTCGCCAGGTGTTCTTCTTTTTCTCCGTTTCGTTGCCTTGCTTTTTGCTGAAAGTTCTGATTATTTGATGATGCTTGCTAACGGACAGCTAATGGCAGCAGCTCGATATAAACAACGGGGAGGTAAGTCAGTACAGCGAGGGGAGGCAAAAGATATAAATGAAGAGGAATCTTTCGAGAACAGAAAGCGAAGAAAGAAAAAAAAAAAACCTGCTGCTGAAATTGGAACAGAAAAACAATGGTCACGCAAGTTGCAAGGGGACTTGGGAAATAAAATAAAAGTGGATGGAGAGATCGCTTTCAATGACGGGAAGCAAATGCAACGACCTGAAAGAACAACCAAAAGAAAAGGAAGAGAACAAGCACATGCTAACTGGAATAGGCTACTGGAAGCAGTTTTCTGTTGTCGGACGCTCCTTTTGTCATGGATGCGCCTCGATGGGTCCGGCATCGTTGCGCGCCGCCGTACGGAGTGCATACCACCACACAACTTGCCACTAACACGGAGCCCACATGAGTTTGGGGGTGGGTATGAGAAAAAGATGCGAGGACCAGGCCGGCGGCATACCATTTCAGTAATGCGGCAAGCCCATCCGCGGGGCGAGACAAAAAGAAACTTTCAAGGAGGCAAAGAGGGTACCCTGGCCTCTTTTGATTTTCTTTGCCTCCCCTTTTTGATCCTTTTATTCCCTGCCCTTTCATTTCAAAATTCCTCAACGTCTCTCATTATCAAGCGAGAGGGGATATGGGGGAAACAAAAAGGGGGAGCGAGGAAAAAAAAAAAAAAGATGGGGCGTCGCCTGTGCGGATTTTAGCTGGATGGGGCCGCCGACATGGAAAAAGAAAACGAACTGCGTCCCCAGTCGACGTGACTCTTGCGACTAGCGCCACGGTCAACGAAGACAATGCCGTTTTGCGCACCAAGCACCACTCCGTTCGTCGGCAGCATGCCGGGCGCCATTCGCCCGAAAACGCACTTGGATCGCCACGGTCAGCGTCTCGACCTCGACGGAAGGGCGTAGGCATGTGGACTCACGGAGACCGCTTTCTTGGCTCCGTGCGCCCAGCAAGGCCCACATCGGAACTCCGATGCCTATATCGGGGACGCGGACCGTGACCTGCTGGCCAGGATGTGGCAGTCTGGTGCCAAGAGCGGTTTGTTATTTTGCCGTACGGAGTACAATATTCAAAAATGCGAGCGCAACACCACACCAGCGGCACGGGAGTCGGCACAGGAGCAGCGCCACTAACACAGAAGCAGAATGCGACAGAAGATAAGGCAAGGAGGGGAAAGGCGCGCCAACTGTCGACGAGTATCCCTCCGGCGAGAACAAAACTGCAGCACTCCTGGCAATATTATGAAGTGCTTTCCCGGCGGGCAGCACAACGCATTGGAGTCGATCGGGGTGGGTATGCTGTGATTTACGAGTACGACGTACAAGCAAGGCCCCCGGCACCGACGACCGGTGGTGGCTCCTTTTGTGCTCCTGCAACGGACAGGCAATCTTATTTTCAGTGCACTTTTGCACTGCTGGGCTGCTGGGCTCGCTAGGAACTGCCGAGCGAGCGGAATCATGCAGACGACTGCTGCTTTCTGAGCGCCAATTACGGAGTACACGCAAAGGGCTGCAGGAAACGCGGAACTCTGCACGAGCCGGACGGCGGTGTCATGCCAAAGGCGTGCTTTTCGACATGCTGCATATCGCCTGGTTTTGTGGCTTTGTGCAGGGCTGTGACTGGACCAACAGGCCTCCTTCGCTTCCCATCACACAACATGCCGGATGTATGGCGCATTCTGGGCAACCACCCTGTGCACTCGAACTGTTTGCGGGGAAAGCAACCAACAGACCTCGGGACTCGGGGCCGGCACAACATAGCCCGGCCCCAGCATCATCGTTGCAAGACGCGCCGCAAAAGGCAAAATGAAAACACAGCCGGCAACCGTCATGGGAATGCCCTGTCGCATCCAGAGCTCGCAGGCCGTTTTGACGGGATAGACAGCTGAAACCCTACAGGCACTCCAGCACCACAGAATGTCGGGTCTGCTTTCTGCATCCTATGATGGCTTTTGGCTCCGTCCTTGCAGCTTGTGCATGATGAGCTGGAGCTCTGAGCCCACATATTCAGACGCGAGCGAGCCAAAACTCCTGGGGTGGGACCTTGGCTGGACCTCGCCCAAGGCGGAGCAGAAAGAAAACATTGAAAAAAGAAGAGTCCGAGCGGTCGGATCGTCCCACAAAAAAAAGGCCACTGTCTACCGCTTTTCGGAGCTTCGAGTCAGAAGACCTCCGTATATAAGCTTGGCCATACGGCGTGGCGCCGAGCCGCCGATCCACAGACGGCGAAACAAAATGAGGTGAGAACGAGGCTCCGAGATAGGGCTGCAGGGATTTTTCTTCCCAGAGAAACCTCCGAGTTGCGCTCAGCTGTGTCCGGCGGACAGTGACGGCTGGTCCCCCTGTCATTTCTTTGTTTCGTGTTTGCCATATTACGGAGATGCAATTGTGTTTGCTCCGTCTATCATCTGACGACAAGTTTTTTCAAGTGAGTCTGGCGTCTCGCAAGTGCAATGCACGCAATGATACGAGGCACGGTCTACGTTTTGATGCCAACGTCTCCAGTATATGTAGAGTCTGGATGAGAAGAAGCTGTGTTTTTGTTGACAACTCGTGTTTGCCTGCTTCCTTTTTTTCTATTTGATCTTCGGACCGAATGCTGCCCAAGACAGGCACAAAGATGACGCTGTCCTCAGCTTCATGTCGAGGCATCGAACCGTTGTTGCCATACACATCCGCTCGTTTTGTCGGCCTACCCGCTTGTCGGTCTACCCGCTACTGACGAGACCACACTATAGCTCTTGATGGGTTGGCGGCGCCTCCGACTTGGTGTCCTTGAGAAAAAAAAAAAAAAACAGCTGGACCCAGTACGTCTTCGTGCCTAACGGCAGAGTTAATCTTACATCGAGCGGGGCATTAACAGCTCAATTATGACTTGCCCTTGTTCCTTTGCCACGGCCAGACATTTTCTTTCCTTCTTTCTTTTTTTTCTTTCTTCTTTTTTCTTCTTGGTATCTCGGCGAGTGGTCGTCATTGAGGCCTAGTGGCTTCCTTGAATGATGCCCGTCGACGACGATATGCGTCTTGTCTTGTCCGGGGTGCAGAAGGGCTGGCTTCTCGACGCCTTATTATAGCTGTGCCGTAGACACAACAACGTCAACGCAACGTCTTCGTCCGACTCTATCAAACAGCTCATTGGCTGTTTGCTCTTGAAGCGCGCTTTCCTGATTGGGGGCTGCGCAGCTTCTCTATCTGCTGGCCGGAAGAGAAGCCGGCTCGGAAAGAGCGACCGCCATTAAGGAAGCTGATAATGCCAAAACAGAGTGGACATGGCCGGGCCCTGGATCGCACCTGCCTATCAAGCCACGGGGCGGAGCGGAAAGAGCCTTCCGTGCTGACCTCGTCCTGCCGAATCGGGACTATTGGCAGACCTTTATTTCAACGTCACTTGGATATGCACTACCAACCGCTGGTATTCTTGGTATACTACCCATATGATGAAGCTAAATGACTCTAAACTTTTGCCCGCTGCAGCCATGCCTGGTATATGTATGCAACCGTAACCCGTCATTGAGCTCGTGAATCAGAAGAAAGTGGGAGACGTACACATAAAAAGGCAAAACCGATCGAGGAGGGCCGTAAACAAAAGAAAAAGAAAAGAAAAGAAAGAGACCCCAGGACCATTACTCAAAACATACGTTGACCTTTTCCTCGGTCGAGTTCTTGCCGACCTGCAACCGCCACTCGGGCTCACCGTTGAAGCGCATCGTCAGCAGCATGTCGTCCACCAGGCGCAGGCCGCGGCTCTCGTCCACCACGGGCAGCTGGTGGTAGGGCGTGTCGTAGTCACAGTAGATGGTGCACAGCAGCGAGCAGCCGTCGGCGCGGCGGTACGGCGGCGGCATCTGGTCGCTCGTATAGATCAAGAACTTGGTCTGCTTGCTGGAGGCACTGGTGACGTACTCGTAAAACTTGTGCGACACGGGCTCGCGGTTGTCCATGACCTCGCCCTGCTTGAGGTACCACTGCATGCGCCAGACGCGCTGCTGGCCGTCGGGCTCGGTGCTGATGCGGTCGATGCCCGGCTCGACGGGCGGGACCGCCAGATGCAGCGGCACGCCCGTCTCGACGCCGTAGCTGTGGCGCGCGATGCGCACGTCCATCTCGGGCAGCGTCAGCAGGTGCTTCAGCTGGCGCTCGTCGGCCGCGGCGACAACGTCCTTTTGCATAAAGGTGTTCTTGAGCAGCTTGATGACGGCGCCGTGCGCGACCGCCGACCACGGACGCGCAGGCTGCACAATGTTGCTGTACTCGCTCTTCAGTTTCTGAGACAGGTACCGCGAGTCCCCCAGCCCCCCCACGAGCAGGATTTTCTGTCGGGTCAGTCAGCGAGATCCAAAAGCAAGACGATGGCGAGCGGCGGGGAGGGGTGGGGGGGGGGGGACTCACGGTGGCCGGCTTCCCTTCCTGGATAACAATCTTTTGGTTCTGGTCGTTGATGAGCTGGCGGATGCCCTGGTAGGTGGTATCGAAAAAGCCCGCGACGGTGTCGTGCCTCAGCACGTACTTGCTGTTGCCCCGGAGGCGCGCAAACGGCGAGAACGCCTTCACGGGCGGGTGCAAGTAGTAGTCCTTGTGCAGCTCGCTGGCATTGAACGAGCGCTTGAGGACGTACTCCCACTCGTCGTAGACAAAGCGGCGGAAGTCGGCCGGGTCGCAGTTCTCAAACTTGAGGCCCGACTGGTTCTTCATGTGGCGCTCGAAGCTGTCGTCGATCATGAACGCGCCGCACAGCTTGCCGTCGCCCTTGACGGCCTCGTGGATCACAAACGGCGTCGTCTGCACCACCTTGTAGGTGATAATGTCGACGGTGCCGCCGCCGCAGTCGACCACCATAAACGTCTGGCCCACGTCCATGTCGGGGTACTTGCGCAGGTCCGACAGCGTGGCCAGCGCGGCCGCCTCGGGCTCCTCGACCAGGATCAGCGTCGTGTCGGCAATGTCGCGGCGCTGCAGGATGCCGGCGCGCCGCGCCGCGTCCTTCATCAGGTTGCGCGCGTACTGCGGCCAGATGGCTGGGATCGTCAGCGCCACCTTGAACGGCAGGTTCTGCAGCACCCGCGCGTCGATCTGCATCTCGATCTCGCGCAGGCAGTGCTGCCACAGCTGCCGCAGGTAGTCGCCCACGAGGTCGACCACGCCGTCCTCGCCCAGCAGCCGCGCCTCCTGCCGCACCGCCTGCAGGTACGGCGAGTTGCGGATGTCATCGCGGATGTCCGCGTCGCGCAGCAGCAGCAGCTTGAACCACTTCATCGGCGAGTGGCTCTTTTCAATCAGGTAGCCCCAGGCGCCCGACCGCAGATCGTACTGCGTGGGCACCTGCATCTCGTCGCGGCTCTTGATGGTCGAGCCCAGGCACGGGTACTGTGTCACGTTGTTGATGATGTTGGGGCTGCCCGAGAACGCCCACGACGCGCCCGAGTAGGTCGTGCCAAAGTCGAGGCCAATAGCCAAGAAGCGTGCCGCCGACGGCGCCGGGTTCTCCACGCCGCTGCCCGTGCCCGTTCCCTCCGCCGCCGGCCGCACGTCTGGGACGTACCGGGGAGCAGCTGACACTGAACGTCGCCAGGACGCCGGCGGCATGGCCGGCGGGAAGATGGGAAGGGCCGTCGCCGTGTTGGCCGCGCCGGGCATGCTAGCCGGGGCGCCGCCCAGATCGGATGAGTTCGCCAAGGCAGGCCCCGACAGGCCTGTTGTTGGGCCTCGGGCGGGCGTGGGCTGTAAGCCGCTGTGCGCGGGGATGCCGGCGTTGAGGCTGTGGCCGTGGTTGGGACGAGGGTGTGCGGGCGCCAGCCTCGGCGCCGCGGGCGGGTAATAACGGTACGGCTGGTACGCGGACGGCATGGCACCGTTGCTGGCATTGGACCCGAAGCGGTGCCGCATGTTGGCGGGCCCGTCGAGACCCGCGGCCCGCGACGGCGCACGGGACGACAGCGACATGAGCGACTCGGTGTCGGTCATGGTCGATGTCACCGACGGCCGGCGAGAGTCCAGGCCCGTGGCCGGCGCAATCTTGATGCTGGCGGCCGTGCTGGCGCGCTGGCCGCTGCCGCTGCCGCTGCCCCCGCTCAGATGGCCTGCAACCTGGCTGTCGGTGGGCAGCTCGTGGATCCAGCTGCTCAGCTGCCAGTGGCTGGGGTGGCCGGGGAACGAGTGCTGGAGACTGGGATTGAACGGCGAGGGGCTTGCCGATGGACGAGCGCCTGTCGCGGGCGGCGGCGACGAGGGCGGCGGCGACGAGGCCGACGGCGACGGCGGCTGGCGGCCGAGCGAGCTTCCGCGGTAGAAGCTGCCGGAATCGTCGTCGTGCCCCGCGGTGCGCTCGCCGTCTTGCTGCTGCGGCCCGGCGTCCATGCCGGGCGAGCCGCGGAGCCCCCAGAGGTCTTGGTTCGAGTACGACGAGTCCATGCTGTGCGAGGCAACAAGACAACGGAAAAAGCGACGTGGACCGGGATGAGATAAAGCAGCTTCTCACGACGACAAACGACGATGGGAGCAGGGGGGACAGAGAAACGAAAAGGTCGGAAGGAGAAGGCCAAGGCCCAGGTCGAGTGGGCCGCGGCTGAGACTGCTCGACGCAAGAAGGAGGCAGTGAGCGGAACAGAAGAGCAGGACGAAAGGCGAGGGAAACGCACGCCTCAGCCTTCTCCGGTGGAGCAGCTGCTGAAGGTTGAAGCACGGAAAAGAGAGGCCTGCAGCAGCGCCGGTCGTCGTGGATGTTGACGTTTTGTTTTTCAACAAGCCTCCAGGCTGCCCTCCAACCTTGTGTTCTTTCTTGTCGACGGGCTGTCCCCGAGGCTGGGACGCGTGCGAGGTGCGAGGCAGGATGACGCCGTGCACTCGCAAGACCGGCGAGGAGGGCCAGCAGAGGCCCGGGCCAGAAAAAAGGCGACAGTTGGCCTCGAAGAGAAAAGGAAAAGAGCCTCGAGTCCCACCCCCCCCTCTGGCGCTCTCTGTGATTTTCACACCTCTCCGGGCCCCCCTTCTCGAGATCTGGACCGGTCGCATCCCCAGCTCTTTTGTCCTCTCGGCACGCTTGCTTCCCCTCTTTTCCCGCTGCATGCATGTCGAGCCGTCATATCACCAATAGTGTCCAATACGCGTAGGCTCTCAGCCTGGTCTGAGCCACGCTGGTCACCCCCCTGTCTCCCCCACCCATGGAGCCGTCTGTTTGGCCCATACCTTTGCATTCAAGCTTATCGTTGGGCTCCGTTGCAAGGCACACCAGCGCCGTTCATGCCCCATCCGGAGCCCCAGATTGGCTTGCAGCAATCCGCCGCATGTCTGTCGAGACCCTGCTTGCTGCGAGGTGGAAGATGCTGTTGCCTGCGGAGGACAGTGACGCCAGAGAGAGTCGTGTCCTGTGGCGCCTTTTGTATCCTCCCGGCCTCGTCTGCCGCCATGCTGCACAGCCCCCCGGCTCAGCAGAAGCTCCTGTTTGCGGCTCCCACAGGCAGACTTGTGGCAGCCTGCCATTGAAGCGCCGCCTTTATCTTTTTTTCGTCTCTCATTTCGTGGCTCGTCGTCGCTTCCCGGCCAGCCTAGCCACGTCTCCCGACGTGTGCATGTGTGTAAAGTTGCCCAATGTCAAAGACAACCTTTGTTCGATCCCGTTGGCCGACAAACAGGCGAGCTCCGAGCTCTGGCCCGCACCTTTCTGCGTCAGCTCGACCGGTTGTCTGCCTTTTGTCTGTTTGGCGTCTGACTGTTGTTGTCGCCGCCTGTCGTATTCTGGAGGGGTTTGCCTGCACTAACTTGCTAGGACTCGTTTGTGACCTGCCTGCCCCCTCGAGCCTCGTGCCTATTATTATCTCGTCCGTGTTGTCGCCCCCTTCTTCGTCTTGCAGGTGCCTTGTTGTTGCCACAGGGTTGTGGCTGACCACGGTCCTGTGCGCTGTCGGATTCTGTGCTGTCAGCCGTCTTGTCCTCTATCTTTCCTTTGCCACACACACTCGGCAAACCTGCACAGTTCTCACACCCCAGTCGCATAAAAAGTCGGCCTTTTGGCTTTCCTCTTCTTCCTCTTTCTTCGTCGCCGCTCGCACGTGCAGAGGGCCGCCACTCACTTTTTCTTGAAAGCCCTGAACGAGCATGGAAACGACGAGAGGCCGACCGCCGTCCGCCGGCAAGCCTCATATGTTTGCATTTTCTGGCCAGACCATCACGAAAGATAGAAAGCGGTCCTCGTCGCAATCATCGGTCCTGCGCCGGCTCAGCATGTCCGCTTCAAGTGTCTTGAACGGCACCGGCGCTGCGCGGACGGCCCCGGCGGCTCGGCCCGAAAATACCGGGTCTGCCGGCGTCCAGGCCGCCCAGCCACGCTCACAACAAGCAGCCGAGCCGGATCTGTCGCCTTCCGGCGGTAGAATGCCGTTCCAAAAGCACCTCCTGCGGTCGAAGAAGGCCAGTCCGGAAAGCGAGAGGCCACATGCCGTTGGTGGAGGAGAAGGCGGTGGAACGGCCAGTGCGCCAACGTTCGACGGCGGCCACGACACACCGCCCAATGCCATCCACCTCGACAACAGCGAGAGCAACACGGACACCGAAGGCCCGACCGACAGGGGCTTTCAGAGTCCGGCAAGCGCCAGCGTCCCGCAAGAGCTGTCCGCCGAGTCGCCTGTCATGACGACCGGCACGACCAGCGGTGGAACGGGCAGTTTTTCGGCCAAGCCAGCTGGCGGCGGCGACGGCGAGGCCCATCCTCTGATACCCCTGGGTTCAAGGAAAGATCCTTTGCCGCAGGAACAATCGCAATCACAGCCGCACCCGCAGCCGCACCCGCAGCCGAACCCGCATCCACAAGCCATGCCCACAACATTCACGGTCTCCGGACCGCCGCCACCAATCGTCGCTGAGATTCCTGATTCGAGCGATGCAGCCTCTCCCCCCGTGCCACCCAAGGTGATTCCCGGGCCGCCACCGCCTGCTGGAGGACCTCCGCTGGGAGCCATCATAACGCGAGTTGGGACGGCACAGGGTAGCACACAAAATCTGCAGCCCGTCCCGATACTTCAGGCCATCCAGCGAACAGAGCAAAAGCGCCAGCAGCAGCAACAGATCACAGCCAGCCGCAATGCAGCGGCAAAGGCCGGCAAGGAGCCAAAGGAGCGGGAAGGCGGCTTCCTGACAAGCTTGAGGAAGCTGCGCGGGTCCGACAGCAGACGAGAAAGCAACCAGGTTCCAGCATCTGTACCGCCGACAGGCGGCAGCCCAACAGCAGCTGCACCGCCCGCCGCACGATTCGAGAGAATGGCGTCGAGCCAGGCATCGGCACCCACTGGCCAAGGCCAGCCGATGACACCCCCGGCAGCGTCCCAGAGAGGACTGCAGACGCCCCCGCCACCCGCAACAGTTCTCCCTCCTCTGCCGCCGCCGATCCACTCATCGCCCGACCGGAGTCAGGGCGTCGATACCATGGGAATTCCCAGCAGCCTGCGGCCTGGAGGGGGGATGGCATTGCCGCATCATCAGCAGCAATATCAGCAAGCTTCACCACAGCAAATGCAGCCATCAATCAGTCAACAAACATATGACCAGACACCCCAGCATACGCCGCAGATGATACCACAACTGCCACAACTGCCGCAGCAGATGCCTGAACAGTTTCTGCAACAAAATCAGCAGATATCTCAGCAGGCGCCTGAGCAGGGGCTTCAACAGATGCCACAGCAAACAGTCCAGGTAGTAGTGGCTCAACAATATCCCCAACAGCAGCAGCAGCAGCAACTGAACGTCCTCTGCGACAACGGCAAGACCTTTTATGAGGCGGCTTGGCAACAGTCAGAGATCGACTTGTATTCTCTGACCTCGCAGCTTGCCGCTGCACACCAGCAGAGCGCTGACCAGATTGCCCTCTTGCACGAGCGCGATGCCAAGATTGCGGAGCTGACCGGCCTGGTCGAGCGGCTGCGCACGCGCATCCAGGAGCAGCTCAAGCAGCTCGAGACGCTACCCGACGGACTGCCCGGGCTCAATCCGTATTCAGGCTTCAACGGCCACGCAGCGGCGGGCATCGGCCAACTGCCAGACAGCCAGATCCGCGCGCGGTGGAGGGACCTCCGCTGGCAGATCCGGCAGTCCGTCGAGGCTCGCCTGGCTGGCCAGCCTTCGTGTACGGCGTCCACGCCTGTGTCGCCGGAACGAGCGCCGTTCCTGCGCCGGCTGACGCCCGACTATGAGAGGTTCTTGTGCTCGCGCAAGGGGTCCGTGTACATTGTCGAGGCGGCGATATGGGCGGTGCTGTCAGAGAGCGTGTTCAGCGGTGCTCGCCGCTCGAGCCGCATGTGCTGGGCGGCACGCTGGTCGGCGCCCCTGGTCAAAATGAGTAGGACAACCCATCCCCCCCCCCCCCCCCCCGAGCACTTGCTTTTTTTGTGAATTCGTAAACTAACCAAGCCTCAGATGACAGCATGTTGCACAGCCGCTCGACGGATCCAGCCTTCCACCAGTGGCGTGTGCAAACAGCCGTGTTTGTCAGCAGTCTTGGCACGCCTGAGAAAGACGAACAGCAGCCGTCCGTTCCTGTGCCGTGCGTTGAGGCCGTCGTGCGCCAGCTTGAGGCCGAAGTCGGCTCTCTCCTTGCCCTGAGCACAGGCGGGCCCGGCGGTGTTGACGACACGAGCGGCGGTCCGACGGGCCACGCCGAGCCTCCAACCACGGCGGCGTCCTCGTCTGCTATTCTCCGCCGCCAGCTCTTCAACGTTGTCGCCGACGCCATCGGGCTTGATGCAGACCTGTTCCAGCAGCGGCCATGGTATTATGTGCACTACCCGCCTTCCACGGGCGGACAGCGGTATGGAATGCCTTTTGACAGACGGGAGATGGAAAACGTGGCGGCCACGGGTGAAAGTGCCCTTGACGGCAGTGGCGCTATTGGAAGTGACACCAACATCAGCACTGGCATCAACGGCAGCCAGCTCTCGTCAGACGACGTCTCCTTGGTGGTCCGGCCGGCACTGTTCAAGGCAGGCAACTCGCGCGGCGAAGCTTATGAGCAAACCATGCCAATCGAGCCGAGTATTGTCTGCCAGACGACGCCAACTTGGCGTGGACTTCGCCGCTGGGCAGGCGGGCGGCGCGACCGGTCGCGGTCAAGGGGATGATTGGCGGAAGAGAAGATCTGTGTGTGTGAGCAAAGATGCAAGAGGATCAGCCACGAGCGTGGCACACGACGTCAACGACCCAAATTAGACCTGTCCAGACAAGCCATGGCCCTTGCATGTAGTCTGCTATTTTATATTAAGATTTATATCCAATTTGTGTTCTCCTTTTGGCGTCGAGGAGACGGAAGATGAAAAGACAAAGACAGAGCATCCAAAAACGACCATCGAATGGCTGTGAAAAGGACAAAGGAGCATAAAGGACAAAGGAGCATGTGCGAATGTCTCCAGACCAAACGCCTTGCTAAAACGAACAAAAACAAACAACAAGTGGCCCAGAAGCAGAGGCAAGAGAAAAACAGGCCGAGTAGTATGTTGGGAAAAGATGTAAAAAGAGCAGTAAGAGCAGAATCCAAAACCAAACCTGAGATCGCCTTTGAACGAGGCCGCCTAAGCCACAGTGAGGTGCAGAAAGAGACAACGCATCCGCTCGTATGTGTATTGTTGCCGCTAAAAAATTGTTGCTGTCAATTCGCCGAACCCTCGCGGTCCAGCTCTTGGGCCGCTTGCTGGTGCAGGTTGGCAATGGAAGCTGCCTGCTTTAAGCGGCCGACGCGGCGAGGTGGCGGTAGTTTTGGCGGAAGCTTTTTGATACCAGCGCCAGCCGGGTGCGCCTGATGCGCCTGATGGGGACAAGGTTGAGAATGGTGGGAGTGAGCGTGAGCCGTGTGCGCAGCAGCTGCTGCCGCTGCCGCTGCCGCTGCCGCCGCCGCTGTAGGCGTTGCCTGTACTTTAGTGGCTGCGCATCCGTTCGTGGAAGCCGGCGCTCCTGGAGCTAGGTCAGCACCGGCGAGTGCCTTGCCTGCTGCCGCAGACGCAGCTGGCGGGGGCGGAGGGGGTGGAGGGGGAGGCGGCGGCTGCGGCTGCGACGGTTTTAAAACAACTCCATGGCGGTGTTTGGGGACAGCAGGAAGAACACGCCGAGGTCGGAGTCTGCGTCCGGGGGGGACGGCAGGCGGCCCCGTCGTCGCAGGTGCGGGTGCTACGGCAGCCGTTTCCGGCTGCCGCCCGTTTTTGACAAGGTCTTCGTTGGGCCCCAAGGCGACAGTCACGGCGGGTGTGGGATGGCTGTCGTCGCCGGCGGTGCCGGCAGTGGAGTCAGCTGGCGGCCACGCATCATCGCCGTCGTCGCCACGGAGCTCCACCTCGGTGAGCTCCGCTTTGCGGCTCGGTGTCTTGACGCCTGGTTTTTCTTTGGCGGCGGCAACGTCATCGACACTCGCCCGGCTTGCTCTGCCGTCTAAAGACAGGCTGATGCCGAGAAACTTGTTCACGACATGGTTGCGGTCCGCTTCGTCGGCGGCCTCGTCGCCGTTGTTGCTGTCGTCGGTCACGACGCTGCTGACGGTCGCCATACTGTCTGCACTGGACGACGTGCTTGTACGCGCCGTGGCAGTCGTTCCAAAGGTCGTCGCCGTGCCCAGCGTGCCCGTCGGGCTGGTAGGCGACGCCGGGGTCGACGAATGCGGCGTCGGGGTGTTGAGCCACTCGACATTAGCGACGCGGTCAACCAGACGCAGCGTCGTCTCGTCTGCAGGCGCAAAGTGGGCGTTGCCCGAGCCGGACAGGATGGCCAGCACGCGCAAGATCTCGTCCCGCTTGTACTGTGGCGGCTGGTTGAGCTGTGTGTGGGCCAGAAGAGGGTACAGTACGCGCAGGTACGTGTGGCGCAGAGATGCGGACTCGTTGGGCAGATCGAGCAGGTTGCGGATGATGACGTCGAGCAGGACGCGCAGGTCGTTTGTGTAGAAATACTCGTAGGTGGCGCGCGTCGTAAAGAGGAGGTAGAGCAGCTTGAGGATCAGCAGCTGGATGGATGTCTCTGTTGCCCGGTTCAGCAGGAGAATAATGTTCTCGCCAAAGGTGCGGTACAGCGGTCCGTTGAGGCTCAGCACCTTGACGACGCGGTTCGTCAGCGGGACGGCGGGCGACATGGGGTCTGCCGCCGCCGCGCTCGTTGCGGTCACCATGTACTGCTCGTTCAGGACAAGCTGTCGATGTCAGCGTGTCTCTTGCATGCTCTGCGCGGAAGACGTGCCTCCCACCTACCAATACACGAATCACCGGGTAGTGGTACGGGTCGTCAATGTCGTCGGACAGATCCTCGATGATCTGGAACAGGTAGCTGACAAAGCTGTCGTCGACGGACATCAGGTCGGCCACGCGCACGCGCTCGATGCGTGCCATCTCGTACACGAGTTCGAGCAAAAGGCGATGCAGCCGACGGTCGTCGACGTGGCTTGCCTTGATCAGCTCGACGAGGCGCGAAAAGCAGCCGGCCTCGATCATCTGGCTGAACACGGCCTCGTCGGTGCGGCCCGCCAGCAGGAGGTAGTTTGCAATGGCATGCAGCGGCCGGGACTCGTCCTCCTGCAGCAGACTGTGCACGATCTGTGTCTGCACATATTCGCGGACATTGGCGCCGGCACAAAGCGGGCTCTCTAGGAGGCAGCGCGAGCAGCGGGCCAGGTCGTCTTCGTCCTGCAAGAACTGGTCGCGGCCCGACGACACGAGGTCCAGCCAGGCACGGAGGGCGTCGTCAATCTCCTCGTGGCTGGCGCAGGGCGCCTGGACGGTGGCCGAAAGGTCTGCAGAGTCGAAGCAGCTGTCAGCAAAACGTCATTCGGGCCGTGCTGTCCGTGTCAAACGCACCCTTCCAGAACTTCTCCGGCTCGGCTGCAGGCACCTCGCCAGGTAACCCCATCGTGGGAGTGTGTCGCACGGTTCGTCAGGCGAGGGTGTCGCGCCGCATTACGGGAGATGTGGTCCGGGGGGGAGAAAGCAGACGGGGAGACAGAGAGAGGCCGCTCCTGTCGTTTCCGGAGGGCCGGCCAGGTCGTCGTCGCGTGGAAGGAGCGGTGCAGGAGCCTCGCAATGGGATCATGAAACGAGGGAAGCCGCGACACCGACAAAATAGGGACCGATGGGAAAGGCACGAGTGACGGCGAATAAGGCCTGGGCGCCAGGTGTGTTTCGGCCAGTGCCACCCCGCGTTGTGGCTTGTGGAGCCACTGGTAGCAGTACTTGCCAAGGCCCCTTTTCGCACAAAACCTTGCGAAATTGCGCAGAGTCTTTCTGATGACTAATAATACGAGGTAGCGTAACATGCTGTCGATCCTCGCTGGGAATGCCTTGTGATGGGAGCTTGTTTTGGGGTCTTTTCAACAGGTTGTCAACTGAAAGGCGACGAAAAGCGACTGCAAAGGAGTCTGTTGTCAACCTTGCACTAAGACTGCACGGCAATGAGGCGAAAAGCATGTTGACGCTGAGGGAAGAGAGGTCTGAAAATTAATAAAGGCTGCGATAAAATAAGAAAATAGAGAAAGAAAAAAATAAGAAAAAAATAAGAAAAAAATAAGAAAAAAATAAGAAAAAAATAAGAAAAAAATAAGAAAAAAATAAGAAAAAAATAAGAAAAAAATAAGAAAAAAATAAGAAAAAAAATAAAAATAAGAAAAAGTAGCCCATGCGATATCATCAACGTACACCTACCGGCTCATAAACCCGTTTCATCGCTCAAGAATAGTCACCTCTTTGTATAGCTCTAAGACCGATGTGCGTACTGCTGGCTGCGACCGTGGCCGGCCTCACGCCCGGTGGCTCAAACCAGTGTCAGGGGCGACTTGGACAGAAGCTGACGAGCATACCGCAACAGCTTTAGGTCGCTGGGCTTTCAAAGCCGTGATATAAGGCAGACTCGTCGCAGACGCTTTTCGTCTTGGCCTGAGCTCCGTTTCGGCTCCGGCGCCGGCTCTAGGTGGACAGATGAACGGCGGTTCTCCGGCGCGGATGGCCGGACAACAACGCGATTAGGATTGCTGGTGTTGGACACGACTGGGGCCTGGGCATCGATGTCGTGCAGGTTCCCGCTTATGACGGAGCACGCACGACTCCAGCCGGACTTGAGACGAACCGTTTCGTGGTCTGCCCCCTTTCTCCCGCTTCTTACGATACGGAGTTCTCTTATCCGTTCACCAAGGGAGCAGTGGTATCAAAAGAAGTATCTTACGATGTATGTAGTGTTGGGGGCCAGGCCAGAAAGATGCTTATCACTCTCGCCTGGGCATCTCTCGGCGTTTCTGTATCTTGTGCGGTGGCGAGGCGGCACATTATCCCAAAAGGGACTCCCGCTCGCCCGGGATGCTCGATCCCATGGCTCTGACTTGCTCTTCTTTCTACTCGTATGCAGATTCATTCCTCTTCTGTTTCTTGCTGTTGTTTCTGCAATGTCTATCGGACCCCCACGACACGCGATGGATCCGACTCTTCCGTCCTTACGTTCTCTCTGGTTCACGGTCTTCATTTTGTTTCTTCATGCTCATCTTGACGGTGTCCCATTCCGCTTTTGCGTCTCCCAGTCGCATTGGCGGTCTCACGCACATGCATATTCGTAGGCATAAAAAGCACAGACCGTCGCACGTCCAGCACCAACAGCCTTCGGACTCTGTGCACTTTATTTAACATTGCCACAAAGCAATACAACAACATTTTGCGCAGAGTAATAATAGCTCAGCCAGTCCTGTTGGCTCTGCGAACGGACTCTGTCAGCGGCTGTATATGTACGAGTATCGCACGCCCCTTCTCGCGTGGGCCCCTGGGCCAACGTTTCATGCGCGAGGCTGCAACGCTGCAAATAAGACAGAATATTATGTGCTGTATGTATATGTACATATGTATTTCTTGCGGAACAAGAGAGGCATCAGTGCAGCACGGTGCTCGAAACGCAGTTTCAAGGGCCCTGTTCCTCGAATGTCGGCCACGCAACGGGGCAGGGGCTGGATATCTGACCTGTGGTGTATTTTCGCCTGCTCTTTGAGAATCTCTTTTTTCTTGCAGTGTTTCGAGTTTCTAATTTCTTCTTTCCTCTTCCTTGCGCTTACGAGTATTCTCACATTGCTGCAGACGTGCCGCTCTCGTTTCGTTTTGCGCCGGCCAGCCAGCAGGCCTTGGCAGTGACGTTTATGCGTTTGGGAGGTGTTTCTCCAAACCAGCGACGAGTCCATGAGTGCGGGCGGCTGTCCAGCATCGGGCTTTGCATCTCAGCCCGCCTCGTGCATGTCCTGCAATCTCGCAGCGGCACGCAACGTCTGTTCGAGGTCTGACCGGCCTGTCTTTGGCGTGGGCACACGCCCTTTTCACGGCTTGCCTGTTGACCGGCTTGTCTCGGATGATCTGTCCGAGGACCGGGCAGAGACGAGATCATCGCAAAGAGAAACACTGAGAGAAACATTGCTCAGGCCCTTGCCTCTCTCTGCAATGCCGTGGCACTGCTACGGCAACTGGAAGCCTGCCGCTTTTCATCGTCCAGGTCCTCATGCAGTCTCCCCGCCGCTCTTCGCACCCGTCTGCCCCACTGTGATACTCGTCGCCGCAACTATCGACATTTCCTCGCACAATGTTCGTCATCAATTTACTTTGTACGAGCACAAACAGCAATCCATTGGTACTCGTAGTGGCGGTTTATGTTCGCCTTGCCCACACCTGGCCTTCCGTACGACAGAAAACGTCAATCACCGCTGTTCTCGCCTATCATGTAATTGCCAATGATAAACGACGCCTCTGTCGTGCGTCGAGGTGCACTCGAGGAGCTGAAAACAGCAGCTTCTAATATCTTGCTTTGTAAGATACTCGCTACACACCCCGAGTAGGCAGTGATAGCCATTGCTTGCCAGGCCCTGTCGCTCTATCGCAAAGCGAGATCAAATGTCTCGAATCAGCTGCCAACACGTCGACAAACGCGGTTTCACATCGACATCCAGCTCAGCGCAGGTCAGCCGCGAAACTCGCCCAGTTCTACAGAGCACAGGCAAGATACGAGGATTGACCTCGTCTCGCCACCAAAACGCAATCCGATGTCCGCTAGAACGCCAGAACAAGCGAAAAGAACTGTCCCAACGTTTGCAAGTCCACCTGCACCTTCCCGCTGCGCCATCTCCTTTCTCAAGGGTACCTCGTGCACCTGCATGTTCTCCACACATCTGCAGGTAGCGCCCGGGCCCCTTTTGCATTCCCACACTAATCTCGTTTTCTTTCCTGCTTCCTGCTTTCTCTTTTTTTTTCTCTTTCTTTCTTCTCCTTTCCGTTTTCCGTGATTTCTGCCGTCTTCTTTGCCGTGTCTCTTTCAGACATGTCTCAGAGATCTCAATCTGGATGGAGCCTGTCGTTTACCGCAGGGAAGCGGTCTTTCCACCCACTGTCCGACGTTTGCTCCTTCGTGCTTGTTATGTCGTAGGCCCAGAAATTCCGGCGCTAGTTAGGTCCAGCTTTCCGTGCCTGAAATAGCCCCATTTCATTTGCTTGTGCCCCTTCCCTACGTATCATACGTACGAGGTACGAGTTGCAAGTACTTGTCCCTGAAACTGGCTGTTGTAGGCTGTGACTTGCCGCGCAGCACTGATCCGCGGAGATATATACTCGTAAATCTACTTGCCTGGAGCATATGTAACTCGTACTCGTACTCTTACTGCAATCGTGCCTTCCAACGCTCCTTGTCGCTGGACTGTGCTTTCCCAGCAAGTCCAAAAATACGTCGTACATCGCGATCGACTTTTGGAGCCTCATCTTGGCCGGCCCCGTTTTGTCTTGTTTTCTTATCGCACGCTGCTCTTCCGCGACAGCCACGACGACGATTTCAGTCTTCCGCCGACAGGTGCACGCGCCGTGCCAATGCAAATAGTGTGCTCCTGCAGACGGCACTAACGCCTCGCCGTCCTGCATCGCTGCACCGCCTGCCGTGTTCCCTGCGCATCTGACTGGCCGTTGCATCCGCACACCACCGCACGCATCCACCAGGCCGGGCGACGGTTGGCAGCAATAACACTCCATACTCCTCCGTAAGCAGCTCTCTTTGCATCCCCGTCACTGCCACTACCGCGTGCCCATGCTCGACATTATCGGCAGACAGGCTACCAACCGGAGGATTTGCATCCCAAGTCGATAAAGCATTCTCGAGTGTGCCTCACCCGCGTTGATTTCTCTCTCTCGCCTCTGTGCTCTGGCCGAGACAACACTCACCACAGTTTCCACTTGTCACCTTTTCTTTTTCGCCTGCGGCATCCCTTGCTTGGCCGTCTTTGTTCGTTCTGGTGGCCTGCCAATCCTCGTATCTCAACGGCACTGACATGATACTGGGACTACTCTAGGACAATACAACGGTGGCTGCACGAGGCACAAAGCAAACCCACCACGGGCGGGCAAGGGAGAGCCGAGAAACGAAAAAAGAAACAGGTCGAAATCGGCTGCAGCGCGGCCTCCGCTGACGACCAGTCCTTTTTCCGCTTGCGTGCAGCATCTACGCGCTCGCTGGCATACGAGTATCTGCGACACAGCAGATTGCAAAACGACCGTCCACTGTCCTCTCCCACGGGTCGTCCCCAGGCCCTGCCTTCTTCCACTTGGTTTAAGCCTCTGGCCCTCGCAGAAACCGGCCCAGCGATCATTGCCCGCCACGCGACCAGCGAAAGCCCCGAGACGACAGCAAAGGCACCGCATCGAGAAGAGCATCTGCAGCCGCAAGCCAGGAACAGCGCCCGCCCTTGCGTCTCTCCCGCGCACCGACCACAACAGCCGTTTGGCTCCCCCAACACGACCCATCGCCGCAGCAGCCCACCCACACCTGGGGCCCTGCGCTGTTGCCCAGCGATCCGCCCGCGCCTCAGCGCTGTCCTCGCGCCCGGCACCTCACTGGCCCAGCGCCCAATCGCACTGAAACCGTTCCTGGACCCCGGCCACCACCCCCTCCGCTACGCAGGCACCGACGAGCACGCCCACACCCACACCCCCTCTTCCTCGTCGACCGGTTTCCCTCCTTTCCCTCTTCTCTCCCCTGCTCCACCCACGCGCGCATCTCTTTTTCTCCCTCCCTCCTTATCTGCCCTCTTTCCCCGGGCTCTCTCGACGTCAACCGCCGCCTCGTCGTCTCTGCCCGCCTCGCTCTCTGCAAACACGCGCAGCATCGTTTTGGACGACGCATCGCATTTCTTCTCGGCCGCCATTCCCTCTACTCTCCTCCAGACGCTCCGGGTCGTCTCGCCCAACGACATTTCCGCAGAGTCCCGTCGCATGCGCAATCTCCCGTGCCTCCTACTTCTGATCGCCCCCTCGGACCGCCCACATCGACAGACTCGCGTGTCTTGAGCCGTTTTTTGTCTTCTCTTGGATGCAAGCGCAAAGCGGCTCCTTTCACTGCACCCTGTGATCCGTGAGTCGAGCGCCCGCGCCCGCGACCCTCAAAAAAAGGGGGCTCGTCCAGGCCAACGGGCCTTACCGAACCGTCCGTCTGCTGCCTGCGCCAGGAACAATGTCCGTCATGCTGCACACGCCTTCGCGAGCCTCGACTGCCTCTTCCTCTTCCTTCCAGCCCATATCCAGACAAAACACAATGTCGTCCTACGATGGCGCGCGGTCCGCCCGCCAGTCCAAGCGCATTTCCATGTCTGCTCTCTACATGTCCATGTCGGCACAAGAGACGGACTTGGAAATCGAGGATGAGCTGGCCAAAGGTACGTCTCTCTCTCTCTTCGTCTCTCGCTTGCTCAATTCCTAACGTCTCTCAGCCCAGAAAGTCCTCCGCGACCTCAAGGCCAAGATCTCGTCCCAGTCAAAACAAAACTTTGTCTTGGAAAAAGACGTCCGCTATCTCGACTCGAGAATCGCCCTGCTGATCCAGAACCGCATGGCCCTGGAGGAGGTACGTAAACGGCCGTGCATCACACGCATCTTGCTTTTCCTGACAATCGCTTTCTGCCCAGCAAAACGAAGTCGCAAGCCGCCTCGAAGACGCAAACGAGCTGCAAGTCGGCGCCTTCCCCAACGACGACAAGACGCAAAAGTACGGCAACCTGATGTTTATGCTCCAGTCGGAGCCGAGACACATTGCCCACCTGTGCCGCCTGGTCTCCATGGCCGAGATCGACTCGCTGCTGCAGACCGTCATGTTCACCATCTACGGCAACCAGTACGAGAGCCGCGAAGAGCACCTGCTCCTGACCATGTTCCAGTCCGTCCTCACCTACCAGTTCGACAACACCCCCGAATACTCGTCCCTCCTGCGCGCCAATACGCCCGTGTCGCGCATGATGACGACCTACACGCGGCGCGGCCCCGGCCAGAGCTTCCTCAAAGCCGTCCTCGCCGACCGCATCAACAGCCTGATCGAGCTGCAGGACCTTGACCTCGAAATCAACCCCCTCAAGGTCTACGAGCGCATGATCCAGCAGATCGAGGACGACACGGGCAGCCTCCCCGCCTCGCTGCCCAAGGGCATCACGGCCGAGCAGGCCGCCGAGAACCCCCAGGTCCAGGCCATCATCGAGCCCCGCCTGACCATGCTCATCGAGATCGCCAACGGCTTCCTGACAACCATCATTGACGGCCTCGAGGAGGCGCCCTACGGCATCCGCTGGATCTGCAAGCAGATCCGCAGCCTGACCAAGCGCAAGTACCCCGACGCCAACGACCAGGTCATCTGCACGCTGATCGGCGGCTTCTTCTTCCTGCGCTTCATCAACCCCGCCATTGTCACGCCCAAGTCGTACATGCTCATCGACGGCACCCCGGCCGACCGCCCCCGCCGCACGCTTACCTTGATTGCCAAGATGCTGCAGAACCTGGCCAACAAGCCCTCGTACGCCAAGGAGCCCTACATGGCCAAGCTGCAGCCCTTTATCCACCACAACAAGGACCGCGTCAACAAGTTCATGCTCGACCTGTGCGAAGTCCAAGACTTTTACGAGAGCCTGGAGATGGACAACTATGTTGCCCTGTCCAAAAAGGACCTCGAGCTGTCCATCACCCTCAACGAAATCTATGCCATGCACGCGCTCCTCGAGAAGCACCAGAACGAGCTCTGCAGGGACACCAACTCGCATCTTGCCATCATCCTGAACGACCTCGGCAGCGCGCCGGCCCAGCTGCCGCGCAAGGAGAATCGCGTCATCAACCTGCCCCTCTTCAGTCGCTGGGAGGCCGCGCTCGACGACCTGACGGCCGCCCTGGACATTACCCAGGAGGAGGTATACTTTATGGAGGCCAAGTCCATCTTTGTCCAGATCATGCGGTCGATTCCGAGCACCTCGTCTGTTGCTCGCCGCCCGCTGCGTCTGGAGAGAATTGCCGACGCGGCCGCCACCTCCAAGAACGACGTCGTCATGGTCCGCAAGGGCATCCGTGCCATGGAGCTTCTGAGCCAGCTGCAGGAGATGAAGGTCACCGATAAGTCGGACGGCTTCGCTGTGCTGCGCGACGAGGTCGAGCAGGAGCTGCAGCACCTCGGCTCCCTCAAGGAGGGCGTGCTTGCGGAGACGCAGAAGCTTGCCGAGGTCTTTGCCACGATCACGGGCCACAACACGTACCTCAACGGCCAGCTGGAGACGTACAAGAGCTACCTCCACAACGTGCGCAGCCAGAGCGAGGGCACCCGCCGCAAGCCACAGAAACAGCAGGTGCTTGGCCCGTACAAGTTCACACACCAGCAGCTTGAGAAGGAGGGCGTCATCCAGAAGAGCAACGTTCCCGACAACCGGAGAGCCAACATATACTTTAACTTTACGAGCCCGCTTCCCGGCACCTTTGTCATCTCGCTTCACTACAAGGGCCGCACGCGGGGCCTCCTGGAGCTGGACCTGAAGCTGGACGACCTGTTGGAGATGCAAAAGGACAACCTCGACGAGCTCGATCTCGAGTACGTCCAGTTCAACGTGCCCAAGGTCCTTGCTCTCCTGAACAAGCGCTTTGCAAGAAAGAAGGGCTGGTAAAACGACCAGCTGATTTTTTCTTTTCACACCACTTCCCTCTCTCCGATAACACACGATCGTCGACGGCCGCAACTACACGACTCCCATGGGGTGTTTTGCTTTGTTTCCTTTTTTCCTTTTGGCGTTATGATACCACTGTCGAAAACACATGTCGTTCACTCTACTTTGCTGGCGGTTCCTTTCATTCCCCACTTGTTTCTGACCTTTTCTTCGTTGCCACGCTTTGTCATGTATTAACCCACCACCCCTGCCACACGTTTCCCAGCAAAGCTTCCGTGTCCAATACCTTTATTTGATTTTTGCTATTTTCTCCGTCTTTGCCCTTGTTTCCAAAGGTTTCTTTTGATACGTTGTCCTTGTTGTCTTTTTTCCTGTTGAGCCATTGTTTCGCTTTGGCTTCTTTTTGCTGACGGTTTGCTTTCCGATATCAATTTGGAGACTGCCTCTTTTTGGGAAGAGCAGAGGAAGATTGGCGGGTCTTCACAACATACCTAATATTTCAGCCGCAAAGTACGCAAAGTGGAGGACTGTTTTGTGTTTTACGATCGTTTTGCGTTTGCTGCTTTGCTTTCCGATCAGTTTCCCGGATTTCCTAGTCGTATTTCAAAGTTTGTTTCGTACCTTGGCCATTTCTCCCAGCCGTCGAATGTGCGTTCTGTTTGATTTGATCTGTTTTGCTTGTCCGGCCGCGGCCTGGCGAGGATATGCGTTCTTTTCGTTTTCGTTTTCTCGTCCTGCATCGGCTGGTCCGAGCAGCGGCGATAGGATCATATCCGTTTTGATAGGCCTTTTGTTTGAGTCTCTATTTTCAATTCCAACTCCCGCGGACACTGTAATCTATGTGAAGTCCTCCTTTTTGTGTGCTATAAATGGGCAATATGATTCAGACGTAGCTGTTCTTTTTTACAAAGGTTTTTTTTTCACAAAACAAAAAAAAATAACCAAAGCAAACCGCTTATAAATCAAACACTCTACAGCCCAACATCTTGTCAAACAAATCCATGCGCTATGCCGTGCTCTTTTCCAACAAGTAGTTGTATGTGCAAACAAATGCAGTCATAATGCGCCGGCTCACGCTTTCTTCACAACCTCAATCCTGTCGATGAGCGAACCGCCGATCCGTGCAATCTCCGCGAGAATGGCGTCCCGGTTCACTTCAATCAGCGGCTCCGCTACAGTCTCGTCATCGGCTGCTGCGCCGCCCTTTTTCGTCTTCTTGGCGGCTTTGGGTGCGGCCACCGGCCGGAACGAGCACGGCACATTGATGCGGAAGGACCGCGGGTGGACCTGCGGGTTCCAGAGCGCCGCAACGACATGGTCGCCGTTCTTGTCCTCGTCCTGCGGCGCGCCGTAAAAGAAGACAATCGGGCCGACGCCGCCGCCGCCGCCGCCGCCGCCGCCAACGCCGTTGTAGACCTGGTTCAGCTGGTCCAGCAGCAGCTGCACGGGGTGGGCCGGCAGGGCATGCAGTTCGCGGGCGGTGCGGGCGTCAAGGTTCTTGTAGATGGACCGGCGCTGCTTGGTGGGGGCGTCGCTGCCGCTGCTGTCCTCGGCAATGTCGCCCTTGACGAGACGCTTGATGACGCGCGGCGCGAGATGGAGCAGGACGTCAAAGTCGCCGAGCGACGGCTGGAAGAGCAGGGCCGGGCGGAAGTCGCCTGCCTGTGCGGTGGACACGTCGTGCTGCTTGACGAGGCGGCAGGCGGCGCGGGCCAGGCTGGTCATGCGCGCGGCGACGACCTTGGAGGGCTGCGGCCGGCTGACGCCGCCGCGGTGGTCGGTGGTAAAGGCGGTGCCGCTGGTCTCGTGGGTGGCGGAGACAAAGAGGACCGTGTGGTTCATGTTGGGGTCGATCTTGCGCCAGGCCTCGAGGCGCGTGCGCGGATCGCCGGCCTCGGCGGCGGCGGCGGCGGCGGCCTCCTCCTCCTCGGGCAGCATGGGCGCCATGCCGGACGTGTCGACGACGAGCGGCTCGGCGCGCCAGTCCCAGCGCGCGAGGAACTGCAGCACGCGCAGCAGGCCGGGCGCGGGGCTGGCGGGCGTTGTCCAGGGGTGGGGGCGCAGAAAGACGTGCAGCACGACGAGCTCGACAAACTCGTCGGAAACGTGCAGGGCCAGCTTGTGGGCGCTGAACCAGCGCTTGACGAGGCGGATGGTGGGCGACAGGGCCGGGAAGCGGGTGCAGTACGTCGCAATGGTCTGGGTGTGCAGCGGCCGCAGGCGGAAGGTGTGGCGGAGGGCGGCCAGGCGGCTGGCGCTGGCGGTGCGCGTGTGCTGGTCGAGCGTCCTGTCGCGTGTCTGGCGCAGCAGGATGGCCTCCTCGAGGTCGCTGTGGATGCGCAGCCGGAAGGCGGCGCGCTCGCGGTAGACAATGTCGAGGTAGGCGAGGTTGGAGATGTCGGCGCTGCCGGACTCGAGGCCAATGTACGTCTCGAGACGGTCGGCCTCGCCCTTTTCGGCCTTGCTGGCCTCGAGCGACTCGCCGATGCGCAGCAAAAAGGCCACCTTGGCGCGCTGGATGGCGGCCAGGCTGTCGGGCCACTTGCCCGAGGCCTCGAAGAACAGGGCCACCTCCAGCGGGTGCAGCACCGACGCGGCGGACTGCACGGCGGGCGGCGCGATGGTGGCGGACCGCAGGGCGGCGTCGATGGGCGCAATCTGGCGCACGTGCAGCGGCAGGTCCTCGAGCGCGCGGATGTCGGCCTCGAGCGTGGCAAAGGCCTCGCGCGCAAGCGTGAACGCGGCGGCGTCGACCACGGGCGTCAGCGGGACGAGCGCCGCGACGCCGCCGTCGCCGGCGTCGCTGCCGGCCACCGCCTCGACGGCGTCCGTGGCCGTCAGGCCCAGGCGGTGCGCGAGAATGTAGCGCGTGATCTCCTCGCAGAGCGCCGCCGCCGACCGGCCGGCCGTCCACACGAGCGTCTCGAGGATGCTGCCGTCCTTGAAGCGCCGCAGCTCGGCGCGGTCGCCCCAGAACTCGCGGAACTTGCGCGCCTCCGCCTTGTCCTCGGCGGGCGGGCCGTGGTCGATGTGGCGCGCCATGTTGGCGGCGTCAAAGGCGATGCCGAGGACGAGGTGGGCGGGCGCGGCCGCAGCGGCCTCGGCGAACGCCGTGCCGGTGGGCCACGCGGGCGAGGCGGGCAGCTGGACGTGCACCAGCCTGGCGCGGTCCCCCAGGGCGCGCTTGACGGTCTGGAAGACGCTGTCGCCAAAGTCCCAGACGGCGCCGCGGCGGCTGGGGCTGGCGGCGGCGTGCGGCGGGCCGCGCACGCGCAGCGCCAGGTCAAAGGCCTCGAGGGCCACGTCGGCGCGGGCAATAAAGGTGGGCGTGAACGGGTCCGCCGCCGCGTCGTCCTTGAGCAGCTCGTGCGTCCGCCTGGCGTGCTGGCGCAGGAGGCCCGCCGACCACGCACTCATCTTGTAGGCAATGTTGAGCTGCCGGCTGCCGGCGTCAAACAGGACGGGCACGCCCTCGCGGAGCGCGTCGAGGCCGGGCGCGGGCCCGGCGCCGCCGAGGACGCACGGCCTGGTGCGGAAGTCGGTGGCCGCCAGGAACTGCACGACGGCCTTGAAGATCTGCGTGCTGCTCAGCGAGGGCGACAGCACCGACGCGGCCTTTTTGCCCTTGTTGCTGCCGGTCTGCAGAAGCAGCGCAACCAGCGCCGCAAACTCAAACGCGCCGAAGCCGCCGCGCGCCAGCGCGCTGCCGAAGCCGCGCTGCTGCAGCCACACGTGGCCCAGCAGGCAGGCGTCGACAAAGGCCGGGCACGTCTTTTGCGCCTGGTGCAGCAGCTTGAGGTAGGGCAGGTAGGCAGCCTCGGCCTTGAGCGTGGCGTTGTAGAACGGCGTCGGCGTCAGGGGCGCGGACGCGTCCATCTCGCCGGCCCCGGCCTCGGGGGCCGTCGCAGAGGCGTCTGGCCGCAGGCAGTTTTTGTTGGCCAGCAGCTTCGCGTGCGGGAACAGGCCGTCGGGGCAGCAGGGAATGATGCGGATCTTGCACGCGGGCACGCCTGCAGACGCTGCCGCCGTCGTCACCGTCGTCGCCGCCGCCGCCGTCTTGGGCGTGGCCTCCAGGATCGGCTGCAGCGGATTGTCGCCGAGGAAGGCAAAGGAGACGTCGGTCAGCGCGTCGGCGAGCGCGGCCGACGCGGACACGGCCCGGGCGATGTGCGCCAGGTAGTAGGCGCGCTTGTAAAAGTAGCGCAGGTTGAGGTAGTCCTTTTCCTGGAACAGCGTCCGGGGCATCTCGACAATCATGTCGATGGCAAACTCGCGCTGCGAGCGGACCATGGTCTTGAGCACATAGCTGCCGACGACGTTGCAGTGCGCCGGCGGCTCCATGGACAGCTTGAGCTGCGAGTCGCTGGCCGGCCGGGGCGCCGGGTAGGGGATCTTGATGGCGTGTTTCTTTTCAAAGGCCGTCGAGGCTTTTGCAATCTGTCTTGTCAGCAGGGCGCAGAGGACGCAGAGGAGACGGGGCCGCAACACACCAGCATGGGACCGTGCGTGTCCACCGACTCGACCGCCGCCTTGACGCTATGCAGGAGCTCGTCGGCGCCGGGGACGAGCCGGCCGTAGTCCACGCGGCTCTGCTGCAGCAGCTCTGCCGTTTCGAGGAGGAAGGTGCTTGGCCGGAAGAGGCCCGCCGACGCCGCGGCTGCATCGAACGGGAGCGCGCCGTGGGCCTCGCCGGCGCCTACGTGGTCCGTCTTGCGTCTCTTGGCCGGGTTTGCGTCCATGGTGGCAGGGCGTGGCCGGAGTCGAGGGCTGTGCGAGGCGACGACGTTGAGACGCAAGAAGGCGTTTGATGTTAACGGTTGGTGATGTTTGTTAGCGGCTCGCCGCGGCAGGCACGACCGGAAAAAAAGTTGCTGCGATAAGAATTAAGGTTATCGCGATAAGCGGATGATTGTTGATCACGCTCCGGCGGGGGCGATAAGGCGCGTTGAAGTCCAGCGTGTCAGGGCGCTGCCCCCGCTAATGCAGACGTCTTCCCGTAACAGCTTGTCCTTGGGGCTCCGGCGTTTCTTTGGCGTTGTTGCATTGCTCATCCTGCATGCGGCGTCGGTATGGGGCCGAAGAAAACGAGCAGCGCCGCCGCAGGCGCCAAGGCCCAGCTCAAGGCCATTGGCGAGGCGCTCAAGCAGCAAAAGTTTGACGAGGCCGCGCAGCAGGCCCGGGATGTCCTCGGCGCCGAGCCCCGGAGCTACCAAGCGTGAGTAGCGCCACGGACGGCGCAGCAGCAAGAGGGCCGTCGAGACCGCTGAAAAGACCGCTGACAGACCAGGCTCATCTTCCTGGGGTTTGCCCTCGACAAGCTGGGCAAGCTGGACGAGGCCGTCTCGGTCTACGAGGAGGCCACAAAGGTCAAGCCGGGCGATGCGCAGGGCTGGCAGGGCCTGATCCAGGTCTACGAGAAGCAGGGCGCCGCGGCCCTCCCCAAGTACAAGGAGGCCGCGCTGCAGCTGGCGCTCATCTTCCGCGACGCCGAGGACCTGTTCCGGTGCCAGGGCGTCGTCGACAAGTTTGTCGGGTTTGCGCGGGCCAAGGGCAGCAGCCAGCAGCTCGTCGAGGCCCTCGGCATCCTCCTGCCCGACTCGCCCATCTACGCGACGCTGGCGGGCCGCGTCCCGGCGCCGGCCGCCACCTACGAAACCATGGCGCGCCTCGTCGAAAAGGACGAGACGAAGCGCATCAACACGCTCATCGGCGAGCGGCGCACGCGGCTGGGCGCACGGCTGGTCGACGTCACCGTCGAGGTCAAGAGCGAGGTGTTTGCTGCGAGCCCGCTGGCGCACATCTACACCGAGCTCATCAACTGGACAAACGACGACGACCTGCGGCACACGTACGAGGAGAAGCTCCTGGCCTACCGCGTGGAGCGGCTGGCTGCGTTCTCGGGCACGGCCAAGGACGACGAGCGCGCCGCCGTGGTCGCGTTTGCCCAGGGCATGGTGATCATCAAGCAGCCCTTCCAGCTGGCGTGGGACATTGCCGTCGACTGGCAGGACCACGACGAGATCCGCGACTGGGACGCCACGCTGCTGTGGGAGTACCGCGCCCTGTTCCCCGAGTCGGGCCTGGGCAAGGCGCTGGCGGGCTTCATGACGAGCGGCCTCTCGCCGTTCCCCGGGCCGCCGGAAGACCAGGCGAAGGAGGCGCCGCCAGAGCGAGACGACGGGGGGGTCTCTGAGGAGGAGGAGGGGGGGGAAGAGGAGGAGGAGAAGCCTGAAAAAACAGAAAATGAAAAGGAGAGACGACGGCCAAAAAAGTTTGTGCCTCTGCCAACGACAGACGAGGAGCGGCTGGCCCTGCTGCTGAGCGGCGTGGCGGAATCCGAGGCGTTCCTGGCGTACCGCATGCTCAGCGCGTGGTACCAAAACGCCCAAGAGCACGCGGACAACATTGGCCTGCTGCGCAAGGCGCTGAAGCGCCTCGCCGACCGCAAGGGCAGCACCGGCCTGGCGTTCCGCAACACGGAAGACGCCCTGACCGTGTCGCTCGGCACGTCGCTCATCCACCACCAGACGCCGCACAACCACCCCGAGGCAAAGCGGCTGCTGGAAGCGGTGCTTGGCCACAACGGCAAGGCCACCGCCGCCCTGGTCGGCCTGGGGCTGATCGCCGAAGAGGAGGTCGACTACGACGCGGCCGTCGGCTTCCTGGAGCGCGCGCTCGAGCAGGACCGGAGCGATCTGCGCGTGCGCAGCGAGGCGGCGTGGGTGCATTCGCTCAAGGGCAGCCACGAGCACGCCGCGGCCGAGCTGCGGGCGTGTCTGCCGCTGCTCGTGCAGCAGGCGCAGAGCAAGGTGGCGCGCGTCGCGGCGCCGGCCCAGAAGCTGCTGGCCCTGACGCAGTACCGGCTGGGCGTGTGTCTGTGGGAGCTGGACCCGTCGCGGGCGGCGCGCAAGGACCGCAGCAGGGCCTACGCGCTCTTTCTGGGCGCGCTCAAGAACGACCTCGGCCTGGCGCCGGCGTACACGCGCCTCGGCGTGTACTATGCCGACTACGGCAAGGACCGCAAGCGCGCGTTCAAGCTGTTTATGAAGGCCATTGAGCTGTCGGACGGCGAGCTGGAGGCCGGGCGCCGGCTGGTGCAGACGTTTGCCGACCGGCGCGACTGGGAGAGCATCGAGCTCGTCGCGCAGCGCGTCGTGGACTCGGGCGCGGCCACGCCGGCCTGGGGCTCCCGGAAGCCGGCGCACAGCTGGCCGTTTGCGGCCCTCGGCACGGCGCAGCTGCACCGCAAGGAGTACGGCAAGGCCATGATGTCGTTCCGCATGGCCACGCGGCTGGACCCGGACGACTACCACTCGTTTGTCGCGCTGGCCGAGACGTACCTGCGCGCGCGCATGCACTACTCGGCGCTGCGGGCGCTCGACCAGGCGCGGCGCATCGAGGCGCAGCGCGGCCCCGACGCGGGCTACGAGCGCTGGTTCACCGACTACCTGCTGGGCAACATCTACCGCAGCGTGGGCGAGCACGACAGGGCCATTGCGCTGTACGAGCCGATCCTGGCCGCGCGGCCCGCCGAGGAGGGCGTGCTCCTTGCGCTGATGCACGCCATGGCCGAGAGCGCCGAGAGCTGCATCAAGCGGGGGCTTTTCGGCGAGGCCGTGAGCAAGGCCGCCGAGACGCTGGCGTTTGCCGGCAACGTGGGGCCCGCGGCGCCGGCCCGCGCGGCGTTTGGCTTCTGGACCGCCGTGGCGAGCGCGTGCGCCGTCTTCTCGACCGTCCAGGGCCAGGCCACGGCGTTCCCGGCGGCCGCCGTGGCGTCGCTGGTGGCGGCGGGCAGCGACGCGGAGGGGCACGAGGCGTACGCGTTCCTGCAGGACACGGACCGCGTCGGCACGGCCGTCGTCCAGGCGCACGAGACGTTTGCCGACGGCGAGCGCATGGGCGTCGACCTCACGCGCTGCCTGCACGCGACGATCCTCGCGCACAAGCGCGCGCTGCACGTGGCGGCGGCCGGCGGCGACGGCGACGACCACACGCGCGCCGTGGCGCACTACAACCTGGGCTGGGCCGAGTACCGCGCGCACACGTGTCTGCCCGCGGACCTGCGCTGGTCGCTCAACGGCTACCTGCGGGCGGCGATCCGCTGCTTCAAGCGGGCGATCGAGTTCGAGGGCGGCAACCGCGCGTTCTGGAACGCGCTGGGCGTGGCCGCGAGCGCCGTGCACGCGCCGGTGGCGCAGCACGCGTTTGCGCGCAGCCTGTTCCTGGGGCGCGGCCGGGCGGCGGTGTGGGCCAACCTGGGCACGCTGGCGCTGCTGCACGACGACGCCGAGCTGGCGAACCAGGCGTTTGCCGAGGGCCAGGCGGCCGACCCCGACTACGGGCCGAGCTGGCTGGGCCAGGGCTTTGTGGCGCTGCAGTTTGGCGAGGCCGCCGAGGCCCGCAGCCTGTTCCTGCACGCCATGGACCTGTCGGACGCGGCGGCGCTGGCGGCGCGCGAGCAGTACGCCATTGCGCTGTTTGACCACCTCGTGGAGGACGCGCCGGAAAACACGCGGGAAGAAGCCCTGGCACGGCCTCTGATGGGCCTCGAGCAGGTGCGGCGGCTGCAGCCCCAGCAGCTGCCGTACGCCCACCTCTTTGCGCTGTACCGCGAGCGCATCCACGACAGGGCCAACACGGCGGCGCTGCTCGAGGAGGTCTGCGCGGCGCTCGAGGCGGACTTTGAGGCCACCGAGTCGGTCGAGGCGCTCCGGCGCGTGGCCGTGGCCAAGGCGGACCTGGCCCGGGCGTATGTGGCCATGGGCCGCTACGACGCGGCCATTGCGTGCGGCGAGATGGCGCTGCAGCTGGTGGACGACGGCGACGGCGACGGCGACGGCAGCAGCGTCGAGGGCGAGCTGCCGGCGGCGGCGCGCAAAAAGGTGCGGCTGTCGGCCAACCTGGCGGCCGGGCTCGCGCGTTTTTTCGGCGGCGATTTTGAGGGCGCCGTGGCGGACTTTGACGCCATCCTGGCCGAGACGGCCGCCGGCGGCGACGACGCCGCGGCGCGCAACCCCGACGTCGTGTGTCTGTTTGCGCAGGTCCTGTGGGCGTCGGGCCGCGACGACGCCCGCCAGCGCGCGCAGGACGAGCTGTTTGGCGTCATCGAGGCGCATCCGGACCACGTCCAGGCCATCCTGCTGCTGGGCGTCGTGGCGCTGCTCAACGGCGACGCCGAGAGCGCCGAGGCGGTCGTGGCGGAGCTGGCCGCGCTGGAGGAGGGCCGGGCGGCGCGGGACGTGGCGGCCGGCGACCAGGCGCGCATCGGCGCGGTTCTGCACGCGCTGGCCAACCCCGAGCGCGCGACCGACGCGGCCAGCCGGCGCGCCGCGCGCAGCCAGGCGCAGCGCGCCGTCATGCTGCACCCACACCTGCCGCACGGCTGGTCGAGCCTGGCCGAGGAGGCCGCCGAGGACGCGGACGAGGAGGGCGAGGGCTTTGCGAGCGACATGGCTCTGCGGCTGACGCTGAACCTGCTGCCGCCGCGCGGCGCGCTCGGCCCGGAGGACCTTGCCAGGGCGTGCGTGGGGACGCGGCGGCCGGCGGACGCGCAGGTCGCCATCTTTGCCGCGCCGTGGCTCGAGGACGGCTGGCAGGCCCTGGCGGAAGCGGTCTCGTGCGCATAAAGGACGCCAGACGGCAGGATAGAGGAAAACAACGACAGCATTTGGCCTATCTCGAGGGTATCGTAGTCTGCGCACACCGCGTCCGCTCCGCGTCCGCGCCGCGTCCCGTCTGTGCCGGCGGCGGCTCACGGCCCGCCGTCCGTGGCCGCCTGTGCTGCCGCCCGCAGCCGCGCGAGACGCCCGTCCAGCCACGCCTTGTGCAGCTGCTCGACCTGGCCGCCGAGGAACTTGACGCTGGCCGGCTCGAGCAGCAGCGTGCCGCGCGCCACGACGGTGCCCGCCCGCAGCAGCAGCTTCTCGCCCATCTTCAGGCGGCCGATGCCGATGCGGTAGACGCGCGTCAGCTCCAGGGCGAAGACGGTGCTGCCCGCGGCGTCCTGCAGGACCAGACGGTGCGTCGCCGCGGCGTCGCCGGCGGCCGCGGCAGCGGAGGGCCGGCCGGCGCCGCCGCTGTCCTCACCGTCCTCGTCCTCGTCGGCGCCCACGGCCGGGATGCGGATGATCTCGCGGCCCCGTTTCTGCTCGCCGCGCTCAATGGCCTCGAGCGCCTGCACCTGCTGCCAGCGGCTCTGCGACAGGTTCTCGAGGTCGACCACCTGGACGACCACGTCGCTGGCGAGCCGCGTTTCCTGCACGGACGCCGCGGCCGGCCCCAGCAGGCTGCGCGGCAGCCCGGCCGGCGCCGCGCCGGCCTCAAACAGCCCCGGCGCCGTCAGGTCCGAGGCCAGCAGACGCGCCTTGGCGGCGGCGACGAGGGCCGGCAGCGCGCGCTGCTGCGGCGGCTGCTGGGCCACGACGGCCTGCAGCCAGGCCTGCGAGGGCACGGGCAGCTGCTCCGCAGCGAGGGCCGACCGAATCTGCAGCGCCTGGTTCATGGTGGAGGCGTACTTGATGGTTGTTGACGGATTGCATACAGTGCACTTAGTCTCAGACAGTACATACATATTCGTACATAGTGTACGTATGTACGGCGACAGGAAAGAACGAAAGAACGAGTGGGTCCCACTAAGAGTATGTACACTGAGGAAAGAACGAGTGGGTCCTGGCTGCAGCTTCCCGAAACGGCGACCGTCGCCAACAATCACAACAGACGACAACGACGACAACACCGCCGACACACCGCACGACGTGGCAACAACCGACTGCGGCGCCGCTTCCGTCGTGCTCCATAATGTCGACCATTGCCTCGCCGCGCGACCCGCCCGTGCGGCGCATGCCCTCGTCCTCGCAGACCCCGACGTCCAGCAGCCGGCCGAGCCTCGAGACAAGCCGCTCCGTATCGAGCTCGCCGAGCCGCAACGCGGCCGCCCCGGCGCCGGCAAGCGGTGGCGGGGCGTCTGCCGGGCCGGCCTCTGGCGCGAGCGGCGTGCAGGGCGGCGCGGCACGGCGCAACCGCGCGGCGCTGCGCGAGTACTACAACCTCAAAAAGACGGCCGGCGGCGGCGGCGGCGGCGGCGGCAGTGCCACGCCCGTGCTCGAGGTGACCGAGGCGCTCGACGACGGCCGCGGCAGCGACGCACTGCACACAAACAGCCTGCTGGCCAACTCCGAGGTCGCGCCCTCCGCCATGGACGCGCCCGGCTTCGACGCCGACGCCTTTGTGCGCGCCACGCTCAAGGACAGCAGCCTCGAGGAGCTCCTGCGCATCTACACGCGCGTCCTCGGTGAGACGCGGGCGCTCGATGCCGAGAAGAAGAGCCTCGTGTACGACAACTACAGCCGGCTGATCACGGCGACCGAGACAATTCGAAGGGTCAGTGGGGAGAGGGAGAGGGAGGGGAAGAGGGAGGGGAAGAGGGAAAGGGAGAGGAGAGAGAAACGCAGAGACGATCGCTAACCCGGCGTTTGCAGATGCGCGCGACAATGGACCCCCTGAACCCCATGGCGTCGACGCTCGACCCGGCCATTGCCCACATCTACAGCCAGGCCAAGGCCTTGCGGGACGCCATGCGCGAGGCCGTGCCCGCACCCGGCAGCGATGCTGCGGCGCAGGCACAAGCCGCAGCACGGCACCAGAAGCTGGCGGCGGCTGTCCTCCAGACGCCCGAGCGGCTGCGGCTGCTCGTGCAGCAAGGCCGCACAGACGAGGCAGAGCAGGCCTGGCAGCGGCCGCGGCAGCTGCTCGAGCTGTGGCGCGAGCAGGGCGTGGGCGGCGACGACGTGGCCGCGTGTCTCGCCGACGGCGCAGCTGCATTACGAGGCGAGCCGGGCCCGGCCGGATGGAGCGCGCAGGCTGCGGGACGGTAGTTCGGAGGACATGGGCCAGGGTACGTCGTGCTGTGAGTGCTTTTTCTTTTATTTCTCATATTTTCAGCGTTAGCGGAAACAAGCGACCGGCGTGCTGCACTACACTCTACCAACATCTTTGTGCGCTGTGCCTTTCCTTGTTGATTCTGGGTCGTTTTGCCTGGCCGTCTCGTGCCGCTTTCCACATCTGCGCCTACACCGTAAAGGCTTCTGGCCGGCTCGCTGGCTGCTGCGGAGGGTTGTCCAGGTCCCAAAACTCAAACGGGTCGCGATCGCGCTCGCTGACCAGCACGGCCGTGTCTTCGTAGGAGGCGCAGCGCGTGATGGCCTTGGTCAGCTGGCTCTGCAGCCGCGCCGTCAGAAACCGGCGCTCCGAGTTGCTGTGCAGCAGGCACACCACCCACACGCCGCGCGTTGTCGCGTACAGCGCGTCGTGGTGGCTCACCTCGCCGGTGACGAGCATCTTGATCCTGTCCAGGTGGCCGCGCAACACATCGAACCCGGACCCGGCACACACGCCCACCGAAGAGATGCCGTCGTCGTTTCCGGCGGGCCGCCGGGCGGCTGAGCGCGGCCGCGCCACCAAGACGTGGCTCATGTCCAGGCCCATCTTGCGCACGACGCTCCGGATCAGCGCGGCCGCCGGCACCAGGCGGTACAGAGACGTGATGCGGCCGTAGCCGACGTCGAGCGGCATGCCGTCGCTGTCAAACTTGCGCATCGACTCGGGCAGAGCGTGCAGATTGCTCTTGGCCACCACGGTCGACGTGTTGGGACAGCCGCGCTCGACCGCCGCCTCGTGGACGATGCTGGCCAGCCAGTCGTTGATGCCGTCCACGCCCGCGTCCAGCGCCGTGTGCGGGCAGTAGACAGCAATGTTGTTCTGGGCAAGGCGGATCAGCGACCCCTGCTGCGCGTCGGCGAGCGTAATGGACTTGAGGCCGCGGAAGATGATGGGGTCTGGGCGGTCAGAGCGGCTCCAGCATCATGGCGCGCAACCATGCCGCACACAGGGGAACACGTACGGTATGCAATAACCACAGACGCCTGGTAGCTGACGGCCTCGTCGACCACGTCCGGCGTCAGGTCGTTGGTCAGGAGAACGCGATGCCTCCTCCGGTCGTTTTCCTGCTGCGTGTTGTCCAGCAGCAAGCCGACATTGTCCCACGCCTTGTCTGCAAGCTCCTCGGGGTAGCTGGGTGGATGATGCGGTTAGACGGTGGACGAGTCTCGCGTAAAAAAAGAAAAAAGAAAAAGAAAAAGAAAAAACGTAAAAACATTCTTCTCTTACAGGGTCCGCATCACGCTCACGACAGTCTGCGTAAACTTGTTGGCCGACATGGCGCCGGGCGTGCGCGTGGGCACCGTGGCAGAGGGAAGCGGGCCGCCGTAGCCTGTGCACAGCCGTGAGAAGCCAGAGCCTGTCTGAAAACGGGCGCGTTGCCGATATGCACAGAGGCGCGAGGGCGAGGCGGATGCGGTGAGCCGAGGTGCCGTGAGGGCGCAGAGTCGCAAGGCCAACGTGCGCGTCTCGACTGGGATCGCTGCACGTTCCAACAAAAACATCCGAGCGTGCGTCCACGTCCGAGCAGGGGAGGGAAATGGCCGGCTAGCAGTTGGGTCGTCGACGTTGTGGTCGTGCGATGTCAGAGTCGATGGATACGCTGCATACAGTGCAGCTACCCCACACTCGGGAGTGTGCGCACAGTGAGCCGCCTGCCGATGCGTAATCGCAGCGCCCGCTCCTGAAACAGAGGGTGCTGCCATTCGAAATCCAGGCACCCGGACGCTGGAGAGGACGGAGAAAAGAGTTGCAGGTCCGATTCCAGGTCCGACGTGCGAGGCGCCATTCTCGAGCGTTTAATGCTGCCTCTTTTCTCAAGATGGATTGTTCGTCTCTGGCCGGCAAGCCGTAAACCTCGCACACAGTGCCCAAAGCCGAGCGTCTGTTTTCGCAAAGTCTGCAGGCACGCCTGGGAAATTTTCGCTCCTGCCGTTCTGACGACAATCTTATCAATCTGATAATCCTCTCACAACACTGCACTTTGACGGCTCTCGGACGGACCCGACGGCCTGCCGCTCGCGACCGAGGCAGTTCTCGCCCGATCTCTGTCCCGCACAGCCGCAGCGACCCTGCGCTGCGCACATACGGCGCCATGGCCGAGCAAATAAACGAAGCGTACCTCGTGTCCGCCCTGCGCGACAAGCTGCAGGCCGAGGCCGTCGAGGTCACAGACGTGTCTGGTACGTTGCTCCCTCGCTGGCCGGCGTCTCCCCGTTTTGTCCGTTTTGTCCTCCGCTGACCGGCCAGGCGGCTGCGGCCAGGCGTTCACCGCGATCATCGTGTCCCCGCAGTTCAGCGGCCTCAACTCGCTCAAGCGCCACCGCCTCGTCAACGCCGCCCTGCGCGAGGAGATCAAGGCCATCCACGCGTGGAGCGCCAAGTGCCACACGCCAGAGGAGTGGGCCAAGGAGACGAGCAAAGTAGCAGACGCGGACGCCATGGTGGCATGAGACGCGGGCGCAGGCCGGGGGGGGGAGGGTGGGGGGGGAAGCCGAGGAGGGAAGACGATGCCGTGCCCGAGCAGCCACGGCTGTCCCATTTTCGCTATTGGCTTCTTTTGGCTTCGTTTTGTACATTTTGGCCCAGGCCCGTTATTGAGCGTGATGCGCATTGTCCCTTGTCCCAAGAGAGCGGCCCTGCCAGTGCAGACGAGTGCGGTGGCATCATCCTGCGAGATTGGAGATATCCCACAAAAAGTGCCACATCCAACCCCTCACTTTGAGCTCGTGACGCGGGCTGTCCTCGGAAGCCAGTCGCTGCTGTGCTATCTTGGCATTGATGGTCTATTTGCGAGGCCGTGGCCCGCGACTATGTTGTGGGTACTGCCCATTTCAGCTGCGCGTGACTCTCCTCCTTTCTAGATGAATCCAATACAAAAAGAACAAATGAAAGCAACCAAAACGACAGGCAGAAAATCAGACAAATCACCAGGCCAATCGGCACACGAGAGCAGCTAGTGAGACATGACCTCGACCGGGTGCGGCTCGGCAGGCTTGTCGTCGTCAACGTCCATCTCGTCGCCCTCGGCGCCCTCGGCGGCCTCGGCCTCCTCCTCCTCCTCAATCTCTTCATCACTCTCGCCCTCAATGTCGACACTGCCGTCGTCAGAAATCTCGTCCTCGTCGCCGTCGGCCTCGCCGTCGGCCTCGGCCTCGGCGCCAGCCTGCGCCGGCCCGGCCTCGTCGGCGCCGTTCATGGCCGCATCCTCGCCTTCGGCCTTGTCTGCAGCGCCCACGCCAGCCTCATTGTCCTCGCCGTCCTCGGCCTCGTCGGCGCCGTACTCCTCCTCGTCAGCGTTCAGGTCGGCCTCGGGCTGCTCCGGCGGGAACTCGGCCGGCGCAGACGCCTCCGAGTCCCACTTGATGGCAAAGCGCGTCACGCGCGGCTTCTCGGCAAGAACGTTGCGGCGGATGTGGTCGACCTGCGGCTTGGCCGGCGGGTCTGCGTTGAGCTCATCCGAGTCGTATTCGTTGTTGACATAGTAGCCGACGCGCACAAACTCGCGGCCGTCGTAGGCGCACGTCAGCAAGATCACCGTCACGCCCAGGATCTCGGCGTCGGGAATGCGCTTGACGTCTGGCGGGTCGGCCTCAAAGATAAACTTGTTCACGCCGACGGGAATCGGGCCGACAAGCAGCGAGTCGAGCTCCTGGTCGTGCTGGTCGCTGGTGGCCGAGCCGACGTACGTCAGCTTCCACTCGAGGTCTGCCGCCGCAATGGGGGATTAGCACGGGATACTCTGCTGCCTTGCGCACCGCCTCTGCTTACCCTTCTCGAGCTGCTCGAGGCACTCAAAGGTGATCTCAAACTCATACGAGTCTGTGAACTTGGCTGGGTTGTTGATGACCTTGACGTCAAGGAGCGACACGATCGACATCTTGGGCAGTTGTCACGCTGGTCTGCGTCGAGACGAGAGCGCGTGTAGAAAGAAAAGCAGGAAGAAAGTGCTTTCTGTGCCTGTATTGTACGTGAAGCTCGCTGTCGTCAAATCGAAGAAAGTGGCGGAGAAACACAGACCGTCGGGGGTGCGAGTGGTGCGGACAGAGATGAAAAAGCGAGAGAAAAAAAGAGCACGGTTGCCAAACCCGACAAAAGAGCGCGTCGCTTGTTTCGTCTGTTGTTGCGTTCAGCTGGCCGGTGGTCGACGAAGACGAGCAAAAGCGGTCAGAAACGCGGTCGTGGGCCAGGCCGGCTCCTGCCCCCCCAATAAGCCAGAAAGCGCGTTGAGTGGTTGCGCGGACGCGCTTGCCCTGATTGACCAGGGGCTGTAATTATGTAATCTAGCGTGTCTCGTCGTCACGGAACAGCACTAGGCCAAATGCGGACTAGAGGCGTCCTCCCTTCCGCCAGGACGGCTTTTTCATGCCCCAGCACGCTTTCTGTTGGCCAGCAACTGTTGCATTGCTCTCAAACCAAAGCATCTCGTCAACGCAAAGAAGCATCAACGCCCGGCTCTGGCCACGCGCGACGACATCGACCGACGAGCACAACCGACTGGGCGTATCGGCAGACGCTTCTCTTGGCCGTGCTGTGCTCTGGCTGCTGCCTGACGTGCAGGCCGATGCTGACGCAGAAAACGATTTCCTCTGGCTGGCTTTGTGAGAAGCTCATAGCCTGTTGAGACGGCGTTGCGCGCACACACATCGCACCAGTGCACAGCGCCGCAGACGCCGCAGGCAGACGCCCTGCTAACTTTCCGGCCACAGATACTGGGCTGCTGCCGATACGCGACATCTGTCTCCTCGCGACCACCGCCATGGCCTCCAACGAGTTCGACGCTGTGGCAGGCCTGGCGGATGCTGATGGGATGGCTGTGGGGGAACAGGATGCGCCCTCGGATTTGATGCAACTTAGCGAGAGCGAAAAACAAGCTAATCTTGATGTTTCTGATGCTGCTGGTGATGCCCTGTCTTCTTCGACCAACGGTAAAGCCGCCGAGTATGATCCTGGCGCGGCGATTGTCTCGACTGCGGAGGACGAGGGCGAGGGCGAGGGCGAGGGCGAAGACGAGAACGAGGACCAAGGCGAGGATGGGGGTGAGCACGACGAGGGAGAGGGGAGCGGGGATGGCGGCGATGAGCAGGGCGACGAAGCAGCCGGCGGAGAGGGTGGCGAGGCGGAGGGAGGCAGTGAGGCCGGCAAGCCTGCCGAGCCGACACGTCCGACGCCGCCTGCGGCTGTCCAGCCGCCACCCAGGAAACCAAAGGCCGTCAGTGGCTTTCTCGACGACTCGGACTCGGACGACGACACGCCCGCGGCCGGCAATGGCGATGGCGGCGATGGCGGCGATGGCGGCGATGGCGAGGACTACGACCCGGCACAGCTGACGACAGACTCCTACAACCCCTCGGCGCCAGCACCGACCGCTGAACACGCAGACGACGCGTATGAGCCGTCACACGACCCTCGCCCGGCCCCGACCCCGGTGCCTTCTAGCAGGCCAGTCGTCCCGGTTCCGCAGCCACAGCAAGCCCCGAACCCGCCCCAATTGCCGGCGTATGCTGCTGGCCAAAGTCCCGCCAGTGCCCTGGAAGCACGCATCGCAGAAGACCCGCGCGGCGCTGTCGATTCGTGGCTTGCCCTGATTGCAGACCACCGGCAGAACAACCGCTTCGACGAGGCTCGCTCCGTATTCAACCGGTTCCTCGAGCTTTTCCCGCAAGCCGTACGTTTTTACTAGTCTGTTTTCTTGCAGCTGGCTGTCGCTAACGATGCACGCCTTTTTCTAGGCCGAGGTTTGGGTTGACTACCTTGAGATGGAGCTGGAGCTCGAAAACTTTGCCGCAGCCGAAGCCCTGTTCAGCAAGTCGCTCACCAAAGTTGTCAACGTGCCGCTCTGGCTGGTGTACCTCGACTATGTCCGGCGGCGCAACAACCTGGCGGACGCCGGGACTGAGGCGCGCACGGTGGTGAGCCGCGCCTACGAGTTTGTGCTGGACAATGTCGGCGTCGACCGGGACTCTGGCCGCATCTGGCAAGACTATGTCCAGTTCATCCGCTCAGGCCCTGGCACTATTGGCGGCAGTGGCTGGCAGGATCAGCAGAAAATGGACCAGCTGCGCAAAGCCTTCCGGCGTGCCACGAGCGTGCCCATCTCCAACGTCAACCAGCTGTGGAAAGAGTACGACCAGTTCGAGATGGGCCTCAACAAGATCACCGGCCGCAAGTTCCTTGCCGAGCGGTCCCCGGCATACATGTCGGCAAAGAGCGCCAACACCGCGCTGGACAACCTCACACGGGGCCTGAGCCACACGACCATCCCGCGGCTGCCCCCCGTGGCCGGCTTCGAGGGCCACCAAGAGTACATGGCCCAGCTCGACCTCTGGCAAAGGTGGATCGCGTGGGAAAAATCGGACCCGCTCGATCTGCAGATGGACGAGCCCGAGGTCCTCAAGGCGCGCGTCCTGTACTGCTACAAGCAGGCGCTGATGCCCCTCCGGTTCTGGCCCGAGCTCTGGGTGGAGGCTGCCGAGTGGTGTTTCGAAAACGACGTCAAGGAAAACGGAAAGGACAGAGGCCTCGAGTTCCTCCTCCAGGGCATCGAAGCCAACCCCGAGAGCATCCTTCTCGCCCTCAAGCACGCCGACCGCATCGAGGCCACCTATCCCGTGGAAGAAGGCGACGACGCCAAGGTGGCCCGCGGTTCCGCCGTTCGCAAGCCGTACGACAAGGTCATCCAAACCCTCCGCGATCTGCACAAGTCGCTGCAAGACCGCGAAAAAGCCGAGGTCGCGCGTCTCGAGCAGGCGCAGGCGTCCACGGCCAACCGCAGCCAGGACAAGCACGACGGCGGCGGCGGCGACGACGACGACGACAACAACAACGATGCACAGAAGTCGGTTGCCAACAGCGAAAAAGACCAAAAAATTGCTCTGATCAAGCAAGGCTTTGCGGCACAGATGGACCTCGTATCCAAGTGCCTGACACACGTCTGGATTGCCCTGGCCCGCGCGATGCGGCGCATCCAGGGCAAGGGCAGCCCGCAAGGCGCCCTGGGCGGTCTGCGCGCGGTGTTTGCCGAGGCGCGCAAGGGCGGCCGCCTCAAGAGCGACATTTACGTAGCCGTGGCAAAGATGGAGTGGAAGTGCTACAACGACAAGGCCGGCGGCAAGATCTTTGAGCGCGGAGCGAAGCTCTTTCCCGAGGACCCGTACTTTATGATTGAGTACATCAAGTACCTGACAGCCCATGGCGACAACACAAGTAAGTCGTCGGTTCTGTTCGGCTCGTGGGTGTTTTTGTTTTCCCGTGCTGGCGCTAACAGAGCAGACTCCCGCGTCGTCTTTGAGACATGCGTCAACAGACTCGCCCAGAAGCCGGAGACGGTGCACAAGGCAAAGCCACTGCTGGCGTATATGCACAAGCGTGAAGCCGAATACGGCGATCTGGCCAGGGTGACCGAGCTCGAGAAGCGCATGGCGGAGCTGTATCCCAACGACCCGAAGCCGGCTCTGTTTGGCAAGCGGTTCTCAACGGAAAAGTTCGACCCGGTCGGCGCACGCATCATCATCTCGCCCTCGGCACAGCTCCGGCCGCGACTCGTCCTGCCTTCTGTGGAGAACCGCCAAATGTCGGTGCGCAACAGCCCCCTGCCTGGCCACGCAGCCTTCCGGGGGGCCAGTCCGCGGGTGCAGTTTTTGAGTGCGCCTGGCGGCGGCGGCGGCGGCGGCACCCACTCTCCAAAGCGACCCTATGCCGACGACTATGACGATGCGGGCGGCGGCAACAGCCTCAACCCGCCGCGCAAGATTCTGCGGGGCGCCGAGCAGCGCGAGTTCCAGCGCGGCGAGTCGCCCCTCAAGGGCGCTGCGGGCCGCCGTCTCGACCAGCAGCGCCGTGGCGGCGCGGGCTACGGCGGCTATGGCGGTTATGGGGGCACCGGAGGGCCGCCGGCGCCTCTGCCGACGATGGTGACGTTCTTGCTGGGCCAGATCCCGCCGGCCGCGCAGTACAACGGTGTCCGGTATTCCGCGCCGGGCCTCGTGCATCTGCTGCGGGAGACCGAGATCGACCCCAATGTTGCATACGAGGTAGCCCGGCGAGGCGCTGGAGGAGGAGCACGGCCCTATGGCGGTGGCGGCGGCGGTGGCCGCGGTCATCATTCTCATGCACGCCAGCTGTCGTCGACGGACTACCACGGCAATAGGAACTCGCCGGGGCCGAGCGGCGGACAGCGCGTCGCGTCCGGTGGCTACCAGCAGTCCTCGCTGGATTCGTACGAACCACAACCAGGTGGAAGCGCACCATATGACTGGCAACAGCAACATGGCGGATACCGATACTGAGGCGAGGACGGGGTCGATGCCAGTCCCCCGCCCAGAGTGAGTGCGGCGTGCTTTTGGTGAATTGCTGCCCGCCTGCAAGAAAGGACCGGCACGCGGGATAGCGTTGGTTTTGATTTATATTGTGGCAATGTATCGGATTGGACAGATTCCTACGGACGTCTTATGGACACGTGTGTTGAATGTGAAAACAAGGGACAGGCAAACACCAGGGCCGCCTTTGCAAAGGCGAAACAAAAGACAGTTGGCATTGCCGTATCTCAGACCGCCAGATAATAGCATTTCGTTTACTGTACTTTCTTTTTCTCAGCCGGCCAGAATCTCCAAGCCAGATTATGGACTAGGCGGTGGTGCTTCGGCCGCGAGCCCTGACCCGCGAGCTTGAGAACGGCTTGGCTGGATCGTGATACGGATGTGACCTTTGTGATGACGGGCACGGGTGGGATGCAAGGTCCGACGACAGAGTGATATTATCACGTGGACACTCCGGCGGAAAGGACTCAACCAAGACGTCCGTCCGTATCCACTCTCCCCCGTTGCCGCTTCCCTCAGCCTGCTCTCATTTATGCATGGGCACTTGCCAGTCACGCGCGTTGCGTCTCCACGCAGCAACAATAGGAAGGAACGGAGGCAAACAGGGCCGGGACCCATTGACCATTTCCTGGGCAGAAGCTCCCTGCAGTGCCTTCTTCTCTCCTGTAGCAGCCAACAAGATCGGCAAGAGCCATGATAAGGGCTGGGTGAATGCGTAGAAAGAACAGGGAGTCATCCTCTCGATACAGGCAAGCACTGACCGTAAGTTGAGAGGTGGCCCTGCTCAAACAGAGGGAGAGCACGAGGCCTGCCTAGCTGTGCTGCTCCTCAAAGTACCAACGCCCTCCTTTTGTATAGCAAGTGACCACAAACACAAGCCGGTCGCTCTTTCCCAGTTTTCACGTTCTTTTGACCTGCCCGCCTGCCAAAAGTCGTGTTTTGACTTTTGCTTTACGTTCCCGCCACCTAAAATTCTCGCTTCTGTAAATCTCTGCTCTCTCTTCACTCTTCTCTCCTCTTCCTCTTCTCACCATCGACATCGCCGGCCACCACACCGCTGCCTTGTCGTTCTCTCCGCCTCGCAAATCAAGATCGGACAACAAACCCGTTTTGTTTGCCTTTTTGGTTGCCACTCTGCTTCGTCTGGCCGCATTTTCTGTTGTTGTTCCCATAACATCGGTTTGTCTTCTCGCTTGCATGGGCTTCCCTCCACCAACGCAGTCTCGGATCTCTGCTAACCCTCCAGATACGCCATACTGTCGTCTGCCGTCTGGCTCCGGACAGTCAAAAAATTAAAGGCCTTTTCACTGTTATCATCAGCTTAGCAAGCCGTTGCTCCGGCCAACTTCTGCGTTTGGTACGTTGTTTCGGCACAAAGCATTAAGCACAAGGCTCTGCCAAATCAACGTCACCAAAACATCACTGCCACCTTGTTCTCACCTTGTCAGCGCTTGTCTTGCAAAAGTCAATCGTCCAAGTGGTCATCCGGTTGCTTTCTTTTGCATGTGAAGCCCCCGTTTGCTTTTGTTTGTTTGTCACGCGGCCTCGTTTTGTCCTGCTTCGCTCGACTATAAATACCTCCTCTACCATACTCTTCCATCCTTTTTTCCCTCCATCTCTTCTTCCTTCCATAGAAAGCCACCGCGTGCAGCCCGGGTCTGTGCAATCGACAGCTTCATCCGTCTCCAAACCTCTCAATCTCTTTTCTCAAACTCCATTTACTGCATCCTCACAGTCTGCCCTTCCTTCCAGACCTTGTCCCGTCTTCTTTTTCTCTCTCCTCTGCTGACCCGCATATAGAACCGTCGGTTCTCGTCGCCTTTCAAGCTTCACAAAAAGGTCAGTCCCTGTTCAGACTAGCGTCTCCATCTCTTGTCTACATCTGCTCGTCGACAGCTGGCTGCCGTACAATATACCACCGGCTTTGCTGTTTTCATAAAAACAATTACTCAAGACAGCAAGCTGACTACTTTGGCTTCACATCAGGTTTCAACTTCCTAATCATGGACAATCGCCCCAAACAAGGCGGGCCGCCTGGTCATCAGCGCCGCCCGTCCCAAGGCTCCCAGAGCGGGGGGCCGCCTCCAGGAATGGGACACCATAGAAGTCCTTCCCAATCCTCGCAACAAGGCCGGCCTCCCCAGCTAGGAGATGCGGGCCAGCGGACTCCATCGGGCTCCCCAGGCTCACCGGGCCCCTCCAGTCCCCGCGGGCCTCCTCCCGGCTCTGGCCAAAGGAATCCTTTCCCGCCCGGCATGGGCTTTGACCCTGCCCGGGACAAAATGGAGGAGGCGAAGCGCAAGGACAAGGAGATGCCAAACCGGCTTGACCTTCCTCCCGAGGCCTACTTTTTTGTATAGTCACATATCGACTCCATGTTTTCCCGTCGCCTTTACTAACTTTGTTCCCTGTGATAGGACGGTAAGCAGCCTATTTTTGCTGCGCGCCCCGGATACAACGAGAAAGATAAGCCTGCATCTGTCCGGGTGAACCAATATCGCGTTGAGCAAGCCAACGCCGTCAAGGTGTACCAGTATGCTGTAGGTCACGCATCCAGCTTTATCAAAATATAGTCGCGTGCTAACCATCTAACCACCCATCGGTCTAGGTTTCCCTCATCCCTGAGCCCAGCAAGTCTGTTATCTACAAGAAGTGCTGGGCCTCTCATGCGGTTCAAAAGCAACTTGAACGCCAGCCCAAAGTCTGGCTCTACGACGGGCGCAGCCTGGCATGGTAAGTGCCAGACGCTTCCAACCATTCAAGGTTGATACGACGAGACAATTCCGCTAACTTCAACTTATAGGTCTATCGGCAACTTGCCCACCGTCAAGATCCCCATCGACTTGGATGAGGAGCAGGGCAAGCCAAGCCGCCCCGGGCATCCGAACCAATTTACAATGCTCATCCGGCAGACAAGCACCATCTACCTGGATAGCCTCATGTCGTACCTGAAGGGCAAGAGCGGCTGGGACACTCACATTCTTGAGTGCATGAACTTTTTTGACCATGCACTTCGCCAAAAGCCGTCTCAATCCATGACCGCCATCCGGCGGAACTTCTACCACCCTGCCGCCCCGAGACGTGATCTTGACGGCACCATCTACGCAGCAAAGGGCATCTATGCTGCATTCCGGCTGTCTGAGTCGATTCGGAGTGGGGGAAGTGGCCTCGGTATCAACGTGGACGTAGCCAACACGACCTTTTGGAAGGAGCTTACTCTGGACAAGTTGGTCATGAACCTGATCAATGTCTCCAGCGACAAGTGGAATGTGCGAACGGCTGTCGAGGCTTATGAGCTCTTGCGGCCCGTCCAGTGGCACATGAACCAAAAATTCAACGAGCCGACGCAGTCGGACGCCTTCAAGGTTCTGCGCCGTCTTCACAAATTGCGCTTCAAGGTCTTCCACCGGGGAAAGAACAACGACAACAAGACCTACACCATTGCTCGTGTTGCCTGGCACCAAAAGTACATGTTCGAGGGTGCCCACTCCAAGAACTACACTTTCACGGTCCGCAAGACGGGGGAGACCCGCACGGTCTACGACCATTACCTGAAGCAGTACGACGTTCCGCTTCAGTTCCCCAAGTTCCCGGTCATTGAAACTACTCGCGATGGCGCCTTCCCCATGGAAGTATGCCACATTCTTCCCTGGCAGCGGTACAATTTCAAACTCAACGGGCCTCAGACTTCCGACATGATCAAATTTGCCGTGACGCGCCCTGCCGAGCGTGCGAAAAACATCATGGAGAACGTCAATCGGCTCGGATGGAACTCGGACGAGTATCTCCGAGAGTTTGGCATCCGCGTGAGCCCCGAGATGGCCAAGGTCAACGCGCGCATTCTCAAGGCCCCCACTGTTGCGTACAAGAACGCAAGTGCCAATCCAGGTACGACTGGCCGTTGGGACCTTCGTCAAAAGATCTTCTACATCAACAACAAAGGACGAGAACTGCGGTCGTGGGGCATTGCTGTTATGGACAACTGCGTTGACCTCCCCGCGGTCCAAAATTTTGCTCGCGTTTTCATGAAGACGTACAAGGACCACGGTGGATTGGTGCTGAAGCCCCCCCACCTCACTCGCTTCCAGCGCGGAAAGGACCTTGGAGATGCGTACCTCGAGGCATACAACGCGACGCGAGACATCAACGGCGGCGAGGATCCGGTCATGATGTTCTGGGTGCTGCCTACCAAGAACACTTTTACCTATTATCGGTTGAAGAAAAGTGGTGAGTGCCGCTTTGGCATGGTTTCGCAAATGCTGAATGCCGCCCACGTCATGAAGGCACAGCCCCAATACTGCTCCAACGTCTCGATGAAGGTAAACGCAAAGCTGGGTGGCACGACTTGTCGTGTCCCTGGAGAGGGCGTCCCTGCAGGCGCTCCGGCGTTTTTCAAGGAGCCAACCATGATCATCGGTCTTGACGTGTCCCATGGTTCTACCAACATGAAAGGCGAGCTGGAGCCATCCATGGCAGCCATGTCCATCTCTTGGGACAAGGATGCGGCACGGTATGCCGCATTCTGCCAGACAAACGGGTACCGCCAGGAGATTGTCAACCCTGTCCGGATGGAGAGCATGTTTGACAGTTCTCTTCGCAAGTGGTGCGAGACGCTGAACTGCAAGATGCCCAACCACGTCTTCTATTTCCGCGACGGTGTCAGCGAGGGGCAGTTTTCCCAGGTGATGGACTTTGAGGTCACAGAGCTCAAGAGAATCTTTGAGCGGCGCTGTGGCCGAATTCCCAAGTTTACAGTTATTGTGGCCACAAAGCGCCATCACATCCGGTTTTTCCCCGAGGGAAATACTGGTGATCGCAACGGCAATCCGCTGCCTGGTACGCTGGTGGAGAGGGAAGTGACGCATCCCTTCCACTACGACTTTTACCTGTGCTCTCACTCGGCCATCCAGGGAACAGCACGCCCCGTTCATTACCATGTGATCCACGACGAGATCAAGATGCCGACGCACCTGTTGCAGAAGATGATCTACCAGCAGTGCTACCAATACGCTCGCTCGACAACCCCGGTGTCTCTTCATCCCGCTGTCTACTATGCACATCTCGCTGGCGAGCGGGCGCGCGCCCACGAGAATGTCGAGTCCGACCGCAAGGACCCGGAGCAGATCAAGAAAGCGCTGTCGAACTGGACGGCCAAGAAGTCGTCTGGAAGTATCACGCACCCGACAGAGTCTCTTCCCTTGCTTCCATTTGGCGCCAAGGAGGCCGTCGACAAGAACAAGAACTTCACTCCCTATACGATGTGGTTCATTTGAGTTTCCGCTCGTGTCGGGCATGGAGGAGGCAAGGCCCGGAGCGTTTTCTCAAGGCACTTTTATCCCGTTGATGTCATGGTTTCAAAGAATACGGTATGCGTGCTCTGGTCTTGAAAAAACAGCGAGGAACAAGTAATGCATTGTTGTCGAGGACACAATGCATGAGGCCAAACACGGCACGAGGATTGTTTTGCAAGCATTGGTTTCTGTGTTTTATTCTTCTGTCATATCTATCGTGGATCTCTGTGCTTTCAGGACGAGATGCCAACCCTTTAGCTATACGAAGACTGGCGGTTTGCAAGCCAAATACAAGGTTCATTGCAAATCAAGTACGCCAAGAGCCAGCTACAGCTCTCGTGATGTAAGCAACAATGATCATATGAGAAATGAGAGTAGTATGCTACCAAGAGTATACATTTGGTTTCTGCTCTGCACGAACGTGTCTCTGGAGTTCCATCGTGGAGGCTGAGAGAGCGCCAACACTACACGAGTTGGCATCGTTTATTTATTTCCTAGCCATTTAGACTCAGCGTTGCCTGAATGACCTACGTGAAGCTGCGGGGGAGTAGGAAGGCTTTTGAACTGTGCCCTTGCTCATCTACGCAGTATTTGTATGCGTCTTCCGCTAATGCAATTCGACTGCTGCTGTTAATAACACACGGCATTGTATGGTCACGCTCTTTGTATCACCCACTGCCGATCCATGATAGTTGTACCTGAAACTCTGTCGCCTGTCGATTCCACAGATGCCGCCGTGCGGGCCGCAACGGTGAAAGAACTGCATGACCAGGCAGGGGCCAGTTGAGAGTCCCTTGCGGAAAGACAGACGAACCCTTGCTCCGTATGCCCGCATCCTTCAACTTGCATCGAAATCCATCGCCGGTGGGTCAGACTGTGCCTCGGCCTTGCCATGGGCCGAGGATGGGTCTACGTCTAGCTGGAGAGTGACGCGAGAACCAGAGAGGATCAAGAAAAAACAGGCAACACATAGACGTTGTTGCAATGACGGACTGGGCCTTCCTTGAGTCCGCCAAGAGTCCCAAGCACTCATACGACAAAGCGCCAGTGCGGGGAAGCCAAGTATGTACACGATGCGAGTACTTTCTCGGGAAGTGCAGTGCCCCTGCCGGACAACGTCCCCCGCAGCCCTCTGGATGCCGCCCCTGACTCGAGCCTCGGCACGAGCACGACGGCCATGGCGATGGATAAAAGCAAGCGACGCAGCATCAACGCACTGCATCCCAAGAGGTTGCCCGGCCTTGGCCACTCGATTGGGGATCGTCTCGTCAACAAGAGAAGGGATGGCGCGGGATATGCCAAAAGCGGAAAGGCTCAGCATGTACTTGTAGATCTTGGCCTACGACGTACGAGTACGAGTAGCGTCTCACGGCCGCATGGCTGCTCCATCTTTTGTTTCCCCATGCAAGATGCCGGCGTGGTGCGGGGAAAAGTGGAAAGACGCGGCATGTCGTGGCACGTTTCCGAATCGGGCGCTCCCATGTTCTGATTTTCCACTTGATATCTCCACATGAACGTCCCGGGATGGTCTGGAGCGTTCTTTTGCTTGAGACAGTCTGTAGACGTCCTGCTTTCCCGCCAGCCAGCGTTGACTCGTCTTTTGTCAGCCCCGGACCAAGACAAGACAAAAATACCGTCGCCCACGCCGGTCCATGCATCCTCTCTGGACAGCTAGACGAAAGCCAAGGAGACAAGCTGTACGGCCACTCACTCCGCCTTGGCGTCCGACGTATGCATGGCCAGCAGGCCAACACCATGCAGCCGCCGTCGAGTCCTCCCGTACTCTGCATCTGTGTGCATGTCCTTGATGCATTGCCTCTGCCCGCAAGCCCAGCCCGCTTCCTTTTCCACACGGCTTGCCATTTCCCCGGACGAGGCACTTTTGCATATAAGCTCGTCTGCCCCCCCGTCTTCTGCAGAACCAGCTCTGTATTTTTCAGTACGCCCTCGCTGCCTTGAAGCTCGTTTCTGGCTCGCGCGTGTTTGCTTGCTTCCCTTCAGATAAACACAGCTCTTCCTACACGTGCAGCGATATGACGCACGGTGACACGGAGAAATCGGCGCCCGACGCGGGCGAGGCCTGCCGCGTCAACACGCGCCTCAGCCACAGCGTTTCTGACGAAAAGGCGGGCGCGGACGGCGTCAAGGGCGCGGCACTCGACGCCGAGGTGCTCGGCGCGTTCTCGCCGGCGGACCAGAGGCGCATCATGCGGCATGTGGACCGGCGGCTGGTGGTGACGATTGGCTTCATGTACTGCGTGTCGCTGATGGACCGGACGAACCTGGGCTCGGCCAACATTGCGGGCATGAGCGCGGACCTGGGGCTCGAGGTCGGCAGCCGCTACTCGATCATCACGCTCGTCTTCTTCGTGCCCTATATCCTGTTCCAGGCGGCGTCGACGGTGCTCGTGCGGCGCATCGGCCCGCGCATCAACCTGTCGCTCATCACGCTGCTCTGGGGCGCGGTCATGGTGGGCATGGCCTTTGCGGGCAGCTGGCGCGTCATGGCCGGGCTGCGCGCCGTCCTGGGCACGCTCGAGGCGGGCTTCTTCCCCAGCTGCGTGTACCTGCTCAGCACGTGGTACACGCGGTACGAGGTGGGCAAGCGCAACGCGCTGTTCTATCTGCTCGGCTGCGTGGCCTCGGCCTTTTCCGGGCTGCTGGCGGCGGGCATCATGCAGATGGCCGGCCTGCAGGGCCTGGACGGCTGGCAGTGGATCTTTATCATCCAGGGCCTCATCAGCTTCGCGGTGGCGGCCGCGGGCGCCTGGCTGCTCGTCGACTTTCCCGACTCGCCGCGGGCCACGTGGCGGTTCCTCGACAGCCGCGAGCGCGCGTGGGTTGTGGCGCGCGTCAACGCCGACCGCGGCGACGCCGCGCTGCCGCCCTTCCGCCTCGGCGCGTACCTGCAGAGCGCGGCCGACTGGCGGCTGTGGGCGTACGGCATGCTGTTCTTCAGCGCGACCACGATCGCGTACGCGCTGGCCTACTTTCTGCCCATCATCCTGGTGGGCCGCATGGGCTTCACGACCGTGCAGGCGCAGTGCCTCGTGGCGCCGCCCTATGCGTTTGCGGGCGCCGTCATGTTCGCCACGGGCTGGGCGGGCGACCGGTACCGCCTGCGCGGGCCCGTCGTGGTCGTCAACAGCGTGCTGTGCCTCGTGGGCCTGCCCATTGTGGGCTTCCACCCGCGCGCCGGCGTGCGGTACTTTGGCGTGTTTCTGCTGACGGCCGGCTCCAACGCCAACGTGCCGGCCGTCATGTCGTACATGGCCAACAACATCCGCGGCCAGTGGAAGCGCGCGTTTGCGAGCGCGCTGTTTGTCGGCTTCGGCGGCCTCGGCGGCATCTGCGGCAGCCTCGTCTTCCGCTCCCAGGACTTTCCCACGTACCGCCCCGGCATCTATGCCTGCGTGGCCGTGAGCCTCCTCAGCATCGTGCTGGTGGGCCTGCTCAGCGTGAGCTTCTTTTTCAGCCACAAGAAGGCCGACCGCGGCGGCGTCGAGCTCGAAGCGAGCCAAGTAAGACTGTCCTTGTTCCTTTTTTTTTTTTTTTTTTTTTTTTTTTTTTTTTTTTTTTTTTTTTGGCCTGGGCTTGCAGAGTGTGGACACGCAGCTGACAGTCCCTGCAGGACGAGTTCCGGCCCGGCTTCCGGTATACCTACTAGACGGCAGCTCCAGTGCCTGCAGGGCTTCGGTGCAGGCTGTCAGCGATTCAGCCATCTCTCAAAATGCCATGGCCTGCCGTGAAACCGTGAATCCCGCACCGGCATGGTGTTGACAGCAAATGTCTGGAGTGCACGTTGTTGGTGCCGTGATGGAATGCAGAGCAGTTGCGTTGTCGATGCGCAAGACGCCGTCTGGAGGCAGCAGAGATCAGCGTGAACGGTGGTCGAGCAGCTGAAGTCACAACATAGATGAATACATTGTGCGGACTGAGGTATACGGCTGCTTACTCATCATGTGCGACCATACGATCTGTGCCACGCGAGCCCTGCCAAAAAGCAGTTTTCGCTTCCTTATCACCTCTATCTTGTTCTTTTTCTTCAGTCACATCTGCATTTCTCTCTTTTCGTTCGCGTGTCTGTCTCTCCGTCCGTCAGCCCGGAAGACAAGACAACTCGCTTCCCCCCCTGCCTCTATCGAAAACTATCGCAGTCGGGCTTTACTTTTTCACAGCCTCGACATTGACTCCTCCATCGAGTATTCCTGGATCCCTGCTCCGTCATGGCGTCGGACTCCTTCCCTAGTCGGCCACGTGGTCCCCAGAGGAGTTTGTTGCCCCCCCCCCCCGAATCTGCCGCCCTCGGCAACTCTGAACTCTGCCACAGCTAACAGCAGCATTGCTGCGAGCAGAGCAGCAGCCGTTCGCGCCCGGCACCCTCGGCCCATTGTCTGTTGCCAGCTCGTCTTTGCCACGGGCCGCTACATTGTCCACAAGCCCATCCTCCGTGCCGAGCTCCGCAGAGGGTCCCGCAGAGCCGGACGTGGCATTCGCCAATGCGGCGAGCATCTTTGCGACGCTTGCAACAACAAACGGCGACGCCCTCGTCGTCTCCAACGTGTCGCCCAAGGCTCTGCACGATATGGACCGCGAGCGCGAGACGCGTGGACGCAAAGTACGGTTTTTTTACTTTGCTGGGCCTCAGCTTCTCATCGTCACAATCCCAACAAGGCCACACGAGGCCATGCACACACGCTTGGAAGGATGGTACCTTGCAGAAGTCTCCCGCATGGGGCTGTTTTCGTCCTGGGAACGGACCGCTGCGGCACGGTATCCCGGGATCCCATCATCCTCTGGCTCGAGCGGAGAGGGTGATGCGGGCGGGCAGCCTCTGCCCGCGCGAATGCACAAGGGCGCCTGGCCGACACTTGTCTTTGAGGCTGGATATTCCCAGACTTTGGAAAGCCTCCGCATGAAAATGCGCTTCTGGTTTGCCGAGAGTGGCCACGAGGTGAAAATCGTTGTCTTGGCCAAGGCCTTCCCAGGAAGCGGCGACAAGAGGATCCTTATTGAGCATTGGCAAGAGCGGCCCGCGGCCGCCCGGCCGGGCGCAACGACAACGCGAAGCGCCCATGCGACCGACCCCATCTGCCTCCAGACGATCAACGTCGTTTGGGCGCGCGAGACGCCTTATGAAGATGCAGACGAGGCGCTGCGCATCGATCCTGCGTCCTTCAATGTGACTAGAGGTCCGTTGGTGCTGGACTTTGCACACTGCTTCCTGCGCGAGCCCGTCGCTCCGCAAGAGCACAACTTTGCATTCCCCGACTGGGAACTGCAGACGTGTGCGGCCAGGGTTTGGGCCCTGGAATAGCAACGGCACGGCCATGGCCGCGCAACGGTGGTGGGAGTTTGGCTGTGAGGGGATGCAGGCCGAGGCGTCTTCTGCGTGGACTCGTGCTTTTGGCAGTTCTGTTCTTTCTTCTTGGTGTTCGGTACGGTTGGCGTTCAGGCCGTGTTGGCGAGACGAGCCGAGGGTTGGAACAAAGCGCAATGTGCGCTGGCGAATTGAACTGCACACCAATGCTCTTTGTTCAGCCACACAACAAGCCGAGTTCGCGGCACTGCTCAAGAGTCGAGAACATTGAACAAGACTTGCTCGCTCCTTGTTCTTCCTCCATGTATAAAATGCCGCCTGTCTTGCTCTTTGGCGAGACCTTTTTGTCTTTTCACCACCCCATCTCGTCTTTCTGGGGAGTTCGTCTTTGCCAACCCCGACACAGACGTCAGCTCTTCCAATACAGCAAACAAGCCACAGCTACGTCCCCAGGCAGAATGGCCCCCTTCACGGCAAGGGCCGTTTCCACGGCCGCCGGCGAGAACGTGCAGTCGCGTGGCCCTCCTGGCTCCGTCATCGCGCTCTCCGTCTGCCTCAGCCTCGCGCTCGGCCTGCTTCTCTTCGTCGTCTACATGCTGGTCAAGAAGCGCCGCGCCAGGACGCGCAGGGCCAACAAGGCGCGTGACGAAGAGGCCGCGCTCGGCCATGTCCTGTTCCTGCACGACATGATGGCCGCCCGCCGCGGCGCCTCGGCCCGCAACAGCCACGGCGCCATCGACCATACCGCCGTCATGCAGTACTTTGCCGACATCCCGCTCGAGGGCCACCACCGCGGCAGCCTGTCGTCGTCCGTGGCCCCGGCCGTTGGCACCGCCTACGCTCCCGCGAGCCCGGCCGCTGCCCGCGCCCAGCCGACCTTTATGGACAAGGCACAGCAGCGCGAGGCTCGCCTCAAGCGCCAGCAGCGGTTTGCAGAGGACGTCCGTCGCTGATACCGTCAACAGTGGGCTGGACGACCAAGGTAAGTTTTAGTTCCATCTCCCGTCGAGAAGTAGCAGGCTGTTGGATTGTCAGCATTTGCCTGGTTTCTTTGTTTTTTTGTGTGTTTGTCTGTTTTTGTCTGTTTTTGTCTTTTTTTTTGGTCTTTTTTTTGTCTTTTTTTGTCTGTGTTTTTGTTTTGTCTGTCTCATCTTGTCAAGTTTCTCACGCAAACCTTTTTTTTTAAAAAAAAACCCACCCCATGTCTGCCTGTGAGCCAATAAGTAATCAGCTTATGTCCCCAACATCGGCCAATCAAGCTCGTCTTACATTTCCAAATACGGCAGACTATAAAACCGGCCAAAGTCGGCTCTCCATCACATCGCAGCCCCAGCTGGCAGCGACGAGTTGGCCACGCGACGGCTAAGTGACTGCCAAATTGGGGAGGTGACAACGGCGGCCGACTGCGCCTTTTCTGCACGCGCCACCGCGTACAGCCTCAGTGCCAAGACGCTTGCGTCGAAGCTCGGAAGAATAAGCATAAAACGTAAAATATACGGAGTACGTCGTAGCGGCAGCAATGTTTGTGGCCGCTTTAAGCAACGTGTCACTGGACCCGGCCGTCTTCTGCCAAGGCCGAGCACCGTCCACAGCCACGCATTGCTACCACAACCCACCGCTGAGCATCCGTCTTGCATATTGGGTGCCTTGCATTCTGTGTAATATATCTACGGGCCTTTGGGTAAAGGCCTGGCTTTTGTGTCTTGCTTCCGTCCGATCCAGTGTTTTTTTAAACTGGCTTTATTTTGTCTTTCTGTTCTGACTGCCCTCGTTTTACGTCCAGCTCTGTTCACCGCCACATCCCGTGACGACTCTGAATACCACCGCCTGAAAACACCATGGACCATCCCGGTTCAGAAGATCCGCTGCCCGAGTATCAGCCGCCGAGCACAGGGCCTTCAGTGCTGCAGTCCATATTCGATACAGCGCCAGCGACAACGGAAGAGGCTCCTCCTGACTACCGGGAGCCTGAAGCGTCGTCGTCAATCCGCTCCACTGAACTCCTAGACGCAGACAACAAGGAAGGGCTCAAGGGCAAGAGCAAGGAGACGCCGTTGCCGGAACCGTATCGCGTGCAGACATCCATGCTGTTGGACGCACCGGCAGCCTCCCCGAACAAGGACGCCAGGAGCACGACGTCGGCAGACCCCCGACCCAGCACGCCGCTGACCGGTGATATCGGGGCCCCGCATACATTTGTGGCCGACCGGGCCGACATCCTGCCACCTGCCGTCCTCGTCCTGGCGGGCCAGAAGATCTACTCCGAGAACGCGCCCGAAGCCACGCTCTACGAGACAGACCTCGGCCTCGCGTCGCTGACCCCGACCACCAAAAACGTCGAGCTGCAGCGGCTCGACTACCGGACGCTCGCCGACGGATCGTCGCGGGTGCGCACACGCAGCTTCTATGCGCTCGGCCACGAGGAGTATGTTTTGCCGAGCATCTTCCAGTCGGGCCTTGCTCTGCCCCGCTGGTTCATCAGCAGCCGGTCGTCGCGCACGGCGCCTCTGGGCGACTTTGGCTGGAAGGAAATGTCGTCGTGCTCATGGGAGGCCCTGCCCATGACCACGGAACGGAAGAAGCTCAAGTACCTGTCCTCCGACGGGGGCACGCCGCTGTTCCGCGCGCGATACAAGAATGGCGTGTGCACGTGGACGGACACGGCACGGCAAGAGGTGGCCCTCATGTTCGAGACGGCCGAGGCCGGCGCCACGAAAACCCCGCGCCTCGTCGTGACGGCGCACATGCGGCGCGATCTCCGGGACGTGCTCGTGGCCCTGTGGTGCTGCTACGTGTGGGAGCAGGCTCTCAGCCGGCACGTGCCAGTGCACGTCCCTCGTCGAGGCAAGAATCCGTACGAGATGAGCCGAGTGTTCAATTGAGCGGAAATGGGCTACTGTTGGGTTGTGGGTGGGTGTGCACCTCGAACTGGCATCTACAGTCACGATTGTTTATCCGTTTTCATATTTACAAGGAAGCCACGATAGTGTTGCGCCGGGCCTTTCACGGGTTAATATGCCACGGCCCGAACCTGGAAACCGCACGGGTCGGCAGCTTGCAGAGAAAGAGCGATGGGCAAGACGAGAACGCCATCCAAGAAATGCAATGTGCTTTCGTCAGTTTCCTACTGACTCACTTGCTGGACACGAATATAGAATCAGAGACAAGATGCAAAAACATTTCAAATCACGCCAATGAAAACACATAGAAACACGTAAAGACATAGACAGGTCAGCCATGGATTGCGACCTGGACGCCGGCAATTGTCGTCGTCGTCATTAATACTGTCGTTAATCTGCGAAGAGTCTAGGGCAGAGTTTTTATTTTTTTTTTTTTATTTTTTTTTTTTTTTTTTCAAAACTCTTCCTACGGGCCTCGTTTCTGTCGGACTTTATGACCGGCCCCTGCCCGGCGAGCCGCCCTGTGTGCGTGTCGCAGTTTGTCTACGAGACCGTCTACGACCCAACAGAAACGCAAAAGCGAGGCAAGTGAAATATAGAAACCGACAAGCACCAAAGTTTTTCCTTCTTAGTAACGGAAACAGGCCCATCTTCTTGTCACATTGGCAAACCAATAGGGCAGTTGCATAAGCGCTCGCAGCCACACAAGTGCATGTTTTCATAGGAGACCGCATGTTGCAGCCGGCGAGGTCGAGTATAGCCTTGGGCCAATGGTAGCAAAATGCTTAGTGGGCCTCTCCCGGAGATCTAATAATATGCACCTTTATTTTTAATTCGGATTCTCTTCTTATTTTTACTGTCTGACAGCTGGAGAACCAGCTGCGTTATAATTTTAACATCATTTTTTTTAAGAATTTTAAAGTCTGCGGAATGAACAATTAGGGGGTTTAATCAAAGCAGTTTACATGCCTATCCGTCAATCTACTTTGTACAGCTCCTTTTCCCTTTAGTGAGTACGTGCCACTGTCATTGTGCTTCTGCGTTTGTTCGCGCCGTGGCAGCTCGCGTGGGGGTTTCTGTGGACAAAGTACAACAGCGTTGCCTTGGTTTTCTTGTGCACATTTCTTTAATTTGCCTTTCGTCCTTGCTCTAGCACCAGGATGATTTGCACTGGAATTGTTGACAAACGGAACAATACAAAAAGCCGTTGATATACAGGTAAAAAAACACCAAAATGTAAAATGCAAACCGCTTTGCTCTGACGACTCTTTGCAGTTGCAGCGGCTTCACTACAAAAACTTGCTCTTGACTGCGCCCAGCACCAGCCCTCTCTTCTGCCGCGACACAAACTTGTTGACGTCGTCCGCCCAGCCCTGGCTCTGCTCCTGCAGGCTGTCGAGGCTCTCGCTCATAAAGGTCATCTTTTCCGTGCGCTGGTTCAGCTGCCGCGTCAGATACTGGCCCCAGCCCTCTTGCCGGGCCACGCCGCGCTGGAGGCCCGCCGTCCCGCCGGGCTCGCGCGCTCCGTAGCGCGCCAGCCGCTCCTCCTCCGCAGCCGCTGCCATCATCCGCTTGCTCGGTGGCCGGTCGGGGCCGCCAATCAGCAGGTCGAGGTCGGTGGGTGACACGTACTGCGTGCCCGAGATCCACTGCATGTTGCTGATTGTTGGCCGAGGCGGCGTGGCGAGGTCCGGGTTCACCAGCGTGTCGCCCAGCTGGCGTTCCTGGTGCAGCCCGGCGTTGCGGCCCCACGCCGAGACGACAACGAGCTCTGAGGGGCCCGACCAGCCGTAGACATCGCCCGACGCGGTCACGACAGACTCGGCGTAGCGGGCGGCGTCGAAGCCCGGCAGCGGCGCCTTGGTAATCTCTTTGAGCCCGGGCAGCGTGAACGCCCGCAAGGTGCCGTCGCCAAAGACGCCGACCAGCGCATGGCCGCGCTGCTCAAAGTACGCGACGGACGCGGCATAGCACAGCGCGTCGTCAAACGACTTGGACGCGCCCTTGGCGGCGACAGGCTTGAAGATGCGCGCCTCTCTCTGCGTCGCCACCACCAGCGTGCCGTTGACGTGGTGTCCTGTCCGGAGCCCCGCCACGGAGGCGCCGGTGGCCACGGCCGGCGCGCCTGTTTCGGACACAATGGGACAGATGGCCACGATGCGGTCCTTGTGGTCGGCCACGCCCGCCAGCTTGGCGGTGTAGCTCGCGCCCGAGGGCAGCAGCTCAAACGTGGCGACTTTGCCCTGGTTGGTGCCCACGACGCAGACGAGGCTCGAGTACGACTTTCCTTCGAGCGAGAGCACCGCAAACTCAATGGCCGTGGGATAGTCCTTTTGCCCCGACGCCGCGCTGCCGCTGTGCTTGCCGAGGAAGGACGAGCGCTTTTCCGACTTGGCAAAGTCGGCGATGGAGCCGTGGAAGATGACGGCGGGGCCGCGCAGGTCGACAATGCTCAAAAAGCCGTTTTCGGAGCCCGCCGCCACAAAGCCCACGTCGGCCACCTTGAGAGCGCTGATGGCGCCCTGCATCATCTCGTAGCGCACCCACGGCTGCAGGCCGTCTTGCAGCGTGTCTTCGGTGCGGCTGCTGATATTGGTGAAGCCTCCCGGGTTGGACGCCAGCGGCTGCGAAGCCTCGCCGCCGCCGCGGCCAAACGTCTTGTTTGCGCCCCATCGGAAGAGGACCACCTCGCCCTGGCGCGTTCCCACGGCAAACTCGGCGGTACCGGCCGCCAGCGAGAGCGCGCAAATGTCGACGTCGCGGTCGCGGTCCACGGCACGCGCCACGTCCACCTGCAGCTGCATGGGGTTCTCGATCTCGTCCTCGTGGCCCGCGTCCCAGAGACGGACTGTGCCGTCTGCGTGGGCGGTCTGCACAATGTCGCGTCTCTCGTAGCGGCGGCGCGGCTTCGGCGCCTCGGCGCCGCCGCGCAGCAACGGCTCGCCCAGGCTACGCTTTTCCGTCAGGCCCAGCCACCGCTCGCGCGCCATGGAGGTCAGCGCAAAGGCGCTGACAAACGGGCTGACAAAGGACAGGGACGGGTGCAGCTGGTTGGTGGGGCTGATGGGATAGCCGGAGGGGAAGCTCAGCGTGAGCATCTCGCCCGAGTTGAGCAGGGTGAACACGGCGATGGGGTCGCTGGCGCCGGCAAAGTGCGGCGACGCGCGCGGCGCCAGGCAGAACCCCGTGACGTCCGTGCCCGGCGGTATGGGCAGCAGGTGCTGCCGCTTTCCCTTGAAGTGGTCTGCGAGGATCTGCCAGGACGACGTCGCGTACACGGGCGTGGGGCCCAGCTCCAGAAAGGTGAGGCCCTTTTCGGGGGCGTCCAGGCCGAGGCCGCCGGCAATCAGCAGCGCCGTGTCGTCGGGGTTCTTCTTACAGCACCAGGCGATCTGCACGTACGGGTCGAGGACGCGCGGGCCGGGCGGCCGGGCCACGGGCTGGTCGACGGCCGTGTCGTAGAGCGTCCGGGCCATGACCACGCGGCCGTCCCTGGGGTCCCAAAACACCAGGCTGCCGTCGTCGTGGGCCGTCAGCACAAAGGTGCCCGTCGGGTGCCACACGGCCTGTGTCAGGCGCGGCTTTCGCTGAAGATGCGGCGTCTCGCCGTTGCCGCCCGGGGCGCCGGCGGGTACCACGTATTCAAAGTACTTGACGGCCTCGTTCTGCTTGAAGGAGTAGATGACGGCGCCGGTCGAGTAGCCGACCAGCAGCTGGCCGGCGTCGCGGGGGTGCAGCTGCATCGTCACCAGGTTCATGGCGGCCGAGGCGAGCGTGCCGGGGCCGCCTCCCCGGATGCGCGGGTCGGCGGCGGCGCGGCTGCGCCACAGGTTGGGCACGCGGAACGGCGAGAGGCGCTCGCGGTCGAGGTCGTACGCCACAATGTCGCCGCCCGTCAGCCCGAGAAAGGCCCAGTCCAGCATCGGGTCCGTCACCATGCACACGGCGGCGCCGGCCGAGACCGAGCCGCCGACGCGGTCGCCCGTGTCCAGGTTCCAGATGGCCAGCTCGCTCTTGGCGTCCAGGCTGACCAGCCGGTTCGCGCTGAACTGGATCTGCCGGACCGAGGCGCCGCCCTTGGGCCGGATCACCTTGTTGACGCGGTCGCGCCCGTAGACGTAGATGGTGCCCCGGCCAAAGCGCGACTGCGTCGTGCCCACGGCCAGCAGCGACTGGACGGGGTCGTAGGCCACGCAGCTGCAGTAAACGTCAGCGCGGCGCTGCGCCACAGCACTGGCCCCTCCTCCCGGCGCTTCGCTGCGAACCTACCTGATTTGCGAATCAACGCCGTAGCGGATCTGCTCCTCGGGTGTAAACAGGCCGGCCACGATCCCCGCAGACAGGTCGTTCTGCATGCCTGCCTGCTTGCCGCGAATAAAGCTCGCCATTGTCAGGGGGAGCGATACGGCTCGGCTCCGGAAGCAAGTCGTGAAGCTGCAGGCCGTCGTCAGCGGAGATCGGTTCGTTCGGTGACGTGGTGAGCTTGGCGCAGCTGTCGCAGGTAGTGGGGTACCAAAGTGCCTGGGGAATTGCACGTGGCGTAGCACGTGACCTAGTCATCCAACGCCCCTTAATACACCGATAGAAAATGCTGTCCACGTGACCGATCCAGGCCCACAAAAATATTGTTATCCTGTCCATTCGTCACGTGTGCCCGCGCGTGCGCGTAGTGGGAGATAGAGAGGCCACGGGAGAGAGACTGTGAGAGAGGTTACGAGAGAGAGACTGAGAGAGGTTACGGGAGAGAAAAAAAAAGGTTACGAGAGAGAGATTACGAAAAAGGTTACGGGGAGAGAGAAAGAGACGTTACGGGAGAGAGACTACGAAAATGGTTACGGTGAAAAGGTAAAAAGGTTACGAAAGAAAGGTTAAACGGTGTCACGGCGTTGCCGTGAGCCTGCCTGAAGCCTGCCTGAACCTGGAGTGTTTAGTATATGTATGTGAGAGCAGCATAAAGCCGGAGGCTTTATGTACTAGTCTTTTGCCATTTGGTGCAGCGGTAAGACTGATGAATGCTCCCATCAATCCCTGCCGTGACAAACGGCGGGTCGAGAAATGCCGGGCGGCGGATCAAATAACGGTACTATAAAATACGTCAGTATTCAATGGTAAGAGACAAAACTAATTAAGACAAACCTGCCATTACGAAAGCTCGTGCCGGTGTGGTAATGCGGAAGAACGCATAAAAAAAGGCGGCGATGTGGTGTAGGAGAAAAAATACGGGGGGACGCGATGTGCGCCCGGCGATAGTTACAAAAGCAACTAAAAAGTGGGGCCAACATACAGTCACGTGGACAGCATTTTCTATTACTCGTACTTTTTTTCAGTTCTTGTCAGAACGCCCCACTTTTATAAAACGGATTCGAAGAGTGGATCCACCGTACCTGCCTGTCCTCCGATCAGTTGACATCAGAGTATCTTGGCCGACACAACACACAAGTACGAGTACTTCAGCAAACGAGGCTGACTTCTCCATTGGGTCATGGTCACCGTTTTCTGTTGGGCATAGATGTGCGTTCTTTTTTTTGCTTTTACGTGTCCCTGCCCTTTGCTCCAAGATGGTTTTATCTTTTTCATCCTTTTTCTTTTTGTAGGATTTAAACTGACCAGCGCGTGGCATATAAAAGGGGGAAAGACCTGGCATGTTTTCTCTTTACTTGACTCTCTTCTTCTTTCATTGCACCCCTCCATCATTGCACCTCTTCATCATTACACCTCTCCAACTCTTCATATCACATCGTTGATCCAACCGAACAGACACCATGAGTGGCAATAACCCCTTTGCTTCAAACGCATCGATCACGGCGGTTGTGGATGACGCTGGCATTTCGTATGATGGAGCCCTTCCTTTTGCAAACACCTTTTGTGCTCCTGATTTCTAACAGCGGTTCTTGCCACAGAGCGGACATGCACAACGCCTCTGTTGCTGGAAACAAAACCTACAGCAGCTGGCGCTTGGAGAACCATAACGACACGGGCAACGTCAACGCCAGAATCTGGTCCAAGAGCCACGGGGTCACAGAGAAGGGGGCCAAGAAGGAGGTCAAGAAGAAGACCAAGGAGAAGAAGTCGAAAGAAAAGAAGACCAAAGAGGAGGCCAAAGGGGGGGCCAAAGGAGAGGCCAAAGAGAATAAGAATAAGGCCCAGGAGATGGAGAACAAGACAGGGTAAAAGAAGACGGCCAACTGTGGCCAGCTCGCGCTCGGGCGAATAAGCCGCAGTGGGCAACGTCGGCCGTACAGGCCAGCTGTATTTTCAGGGCAGATAGAACTGCTTTCCTCTTCCAATCTATGTTTCTGCAACTGCTCGGGGCATGTCTGCGTGCCTTGGCAGGTATGTCGCAGGGCGGCACTGCTTTCATTGCAACCCACCTGCAGAGGCCATGCTGGTAATCTAGTACGTTTTCAGTATAGCAGGATAGATTAAAGGCAATTTTTTCCGTCGTTTGCCGTTCACCATTTCTCGCCCTGACACTCATATCGGACAATTCAAAAAGGATCGGGGATGTCGAGTGCATACCTAAACGGGAATGGCTCAGGGACCCTTTAAGCCCCGTGGTCCGTGCACTATTAGGGCCTTATGCGGCCGCGGAGGATGAGCTGGCGCGAGGCGCTAGCGCGGTGTAACGGCGCAAGGCCGTAGGCTGGGGCAGGCAGTACTTCTGCCTCTTCCCTTTCGTTAACATTGGCTGCCAGTCTGTCTTTACCACTTTCTCCATTTATCTTCATCATCGGGCGGCGCAAGCTTCCACAAATCTCATACTCGTACGCAAAAGTGAAGAAACTTTCTTCGGACCCGCTTTTATCATACAAGATTCGGTCATAAGCAGGCCTCCGATTGCCTGCCAAAAACCCGAGTCAAAAGATGTCGATATTGATGACAAATCATTCGCAGTGTGGTAAATCATCGTTCGATTAGACTTGAAAGAAATATTTCCTCCTTTTCACGTGCCTAGTCCTCACAGCTTTCACGTGACACACCAAGCCACCAACATAGTCAACCATACACTATCCCCACTCCTCCATGTCTCTTCCATCTTTCCTCCTTCTTTTAACTCTCTCCCCCTTTTTGTCTTTTCGCTTTTCATTGTTCGTATTCCGCGTCTATGGAAATTGCAGATTTCCTACTGTTATTGGGTAAAAATACTCCGTAGACCACCGCTCGTATTAGCCGCGCAGTGCCTTATACTCTATCCACCTTGCTGCAAGATCCTCCCCCCTGGCCAATACAACCGTGACTTGAGCAGAAAAAAAAAGAATAAAAAAGAGCTACATGACGTAGCGGAAGCTGCTCCGCAGCTCAATGTCTGTCTTGTCCTCGAAGCTGTCGGCAACGTCCTGCGCCTCGCTGCTGGCAGCCGCCTTGTCGCGCCTGGCGTTTTCAAACATGTACACCGCCCGCAGGGCCAGGGGCAGCACAAACAGCAGGCAGATGCACGACACCATGGTCTTGATGCCGGTGGGATAGCCCTCTTTCTGCTCCTTGGACTTGAAAAACTGAGGAGCCGCGATGCTGCCGGCACAGTAGCCGACAAAGAGCAGAAACGTCACCGTGATCTTCTTGGACGTGCCGGCCACGTTGCCGCCGATGACGGCAAACGACAGCGCAAGGGTCACGGAAAAGGTAAACGTGGCCCAGAGGGCCACGACGCGCCCCCACTTGTGCGTCGAGGGGAGCGTATGGAGGAGCACGGCGCCAACAATGGACGGCACACACGACGCGGACATGCAGATCAGCCGCATGCTGCGGAACCGGGTCGAGATGAAGCCGCTGATGATGAGCGAGGCGAGCTGGACCGTGTTGGCCGGGATTCCGAGCAGCATTGTGTCGACCGACGAAAAGCCAAAGCCTTTGATGATCAAGCTCGAGAACTGCAAGCGTCAGGTACCGGGTGCAAGGAGAGAAAAGAGGGGAAAAAAAAAAAAGAAGAAGAAGAAGAAGAAGAAGACTCACCCCAGAAAGAGCGCCCGCGGGGATCGTGCCGCACATGCCGAGCGCAAAAAAGAGGTAGGTCTGGGGGTCCTTGAAGGCCTCGCGGACCTGGTACCACTGCCACTTGCCCTTGGTGCCTGTGTGCTCGTCGGTCGTCTGGCCAGCCACATTAGCAAGCTGCGCGCGACGCAGTCGGGGGGAAGCGAGGCACCACCCACCATGGTGATGGCCTGGATGCGCTCCTCGGGCGTGAGGAAGCGGGCCACGGAGGGGTCTGACGGGAAGACGAAGAAGAGGACGATGCCCCAGACAAAGGTGATGAAGCCAAAGATCAAGAACATGGCGCGCCACACGGCAATGGCCGGGTGCTTCATGGTGCCGAAGCCGTAGCTGATGAGGGAGCCAAAGATGGCGAACAGGGGCGTGCCGCAGAACCAGGCGATCTGGCGGATGGGCTGCTCGTCGCGGCGGTACCAGCGGGCGACAATGACGACGAAGCTCGGGGCAATGGCCGACTCGAGGCCGCCCAGGATGAAGCGGGAGACGAGGAGGCCGGCATAGCTCTCGGAAAAGTTGCTCATGGCCAGCGTCAGCCCCCAGGCGGAGACCATGAAGCCGAGATACTTTTCGACGGGAAACAGGGGCAGCAGCGACGCGAGGGGATACTCGAGGCCCATGTAGCCAAAATAAAAGACGCTGCCGATCCAGCTGTAGTCCTGGCCGACGAGGTGCTGCGGGCCGCAGTCAGTATGCATGCATGCATGCCTTTTGCGTTTTCCGGTGCACGGGGCGCGCCCGCTTGCTGCTCACATTGTCTTTCTGCAGCGTATAGACGGCGGCGAAGCCCAGAACGGCCTTGTCGAGGTACTGCAGGCCGTAGGTGAAGATCATCTAGTGCGACACGGTCAGCGCCAGCCCAGCGCACGACATCGCACGGGTCCCGGTGCACGCACCAACGGCATGAGGTGCAGGTCGATCTTGCGGACAATCTTGCGGCGCGACTGCTCCCAGTCGAGGTCATCGACCACGGCCGCGGTGGCCTTGGCGGCCTGGCTGTGCTGGGACAGGCGCTCGCTGTCGATGCCGGCAATGGAAGCCGCATGCGGCTGCTTCTCGGAGGCCATGTCTGGGTCTGTAGCAAAGGTGAGGTTGGCGTGCCGCGTGTTCTCTTGGGCCTCTTGGATGATGGATCTCGCCGTCTCGAGACAACGACGCATGGCTTATAAGTACCTCCCGTCGCCGAGCAAGATATACGAGTACGGCGAGCCTGCGACAAGAGACAGAGATATCGCCAGCCGCGTGGCTGCGGGAGTCCGGGGGTGGCCAGCGATAGCACGGCTGTTCCATACATAGTACGTCGCCGATAGGCGGTCCTCGAGGCATCGCGGATCTCGACGAATGCGGTAAGCTCTCGCCCGCCGTCCAGGAAAGGCACAGCGTGATCGCATCCTGGCCGAAAGGAGACTAGGCGTCGACTGACAGGTGATTGATTGTGCCCCCGCAGACACGAAGCAGACATCGGACGCACGACGAGCAGCTGCGCAAGACACAAAGGCGCCGCAGATAGCGAAAAGAGAAAGAGACGCAAGGCGCAACGCATATAGACGGCAGCCAGACGCAGCAGGAGCGACCCGCAGACCGCTGTCCGTCGGCCGCGCCTTCCAAAGCCATGGCGTGTGCCACGTGCCTGCGGCGGAACAAGCCGTGCGACAAGAAGCGGCCGCGATGTGGCCCGTGCAAGGCCTCGCACCTCCGCTGCGCGTACCCGCGGCCGCCGGGTGTCTACATGTTTGTGCACGAGTCGTGCGGCCCGTCGCCGCGGCCGGCTCAGGAGCGTGCGCGGGACGCTGCCGCTAGCCAGCCCGAGTCTCCTCTGGGGTCGATGCCTTTGTAGGTTATTTTTCTTTTTTTTCTTTTTTTTCTTTTTTTTCTTTTTTTTTCTTTTTTTTCTTTTTTTTCTTTTTTTTCTTTTTTTTTTCTTCATTTTCCCTCCTCACCAGCCTGACACACAGCATCACTACGTCGCCCGCAAGCAGAGCCCCCGACACGCCGGTGTCAGAGTGCCAGCGCCCCGGCCAAGACGGCCTGGCCGGGATACTGCCGTCGCCGTGGCACGACGACTTTTACTTTGATTTCAACACGGAGCCGCTGCAGGACGTCGACTTTGGCGTCGACGCGGGCCTCGGCTTTCTGCAGCCGCAGCCGGCCGCGCCGCTGGACGCGTCGCCGGCGGCGTCCGCGCTGTTGCCGGTGGCCGGGCAGGCGTTTACGGCCGCCAGCACGCCCTCGCCCTCGCCCGGCGCGTCGCAGGCTCCGGCGCCGGCGCCGGCGCTTCCCGGACACATCCTGGCGCAGCACTACGCGGCGGAGCTGGCGCGCAAGTACTCGTTCAAGTCGTCCGAGTGGACGTTTTACACCTACTTCTTCCACCGCTTCACGCAGAGCCACCCGTGGGTGCTCTGCTCGATCCAGGCGTGGACGTCGACGCACCTGTACTACGCGGGCAAGATTGCGAGCCTGGACGGCGCGCTGCTGGACTATGCGCGCGTCGTCGCGCACATGCGGACGCACTACGGCGCGAGCCACGAGGACGCCGGGGCGCTCGACGCGGCGGCCGGCGACGCGGCCGGCCGGCGGCTCGCGGACGCGGCGCCCGACGACGTGGACGCCATTTTTGTCGGCCACTTTTTCCTGGCCCTCGCGGACCTCATGGCGGCGCGGCCGCGGGCGTTCCGCGGCATCCTCGGCTTCATTGCGCGCCTGCTGCAGACGCCGGCGATCCGGACGCGCATGACGGGCGTGCGGTCCCGCGTGGCCTCGTGGGTGCGTGTCCAGCGCTTTGGTGTCCAACAACTCGGTGGTGCGAGGCTGACAGCGACAGTTCTGCATCCTGGACGGCAAGGCCTCGGCGTTCCAGCGGTCGGGCGGCGCGGTGCTGCAGGCGATTGGGGGCGAGCGCGGGCTGGTGACGGCGCTGCACGAGTCGTACCTGACGCTGCAGCAGGCGTACAGCCTGACGTACCCCGACGAGCAGCGGCGCGGCGACGCGGAGCAGCTGCCGCTGCTGGAGCGCATGCTGGGGCTGGCGGTGCTGCTGCACGAGATCACGCAGCTCAAGCACGCGCCGGCAGACGACGCGGGCCGGCGGCCGGCGCGGGCCCGGCTCCGCGGCCGGCTGGACGCGCACCGCGACGCCGTGCAGCAGCTCGCGGCCGCGGGGGCCGTTGCCGGCGGGCAGTCGCGCGCGCGCTCGACGCTGCTGGTGCTCTCGGCGCTGTACAACGCCGTCGAGATCTCGTTCTCGCGCAGCCTCTGCCCGGGCCAGCCGCGCCACGCCGCCGCGGCCTTTGCGCGCGCCGTCATCCGGCTCGCGCAGGAGCTCGTCCGCGCCGCGCGCGACACGCCGCCGCCCACAAAGTTCTGGCCGCTGCCGCTCGTCATGGCCGCCGTCGAGGTGGACGACGCCGTGTACCGCGAGTGGGCGCTGGACCGGCTCCGGGCCTACACGCGCGTCGGCGGCGACCACTATGCGTACGCCGCGCGGTTTGTGACGCTCGTCTGCGCCGCCGAGGACGAGGCCGGGGCGCGCGTCGACTGGGAGCCCATCATGGCGGGCGTGTGCGACGGCCTGACGATTTAGGCCATCTCTGGTAGATGCGAGCAACAATGGACGTACTCGTACGGTCAGACTATCCGTCGTATAGTCGTAGTCGTATCCCTGCGCCTTGCCCAATCGAGAGCGCAGCTATCACGACGACTATCTGCACGCTAGGCCCAGGCGGGCGAAAACGCGACGATGCCGTCGAGGACGGGTTTATCAGGCTCTCGGGCGCCGCGGGGGACGGCCATGACCCGTCTCCTCGCACATACACCACACGCAATGGACAGCCGCGACCGCATCGTCCAGGCGCACAACGGCCTCGGCGCCTTTCGCGCCCGCTTCCAGCCCCGCGCGTCCGGGCCGGGCGTGCTCAAGTGCCTCGGGGTGCCGTTTGGGCAGATCCCGCAGCGGTGGGCGGCGCCGCGGCCGGCGGCGTTCCCGCGGCCGGGCGTGCAGGACCTGACGGCCTTTGGCCCCGGCTGCCCGCAGGTGCACGAGCCGCTGTTTGCGGTGCCGGGCCTGCCCGTGTTTGGGCCGGCGTCCTCCGAGAGCGTCCGCGTCTGGGCCGACGCCGAGGACGAGCTGCGCTGCCTCAACCTCAACGTGTTTGCGCCGGCCGGCCTCGACGAGGCGGGCGGGCTGCTGCCGCCGCCGCCGTCGCAGGGCCGCCTCCCCGTGATGCTCTGGGTCCACGGGGGCGCGTTCCGGGCCGGCTGCGGCGGCTCGGCGCTGTACGGTGCGTCCATCTCCCCGGGCCCTCGCTCTCCGGACCAGGCTGACCGGCCGGCGCAGACGGGACGCCGCTGGTTGCGCGGTCGCTCGACACGGCGCGCCCCGTCGTCGTGGTCACCATCAACTACCGTCTCGGCGTCCTGGGCTTCGTGCACTCGCGGCAGCTGCTGGACGACGCGGCCCGGCAGACGGACGTGCCCGCGCACTGCCGGTCCACGGCCAACCTGGCGCTGCTGGACATTGGCATGGCGTTTGCATGGGTGTGTTGCCGTCTCCGTTCCGTCTCCGTCGCGCCACCTAACCGCCGCAGACAAAGAAACACATTGCCGACTTCGGCGGCGACCCCGACAACATCATGGCCTTTGGCGAGTCTGCAGGCTCAGGTAGGCAGGCCCACAGCCCTCCGCTCGGCTCCGGCCGGCGCCCGTGCTGACACCGTCCCAGCTCTCCTCAACTACATGGCGCTCACGCCGGCCCTGCACCCGGGCGCGGCGCGCATGCTCTACGCGTCGTCGACCGTCTTCTCCGTGCAGCTGCTGCAGGCCGCCGAGGGCCAGCGATGGGCCGACGCCATCTGCGCCGCGCTCGGCATTCCGCCCGGGGCCGCCGACGCCGTCGCCCGCCTACGGCAGGTAGACGTCACCACGCTCGTCCGCGCGTCGCATTTCGCCTGCAGCGCGTTCCGCCCCGTGCTCGACGGCGTCACCGTGCCCAGCGACCCGCGCGCCGTCGTCTTTGGCGACGACCGGTGGGATCCGTGTCTGCGGGCGGTTGTCTTTGGCCACTGCGAGAACGAGGTGCGTCCTCTCTCTCTCTCCTCTCTCTCTCTCCTCTCTCTCTCTCCTCTCTCTCTCTCCTCTCTCTCTCTCCTCTCTCCCCACCCTCGCCCCCCTAACTCGCCAGGCCTGGCTCAAACTGGCGTACCGCCAGGGCGTCCCCCCCCCCCTCGAGGCCAACCTGGCCGGCCGCATCCCGCCCGTGCAGGACCTCCGCCAGCGCGCGCAGCGCCTGTACGGCAGCGCCATGGACAGCGCCTACGCGTGGTTCCAGTCGCCCGCGCCGTCGGTGCTGGCGCCGGGCGGCCTCGCCTGGATGGCGCTCGACGGCCACGCGCGCTACTACGTGCCCGGCCGGCTGCTGGCGCAGGCGTTTGTCCGGCGCCCGCGCGCCGCGACGGCGTACCGCTACATCTTTTGCTGGACGCCCGCGCAGTGGCCCGCCAACTGGCCGGCCACCCACACCGCCGACCTGCTGCCCCTGTTCCTGCACGCGAGCCTGGCCGGACGCGACGCCGCGGCCGCCCGCGCGTTTGCGGACCAGGTCCTCCTGTTTGCGGCGGGCGCCGGCGCCGACGCCATGGCCCTGGCGCCGTACGACGAGGCGGCCGGCTGGCCGTCCAACGTCTTCCGGCGCGGCGGCGACTGGGCGGCCCGGACACAGGACGGCGAGTTTGGCATCAGCTCGGAGGCGGCCGGCCTCTGGCAGGACGTGTTCCGGAGCTCTCTCGAGTGGGAAAAGACTGGGTGGGAGGGGATGATCCGGTAGTGACGGCTTTTTTCACCTTTTTCAAAGAATTGCCATTGTAATCAGACATGCCGTCAACGTCCCGCTGGCCACGCCTCGTATACTCGTATTGTTCTCCGGCGGTCTACAAATGCCCGTCCCCAACAGCCGCCCCAAAAACACTGCCTACCACGCCGAGATGGATCTGCCAAGAATAAAGGTCAGCAGGGGATCTTCGGTCGGACTGCGACCAGCAGGGCTCAGAGTCGACGTACCACGCGGCTGCCCGTCTTGGCCACGGGGTTGTCCTCGACGCCGACGACCACCGTCTCGTACTCGGGCGCGTGGATGCGCTCGACGACGTCGCCAAAAATCGTCTGCACCTCGGCCAGGAGCTCGCCCGGCTGCACCCGCTGCGCAACGTCCTTGAACACTGGATGCAGAGGTCAGCGCGCCGCCTGCGGACGGGGGGACACGGGGGACCGCGCCGGCGGCTCGTACCTCGCAAGATGCCGCCCGTGGTGGTGAATGTCCAGTACTGCACGTCCGGTCAGCGGCACAGCGGCGCCAGCGTCTGCCCCCGGCGGGACGGGACCTACGCTGCGTTTGCACAAGACGGTCGGCGGATGCGCCGCCCCGGCCGGCGCCGCGTCCTCGGGGCTCATCCCCAGCGACGCCAGCACGCGGCGGATGCCCGCGTACGTGCGCTGGATCAGGTGCGTCTGGAAGACGCTGGGGTTTCCAATCTGACAGGTCAGCACGGGGGGACAGCGGACAGCGGACGGCAGACAGAACACAGAGACAGACAGACTGCGCACCTCGACGGTGAGCGCCCGGACGCCCCGGGCCTGGGCGCAGCCGCGCAGAGAACCCGCGGTCGAGACGTGCACGAGCACCTGCGGCTGCAGCAGCCGGGCCAGCGCGGCAATCTCGGGCTGGTTCATGTCGGCCCGCACGTACAGCGAGTTGCGCCGGCCCAGCGACGCCGTGTGCAGGTCCACGAGGTAGTCGAGGTGCACAATGGCCTTGCTGAAGACGGCGTGCGCGTACTGCTGCGGAGCCGATCCGTCCTTTTTTCTGCGCTGAGCGTCAGCATCGTTCCAGAACCGCCGAGGGAAGAGGGGGGAGACATACCCCGGCATGAGCCGGTTCAGGTCCTGCTTGGAGTCCTCGTCAAAGCACCGCGTCGCCGCGAGGAAGCCCGGCACGTTGACCACGGGCATGCCGACCACGGCGCCGCGCTGGACCGACAGGCGCCCGGGACGCGCCGCCGCCTCCAGGTCGCGGAAGAGCTGTTGCACGACCGGGATGCCGTTGACCTCGTTGCCGTGCACCGCGCACGTGATGCCCACCGTCGGGCCCGGGTTCCGGGACCGGTACGCAAAGACGGGCATGTCCACCGGCCCGAGCGCCGTCGACGTCAGCGCCAGCTGGAACCGGCACACCGTGTCGGCCGGCAGCGCCGCAACGTCCAGCGACGCGATCCGCGCCACGCCGTCGCCGGGCCCCCGGGTCTCCTTGCACAGACACGCGCCGGCGCCGGACGGGCCGTCGAGCTCGCCGCTCTCGCTGAGCACGGATGGCGCCATCGTGGCCGTCTCTGAGAAAAACGAGGATGCGGAGAAAAGGAGCGTGGGAAAAGGCAGACGTCTGTCGTAGCGAGCGAGCCCAGAACCGCGAGCCCGGCAGGGCGTATGCAGCGCAGACGCCTTTATCTGGCCTCCAGCGCACTTGGCACTTACACTGCATTTCCCAGTTGGGCCAGATCGCGAAAGTCTGGCGCTAATACAGCGCAGCACGCCCGAGCCAAGCGCCGGCGACGATAGCCCCGAGTGCCCAAACGGGCGAGCGGGCGATGCAACACGTGGGATCTGCGGAGGGAAAAGGCAACATGTCTGGAGAAACAATCTCTGAAAGGAGGACGAGGCCAAAATGATATAAAAACAAAAAAGAAACAAGAAGAAAAAAAAGAAAAAAAAGAAAAAAAAAAAGAAAAAAAACATGGAAAGGAAACAAAACCTAGTGTTACACTTTCAGAGTATTTCCCAATCGATCCCAAGACAGAAAAGAACAGGAGAAACAGAACCAGACAGACCTAAACAGACAGGACACGCCCAGCACACCCAAGATATGCAGTGCGTTGCAGACGGAACCAAGTACAAAAATGCACAAACAAAAACGCAAAAAGCAAACAGTGTATAGCAAACCCTCCCGGCCGCCCATCAGAACCTGTAGTCCCCCCCCCCTCTCTCGTAGCCAGCAAAGACTAGGCCGGTCGCGGGAAGCCGCCGCTTGGCGCAGGAGACACGCTCATCGACACGGGCGACGGAGACGGCATGTGGTGCGGCTGCGGCGTTCCGTTCATGGCCGGCGACGGCTGCTGCTGCTGCTGCTGCTGTTGCTGTGGCGGGTACTGCCCGGGCCGCAGCATGGCGGCGCCAGCGGCAGGCATGCTCGCACGCGCTGCAGCGAGCTTGGCCACGTCCACGCCGCCGCTGAGACCGGCCGCCGGGCCCGCTCCGCCGCCCTGTGTCATCTTGTCTGCAAACCCCATCGACCGCTCATGCGCAGACGCGCGCGCCCGTGCCTGCTCCATCAGCCGCTGCTGCTGCGGCTGGTCCATCACCGTGTGGTAGCCAAAGGGCCCCCCGCCGCCAGCGCCGGGCGTCGCATTCGAAAACGACTGGCGCTGCTGCTGCTGCTGCTGCTGCTGCTGCTGCTGCGGCACGCCTGCTTGGCCTTGCGGTGTCATCATGGCACCGGAAAACGGCGCGCGTGCCATCTGTTGCGGCGTCCCGGATTGCATGGACACCTGCTGGAAGCGTGGTTGCGGGCTTGCCGCGTGCTGTGGAGGGGGCTGCTGCTGCGGAGGGGCAATGTGGGCAGCGCCGTTGGCCGGCGAGGGAGGGTACGCCACGCCATGCGAGGGGCGCCGCTGCGCCTGCGGCTGCGGCTGGCCAGGCGTGGCCGCTGCGGGAAGCGGGACTTGCTGCGGGAAGCCGGGCGTGCCCTGGGGATAGCGGAACTGCTGCGGCGTTCCCGGCTGCACGGCCGGCGATCCATACGCGCTCGGCTGCGCCTGCGACACGACGCGCTGGGGCGACATCTGCGAAGGCACCGGCTGGCCCGGGACGAACCCTGCGCCCGGCTGCATCTGCTGCACATGCTGCAGCCCCTGCCGGTGCTGCGGCAGCGGGTGCTGTTTGCCCATGGCAGGGCTGCTGTAGTTGGCATAGCCGTTTGGCGACGGACGGAACCCCGGCTGCTGGGCTTGTTGTCCCCCAGGGCGGACATGCGGGGGCAGAGCCGCCGCAGGCGTGCCAGAGGCGGCAGCACCGCCGACAGAGGCCCTGTGCGGTGGTGCGGCAGGGCGCCCGGGCGTCGGATGCTGGTGGCCGGGGTAAAAGGCGCCGCCGCCGGCCATCGGGGTCCGGCCGGGTGTGCCGAATTGCGGGCCGTAGTTGTGGCTTACCGCAGCACCCACCGCCCGGTGCGCCGGCGTGCGCTGCGGCGAGCTCGCTGCCGCCTGCGCGGCCTGCGCAGCCTGGCGGGCGCGCAAAACAGCCTCGTCTTCCTCGAGGATGCCGTGGTACGCCTCGCCGCGCACTTCAATCTTTGTGCTAATGTTGAGCTCGGCAAGCTTGTCCGAGTTGAGCCGGGCCACGGCGTACGGCGGGAGGGCCTGGATGATCAGCGACAGCTGCGCCTTGAGGGTCTGGTACGTGAGCATCTCCTCTTCGCTCGGCTGCTGCGCCAGGGTGCCGTTTCGCAGCATGTCCCCGTTGACAGGGTCCGCGGAAAACCGGTCCTGGCTGGTCGGCAACGTGAGGTTGCGGTTCCGCTGGTAGGAGGCCAGCGTGACGATCAGATCCGACACTTCTTGCAGCAGCTCGTCCGTGTCCTTGTCGGCCGTGTCCGGCTTCTCGCCCATGACCTCCTCGAGCGAGGGATCCACCAGCGTATCGTCCCACTCGGCAATCGTCTTTTGGAGAGCCTCCTCGTCCAGCACGACAGCCGAGGCCAGACCGCCGGGACCGTCGGCCGCGGTCGCCTCGTTGACAAGCGCCTCGTCGTCGCCCAGCTCCGTCTCGACCATGCGCTGGAACACCCGGTGGCCGACGCGCTGCCACCACATGCGGCCGACCTGCGCAGCAGGCACAATCGCCGCAGAGTCGTCCTTGGACGGGGCAAAGCTGGAAAAGGCGCCGCGGAAGAGCGTCTCCATTTCCGACAGCTCGAGCTCGGTCGCGGACGGCTTGCGGCCCGCCAGGCTCTGCGCCCGCTCGCGCTGGCGGGTCTTTGTCTGCGACGAGGGCGTGGCGTTGCTGTAGTCCAGCCACTGGCCGGCAATGATGTGCTGCGTCGAGTACGAGCCCGCCCGGTACTTGGACCGCTCGGCCAGTTCCGGGTGGTAGAAGCCCAGGGCCGTCGACTTGGTCGTGCTTTTCGGCGCCTTTGGCGGCTGCAGCGGGGGCAGATTGCGCGGAGAAGGGAACAGCTCGCCAAAGGTCGGCACACGCGCCTTGTTGTCGGTCGGCGGCGGCGCATACACGCGCGTCAAGGTCAGGTTGCCGCCGAGGTCGATGTCGGCGTCTTCGCGGACAATGTCGTCCACGCTGTTGTCGCCGCTGTCGTCGTTTTTGCCGTCCGATGCCTTCTTTGGCAGCACAGACCCGTGCAGCGGCAAGCTCGAAAACAGCTGCCGGGGGCCGGGGGCGTTGCCAAAGACTGTCAAAACCGGCTCGCCGCGGTTTGCCGACGAGATCGTCACAGAGTCGTCGCTGCCAATCTTGCCGCCCGTCGTGCCGTGCAGCGGCCCGGACTTGGGGTATGTCGTCTCCCGGCGGTACATGTCGTAGGCGGCTTCGCGAAACTTGTTGATTTGTGCAATGGCAATCCTTTTCTTGCGCTCGTCGATCTTGCTGGCCATGTTGCCGGCACCCTTGTTTTTGCTGTCTCTGCCAGCGTCGTCGCCCTTTTCTGCTGGCGCATCGGGGACTTCTGCGTCCTCCTTTGCCTCCTTTGCCTCTTTTGCCTCTTTTGCCTCGGCCTTCTTTGCGTCCTCGCCGCCTGCGGAGAGAGGCGTGTCGAGTGCAGCCAGCTCGCTGCGAACAACAGCCGCAATGTCGAGAACAAGGTCGTCCAGCAGGGCGTAGGAATCGCTGCCGACCTTGTCGGCTATCGATTTTGCAGCAGGCGGCGCGGGCGGGCTGGCAGAGCCGCCGGATTTCTGCCGCTTGGCCTGGGGCTCGTCCGACGCGGGGGCTGCGGGCAAAGGGCGCGTGAGGATGGGGGGGTCCGACGTGTCGAGGCTATAAATACCGCCGTGTCAGCAAAAGCGTTGGGCAAGCAGTCTGCCGTGCAGAGATGTGCGTACCTCTGGAGGACTTCAAAGTAGTCGCGAATCAGCCGCTTCTCGTCGTGGTTCCCTGCCGTCGTGGACGTGGGCGGGCCGGGCGTTGGCTGGCGGCCGTTGACCGAGGCCGCCGAGGGGGCGGGCGATGCCGAGGCAGACGCCGCGGTCTTGGTCTGGCCTACGGGCGGCGGCGCGGGGGCGTCGGTCATCTCCTCGTCGCTGCCGTCCTCCGCGTCGCGTTTCCGCTTGGCAGACGCCGCTCGCGTTCCCTTGGCGCTGCTGCCGTTGCTTCCATTGCTGCCGTCTGGGCTTGCCGGCGCAGCAGGCGAGGGAGACGCGGCGGCGGCGTCGCCAGACAGCGCCTTTGCGTCGGCCGCAGCAGCGGCAGCCATTGTCGCGGGTTCCGTGATGGGGATGGAGATGCCGCGTGCTCCTGTCGACGAGCGCGTCGCGGTGGGCTAAAAGAAAACGCAAAAGACAAAAAGACAAAAAGACGAGGCACCCGGCAGAGATTTTTCGGCCTGCGGCGCGCGCAGAGCCAATTGGGCGTTGGCCGCACACGGCAAAGGACGCGGCAAACGACCCGGGAAGCGAGACGCCCACGGGCCTGGGGGCGGGCAGAGGCCTGTTGTTGAACGCGATGCAGGGCGCGATGCAGGACGAGTAGCCTCAAATTGCCGTGTTCGCGACCAGGGCAGCGGAGCAGCGTCGCTGGCGGGCCGCCAAAGGGCGCTGGGGCACGTCGGGGGTCCCTGTTGTTGCGCGTTTCGCGTTCGATCGCGAAAAAGAGGGTTGGCGAGGGGGGACAGCGACGATGCGGCGTGCAATGGAGATGGGTTGGATGGGTGGGTTTGGAGAAAACGAACTGCAAATGGGGGTCGGACGCGGCTGTCGAAACTTGCAGCGAGTGGCTCTGCGATGGCGTCGCTGTTTCTCGCTTTTGCGGGCAGTCGGGGAAGGAGCAAGGGAGGTCGAGCCAGAGTGCAAATTAGTCCTTGTTCGAGCATGCTAATTGGTTGATTTCGCGGTCACGTGCTTCTCGGTTGTGCGTTATCGTTATTGGGTCATCAACGGGACGCCTCATACTGTATTCCAAAAAAAAAAAGGAAAACATGATTGGAAAAATACGGTTTTTATAATTTCAGGCCTGTATTTCCGTTATTTTATGCGGTCAGCTTTTGTAGAGTTTCAGAAATAGCAGTAGATACAGTGCAAAATAATAATAACAATGGTTTTTATTTATTTATTTATTTATTTTTATATTTGAACACAAGACAACAGTTTCTGAAATTACTCTCATTACTTTCTCCTGTTCCTTCCAGACGCTGCTGTTGCCAGAGCCTACAAAAAACACTACATCGGCGCCGCTCGCTGAATGGCCGTTACATTGTTGCGGCCACAAGTACCGTCCCAGTGCTCAACACAGTTCACGGCAGGACAAACATGCGGACGTGGTAGGAAAAAATACTATTGAAACTGTCTAGAGACCCGTGTCTGGCGGAGAAAGCAAGCGAGCTGCGTGTTTGGACCATGGCTACAACACGGCAGCGGCTTAAAGGTACATGCGTACGCAGAAAAGGCCCGCCGGCGTGCGTGTGCCGGCCAGCAGACGATGCACGGCAGGTAAGCGGCAGGTAAAGGGATAAAAAGAGGCAAGTATAGCAGATAAAAGATACTGTCAGGCCCAGCAACCGCGATTGATACTAATAATCTGGACTCTGCGACTGCCTTCTCCTCGTGCGTCTGCGGCGGACAGCAGCCGCGCACTTGCGGTAAGAGAAGGCACCATTGAAATCGTACAGGCCGTGCATAGGGCAAACAGTACCGAGGCAACCAATAAAGAAATGGCACAAAGGAAAGCACAGAGAGGAGCCAGGCAAACGCATCCGCTGGCATACCAACCGCTCGCAACGCTACCACAGAGCCAGCCGCCTCTGGCGCTGGGCCTGCCGATCAGACAGCGATTGCTTCCGTGTTGGAAAGGGGAGAAGCCAAAGCCGCTTACTTCTTGGCCAGGGCCAGACCGACGGTACCGTTGTCGAGGTCGTAGATGGAGTAGTAGCGGCGGAGGAACGCGTCGCCCAGAATGGCCAGAGGGCCGGTCGGCTCAGGGAAGTCCATGCCCATAAAGGTCGAGATGCAGCTGCCCGAGACCTCCAGGATGTAGTCCGAAGCCGGCAGGCTAAAGTTGTGGCCGCTGAGCGTGAAGGTGACGTCGGGCAGGCTGGACTTCTTGCTGCAGTCAACCGAGTACTGGCCGTTGTAGCCCTTCTTGGCGCCAATCTGGGTGTTGAGCATCTCGGCCAGGTTGGAGGGGAGCGCAATCAGCGAGGTGCCGGTGTCCAGGATCACGCCGGTGTTATCGAGCTCGGCGACGTCCTCGCCGAGAGCGATCGAGTCGAGGTCGACCTCCCAGTACGCCTTGCGGCGCAGAGGAAGGGTGGTGATCTTGCCTGTGTAGTGGTCCTTGTCGACACCGCCAAAAACGGCCTCGGAGTCGGTTCCATCGTCCGAGTAACCAAGGTAAAAGGCAAAGACGCCCGCGTCGATCAGGCCCTTGTTGACCATGTTGTAAAAGGGAGGTACAACCTTGTTGACGGAAATGGTGTCGAAGCCAAGGCCCAGGATGCCGTCAAAGCGGCCAAATGCAAAGGCCAGGCCAGGCTCCTCGGTGGCCTCGGCAAAGTCCTGCTTAGGGATCTTGATGTCGCCGATAGCGACGGTGTCCTGCGACATGAAGCCGCTGAGGCTGCCGGAGCCGTACTGGATGGCAAACGTCGAGCCGTTGGCCTTGTAGGTGGACGAGGCGCTCGAGTCGTACTTGGTGTGGAGGTAGCAGGCGATGGAGCCGCACTCGCGCGAGGGAACCCAGAGGTTCGAGCTGCCGGTGTCGAGCACGACCTTGAAGCTCTGCGGCGGGGTGCCGATGGAGATCTCGGCAAAGTCTGCATCGTGTTAGCGGCGGGCGCGGCGCAGCTCGTGGGCACGAAACGGGGGGGAATAGGGGCTTCAGCATACACTGTGCGTTCATAAAGTTGCTGACGGGGACGGGGTGGTTCGCTCCGGCGTTGTCAACCGTGTTCTTGAACATGGCGTCGACATGGGACTCGGGCCGGCCGCCCATGTACTTCTGGCCCAGGCCGCGCACCTGCGCATCGATGGGGATCGACTCCTGTTGTGCGGGCGCACGTTAGCATTTTGCGTTGTGATGCAGCGATGCTGCCGATGACGATGCCATCGGGCAGAACGAGGCCCGATCTCGGCCATGTCCTTTGTTTACGATGCTTGTCGCACCGGGGTCAGACTGCACGAACCAGCTGCTTGGCCAGAGGGACCTTCTTCAATTTCAGCGAGTGGACGCCGCCAGCCTGGGCGGTGCCGAGCAGGCCAGCTGCGGCCAGCGCCAGAGCACCCTTCATTGCGATGGCGAGAGCGAGACGGTGCGGAAAAGAGGAAGACGGGCCGAGGACGGACGTTTGGCGAGACAGAAAGAAAAGGAGACAAAGAAAACAAGACGCAGGGCACGATTGCTGGACCGGGCGCAGGGCAGTGCACGACCGTGGAATCGACGAGGGGATGAAACGGCGATGAAAGTGTGTGGTTGGAAGAAGAGAAGAAGAGAGGGAAGACGGGAAGGGGAGAGGAGAGGCGTATGATACTGATAATAGCGGGCGGCGCAGACGGATGGGACCTAGCCCGGCCATCCCACGGGGGAAATGGCTAATCATGGCGCCTGGGGCGATTGCTCCATTTCCGCTTCGTAAGGAGGCAGCAACCCAAATGATGCGCCAGTGGCGTTGGCCTCCGCGGCCCTAGGGCCCCATACCGGCCCAAACAGATACGAGTACCCTGTAAGATACGCAGTCTGACGTCGCAGTGGACCTCAGCGCAACCAAAGCACTGTATCACACGGAAGAGCAGGAAGGCGCATCCCAGGTGTGGCCCGGATGGGAAGGTGCAGCGGGCGAGCGCTGAGGCAGGTACGTTTGTCCTCCGATTAGTGGACAGCTCGACAGCAGATTTCCGCACGAGATGCGGACAACACATTGTACGTACTTTCCTTGTTTACAGCACGGAGTACAGCATCTCTGTCAGCCGACCGCTGGCCAGGCCAGGAGTGGCGACGACAGCGCAGAGGTGACGCACACGGAACGGTGGGCCTGACCCAACAAAAGCGGAGAGAAACTGGTTGGCTGGGACGAAACGGGTTCGTTAGTGCGATCACATGACACAACCTCGCCGGCGTGGCCTATCAGATGGAGTCTCTGCATTACATAATCCTATCAGCACTCCATATCTTGGCATGCCAGGCAGACATGTTGCTGGGGCGTCCCTGCTGCTTACTCAACGGCTGAGACGTGACGAACCATCTTGCTGGCCCTGCAGGGGCTGGCGATGCTTGACATCCCAGCTTGTGTTGGCTGTTCAAACGTCTCATTCTGCAAGTATTGTACTGGTAAGCTGAAAGGCATACCGTTTTGCAATCGCTTAAAGTGACAGTGCTTTTATGTACATGGCCCGACAGGTCGCCGGTATCCTCGCGTTGTAGACAATCAAGTAAAGAAACACAGAAAGAAACACAATAGAAGACCAAGTAAGCAACGGCCGAGCAGGCATGATCTACCCAAACGAAGAAAAGAACCGAGAAAAACGTCCATCCATCGCGCCGAGGAAGCTTTTCGGATCGTGGCGGGTTCGAGTGTAGGAGCCAAAAGGTTGAGGGTGTGAAGGGCGTATGTACAAGTCGTGCTTCGAAACGGAAGAGTCAACGGGCCGTCACTGGAGTCGGGTATACCCGTCATCTGATTTTCTGTGTGTTTTGCGTGACAATAGAGATGGTATGGCAGCCGAAAAAGCTGGCAGAGACAAGAGGGCGGCAAGGATGGAAAGTGAGAGAGGCTGAAGAATACAGGGAATATCCGAAACAAGGGAAAACACCAAAGTCCGCAGAGGACACCGGGGAATCAAGTTGTTGTAAAAACAAACAAGACGCGAGAAAACAAGCAAAGAGAAATGCCATCCCCGCCGAACACCAATATATAAAAAATACACCAGACTTCCCAAGATAGAGGATGAAATCGAATCCTGCAAAGAAGCCGTTGTCATGCCCGAAACCTTTGCCCTCCAAGGCGTGACACAATAAACAAAAAAAATAAAAAAATAAAGATAAAGATAAAAAGAAAGATAAAGAGACGTCAGGAGTGTGGCCGGCGTCAATGGATGCTCTCAGGACTCATAAGGCCACCTGCATCGTCTTTGTCGGCTCCCGGGCTGCCCTGGCGGCCAGCACCGTCGCCACCGGCTGCCACGCCATTGGGCAAGTTTGAGCCCACCCTGGCCGCACTGCCCGTGCCGTAGCTGAGGTTCGGTATGGGCACGCTTGTTGTTGTGCCCGTCTTCAACTTCTTCACCGGTGTGCCCTTTTCAGAGGTGCCATTGGCTGCACCAGCAGTGGCACCGGCAGCAGCGGCGCCGGCGCCAGCAGCAGTGCCATTGGCGGCGGCTGCGGCTCCTTCTTCGGCTGCCTTGGCCGCCGCTGCAGCTGCCTGCTCCCTCTTCTTCCGCTTGGCAATGGCAATCTGCTCCTTTGGAGGGCGTTTCTGGGGAGACACAATCTTGCCAGTGGCGCCCAGTCGTGGCCGTGGCCTGCGTTGCTTGACTGGCAGATCCTCGTCTTCCACCAAGGGTTGGTCGTTGTTAGCATGCAGCTTGGCAAGGAAGAAGTTCTTGATAAGGCCGATTTCCTCTGCTATGCTGGTTGTGGTAACGGCTTCGAGAGGCGCGAGATCTTCAAAGAGCACCTCGGAAGAGACGCCGGTCGGGGCGTCAACCGCATGCTGGCTGCGCACACGGCTTTGAAGCAGATGGAGCGGCACGCTCATAATATCGAGGCCCAGTTCGCGGTCGAGGCCCAGAGCCTTGAAGCCGAAGAAGTCCTCGCCCAGTTCTTCAGCAAAATCGCCGCCAACAAACTGGTCGCTGCCGTCGTGGAACGACTCGGTGCCACCGTCCTGCAGAGCAGGGCGTAGCAGGTCGCCCAAATGCATGCGCATGAGCTCGTGTATACCGCTCAGCTTGGTGCCCAGGCGCTCCACCTCTTCGCGTGCGTATGAATCAAGAGAGTCGATGTCGTGGCCATTCTCATACAGAGTGTGCAGCACGACCTCTTCAGGGGTGTACCGTGGCTGAAAACGCGCGCCCCGCTTCGCCCAGGCACCCACGGCCTCCTTCTTTTCTGCCTCATTGTACACATTGAATGTGCGGCACAGCTTCGTGAAGTAGTCGGCCGCAATGTCCGCTGCTGCTTCAATGGCAGACGGCTGAAGCTCCTCGAAACCGGCATGGAAAAAAATCTTTGCAACGGACCGCTGCAGCGCCGCGCGGCACGTTTCGCCAGCCATAAACGGCCCGTCGCCAGAGACAAAGTGCGGCTCAATGTCCGCCTCGTGGAACGGCTCGGGGTCGTAGCGCTGGAACTGGTTTTGGTAGATCTGAAAAATTGATTCATGTCAGTGCACTTGTTGTATCTGACATTGCAGCATCTGGTGGATTCATACCTGCGTTTGGATCTGCATCTGCTTCACAACCGCGATTTTGGAGCAGATTTTTCGAGTCTCTTGAATCTGGCGCATGTTGGACTCCATGCGCTTCGTGAGCTTGCTCGTTGGCGACACAAACTGGCCCGAAGGCAAAAGACGCAAAAATTCTTCGTTTTGGTTGACGACCTGGCCGTCGTCATCCACCACCCACTGGAGGCGCAGCGGGATGTCTGGGACGATGGTTTCGGGCTCGTAATAGTCGGGGACGACCTTTTCAACGTCATCCTCCATCTCGGCGAGGGTTGCCTCGGTGGCTTTGGAAGAGGGCCCGTCCTTGGCCGCATCTTCAGCCTGATGGTGCGATGCCGGCCCGAGAATGCCCAGCGCCTCGGCTTCTTTAACGCCTTTGAGGTACCACCGCATGCCAGCCTTGTTGCGCAGCAATGCAGGCTCGTCGACGTTGAGCTTGTTGCCCCGGAACAGCTCGTACCGCTGCTTGGCGATCAACGCGCGGTCTTTCTTTGTAACTTGCTTCCAGATCTTGTACGCTTCGTCTTCGTACATCTGCTCAGCGGCCTCGTTCAGTGCCCGGTTGAGCGCGGACATGCCGTTTCCTTGAACTGACGACGCAGCATCAATGTCCATGGGGTCGAGGTTGTTCAGATGTCCGTTCGGCCCGCTGGGTGTAAGCGCGCCTGCAGCACCGCCGCCAAGGGGTGTCGAGAAGCCATTGCTTCCGGCGTCGCCATCGCCAAAGCTGGAGCCTTCGCGGCCTGCCTTGGCAAGGAGCCCATTCAACTGCAGGACCGGCTTCTGGTCAACGCTCGGCGTTCCCTCCTTTTGGTCGCCGGCGGCTGTTGTTGAGGACGCGGTCATGCCGCCGGCGCGGGACTTGTTGGCAACCCCCTTGGCGCCCGTCGTCTTGCGCCCACGAGACGACATTATCGGCTCGTCGTCGCTGTCATCGCCCCCGTCGTCGTCGCCGCCGTTTTGCTTGCGCCGCTCCTCGGCCTCGACCTCTGCGCGTGAGCGGATCGTCAAGTCCGGGATGAGGGGGATCAGCTTCTCGGCTTCCTTGCGCATGCCTGTGGCCATGCGACGCAGAGGGTGGCCGGCGTCGCGGTTGTATTTGAAGCAGTTGTCCCAAACCAAGTTGAGGTCCGCCACGAACTCCGCCTTGGACTTGTATTGGAGGCTCTTGAGCTTTTTTGTCATGGTCCCAAGGTCCATTGGCTGCTTCACATACAGCTGGTAGTCGGGCGCCTCGCGCTTGTTCACGCGCTGCAAGAAGGGGGTCGAGTATTCGGTGTGCGCCTTGAGCTCGCTCAGCACCTTTTCAAGGGCATCGTAGAGCTCCTCCTGGCCGACGTTCTCCTCGTTGGCCCACTTGCTGCGGTTCTTACGCACTTCGTTGATCAGCGATCGGAGTTCGGCGTCGGTGGCCTTGACCTGGTCGCGCTTTGAGTCGATGCGCGCAATCAGGTGCTTGAGGGTCAAGCTCGAAGCACCGAGGTTAGCGCTGCTGAGCGTGCCCTGGTTGGGGCCGGCCGGCCCATTGGCAGTGCTGGCGCCGTTCTTCTCCATCTCGGTCTGGATCTGCTTCTCCGACTCCTCGAGCTGCTGCTGCTCGAGCATCGCCGTGCGGTCGTTTTCGAGCGTGTGGAAGAGAGTAAAGAAGCTGCGCCGGGCGGCCTCCTCTGTCGCGCTGCGTGCCTCCTCGAGCTCTTTGCGCACATCCTCCGAGGTCTTGGCTTGTGTTGGCTTTCCAAGCTGCGACTGTGTTCGGGAGAGTAGGGCGGTCGATGCAGACAAGGCCAGGGTGTCGTCTCGTAATGAGGCAACTTTGCCGTTGGTTTGCTTGTCGGGCGAACCCACGGAGTGGACAGGCGAGCTGCCGGTCTTTGATGGCGAGAGAAGCTGCTGGGGCGGCGCGGAACCGATACCGGAGACCGGCCCGGAGCCTGTGCCGGGGGGATTTTTCGTTCCTGCGGCGTCCCCATCTGCCTCGTCGTCTTCATCGTCGTCGCCGTAGTCGTCCTCATCAATGACCCGCTTCGCCTTCTTGAGTGGCGGCTCGTGTATTGGGGCATGGTCGGTTGTGGGGGGAGGCAGCAGGGGGTGATGGAGGGATGCGGCGGGCTGGCGCGGCGGGCGCATTAGGGAATGGATGGCGTCGACGTTGTAGCTGCCGTCATCAAGAAAGAGGAGCGCAACGCGAGCCTCGCTTTTGCGATACAGGTCGGCGAAAACGGCGCGTCGCGAGTCGTCGTCGCCATCGGTCGCGGTCGTGAAAGTTGATGCCTCAGGCATCAACGTCATTGCCTTGTTGCTCTCGACGGCAACCACGGGGGTGTGTGTGCGCGCAAGCGCATCGTCAAAGACGGACACCATGATGCCGTCCGCAAAGAAGCGAATGCGATGGGGCCGGAGCGGGAAAAGGGTGGTTGCTGATGGCGGTTGTTGAAGAGGTGGATGCGCGCAGGGTGCCGCAACATCGCCAAACTGCGGCGGCCAAAAAAAAAGGAGCGTGGAAGCCGCGTAAATTGGGCTCGCGTCCACAGGGACGCCCAGGTCGGATGCGGCCTCTAAAAGACCACTGAGAGAAAGCGGCTCATTTGTAGAGATGGCAGATGGATTTTGAGGGCCAGCCGACGCGGTTTGGAGGCGCCTTGATGGATCGCAAGGGGTCGCTTTTGTCGTCGTTTCTGCGGATGAGGTTAACGGAGACTTTGGCTGCTGCGCGAGAGCGCCCAGTTTTCCCTGCTTTGCGGCTGTTTCCCCGCTAGTGCGAAGGCCTGAGTAGGGGTACTTTTGTGGGGGATTCCGCGCGCGCAGCGCGACAAGCTGTATGATGGAAATATTTTTCAAAAATTTCAATCAGTCCCTGTCCACTTTATAGAACAGATTCAGGCTCTGCATTCCACGATTGGCATCATTTCGCTGTTGTGAAGAGCAATCATCAAAGCTGATCAGGTACCGCTACCTGCCTATTTACAGCCGGGCCCCCAAAAGTCACGTGAACCGAGCCGCTTAGCACTGTTATTACGGGCCAGCGCCCTGAAGTTCAGCACTGCAGGCGCCGCGATCTAGAATACGCGTTGGCAGTCGGAAGCATCCGCGTTTTGGCGGGATGCAATACGGCTGCCGGGGGCCGGAGGGTGGCCGGGGCTCTACAGTGAACTTGCAACTGCTTCCGGACGCAGTGGGCCGGAATGCGTGCGTTGCAGACCCTGTAGGAAGAACGAGCGCAGCAGGAACATGAGGATCAATAAAGGTTGTCGTGTTAGTGAGCCGAACGACGTTCATATCAGCTTATATAAGCTTTATATCGTATAAACGCATATCTCGCTACAGTGCGCATGACGCAAGTCAAGCCATCTCGTACTCGCACATACGATACTCGTTGGCACTAATCATCGTCAGTTCCTCCCAACCTCTCTCTTCGGCTGCCACGATTTCCTTGACCGATTGCGAGCCCGACCAAACGGCGGCACTCCTGGCGCAAAGACATTATTTCCCTTTTCTTTCAATCAAAAAGTGTGCCTTTTCGTTGACGCTGTCGACATTCTCCTCCGATCGCTCCTGCCGCTAGCGTCGCATTGCCTGCAAGGCAGGTGCGCCCGCAACGTTTCGAAGCTCTCGCAAAGCTTCTCACGACTCCGTCCCAAACACGCCACACACAGCACCGCAACCGCAGCCATGAGAATACGACTTCCGTTTGCAGGTGCGTGCAGTGCCGGGATCGTGGCGCTGTTCCAAAGAAAAAGAAAGAAAAAAAAAGAAAAAAACGCCGCCTGGCTGTCTGCTAACTGCTCCGTCCCGCAGCCATCTTCTTTCTGCTCCTCGTCGTCGCCGGATATGCCGGCCTCAGCTCGTTGCAGCTCGGCGGCGTCGTCAACGACAAGATGCTGCACTTTGTCACCTTTTTTGTCCTGACCGTGGCCTTTTACTGGATCGTCGACACGAGCCGCCGCCGCACGCTCAACATGGCGCTGGCGGTCTGCACGGGAGGCCTCGGCGTCGGCTCCGAGGTGCTGCAGGCGCTGCTGCCCGACAACGGCCGGGTCTTTGACGCCATGGACATTGCCGCCAACATCGTGGGCAGCCTTGCGGCTCTGGCGCTGTGCTCGTGGTACCACAAGCGCATGCTCGAGCGCAAGCGGCACCGCAAGTACGCGGCCGTGCCGGGCGACGAGGGCCACGACGACGGGCTCGATACGTCGGCTGTCGACATTGAGCTCGGCGAGGGTGCCAGCCACTCGACGGTCCTGCACGACGGTGGCAGTGGCGGCGTTGCTGCTCCTGCTGCTCCTGCTGCATCGGCTGCCTCAGCTGCCGCCGCTGCCTCTGCTACCTCCACTACGGCAGAACGCGGGACGACAATCGACCAAGAACTTGACAACTGGGACGAGAACGCCGAGGACCAGTGGGACGAAGACGACACGGGCGACATTGGCGAAGGCAGCGGCCCGCCGACGAAGAAGCGGACGGACTAGAGACGGGAGAAACGCTTTCTTTGGTGTTTTCGTTTTGACAAGTTGTTTTATTTTATGCGCATTTTGCTGTTGCCCGCGGCGGCACTGTTATGATGTTTTATTCTTCTTTTTTGGCGGCGTGTGCACATCTCAGTTTACAACTCTTTCGGGGTCACGGCGTTTACATGGAGGTTTTCTTTTCTTGGCCTTTTGTTAATGCGGCGGCCGACGCATGCGCTTTATAGTTAAATCGACCGGCTCTATTCGAAATAAACTGCCGTCATCGTATATATAATGCATGCTGCTGTGCGGCGAAGACTTGGCAACAGTTCGCCCACGTCCGCGGCTACCACCCAAACGACTCGTTGTGCCACCACACGGACCGGCCTCGATACACCCATGCGGCGACCGCGGACCGCAGGTCCTGCACCAGAGCCTCCGGGCCGCACACCAAAACCGCAACCCGCTCCTCGCTGCCATGCCGAAACACATCGTCGACGATTTGACGGAAATCGGGCCGCTGTCGGTTTGTGGCGCCGACGGGGATAAATCTGCTTTGGGGGGAAGAGGGCGTGCGGCGATCGCGGGGCGACGCAGGCTGCTGTTCGCGGCGGAGCGCAGTCAGCTCAATGGCGGCTTCCGCGGCGGTCCTGGCAGCCGGTCCTGCTGCGTCGCTGGAGCTTCCTGTCAGGAAAATGTGAACGTTGCGGTCTTGCAACAGGCTGCGGCCGCTGCCGTCTTGGCCCGACACGACGGCCCATGTGGCATCACCTGCGCCACGCACAGACCAGACAAGGTCAACCTTGAGGCTCCCGCCACTCGAAGACGCAGCAGCCTTGTCGACAATGGACCGGTACAGCGGCACGGCAAAGGTGGCTCCGACGCCGCCTGCAACAAGCAGCACGCGGTCGAAATTGTGCGGCGTCAGCGCGGGGAAGTATGCTGACGAGCCGTAGGGGCCCTCCAGGTTGAGGGGAATGGTGCCATGGCCGGCGCTCGTCGCATTGTCCAGTTGGCGCCGGGAGACGGTAGGAAGAGCTGGTGTTGCTTCATTGTCGCTGTCTTCTGCGGCCTCGTCCTCGCCCTCGACATCTGCATCTGCGTGTTTGGGGAGCTGGACAGGCCGGGCGTGTCTGGACAGTGCTGCAGACATTGGGCCTCGGCGTACCCGAACCACGAGTGTCAGGTCGCTCGTTTGCTCGTTGACAGACGCGATTGTGAATGGGTTGAAAACGAGCTCAAAGAGGATGTACGAGGGGGACAGCAGGCGCGTCGAGGGCCTTGCGGCGCCGGGCAGGCTCACGTACAGGTGGCTGCCCGGGTGCCGGCGGAACTTGTCCAGCTTGGCGAACGGGACAGGCGCGGTGAGCCTCACGAGCTCCGTGCCGGGGATGGTCTCGATGCGGGCCTCTGTTGTCACCGTATGGATCTTGCGCAGGGTCAGGTCGGCGATGAGAAGCAGCAGCGCGGCGGCCACATAGTTGCTCGCGTGGCTTGCGTGGAAAAAGACGAGGCCTGGCAGCGCAAAGGAGACAGCGACGTGCGTGATGAAGAACACGCGGTACGACCAGCGGCGGACAACGGCCAGCGCGGTCGTGCTGAGCAACGTCATGCTGAAAATGGACGCAATGCCCAGGGCCACGACGGGCCGGAGCAAGCGGCGCCAGAAGCCGCCGGCGTAGGCAAAGAAGTTGAGGTAAAAGACGCTGTGCAGCAGGAGCAGCGTGTACACCACGGCGCCAAGCACGCGGTGCCAGCGGTTGACCTGCTCGTGGGACGTGCCAAAGATGGGCAGCACGGGGCTCACGTGGCGCAGAGCCAGTATGTACTGCAGCGGCAGCTGGGAGACGCCCACGATGCCGAAGCGTTTTGTAAGATGCATGTAATCTGGGGGCGTCAGTTTGCGTCAAAAGAAGAAGAAGAAGAAGAAGAAGAGCGCCGCCACGTACCCCGTCCGGTTTCAACAACACAGAGCATCAGCAAGACGGCCATCCACAGGGCGCCTCCCACCCACTGATCGCGCTGGCCCAGGCCCTGGCCAAAAAGAACGACATCGTCCGTCAGCCACCACCTGGCACGGCGAACCATCGCCTCCCAGCTGCCGCGGGCGGTCAGCCGGCGCGACTTGAGCGACGGCGAGTCGGGAATGACATCGTAGCGGGCGCTGGGCGACGAGGCCAGCGACGATGAGCCCGGAGCGCGAGAGGGCGCAAAGGGCCTCTGGACCTGGACAAAGGCCACCGCCCACAGCGCGATGCGCACAAGCAGCATCACGAGCACCGGCGACGCCGAGAACAGCGCGCCGTAACGGCCGTAGCGGTCGAGGACCAGGCGCCGGGCCAGCTTGTCCTCGTCGGACAGCTCGACAAACTCCCATGGCCAGGCCATGGTGCCGGCTCGTCAGCGTGGGGAAGCCTGGCGAGCAGCGGCGGGCGCGGGAGCGCGAGGCGGGAGCGGCAAGGCGCGACGGGGTCGGCGATGCGAGGCTGCAGGGGCACGGCGGCCGCAATAATCAAAGAATGGTCTCGCAGCAGTCCTGCGTTGATCCAGAGATTCTCTCGCACGGAATCATCCAAGGATCACGGCACCAGCATTGCCGATCTGTGTCATTTGCGGGAACCTGCTTTTCGGGGACGGCTGGGCTGTGGCTCGTCTGTTCAGGGCGCAATGGACATGGTGTCTGTAATTGCGCAATGAGCTGTCAGCAAGATGCAACAGATCCGGGCAGCCAGGGGAGCTGACGTTGGAACGGCCGCTGATTGGTCCGGCCAGACACTAACGCGCTGTCTGTCACACAACGGCACGTAGTTGCCGCCTGGCGGTTCGCCTGTGCCGCGCCGCTGGGAGCGCTGTCGGAGGAGCTTCCATCACACATTTCCCTTCTGGGAAACAACCGACAGGATCGTGCCTTCCCCTCGCTCTCCTGCGTTGGCAACGGTTACGTAAACATGATGATCGTGCTCGATGCAAGCCAGCGAAAGCTGCAAAAGCCTGCTAATAGTTTGGCACAAACGACAGGTGGTTGTCGGGTACGCCGCGACGTTTATCGGTCTGTCGGGTGCGGATAAGCCGCGCGATCGCACAGCATCGCCGAGGCGAGCACTGATAAAGGACGCATCCCCGTCTCTTGCTGTTGAGAATGCCGGGCTTGCGCTCATTCTTTGTCTCGTCGCGCCTGTCTTGAACACAAGAGGCCTTTCTCCCCCCAGCGACAAGGCACCTCTCCTCCGCAATGGCCGTCAAGGAAGCCGTGCTCACGGCCAACGCGCCGCCGCCGCTGCCGGTGCTGTCGCAGGCCGTCAAGACCAACGGCATGGTCTACTGCTCCGGCCAGGTCGCCATCGACCCCAAGACCGGCAACATGGTCGAGGGCACGATCCAGGACCGCACGGTGAGTGGCCCGCCCGAGACGGGGCCCGGGGCAAGCACTGGCGGCTGACCAGCAACAGAGACAGGTCCTGAAGAACCTCGCCGCCGTGCTCGAGGCCGCCGGCACGAGCCTCGACAACGTTGTCAAGGTCAACATTTTCATCACGGCCATGGCCAACTTTGGTGCCGTCAACGAGGTCTACAAGGAGTTTTTTACCGCGGACCCCATGCCGGTGCGTGTTCTCTCCGGTCCAAGGCGTGCCGCCTGCTAACTTGCCCAGTGCCGGACGTGCGTCGCTGTTTTCCAGCTGCCCCGCGGAACGGACGTTGAAATTGAGTGCACGGCAGCTCTGTAGGCGTTGCGAGTCTTTCCAGGGCTCTCACGAGCGCTGGCAAGATTCGTTGCTGTGGTCATGGGCGATTCCACAGCCGTGTCAAAGCAGCGAGGGGAGCTCGTGTTGGACTGAGCCTGTTGCTGGCAAGACAAATCTAGAATAGAAAAAAACCCTGCGCAAATGCTGTTCTCTCAAACAAGTGTCTGACAGGAAAAGACAGAAAAAAAGAAAGGTCCGCAACTGTGCGAAAAGCGAAAATTCACGTCTTTGTGACTAAAACCACCGTCGCCAGCATCCCGAGCGCAGACAAACGGCCTTTAATATCGCTGCGACCAAGTGTACGACGTGTCGTAATATGCTTGGCAAGCACTGCCGTCTACCTCGCCCGAGCCCTCTGCCTCGCCCGAACCCGAACCGCAGTGAGTGCCTAGAACCCCTAAAGTCCATCGCCGTTACTGGGTCCGCTTTTCTACCCCGGACCGTTTTTAAGAGTTGCCCCCTGTCGGAAAAAAAAACGCTATTACGGCGTATTACGGCCTGCGAGTATTACTCGTAATACAGGCCGTATTGTCTTCCCAATCCCCCAGCGCCTTTGGAGCCTCTCACGCGTCACCACCTCCCAACGGCCATCCACGCCAGACCCCGTCCAACAGGCAATGCCATGACGCCTGCCACGCATCTCTGCGCTGCGCGCGCCTCCGTTCTTCGCCATTGGGCGGCTGGCAGCACGCTGGCCAATGCCGCAAGCGCCAAGCACGCAACGGCCGGCGTCATGCGCGCCGTCGTGGCAGCCTCCGCCAGCAGCCGCGCCGCGGCCGTGCCGCTGCTGGCCCGCCAGGCGTCCACGTCCTCGCCGTCCTCGTCGGGCGCGCGGTCCGTCTCCGTCTCGGCGGCGCCCTCGTCCTCGATCGCGAACCCTCCGCACACGACCCGGCCTCCGCCCCTGCGACTGCCGATACGACAGCCCGAGACGTCCCTGTTCGGCCACTACATCAACACGGGCAAGGCCTACCTCAAGTTCTACAAGGCCGGCATGTGGTACCTGTGGGACAACACGAAGCAGGTCCGCGCCCTCGACGCGGCCACCAAGGCCAGCCGCGGCGGCGCGCCCGCGTGGCACGCGACGCGGTCGGACCTGATCCTGCGGCGCCGCTGGAGCCACGACATGCGCCGCCTGCCCCTGTTTGGGCTGCTGCTGCTCATCTGCGGCGAGTTCACGCCCTTTTTCGTGCTCATCTTCCCGCACGTGGTGCCGTACACGTGCCGCATCCCCAAGCAGGTCGAGAAGCTGCGGCGCAAGGTGGAGGACCGCCGGGCCGCCGCGTTCCTCGAGCACGAGACGGCGGCGCCGTCCAAGCTTGCCACCGACCTCCTGATCAGCCGCAGCCTGGGCCTGCTCGCGCCCTTTTGGGACCGCACAGGCGTCCTGAACTCCGTCCCGGGCCTGGCGCACCGCGCGGTCGAGCGCCGTCTTGCGTTTCTGACAGAAGACGACGCCCTCCTCCGCAAAGCCGGCGGTGTCGACGCTCTCGAGCCCGAGGAGGTGTTTCTTGCCAGCGCCGACCGGGGCCTTGACCTGCTCGGCCAGAAAGAGGACCAGCTTCGCATGAAACTGGCGAGGTGGCTGGCGCTGACCAGCCCACAGACAGGTGCTGCTGGCAGTGACGCCGATCACAGCCATGTCCACCAGCAGATGCTGACGCTCCTATCCCGGCGCCCCGAAGCATGGCCTCTCAAGTAGGGGACGCGCATGCTCTATTTCGATCTTGTCTTTTTTTTTCTTTTTTTTGGCGCTTTTTGTACTATTCAAAATTTTCCCTATATCCACACCAAAAACGGCATTCGGGTCTGGGACTCACAAAGGCCGTTTAAAGGCAGAGTGACAAGGCAAACACGAGCCTGGGACAGCATATATCAAGCATTACACGGGGATAATCGCAAAGGTCGGGACTAAAGATCGGTTCGACGGCCTCTACAATCATTTTGGTCACATTCTTGCTAAGATCTTCTCAATTGACATGTTTAATGTTTTAAAATGCATCTACTTGTTCGCGCCACACATGGTAGATTCGCTCTTCATCCAACAATAGGCATGCAGCCTGTAGATGCATTGTTGAAAAGGAGAAAGTGCGCGCTCTGTGCGAGAATGGCGAAGAAAAGCCCGGCATCCATTTACTGCCTGGGCTGTCCATACTGAGCCAAGAGTGCCTGGATGGCCTGGTCGTCAACACCATAGGGCATCGACGGATAGGACGCCGCTGATGGCGCGGGTGTGGCACCGTATCCAGGAGCGGAGACCGGGGCCGGGACAGAGGCACCCAGACTGCTCAATAGAGTTGCAAGCTGATCCTGTTGCGCTGGTGCCGTATACTGCACCGCTGGGGGGGGCTGGACGTAGCCGCCCAGATGGGCGGCCGGAGGAGCAGCCTGGGATGTTTGGTGCGTCTGCAGTGCACCGAGAAGCTGAGCCAATGCATTGTTGTCGAGCTGGCCGACAAGAGAAGCGAGATCGAGGCCGCTGCCGGGTGCGGCCGCAGCAGACGGAGCCGCCGGTTGGTAGCCACCTGCGTACTGCTGCGCGTAGCTGGCTGGGGGAGCTTGGTAGCCTTGCGAGTAAGGCTGGCGTTGCTGCTGCTGTGCGAGAGCAGCAGACCTGGCCCGAGAAACAACATCTGCAGCCACGGTGGGTGCGAGGTCTTGGTATCCGTCGAACTGCACATTCTTGACGCCGGCGGATCGGTTAAACACCTGGACCGGAATCTTGCCAGTGGCCTGCGCTCTACCATCCAGATCCACAACGGCAATAACGCCCTCGAGGACATGTACTTGGATAATGGCGTCGCGCGGCGGCATGTGCATTGTCAGATAGAGGACGTCGGTCTTGAGGCCGCGGTCCATGAAAGGCCTCTGCACCCACTTGACAAACTCGGGGTCCAGTCCTTGTGCCGCAAGAATCTGCACGTCGGGGACGTCGCTGCTGTGGCGCGTCTTTGGGGCATCATAGCTGCCGCGGCCACCCTCATTTCTGCTCCGACTGTAGGGGCTCGGTGAGCGACGCGAGCGGTACGATGAGTTGCCGTCACCATGCCCGCTGTGGCGGTTGGGAGACCGCGATCGGCCCCGCATCCGACGGCTATAATCCTCGTGGCTGCTGCTGTCCCGGCCATAGGGATCCGCCCTGCCGCGGTCCCGAAGGGGGGAAGAGCCGCGTCCTTCGTCTGCGCCAGACCAGTGGTCGCCCCTTGGTTGGCGACGGCTATTTTGCCGGCCGTCGTAACGGTCGCCGTCGCGGCCACCTCGAGTCTTTGCTTGGTCGGGCGTGGGGCGCTGGGCCTCTCGATCGCGGCCTTCGCGGCCTTTCTCTTTCTTTGGTAGTCGCGAAATCTCCAAATCTGCCCACAGTGTTATTAGTATCTCGCATGTCCAAGACGACGACCACAAACAGGCAAACCATATCAACTTACGAATCTTTCGGCCACGGATCTCAGTGCCTTCAAGGTCTCTCATAGCTGCGCTGGCTTCCTCGGCAGAATGAAATTGGACAAACCCATAAGCAGACTTGATAGCCACTTGCGCCAGACGTCCATACCGGTGAAAATGGTCAAATACGTCACGTTTGCTTACCCGTTCTTGCGACAAATTTCCTAGATCCCCAGTCAGCTTGTGTAAACATGTGTAGAGGAGAAAAGAGCAACGTACCAACAAACATCCGCGAGCCTTCGGGAAACGCCTCCCAGTTGTTTTTGGCGGAATAAATCTTTTCTTCGGCGAGAAATGCTTGGTAAGCTCGGTCTACGGCTGCTTTTTCACGCTGACTGTTGCCCTGGCGAGGAGCAGCGGCATTTTGGCCTTGGCCGCCACGGCCGGACTGCCCGCGGCGGCCAGAAGCGGCTGGGGCTGACGGGGGCACGCCAGCCGGAGCCTGACTGCCGCCCGCAGCATTTTGCGGCCCAGCCGGCGGCACGCGGTCGGGGAGGGAGTGGCCAGAATGTTTTCCGGCCGCATTTTTCCCAGTCATCCGCGCAGGGCCAGTCGGCGGCCGGGGGAAGGGATTGGACGGCCCGGTGGGCGCTCCGACAGGAGGCGCGGCAGCAGGGGCGGTCGGAGGTCCGGCGACATCCGCTGAGATGGCGTCAATCATCTTGTCAATGTCAATGCCTGGACCGTCACTCTTTGCCGCCGCAGAGATATTGGTATTGGCCTTGCCCTCAACGGGCGTATGTGGTGTCGCCTCGGTTTCGAGAGAGGTGGAAAAGGAAGACTCGGCCGGGGCAATGGGCTGGGTCTCGCCCGGTTCCCCAGTATCAAGCATAGCAATGTCCGCAATGTACGGAAGGGAAGAAGTTGAAGAAGCGGGCGAGGCGGCACGGGCAGACTCCTCCAAGCCCGCCCCGATATCGACCATGTCACCAGGGCCATCAGCATCGCCAGGGAGAGCATCAGGGGCGGCCGGCGAGTCCGTCTGAACGGCTGGTGTTGGTTGCTCGCCGGAGCCCGTGTCTGCCTCGGGCTGGGGTACATCCGCAGCTTCGGCAACAAGGCTGGCTGGCTCTGCTACAGTCAAAGCTTCATCGATTCGTGACAATGACGACTCCACGTTCCCGTCATTGTTTTCATCCTCGAAAGCAACTTGCTCGTGAATGGGGCCGTCAGTGCCACCCTCGACAGGATGGCCATCGCCTGTTTCATATAATGCGCTGCCCGCGTCTGATTCGTCTCCTGCAGCGACAACAATCACAGAGTGCGTATCGGACTTGGCTTCACCTTCGCCGCGGAGGCCTGAGCTGTCGGCCGCGCGGCCTTCACCATCTTCGACTTCAGCATCATCTGCATGGGACGCGTCGGCGACGACAGCCGAGGCCGGGGCAGCCTCATTGCCAGGTTCTTCCGTGGCCAGCTCGGCGGGCGCTTCGAGGGTTGATGCCATTCTGGAGCGATAAACTGACACGAGCAATACAGCGCGGGGTCAGACGGGACGGAGGACTGATCAAAGCATTTGACGGGCAGGTCGACGGAACGGCGTTTTGGGGAGTCAAGGCGTGGAAAGCCACGGCCAAAAAGAGGCAAAGCGGGCGGGGCGATGCGTCGAAGGAAAAAAACAGACGGGAATGAAATGCGGCGGTTTTGAGACGACGCTTGACTGCACGATGCAGGTCTTACGACGAGAGAGGGCGTTTGACGTGGAAGGGCAGGTGCTTCGCAGGGAAAGAGCAACCAAGGCCAGAAGGGCGAGGCCGCTAGTATTATTATGCGTCACGCAAGAAAGCGGCCGTAAAAGGCAAGCGCAGTGGACTGTCTTGTTTGCCGCGGACCAGGAAGGCGCGATGCAAATTGGGCACGCGTCAGGCGACAGAGAGCTTGCGACGGTTACAAACAGACGAAAGGCGAGGAGCCGGCTCGAGGGCAAGGAACGGAAGACGCCCAAGACGGCAGAGGGGAGACCAGGAGCGAAGGCGGGTGTCTTGTTATCGCAAACGGTTTGTCGCGATGCCAAGAGTATGTGAGGCAGATGTGAGGTTGTTGAAGAAAAGGAAAGTAGGAAGGAACGCGATCGATTAGGCAGGATGGGGGGCGGGATGGAAAGAAAGCTCCGGAACGTCTCGATCGGATAATTGTGAATATGCTTAAAAGGAGGCACAGTCAGCCGAGGCAGCCAATTGGCCGAAGCCGCTTGTACGAGTAATCTGTCTGACTCATACGAACCAACCGCATGGAACGTCTCACGTCGATGCCAAACGTCGCTGCCAAACGTTTACAAAAAAAAATTTATTTATCGCATTGACCTCGCATTTTATATCCCAAAAGAGGGCTCCGCCTGTCTACACAGACACGGCGGCCGCCGCCGCCAGCGCAGCCTCAAAGCACTCGCGCAAGGCGCTCTCCTCCTCCAGGCCGACGCTGACGCGGATCAGGTCCGGGTCGACACCCAAGCTTGCACACCAGTCCAGCTCCTGGTAGTGCGCGAGCACCACGTACGGCGAGGTCAGCGTAAAGTTGGTGCCCAGGGACGGGCCCTTGGCGGTCTCCACGGCGTCGAAAAAAGCAATCGCCTGCGCCTTGTGGTGGAAGCTAAATGACAGCAGGCCGCCGTAGCCGCCGACACGGTGGCCCGTTGGTGTCGTTGTGGCCACCGACGACGCAGCGCCATCGGCAGCGCCGCTGGCCGCCGCGGCGCCGATGCGGCAGACCTCGTAGTTGGCCCGCGAGGGCACGTACTTGGGGTAGTGGAGCTGCTTCACGAGGGGGCTTGCCAGCAGCACGTCGCAAATTGTCTGGGCGTTGGCGTTGATGCGGTCGACGCGGGCGGCAAAGTCACGGCTGTTGCGCTCCATGAAAATAGCGTCCTCGGGCCAGTACGAGTTCGGGTCGTACTCGACGGCAGCTGCCTCCTTGAGCCTCGCGTAGAGCGCTTGATGGCGGTTCAGCACCAGGCTTCCGCCCATGACGTTGCAGTCGCCGGAAAAGATTTTGGTCAGGCTGCTGACGACAATGTCGGCGTAGGGCAGCACGTTGACGTTGGCAAAGGTGCCAATCGTCTCGTCCACGACCACGGCAAAGTCGTACTCGTCGGCCAGCTTCCGGATGCGAACAAGGTTGGGACACGTCAGCAGCGGGTTGCCAGGAAACTCGCAAAACAGACCCAGGAACCGCTCGCCGTCTTTGAGACGCCTCTCCAAATCGTCCAGGTCTGCCTCGTCGGCGTGGCCGTAGAACAAGCATCCAGCACCAAACTTTTGCAGGATCTTGAGCGTGTCGACATAGGGGAAGCCAAAGTTGATGCTCTTGAGACCGGCATGGTCTGGGCGGGCCCGTAGGAGGAAGCGGTGGGCGTTGAAAATGGCATTCATGCCGCAAGGCACCAGGTACACGTCCTCCTCCTGGACGTCGGCTACGCCACGGAAGTTTGCGTCTGCCGCGGTGGGTGTCGCGCTGGACCCTTGCGGCAACGGCCAGCTGTGCTCGAGGTCCACGTCGTTGTGGGCGGTCATAGCGCCAGTGATGCGGCGCAGGATGGCAGACTTGGCACGGCGCACAAACGACAAGTCCAGGTTGCGGCCAAACCGCTCCTCGAGAAACCGGGCCGTCTCTTCCTCGTCTTCATCGCCCCGGCCGTTTTTGGTGTTGCCGTTGGTTGGGGTGGAAACGGTCGAAGTCAGCGACGCTGCCGGTGCTGAGAAGCTGCCGTTTGGCGACATGGGCCGGCGGTACCGTTTAGGGCCACGAAACAGCTTCATGCCGGCGGCCATGGCCGCCGGGGTCGGGCTCTGGGTTGCCGGTGCAGACGGAGGCATCTCCGTGGCGCTTTCGTCCGACACGCGCACAAGCAGGCCTTCAGTAAATAGCTTGTGACAGTATTCAGCGCGACGACTGGACACGCCGTCGCCAGAGTGCTGCCAGTACTGCTTGCCAACGGGGAAGGTCTCCGCCTTCATGATAACGGCCGAGATGGTCGGCGCCAAGGACTGGAAAGACGCGGACCCCGGGTTGGCCGCGTCCAGGGCCAGATGGACAAGGGTGAGGCCCTCCAGGAGCGACGGTTCAGAAGCATATTTCTCGATAAATGCCTGGCACCGTGCTGCAGCGGCGCGGCTGGGAAACAGGATGGCAGTCTGTCCCGGCTTGCCGAAACGCTCCACAACACTTGCGGCAAAGGCCTTGATGAGATTGTGGATGAAGAATCTGTCCGGGTCAGTGATTTGCTGCATTCGATCAAGAGCAAGGATGGCTGACGGAATAGGTGTTTGCTCGGCCACGTCAACATACCTTGGGTAGCCAGTCACCATTTTTGATACCACCCACGATTCGCCCTCCTCGTAGCCAACATTTGCCTTCCATGTCGGCAGAGACACGCTCACAGCCTTGGTATAATGTCAGCGTATGTTTGTGTTTTTTTCTTTCTTTCTATTTTCTTTCTTTTTGAGAAAACACAAAACCAGAGCACGGTCCGTTGAAAAAACGTACATGAGCCGTGTCGGGCGGGATCGACTCGCCCAGACCAATGGTAGTCATGTTTGGGCAAGATGGGAGCAAACGAGAGCTGCGAATAAGACAACGATGGGACAAAAGCCCCGGGCAGGCGTCCCAACTATGAACTCGACGCTGTGCGACCTTTGCCGAGATGCCTGCAGAAAAGGCCGAGTGGCTGAACTGAAATATGTCGGGTGGACGAGGTATGGGCAGCAAAACAGACGAAGAGGAGGCCGTCAGAGGCTAGCCAGATGGGAAAGCGAGATTGCCGGCAGAGCTATCCACAAAGGGGACAACTCGATAAAGAAAAAAAAATAGTGCCGTTTCTGAGAGGAGACGAAGCTGTCTATCAAGGACGGCGAATTGGGGGGAATTGGTCATGTGAGTCAACGATTCGCACAAAGTTGAACTATATACACTGCAGCGGGAATTGCAAGTGCGACCGACACCCGCAGCAAATCTTCTCCAACGTTAGTAGCCGGCGTGATGGTTGAGGACGTGTAGCTCGTGGCAACGGACTGACGTGTGCGCGGGGTTGGACTGTTTAATTTTTGCGGCCGTACCTGTCGCAGTCCTATTTGTTTGGGAGCGTCTGTGTCTCGAAATATTTTACTTGGTTTTACTCGTACTCGGTTTTATCTTTAATATCTCACCGCTGTGCCTGCCTTCTGGTTGCTCCTTTTCTTTTCGATGGGACCTGGCAAAAAAAAAAAAAAAAAAAAAAAAAACGCCGTCTCTTGCCGCCATCGGAGGCAAATTCCGCAGCGTCCTTTTCGCTTTAGCCAATATCGTTATATCGAAGGATGAGGACTAGAACGACCGACCGTCGACAGATGGAAACCGTATCTTAATTTGTTTGACTGAGTCGATCATGCCTGGCTATTCTTTTGCATCCGGTGGCATGTACGACGCCCAGGGATTCTCTCCATCAAATGTCAATGGTTGGGATGAGATACGCGCCTACAGGGAGTCCCCAGACGTGCGTGCGAGATGAATATGGGGGAGCACAAGAACGCCCAACGTGGGATCTCGGAGCACGTTCTGGCAGAGACGATGGGGCAGCAGAGACAGAAAAGGAAAGTGTGAACATGGATCTCAAAATATTGATATGAAATATCGGGTGATTGCAAGTCATCGCGGTTCATCGGAGCTTCGTTTTCAGGCCTCAGTTTGCCAACAGCGTGTATCCGACATAATCATACTCATTCAGATTGCTCTGTGTGAAATGTTTCATATGATACACCCAATAAAGTGACAAACAAAACAGTGAAAATGCACTTGTGTCGCGCTACTCGGAACATGTAGCTTTCGTTCTGTAGCACGCACATCGAGATGACCAAGCAGGAAGCAGGAAACAGATAAAATAGAGACCCAAACAGTCCAAAATGAGAAAGTGAGGCCCGAAATAGACCAAGAACTCAAAAACAAAAACATCCAAGCGCAACAGGACAACAGCCCTCGGACGGAGCCAAACGAGAGGCATGGAAATATCCAAAACAGTGGTCATACCAAAAAGCAAATACCAACTCAAGGTGCCTACCCAAACCGAACAGCGGCATAAATGCGGAATGAAAAGCATCAGCAGTGTCAAGGAGTCCAGCCTGAATCGATCCTGGCAAATACATGTATGAGAGAGACGAAGAATCCAAGAAAAAAAAAAAACAGAATAAATCAGCGGCGATGGGCATGGCTGTGGCTGCGGCTGCCCACACAGCTGATGCTATCGCTTGGCGCAACGCTGTCGTTATCGTCATTATCGTACAAGAAGCGGTCGTCGTCGGCATACCGGCCGTCTTCTTCCCACTGTGCGTAGCTACTGCCGACGCCGCTTGGAGGCAGCGGCACATTGCGGGCCGACATGTAACTGCCAGTGCGGCTCATGCTCTGGCGCACAGAGGCACTGCGGCTTGCGTTGGGAGGCGCCGGTGGCAGGCGGCTTCCACCAGTGCCGCTTCCGCGCACGGTGCGGTGGCTGCGGGCAACAGACACGTGGCTGTCGCGGTCGGCGCCCACGACGGGATCGGCATGGTACTCAAAAGTGGATCCGCGCCGAGAAGAAGGCAGGGCGTGTGATGGGAGGACAGAGCCTCCGTGCCGGGACGAGATATAGCTGCCGCCACCTGTGCCAGCGCGCGCATCGCCGTCCGCAAGCATGAGCGGCGCGCGGTCATACGCCGCTTCGCTACGAGCGCGCGATCTCGAGCCACTGACCGAGCCGCCGCCCGACCGATGGCGGGAAGAAGTCCGGCCACCAATGTCGTACTCGTACGCGGGCTCGACTTGCCGCGTCTCCTTTTGGGGCCGGCCGCGCATGCCTTCGTGGCTGCTGTACCGGCTTGACGAGTACTCCTGGTACGTGTCTGGGAAGGTGGACCGACGCTGAAACGAGGGCACGGCTGTTGCCTCGTCGTACTCGCGGGGACGCGAGGAACTGCTGCGCGACCGGGAACGGCTGCGCATGACGGAGTACGTAATGGCAGCGCCGGCGGCAGCACCAACGGCCGCCATGCCGAGCATGCTGCCTACCGTGCTCATGCCCTTGTAGGACTCCCGCGGCGCGTAGCGCGACGAAGAGGGCACGTCGTAGGAAGCTGCCGATGTGGACGTGGCACTCCGGCGCAATGTGGGCGTGTGCTCGCTGCCGCCATGGTAGCGGCTTCGTGACGAGGGCGAGGATGCCTCGTGATATCTGTAGTCGTAAGAGCTCGGCATTTCGTGATAGCGGGAGCCGCGGGGACTGAAGGGCTCGGAAGGAGAAGGCTCGTATGAATAGTAGAGAACCCGGCTGTCCTGGTCGTGGTCGTAGTCGTAGTCGTGTGCTGACCGGTACCTTGAGGGAGACGACCCGCCGTGGTAAGACGGATAGCTATAGGACGCGGGCATGTAGGCTGCCTCCATGATATTGCCGTCAAAGTCGGTGACACGGGCGCAGATGTCGCTCTTTTCGAGGGGAGCACTGGCAGAAACAGAACCAATGGCCGTGGCAGTGTCGCTCTCGAGACTGGCTCGGGTTCCTATGACGGCAGAAGACCGGGGGTAGGCCTTCAGAGCGGCTGCGTGGAAGTCGTTGACGGCGTCGAGGGAGTCGGCCGCGAGAACAAGGTGCGATTTGCGGAGCGGCCTGTCTCGTGTCGGAGCAACCTGGCGAATCTGGAAGACGACCTTTTTATCGTCGGCCGAGCCAAATGTGAGCGCCGGCTGGGCGATTGAGACGGCGCTGGAGGCGGATGGCTCTGATTTTGAAAAGGTCGACTGAGCAGGCGCCGGAAACGAAGCCAGGTAGCGAATGCGCAGAGGCTGGGAAATTGCAGAGTAGAAAGAAGAGGCCGAAGACAAACGGCTGACTTCGAGAACGGGGAGCATGGGAATGACGGGAGGTCTCAAGATATGTAAGTGCGTTTTAGGGGGGGGTTGCGTGAAACCACAACCGAAGAGAGCTACCGTCTTCTGACCAAGCGCTGGAGATCGGCCAGGGTGTGGCAACTCCAGCAGGACACGCCCTCAGCGGCAAAAAGGCGCGAATATCAGGGAGTCAAGTCACAGTGGTGTGGAGGGAGTGGGAGTGGATCGGCCAGGCCTTGGCTAGGCCAGGGTCAGACACGCGGTCTTCTGGCGGTGGCCAGCAGGCACCAGAGAAACGAGGCCCAGGGAAGAGCTGAGCTGAGGCGAGAGGGCTGTGCAGCAGCCGTCTGTTGTCTTTTGGGGCGGCCCGGTTGTGCTGTTTTCGGCAGGGCGGCTGGAGGTGGGAAAACGAGGCCGGGGGAACGTGAAAAAGGCCAAAGATATCTCGCGTGGCGTTTGTTTTCGCGGGATTTGAGTTTTTCTTTCTCTGGTTGTTTCTGTTCGTTTCCCCTCTCAATCGTTTCCGGCAGACTCTTCTCTTTATCTGTCTCCTGCTCCTCTGCGGGCATCAACTCGGCCGTCAGACCGCAACTTCTGGCGGGTCTGGTTGCCAACGCATTGCATCGTTGCCATGGGCCCTGGGCATACACGCATGCCCAACTGCCTCATCCTATCGGCCCTGTGGCCTGGGGCCTGGGGCCTTGGGCCTCTGTGGGCACGGCAATTCGATGCTTTGCAAGACGTTCCGTGAGATATCGCCCGTTTGGGCCATGCCGGGTCTGGACGGGCGCGAGAATATGACTGCTCATGACGCCGCCCTCTTGTGCGTTCAATGGCCACCGATGTACATCGCCACGCCGTGCACGATGCATCCAGCGTCCGGGCGGCCTTTTGTTTTTTTCCTGCTCCTGTCCATCCGATGCGTCCTCGTTGTGTCGCCCTGGTGCCTCGTTGCGCAGCTGTCGGAGCTCGGCTGCTGCAGGGGTGCAGTAGCGCAGGCGGACTCGACACTGAGAAGCGCGCCAGACAGCAAAACCGTCTCTGTTTGGACGTCTCGTTCTGCGCTGCGCAGGAGGGTGGGTGGGCGTAACCGTTCTTGTGCCTGTGGGTGTGATAGTCTTCCGCGAGAAACGATTTGCAAAAAAAGGCAAAAGCGATGTGTGCCAAATGTGACAAGAGGGCAGTCACGCTGCGGTCGTTCCTTCCGGTTTCGACGTCTGTCCGGGGCGGCAGGTGCTTCTGGTGGTTCCAACTTTTGGTTCCAAAGCTTCCACGCTCCTTCCGGTTCGTCTTGGTCAGACGCAGCCCTCGTATCTCGCTGGAACGTGAGCGGCAAGCACTGCATCTCGCATCGCACACCAGGAAGGAGCGATGCGCCACATGCTCACAGACACACACGAGCAACTCAGCCATCCGACCAGCCAGTGAGCGACCTCGCTAGCCGCCGAGATGCGCCGTCACCCACAGCTCGACGGCGCAGAGCTCTGCACGCCACTGTGATGGGTAGCATCTTTGCAAGCGGTGCCCGTGCCAGCAGAAAGAAGATGGGCACGGGTCGCTGTCATCATCGACATCGACGACAAAGCGGCTGGCGAGATGCTCGCCTCGTTATGCCACAAGACCCGGGCCGCACGGCAAGCACGCCACGAGGCACGAACACCGGTCGCTCCTGCCTCGTGAATGAGTGGGTTCCGGGAAAGAGCCTCTTCTGAGGAATCACAGTTTCCTCGTTGTCTTCTTTTTGGTTGTCAACCGCCATAAACAAAGGCGCAAAAAGGAAGCTAGGCCATTGACACGACGGGCCGCCAAAGGCCTTGTTAATAGCACGGGCACTAACAAGGCCAACACCTCGTTGTTGCCACCTTTGCAAAGCACGCGGCGCTGGGGCAAGGAATATAATATATCTTGCCCACGAGCACAAATCAGCTTGCAGTGGCTCGGGGAAAAGAATGCCATGGAAGAACACAGCCAGCTGCCCGTGGCGGCTGGGAGGCAAAAGAGGACCAACCGCCGTGCGGTTTACGCATATCACCCGTATCAAGGGCACAAGGACGGCCGGGCACTGCAAGATGCCGTACTTGCCTTGGAATCATTTCCTAGGCTCCGGCGAGGCAGGAACCCCGACGCCGTCGCGGAAGAGCGCACGGCCTCTGACGACGCGAATAAACTACGAGTACGAGTAATAATACACAAGACAAGACCAGTGAAGAGAAAGCGGGGCAGTGGCTGCGAAAGTCGAAGAGGAGCTGGATCACACAAAAAACATCTCGGCCAATCAAAATAGCAGTGCGGGATTGCCCAGTCATTTTTGTCCAGTGGTTACGGCGTGCGACGAGGTGCAGAAAAGGAAAAAGGAAAACGGCGCTGTCCAACCAAAGAGCTCGTTTTCAGGCTTGGATGATCTCTCAGCATGCCCAGCCCCTTCGTTTGATGATTTCTCGCCCTGACTGTCGTTGGTGGACAACGTGCCAGAGGCCGCCATGAAACTAGTGGACAAGAGCAGTGGCGCGGCGGGCGATCGAAAAAGAGGGCCGGGCAACAGGAGGCCATCTGTTTCCATCACGGGCAGACCAGCTATGGAAACTGGCAAATGGAAAGACGGTGAGCTCCCAAACCAGGCATGTGGTTGTCCAGTGTGCCCGATGCTCCCCTTTTGACGGAGACGACTCCAGGAAAGGAGGGGCGTAGGGACACCCAGTGACGCCGTCGCGCATGGAAGCGTCACGACTTTGTGATAGCTGATGCAGTGCCGGAAATCACTTGATGTATTTCCACCAGGTGTTTGTGTGCTGCTGCGGCTCCATACAGCAATTGGGCCGCAAGCCCGGCGGGTCATGACGAGGGGCCGGCATAACATCAATCCAAAGGCCTAACCAGGCCGTGGCCAGCTCACATAGCACAGAAAATAGCAACAGACAACACAACGAGCCCCAGAAGAAATACCAGGGTCTAAACAACACCAAACATTGCCCGATGTGGCAGGAGTGGCCGTGGTCGTGGTCGTGGTCGTGGTTGCGGTCGTGGTCGTGGTTGTGGTCGTGGTTGTGGCCGTGGTTGTGGCCGTGGTTGTGGCCGTCGTCGTGGTCCTGATTGTGGTCCTGGTTGTGGTCGTGGCTGTAGCCCAACCTACGGGTCCTCAGTAACAAACGGACGAACCACGTCGACAACAAGACGGCCAGGCCCAGTTCCCCGACGCGCCAATGCACACGAGCTGCTTGGCCCGGAGGACGGAGTAGCATCCCGCGGGTTGTGAACAGAGGGCCGCCTGTGCGTACTCGTACGTCTTGCTCCGTTGTTGGCCGTGGCACAACCACTTCGGCTATCGATAGAGATTGCAAATCCTCTTTGGGCCCATGGTTGTTTTCTTTTTGTGGACTTGCATGCCCCTATTTACTGCCGCGTCTGTTCTCGACAACGATCGTGCAGTAGCGTGGCTGCACAGTGACCCTCCTGCTCGAAAGAGCAATAAACTCGTGTTGGGCATCTCTTGGACTCTAGTGTCAAAGTCGTCGGGGCGACAACCCAGAAACAGAAAAGCAGAGGCCTGGAACGGAACGAGGGATCACGATGGCCAGCCATTCTAGACAGCCTCCTTCAGCATCGTTTCTATCATCTCGAAGCTGCAGGAACGCTACATTGAACGTGCAGGGCATGCCCGCAGGATGCGGCCGTGGTTGTCAGCCCCATTCGTCCAGCACCGCATTCGGTCGAACAAAGTATAAGTAAGGTGTTGAGAGCGTGGGACATGCGGAGAGGGGCGGGTTCTGTGGCTCATACAAGGCATCAAGCAGGCAAAAATAGAAAGTCTGCCCATGGGCTAAGCCTACCGGTTTGTTTATTCAGTCCAGCGGCAGATCATACTCGTATACTCGCAGACGCCTCATGCACTGAAGAAAGTGCTATGCTAACAAGTGTATTTTTTGTTTTGTTATCATGGATAATTTTGAAAACTTTTCACGGCCAGTTCCAGGATCAAAAGGCCTTTCTTAAAACCGCCCGAGCCGCCCTCCATCCCGGCGTATATTCACCTCCAAAAGATTGCTTGTTTGTCGGACAGCTTGTGGTGACATCTAGGAAGAGGTGCCTTGATAAGAGCCTGTAAAAAAAGCACATCCTTTTCTGGTTGATTGTCGAGCTCAATCGTTCAACCCGTTTCCAAGACCCGATTGCGTGAACACCTCAGCGTACCCCATCCATCCCAACTCCAGTCTGGTCGGCCCCCTCGTACATCTTGAACCGCAGTTCCCCTTTTCTGCTCCTTTCTTTTCGCCATGGTCTCCAAGCTATCTGGTTAGTAATGTGCTGGCGGTAAGCAGTGCCAGAGAAAAGCCGGAAACGGCCAGCCAGCAATGCTGGACATTGCGTCGACGGAAAGTCCCAATGTAAAAAGAAAGAAAAGACGCCCCAAAAAGGACCGCCACAAGAAAAGAAAAAATGGAACAAGTTGAAGTGATCCACGGGAAAGAAGACTCTCTAAATAGAGCGGCTTCCTTGGATCCGGTGTTGAACGCCCCATGTTTTGGTTGCAAAAACAGCAGACAGCGCAAAGCACAGTTATCGACCCAAACACACCAGACAAGACTGCGTTTCCACACAAAGTTTCTGCGATGTTGTATCACAAAACCCCTGCACAGAACAGTCAAGCTGTTGCTACACAATCACACCGAAGCAAAAAGAAGGGGGGCGGAAAAGGGGAGAACAAGGAGGACAGCTGCATCATCCGCGGGTCGCGGCGTGCTCCAGCGTCTTCTCCCCTTTCGGCCGGCATCCTTACTTTTTTGCAGTCGCTCGCAAGCCCAGACCCGTGGAAAAATTCCTTCCTTTGAATCGCCGCGTCCAGCAGGCGCTGATTTGTAAAAATAAGGACAGGGGGTTGGTGTTCTTTTTGGCAGGCTTATAGGATGCCCCAAGAATCCTCAGCGGCATGGCAGAACTTGCTGCATGCGACACTTGCCGAGAGACTGTAGTTGCTGATGGAGATCTTGTCGTCCACGTAGGCGTCAGCGAAGTTGTCGGGGCCCTTGGCCATGGCACCGACAAAGACGCAAATGCTCTGGGAGTTGTCCAGGCTGTCGATGTAGCTGCGGACGGGCTGGACCTCGGCGTCGAAGCTCAGCGTCACCTTGCGGCAGTTTGGCGGCAGGTAGTCCGTGACCGGGTTCTTGATGACCCGGAGCAGCTTTTCCTGCGAGTTAGTAGACCGGATGGAGAGCCGGTGGAGCAGCTGGACCATCAGGCCGGCGAAGCGCTTGAACGTGCGCGGGATGCGGACAGTGGGCGAGACCTCGATCAGGACGTCCTTGGCCGTGAGGATATATATCTGCAGCTTGCCGGCCTTGTTGATCGGCGAGTCGAGGAGGGTGAGGAGGCACTAGATCGATGTGGTTCAGCACAGGAGCATGACTCACGCGGTCCCCAAAGGCACGAGCATGAGGGGGCTGCAGACCTGGTGGGTGATGTCGGGACGTGCGTCGCTGATGTCCCGGTTCATCTTCCGCATGACGCCAATGTGTTCGTCGCTGTTAAGCAGCGAGTACTTGTCGTCGCGGTGGGCGGCGCCCATGCGGTTGTTCGAGCCGCCCTGGGACGCGGCCCGGTATGTTTCGAGGCTCGCATTGGCAAGAACCACAATGAGCCGCCGCGTGTCCTTGTCCGACGACGCGATGGGATGGTGCTGCTCGGCCACGAGCTGGGGCAGAGCCGGGGGCGGAAGAGACTGAGTTCCTGTCATGGTGGTTGCGTGGTCAGAACGAGGTTCTCGCAAATTGTCGGAACAGGCAAGGCAGCTGTTGAGAGGAGGGGGTAAGGGCTGTTTTCGAGCAAACTCCAACACGGCATACGGCCGGCTCTCTCCCGTCCCTTGTGCCCCTCTAGACGACATCAGACGACCTCCCCGCTCCCCCTCCCCCCCCCCTCCGGTTTCACATAGCTTTGCTGTTGCCGGATCATCTCAACTATACCAGCCATGGAGCAGGCAGAGGCTGAAAGCGCGCCCAGCAAAACAGACTGGCCGCGCTTCTGAGCATCCGCCGTGTGCCTGGCGGTCCGAGATGCCACGCCAGCTGGTCACGGGGGTCCTTGCAACTTACTCTGTCTCTTGCCTGCACGGTGTTCCGGAGAAGCCATTGTCGAGGAACAGGGGAGGTCTCGACGAGATGAGCAAAAGGAAATTGAGGCCGAGTATCAAGTATGAATGAGCTAGATCTTGAAATATAAAAAAAGAAAAACAAGATGAAAATAAAAAGAATAGGGAACCCGGACGCGGAAATGAAGATGTAGAGGGGAGACCATCGCACCAAAGAAAGGAAAAATTCGGTGGGTCTTCGTCACGTGCTCTAGTCTAGTCCGGCCTCGCACGCGCCATTTTGCGCTCCCCTTTTCTGCAGTCGGCTTGGCTCTCGACCAACGCTGTGGGCAGCCGATGAGTCGTCTGTGAGGACTTGATTCGGTTGTTCCACGAAGCAGTTGCATACGCAGTACATATGAGGAACTGGTGCATTGCCTGATCGAGCTATGCACGTGATCTTCACGTGACCTTGTGACGCCAATTGCATCCCAAAGGCGCTACGCCCAAAATAGTATATCCGCCTTCGATATGTGCGAGTCATTTTCAAATCTGGCTCTCGCATTGGTCGGCATGAGCACCAGACAGCCAACGTCGAGCGCAGGCCGTCCATGGACAAAACCTGTGAGAAAAGACGGTGAGTCTGGCGCTGCGAAAATGTGCAAAGGCCGGGCCGTGATTGGCGCTTTGTGCCAGTGAAAACTGCACCGGTGTGGCGGTGCGCTGTGGCGTTAGCTGTCGGGCAACTTGGGGCATTACAGCGCTGTATTCGCTCTCCGAAGTCCCTACGGAACCAGCGATCCTCCAGCCAATCAGCGTGCGCCTGCTAGTGCGTTTTCTTGTTTTTATTACCTAGCTGAGCTCCACAGCATCCTCTGCTCCCTACTTTCGGCTTCAGAGGCTTTTTGCCCGGCAACTTGTACTTTTTTCGTCATCCGAACGAACCGCCGTCTCTACGCACTCTTCCGACCTTTCCATCTCTCCCAACTCCCAACGGTCCTCATCCAGCCTCGCGTCTTCTCCTGCCGCAGCTGCCAATCCGCGCTTTTGACTCGCCTTCACCTCGTTCTTCACCCTTTTATTTCCCTCGTGTTGAGCTACCTCGCCATGCTGTCCAGACGATTCCTCCAGGCTGCGCGGTCCGCCGCGCTGTGCCGGCCACAGCCGTCGCTGCGCCACGCGCAGCTGCCGCTCATGTTCCAGCATGTGCGCAACTATGCCGACCTGGTGATCAAGGTGCCCGTGATGGCCGAGTCCATCTCGGAGGGCACGCTCAAGCAGTTCTCCAAGCAGATTGGCGAGCGCGTCGAGCAGGACGAGGAGATTGCGACCATTGAGACCGACAAGGTGCGTTGGCGACGACGGGGAGGCCGGCGGGAGGCCGCAGTGGCTCTTGGACATTGCATTGACCGCTGACACTTGTTTCTGCGCCCAGATCGATGTCGCTGTGAACGCGCCGGAAGCCGGTGTCCTGCGCGAGTTCTTCGCCAAGGAGGAGGACACCGTTGTTGTCGGCCAGGACCTTGTCCGCATAGAGCTGGGCGCCGAGGGCGAGGCTCCGGCCGCGAAGCCCGCCGAGGCCGAGGCACCCAAGGAGGAGGCAAAGCCCGCCGCCGCCGAGTCAAAACCGGAAGCCGCCAAGGCGCCCGAGCCGCCAAAACCGGCCGCGCCTGCACCCGAGAAAAAGGCCGCGCCCGCACCGTCAAAACCGGCAGAGCCTGCCACCCCGTCGCCCCTTGGCTCCCGCGAGGAGCGCAGAGTATGTACACGCAGGTCGGGACGAGCAGGGCGAGGCACAGGATGACGCCGCAGCTTGCTAACCACTGCCCCACGCCCACAGGTCAAGATGAACCGCATGCGTCTCCGGATTGCCGAGCGCCTCAAGCAGTCCCAGAACACCGCCGCCTCCCTGACCACCTTCAACGAGGTTGACATGTCCTCGCTCGTCGAGTTCCGGAAACTGTACAAGGACGATGTTCTCAAGAAGACGGGCGTCAAGCTCGGCTTCATGAGCGCCTTCACGCGTGCCTGTGTGCTGGCCATGAGGGACCTGCCTGCCGTCAACGCCTCCATTGAGGGCCCCAACGGTGGCGATACCATTGTCTACCGTGACTACGTCGACGTCAGCGTCGCCGTGGCCACCGAGAAGGGCCTTGTGACGCCGGTCGTCCGCAACGCCGAGGGCATGGACCTGGTCACCATTGAAAAGTCGATTGCCGAACTGGGCCACAAGGTGCGTATCCCTAGGAGCTGAGGGACCACCACGTTTATGGCATGTACTAACGCAGCTCAAACCAGGCCCGTGACGGCAAGCTCACCATCGAGGACATGGCGGGCGGTACCTTCACCATCAGCAACGGCGGTGTTTTCGGCTCTCTGATGGGCACTCCCATCATCAACCTGCCGCAGTCGGCCGTGCTCGGCCTGCATGCCATCAAGGAGCGCCCCGTGGCCGTTAACGGCAAGATCGAGATCCGCCCCATGATGTACCTGGCGCTGACCTACGACCACCGCCTGCTTGACGGTCGCGAGGCTGTGCAGTTCCTCGTCAAGGTGAAAGAGTACATTGAGGACCCGAGACGCATGCTTCTGTAAAGTTTCTGGCCTCTGTTTGTCTAGTCCGCTGCCTGGAGGCGTGTCGGTGACACGACGGTCATTTCCCTGTAGATTTGTGTTTGGACTCTCTCTGTCTGACATCTTGTTCCTTGTTCTCTTGCATGGATCTCAGAAGAGAAGAGCCTCTTGTTTTGTCTACCCTGCCAGCTTTTGCCTTTTCGTGCCACTTTCTTCTCTAACGTCACTATTCTTTGCTACCTTCATTTCCCCCTTTTTTTTTTTGCTGTAATACTATCTGTTTAGCTTCATGCTGTCTCCTGGCCTTCCTGCGGGCCAAGACACGGTGTATGCGTCACGGTACAACGGGTTGATGAGGACGGCTGGGTCATAGATAAAATCAACATTCACAACACCAGCGATTCACTCGGGCTTGTCTGGAAGGTACGCCGTATCTGTCCAGACGCCTTTTACAAGGTAAACGAGGATTTGAAATCACTTGCTGCTTCAATGACCTGAAATCGACGCCAAGACCAGACAAACTCTGTGGCGTCTATCCCTTGGCGTGGTTTTTTTTTTTTCTTTTTTTCTCACATTGTCAGTTCTCGCAATAGCCGAAAATGCGCTGGGTCGTATTGTAGATGCGCGGGACAGGGGTCTCGAACAGTGCCGTTCTGATCGACGTTTCGGTGTTGTTTGAACAGCCAAATGCACAAAAAAAAAAACACCGACGCCTGCACCCTTGTCTTCTGTTTGCGCTGTCCTCAGCAGCGTCCAGCACAGCCACGGCGGACGTCAAAATCTGCACTCTCTAAATGCAGGTCTTTGAGTAAAGTTCTGCTATGGCGGCTGGGTACGTCTTTTCCTGCTCTCAAGTTGAATTTCATCAGCCGCCCTGTCACCAACGTCGTTCATGTGATGTGTGCGCCCTCTCTATCGTAGACACAGATCACAGAAAAAACGGACCGAACTGGCCGGAACTTGTTCTTTGCTGGGCAGCGTTTTTTTTTTTTTTTTTAAGATTGTGTTGCACAAAAGGGACGGATGGAGGCTTTGTAAACAGAGAGAAACAAGCGTAATCCCGACGGCGTTCCTGCCAAGCTTCTGTTTTCAGATCTCACTGCCAGTGAGCAACGTATTTGTGGTATGAGACTGTCTGGAGTAGAGCACATTTCCCGAACTTCGACTGTCCAAGGGTATGCAAGACTCTCTCGTGGCTCGGCAGAGATAGAGCACACTGTATGGGTCATGCGGTCAAGGGGTTCACAGAGTTTGGATCGTCTCTTTTATGAACGAGAGCCGGGCCGCTGCCAAGTTTTGAACAAACTGTAATATCAAGGAGAACAGATACATATACGCAGCGATATGCGACTACGGATGACACCCGGCAGAATGGCCAATCTTTTTATCCCAGCACAGTAATATCTGAGTACGCCCTGTGGCCGAGCTGCACAGCAAAAGAAAAAAGACGACAGGAAGAAAATCAATAAATCCATCTTGTCAGCCGTGTTACCAAGACATGGGATTGGAGGGCGCCCACATACAGGCTATTTTATTGTTTACAGTTCTTTGCACGGAACGAACTTTATTAGAGGGCGTGGCACGACAACTGAGCTCTCAAAGATCAGGCCAAACATGTCATTTTGGCTTGAGATGGAAGAAAGTCTAATTGGCATAGGGAAATCGATACGCACCGCGACAGTATGCAAGGCAATTACCATACTGTCCCAGCGTCTTCTCCCTGACAAAACACAACGACGAGAATAAGAGTACGGGATGCTCGGGCACGATAGAAGGAGTTCAAGAGACAGCGACAACCGGCGTCACAGCAGGCTGGCAGAAACTCCTTTCGCCGGAGGAAGCTGTCCCTTGAGCCTGTTTGTTTCTGGAAAGTTTCGCCAAGGGGATTGTCGCCAAGGGGGCCACTGAAAGTGCAACCTTTATTTGCCCCAGTTGCAAGCATTGCGATGCTCGAGGTTTCCATCCATTCTCTCAAAGTTGTCCAGCGCCGACTTTGTATGCCAGACTGCAACGGAAAAGTGAGACGCAAAGAACGGCGAGCCTTGCAGGGATCGTGCCGTTTTCCGTACATGTACTCTGAGAAACGTGGCCACGGTGGGCAAAACAAGCTTCTTTGTCTCTTCAACTGGGGACTGTGAGTAATGCGACTTGTTCAAGTACTCCAAGGCTAATGTCGTGCTCATGTCGTGGAGCTTCCAGACCGTGGAGGACTGCATATATTTTGTACATATTGTTGGGACCGTTGTTGTTCTCGCCTTGCAGGCAACTGAATGAACGCAGTCCAGCTCTCACGAAGAGAAAGCGCTGGCTGACCAGCAAAGGCTTCTCACGACGACGAACTGCAAGAAAAATCCCAACTACCAAGCACCCGCCGCATGCTCGGAGCCTGTCTCGTACACGGCGTCCACAGGACACGCGGGTTGCCTTCTGTGGCGGGCTTTGCATCCGCCAAGGCGTGTGCGTACTCGTTCTGATTGATGGTAGAGCCGCTGCCCTTTTTCTCTCTCGGTACTCGTATTCGGGAATCAGCGCTGGCGGAGCCCCGTCACAAGCAGCCAGGGTTGGAGACCGCGGACTGCGCTGCCATTGTTGTATGGCATTTTGGTTGGTTTGGGGCTGGCGTCGCTCTCGTTGCAGGTCTCTGACAGACTTGGTTTCGTGACCCCCGTCGAAGTTGTTTTTATGAGTTTTGATTGGCTGTGGCACCTCGTTGCCAGGGGTACTTTGTTTCTTCCGCTATCAAAGCGGGCGCGCCCAGGTACCTCTCCTACACGACTAGGCGCAGCGTTGTGCCTTCCTGTATACTTCGTAAAATTGGAGAGAAGGAAGCAAGCTTTCTGCGGCGCCTTCCTTGGCTAAGACGGCAAACAACGGCGCTAGCACAGAGCCTCCATAGTCTGTCTCAACTTCTCTCACTGACTTCTGCAACGGACCCAACCAAAACACAGCCCTTGCCGGGTTCGTTCTGGGCCTCCGATTACTCTATCAGTATTTCCCTCTTTTTCCCCAAGCTTTGCCAAGAATAGGGGCGTCTGCAAGCCTCTCAGACGTTGGCAGACGTTTAGCACGCCCTTTTTGAACAGGACGAGATGCTCGACGAGATGCTCAGAGAAGGCTCGTGCTGAGGCTCAAGGTGGCGCTCGAGGAGTGGGAGGAACAGCTTCTGCCAACTGAGCTCGAGACGACACAAGGCAGGTTGACAAGCTGGGGACGAGGCCTACGAGTACTCGGATACTCGTGCTCCCAGCCCCGTCTCTGATCGTCCTGTCGCACCTCTGCTTTTCAGACTGCGGGACAAGGGTGCTCTGCAGACGGCCTCATCACTTAACCTTACTTTGAACTTGCACATTTGGCATGTGGCCCCGGTCTCTGTGCGTTCCCCTTTCTGGCCGGGGGGAGGACCAGGAGAGGTCGGTTGGAAAGAAATACGGGAATGTGACGGGGCCTAAACGGCTCTGCCCCCCTTCCGTCCTGTCTTGGCCCTGCGACAGGCACTTCCTCACAAGCAGTTTCAACCTCCCAATGCGGCAGCGGGATCTGCATTTCCTATGCCCTGGCCTTGCCGTCACAACCTCGTGCTCCTGTTCGGTCAGCTCCCCCCGCCCTTCCGTTCCTCTCCTCGGTTTCGCATCCCCCTGCAAGTGCAGGCTGCAGACAAACACAGGGGAAAGGCTCTGTGCCCGCCGTGTTGGAGATCCCCGTACCCATGATGCCTCTGATACCGTTTTGCCAAGAGGCATAAGTAGTCGGCCGTCGCCACCTTTCCACAAGCCAAGCCTTTTCCCGTTTCTTCTTTTCTTCATTCCCTTCTCATATAAGCCTCTTGACTCCCAGAGTGCGGCCCTTTGCTGACTCTCTTTCTTTTTTCTTCTTGTCTCTGTCCTCTCTTTTATTCTTGTTCAGCCTTGCCAGCCAAGAGACGATCACGTTGACCGTGGATCTGATTTCGCCTGTATTCTTTTCGCGAGGACAGTTTTAATTCTTTCTTTTTGGGACAGGACAGGTCGCCGCTCCTTTATTTTTCTTCTGTTTTCACACCCAAAGACCTTGGCACAACAGACACGATGGTTTCTGCGAAGCTTGTCTATGCAGCAACGCTGCTCTCTCTGGCCGTTGCGGCACAGAACGGCAACGGCGGTGCGAGGGGAGCTGTCGCCAACGGCGGTGCCCGGGCGAACGCCAACGCTGGCAATGCTGCCAAGGCGAATGCCGGCAACGCAAACGGCGGCAACGCAGCCAAGGCGAATGCCGGCAATGGAAACGCCAACACGGCCACAACAGCCGCCGCGACCACCTCGACGACCGCCGCTGCCAACAACAAGGGCGGCAACAAGGGCGCTGCTGCCGCCAGTGCTTCCTCGGCCAGTGCTGCCGCTGCCAGTGCCGCTGCCGCCAGTGCCAGTGCTGCTGCTGCCAGTGCAAACAATGCAAAAGCCAACACCAATAACAACAACAACAACAACAACAATGCCAACAACGCGGCTACCAACACCAACAACAACGCTGCGGACAGCACCACTCTGTCGGCCAACGCCATCCAGTCGGGGTCTTTCTTCGACGGCTCGAACGGCCTGGGTGCGGTGACTGGCCAGGCTTTATCGACCACTTCGCAGAACAACTTTATCAACTTCTGCTCCGGCCAGACACTGACCAACGGTCTGCAGATCACCGGTGGATCCTGCAACGGTATCGGTACGTAATGGAAAGACTGCAAAAGCTCTGTCTCGCTCGAGCTGCCCCTCGCTAACACAAGCAAACAGTCATGGGCCAGATTCCTGCAAAGGCCAAGATGGTCTCGACCGTTATCACATTCCCCAAGAACGGCCAGAGCATCCAGGCCGGCCAGGACTTCAACATCACCCTGCAGGTGGACAACCTGCAGGCCGGTGCGTTCACAAACGCCGATGCCACCTACTACGCCGCGCCCCAGCAGCTGCAGAACGGCATCATCGTTGGCCACGTGCACGTTACTGTCCAGGATATGGGCAACAGCCTGAACCCGACGTCTCCGCTTGACCCGACGGCGTTTGCTTTCTTCAAGGGCATCGACGATGCTGGCGACGGCAACGGCGGTCTCTCTGCCCAGGTCGCCGGTGGTCTGCCTGCCGGCAACTATCGTGTCTGCACCCTGACATCGTCGGCAAACCACCAGCCTGTGATCATGCCCGTGGCCCAGCGCGGCTCCCAGGACGACTGCACCAAGTTCACGGTCACCGGCAACGGCGGCACCACCAACATCGCTGCCAACGACGGATCCAAGGGCCAGGCTGCCGCTGCTCTCGCGCAGTCCGCTGTCGACCTGGGCCCCGGTGCCATCACTACTGCTGCTGCTGCTGCTGCCAACACTGCTACAACCGCCGCGGCCAGCACGACAACCGCGGCTACCAACAACAACAACAAGGGCGGCAACACGAACAAGAACACTGGCAAGAAGGCCCAGCGCCTGGCTCGCTTCAGAAGCCGGACATTCGTCGCCTAAAGAAGCTCATAATAGGAGAATGAAACGGGAATGAGACTGATTGTGGGACCAAGCAAGTTCTCTCTTGACAACAGCTGTTTGGTTTCTTTTTATTCGCCCATCCTCTTATTGGGTTTTGTTTTCTTTAGAGACGTATTTACGGTGGTTTTTGGCTTTTCTCCAGTGTGAGAACCTAGTGTTTAAAGGGTCCTTTTTCTTTGTCTTTTTTAGTATTCAATGATTCTGTTTCAGAGTATTTTTCATCTCCGGTTTATGCTTTGCCCTGAGGCAAATTATTTTATCATAAATTCTTTTGGTTACGGAGAGTTTTGACTGCCGGTTTTTTTCTACCCCGACAGAGACGGCCATCGCCTAGACAAACACATTTCTCAGCCATCAGAAAACACATCTGGCTGTTGAGTTCGTAATACCAATAACATAAAAAAAAATAAAAAATAAAAAAAATCGGTGTCTCCTGAGTCGGCAACCTTGACAGGCACCCCGAGGCGCCTCGTCTGCCAAAGCCAAGGCCAGTGAGGCAGTTTCAAAAATCGAAAAGCCGCCAGTCGCTGCATTTCGGTAGATCCGAGCAAGGCTTGGCGAGGCGTTTGAGCTCCCACCTTCTGAAACATGCTCCATTGAATGTGCCCTTGGGCGGGAGCAATGACTGGGGCCGGGCAGCGTCGCCGCCGGCTACACGGCATAAAACACAGCGCGTGCCTTTGTGACTCTCTGACTGTGTTTCTAATACCTCTCAAAGCTTTGGACAACAAAAGCATGATGAGTTGTGGCGGCTTTGGACTCTTGTCAAAGGTGGGTTTCGCACATAGGGTCTCCTTTATGGGGCGTCTATGCAAGAGAATACGGAGGAACATTGCATCCGTTTTCCATGAAGACGAAGCAGAGTTTATGTAGCTTTTTTTTTTTGGTTACAATCTGGTTATTGTTATTTTCAGCCAATATGAATTAAACATCAGTCACTGAATTTGATATCCCCATCCCCTTCCTTTCCCCTCACTTTCTTGGATTGAACCATTAAAAATAAAAACTATATACCAAGAGACAAAACATCACAAAAATAAACCCTTGGATACGCAAAAGCATTTAGAACCGAAGACTACAAGTAATGATATCATCAGCGTGGTTGACTTTGAAATATGGGTCCCATAGGAATTGACCAATGATATGACGGATGGCACATCGCGAGTCCTCGCTTATATAATCCAACCAACTGCGGAGTTTTTTCTACGACGACATACGATTCGCCTTTGAGACCGAGCATCAGCTCTCAACGCTCCGACGTCACGACGCACAAGAACGAGTGCGGGTCAACCGGCGCCGACACGACACACAACCGGCGGGCAGCAGTCCAAAACAACACAATGGCAACACACGCTGTCGCCGCGGCCCAGCGGACGTTCCGCGAACTGCACGGTATTGTCGTCTCGGCCGGCCTGATGCAGAAGACGGTCAAGGTCCGCGTCGGCGGCACGGAATGGAACAAGCAGGTCAAGAAGGTAGGAGGCACACGCCTAGGCTCTGTTTTTTTTTTTTTTTTGGAGTTGTCCGCCCGGGCGACTGCGGCCACAGTATTGACACGACGCGTACACACGTACAGATCTTCAACCGGCCACAATCGTACCTCGTGCACGACCCCAACGACAGCCTGCGCACCGGCGACGTCGTCGCCATCTCGCCCGGCTGGCGCATGTCCAAAAACAAGCGCCACGTCGTCAAGCGCATCATTGCGCCCGCACAGGTCCCGATCGAGGAGCGGCCGCCGGTGCCGACCGAGGAGGAGCGGTGGGCGGAGGCACTGCAGAAGCGCGCCGCCAAGGACGAGCGGCGATCCCTGCTCAAGGCCGCGCAAGCGGCGCGGGAGGCGGAGCAGGCCACGTCGCTCCGGGCGCAGCGCAAGCTGGCCAAAAAACAGGCCAAGGCGGCGGCGGCCGAGCAGGCCGACGCGATACGGCAAGCAGAGGCCGAGCTGCGGCAGCAAGAGGCCACGTCATAGGCCGGAGGGCATTGGGCGGACCAGAGGAGGCGCTGTACGATTATTGGCACACACAGGGGGGCCGGCAAAGCTTGGAACATTATGGTGTCTACAATTAAGGTAGATCCCCTCAGCAGAATAAAGACATGTCTAGTCGATATCACGCCTGGATTTCATGTACATCTATCCTTTGTTTCCGCACGAGCGAAACCATGACTCACAAATAAACACTACAAATGAGATGTCCTCGGACAATTTTCTATAAGGCCCCCGGTGACTACAGTAATCGTATCTTCAAAACGCCAGCTACAGCTGCTAACAAAACAAGAACAGTAGCTCGTCGGAATAAAAAGAGATGCTGGATTCGAGAGACACGCAGGAGAGAAGAAAAAGAAATACCCATGTGTATATGCTTGTATGCAAGTGAGGTACACTGCACGAAATGCGAAAGCGTGCTAACCACCTCGTTCGCCGTACTCCCGCGCCCAGTCCTCGTACTCCTTTAGCCCCGACCTGCTGACGCTCGGGCGGATGGTTGCCAGGCTCGATATAAAGTCGGACAGCTCCATGCCACGGATCTCATCCATCCTTGTCATGAGCAGGGCATCGCCGAGTGAGCGCAGCGGTCCCATGGCAGCGTCTTTTGCCAGAGCCGTGATGTCGGAGCCGGAGAAGCCTATTGTGAGGATTAGACGTGTTCCAACAGAAGCCTGGACAACACAATAAAACTGTGTGGGGAGCAGCATACCGTCTGTGAGCTCTACGAGCCTCTGGATATCACCTTCGGTGAGGCTGTGCTTCTGCTGGCCAAGAAGCGTCCGGAGGTGCACTGCTCTTGTCTCGGTCTCGGGAAGCGGAATGTACTGCCGCCGCGCGAACCGCCGCCGGGCCGCCTCGTCAATGGCCCACGGCAGATTGGTTGCAGCCAGCACCAAGACTCGGCTGGCGTCGCCCCTCGACCCATCCTTGTCTTCACGCCCCGCGGCGGCCCGCTGGAGATCGCTCCATTGGATCAGAAACTCGGTCTTGATGCGCCGCGTGGCCTCGTGCTCACCCGACCCGGACCGTTGCGAGAGAATGCTGTCGATTTCGTCGACGAATATGATGCTCGGGGCCAGCATTTTGGCCAGGGAAAAGAGTGCGCGCACGAGCTTTTCGGACTCGCCCAGATACTTGCTGGTCAGGCTGCTCGCCGAGATGGAAAAGAAGGTCGATCGAGACTCGGTGGCCACCGCTCGTGCCAGCATGGTTTTTCCAGTGCCTGGCGGCCCAAAGAGAAGCATGCCGGTGGCCGGCTCGCGGAGTCCCATGAACAAGTCGGGCCGGAGGAATGGGTACACCACCACTTCCCGCAGAGCCTTCTTTGCCGGCTCCAGCCCTGCAATGTCGCTCCAGCGAACGACGTCCCCCTGCACGACAATCTCGTTGAGGATCTGCTTGGCAGCCTCGTCGTCGACGCCCGGTGGCAGACTCTTGAGAATCATCTGCTTGCGCTTTTTCCACGGCACTTTGGCCAGATCCTCTTCGCTGTCTTTGTCGGTCTTGTCGTTTTCATCGAGCTTGTCAGAGTCTTCGCTCGACGACGGGTCAAGGTGTACATCGGCAAGGAGGTGCGAAACCTCGTGTGTCGGCTTTGCTGGCCCCTTGTCTTTTCTTGTGGCAACGGCAACCTTTCTGGGGGCGGGCGAGCCTGCCAATGCTGCCGTGCTTCTGTCTAGCGAGGGCGATGACGACGATGCAGATGCAGCGATGGTGGAAGCATAGCTTGAATGCACGTTTCGTCTGATCTCAATCCGGTTGCCCAGCGCGGAATGGTTTGTCGTGCCGCTCGGTCCGGGAAAGCGCGTGTGGCCAGTGGACTTGGGACGGAGCTGGTCGCTTGGTCTCTCCAGGCTGACGCCCGAACCAGAAGGCCGCTGGTTCGATGTCGACCGGTTCAGCCGGCCAGGCCGGCCCTCGGAGGGCGTCTGCATTGACCGGCCCAAGGCGCTAGCTGCGGCGTTCAATGAGAGCGACTGTGACTTGGCCGAGCTTGCATACTCCCCTGACCGCCGACTGTCGCCGGCCAGGGAGATGAGGTCGGCGCTGCTGTGGCTGGGGGACGTGTTTGCCGGCTCAGGCGCAGCCCGCTGCGGCACGAGACGACGCGAATTGCTGTCCCATTGCAGCGCCGGCAGCAAGCTTGGAGAGCTCTCCCGCACCGGCTTGCGGCTCGGCATCTGCAGGGACGACGACGGCATTGGCTGGGATTTGGGCGCCGGAGATTCGGCCGAGGAGGCCGTCGACTTGCGCGAGCTGTCGGACGACTTTCCGTACGAAGAGAGGCCAAGAGCAGTCCATGCGAGCGTTGCCGCCTTGCTTGCCCCCTGGCGTTCCACCGACGACTTGGATCCCGACGACCGGACTAGGCGTGATGTCCGCGTGCTCTTCGGCGGCGTCTCGCCGGGCGCCGATCGGAGGGTCGGCCGCAGGGTGTGCTGCCTGTCCTTGTTTGGCGACCGTGACGTGCGCTTTGCCAGCGTTGGCCGGCCCGAAGGGAGCGACTCCGGCTCGAGGTCGGCGTCGGAGGCTGTGAGAAGGTCCAAGGACGGGCGTTGGCTGTTCCAGCTGCCGGGAGCGCCGCTGCCTGGCGGAGGAGCCGAGCTGCTGGGAACATCACTTGACCTCGTCCCTTGATCATAGGATGCAGTGCGGGCAGCCGCTGCCGGTATCCTCGGCGGCACCGGCGGCGGAGGCCGCGACAGCTCCGGCCGCGACAGGTCGCCGTATGTAATAGCAGGAATGGTGCCGCCGCCAATATATCCGCTGCTGGGAGACGGAGATGCTTGGCTCACCCTCTCGCCATACGCGCCGTACCCCCCGTAGGAGTGGCTGCTGTTGTTGTATCTGCTGCCGTAGCTGCTACCGGGTCCCTCCGAGTACGCGCTTGGGGGGTCCTGGAACGGGTCTGCTTGGCGGGACTCTTTCAACGCCTCGAGCAGGTCAATCCGCTCCTGTGCCTGGTACTCCAGCTCGCGGAGACTGTCTGCGAGAGCCTTTTCCGTCTCCGTCAACGCCGCATATTCGGGAATGCGGCCGTCGGAGGACTGGCTCTGGATCTGCTGGACGGCCGCCTTCCAGCAGCGCATAGCCTCTTCCTCGTTGCCCTGGCAATGTTAGCTGGGGCTCGGTGCAGCGCCCGGCGGACAGCAGCAGCCAGAGAGCCACACGTACCTGGCCTTCATAGTACACGGCAGTCGAGCACGTCAGGTAGCCTTCTTCATAAATCTTCTGCAGGCTGGACGCTGTGGTCCCGCTCTGCAGCATCTTGCTGCCGGGGCTGCCCCTAAAAGCATGCGCCGTCGACGCAGCGCCACAACGCAATGGGCGAGACGGGACGGAGCTCAGGACGGCTGCTGGCGTTTGTCGAGATGGATCGCGTGCCGACGGCCAAGAGACTCAAAACAGACGCCTGGCGATGGAACCCGGGAAAAATCGACACGGGAGTGGAGCGTCGGAATCCCAGAGGAGCAGCACGGACGGTCGAGTGGCAGTCGTAAGGGGATTGATGCGCTGCAGGCCGAGGTGTGCCTCCGCGATGCGGCTGGGATGCAAATCAACAGAGATGGCGAGAAAGCAATGCAGGAGTTGCAGCGGGCCAGGCTCGTGAAATGGGGCTGTCGTTGGCGGTGGACAGCGGCTGGAAGGAGGGCACAACTCGCCCGTCCAGCGCTAGCGCCCACAAAGCCCGCTGGACAAGGCTGGCTGAGTGTTGTGGTGTGGGCCGGGCCAGCAGGGCGGGGCAGCAGTGACGTATTGTTTCTCTGCCAGGCTTTGGCATGGGTAAGCAACTCGGATATGGCAATAAATATGCAGATCCAGCGCATCGTCACGGCCGCCCGATCCACCCTCAGCCCCAGAACTGCCGCTTTGTCCGCTGCGATTGGGTGCAGAGCGATTTGCCACGGTTCTTTTAGTTCTTTTAATGGCCCGCCCAAGACGGGCGTACTCGTAATATATTCATCTACCCAAGCGGCAGAGGCACAAGGCGCACGGCTCCTATTCCACCGTTCCTGGATCCTGGTTTTCTCATCACGACAGCAGCACCCGGATTTCGACGGTTGTCCTTGGGAACCGACTGCGCAGCATGGCATCGGGGTCCTTGGCGCTGTCTTCGCCGTGCACCATTTCGTCCGCCGCGTCCAGGATCGCCTCCACATGCTCAAAGCTGACACAGAATCGCTCGGCCGCGTCCTCGGTGAGCTGCCGTGCCAGCTGGGTGTCCTGCAAAGGCCTGAGGTTCTCGACGGCGTCCATCAGGGCCGAGGGAAGAAAGTCGTCCAGGCGCTGGCTGGTGTGTGCGAGTGCCTGTGGCTGCAGCAGGCTGAGCTTGATAGCCTTTTGTAGATCGTCTTGGCTGTCCGCAGCCAGCGGTGCCAGGGCGGCAAACAGCGCCTCGACGCCCGACTGTTCGCAGAAGAAGCCGTACTGGCTGTCAACAAGCGCGGACGCCTTGCCGTCAATGGCAGACTGCAGCTCGGCCACCCGGGCGGTGGTGAAGTCGTAGGCTGAGAGGGTGTCGCGGGCTGCTGTCATGCAGTTGATCATAAAGATGAGTCTGTCGACCGCAGACGGTGCCTTTTTGGCCATTTCTTCGCAGCCAGCCAGAAGGGGATCGAGGGCCTCTTGGAGAATCGGCGCAAAGCCCGCCTCGCGGCTTTCGGGAGACGCGAGAGACGTGTCGTACGTCTTCATGATTGCAACAAGCTGTTCCAGGCCATCCTGGAGAAAGTCGGGCAGCGCAGAGTCGGTCGGCGCGTGTGCAAACTCGGTTTGCAGCGTGGCGATATGATCGCGGACAAGCGAGCGGAAGTAACGCAGAGCCTCGGTCTCGAGGCTGTTGAGAATATCAACCAGGCCCGCCTCGTCGCCGGCCTTGCTGCTGATGCTGCTGCTGCTGCCCCTGCCATTCCCACCGAGAAGCTTGGCAAACGTTAGCTGGTAGAAATTCAGTACATTGGCCAGCTTGAATGCCAGGATTGTGTCCTCGTTCGTCTGGACAACTTGCTGCATGCGCTGCCGCAGGAGGCGTGCAACGCCTGCCAGGTCGCGGTCGACCAGCTCGTTGAGGGCCTTGATGGGATCGAAGACATCGGCGTCAGCATCGCCCTCGTCTTTTGCGAGCTGCCAGACGTCGTCCTCCCGACCTTTTTTGAGGCCCCGTGCCAGCTCGTCGGCGTCGGCCACAAACAGAGACTCGAGTGCCTCCCGTTCGCTTACCGCGGCCGAGTGTGTCCAGGCCAGCATGTCGCCCGCATACCGGAGCGGGTCGTGGGCTGCCATCTCGATCGGCTTCACACCCTGGCGCCGACTGTCCCCGCCATTCTTGGCACCGGCCCCGCTGCTGCCGGTGAGCGCAACATAAAAGGCGTCCGACAGAACACTTTCACGTGCTTCGGCGAACGCATCGAGGCAGCTCTGGAACAGCGCCGGTCGCTCGGCGAGCACGCGGAGGGCCCTGCTTATGGCTGACCCGATCTGCGGGTTTTCCAGGTTGAGGTTCTTGAACTCGCGCTGCACCCACTTGTACAGTTTCTGGTAGCCTTGGTTGATGTTCTTCGATGTCTGGCCCATGATCTCAGAGCCAAGCGACTGGTTCTCCTCAAAGCCCAGCAGTACCTCGCAGTCGTCAAGGATCTTCTTGGCCTTCTCGAGCACGAAGAAGAAGCGGTCGTCCACGGGCTCGGCAGTCTGTGTCAGCGTGGCGACCTCATCTTCGCTGAGAACAAAATGAGAGACAAAGGCGCCCAGCAGCTTCCGGCGTGTCTCGACATTGCGCCGTCGGTCAATGAGCACAGATGCCTCTTTGAGAACCGGCTCTGTAGCGCTGTGCGCCGCTGTGAGCTCTGTCTTCAAGGCGTTGTATGTCTTGTTCAGCTTGTCAATGGTGCCGCCTATCCGACGCAGTTGCTGTTTGGAGAGAGTCAGTACTGCGTACATATGTCATGACAATGCAAGCGGCAAAAAAGCTGTCGAGGGCTCACCTCGGCCACGCGGCCAAATTCTGCAATCACCTCGCCATTGCTGTCAATGACCTCTTTTTGAACGTCGAGCCGTAGACGCCGCCGTGTCTCGGCGTTATTGTGGATGTTTCTCGCGTCAAGAAGCGCCAGGGAATCTCGAAAGTCTGCGTCTGTGTAGGACGCAGACAGGACGCCGCTGACCTTGGATGTGAGGGGATTGGACTGCCCCCTCAGAGCGGAGGCGGAAGACGGCATACGGGGCGAGGCGAGAGGGCCATTCCCAGAGTCCGGAGCATCAAAGCCGTCCAATGAGCCCAGATGGAGGGCGCGCGGAGGTTCTGAAGCCATCTATTTGCAGGGAAGAGGAACGGCGAATCGCAGGCACATGTCGAGGAGGGGGCGACAGCAGAGGTAAGGAGCGGCGCACGTGGGCTGGAGAGCGAACTGCGTATTGTCGCTTGAATGGAGGGGCCGAAATGTCCAGAGACCATGTCTCGGTCGCGAACCAGCATGCACGTCGGCTGCGGTGACAAACGAGGCTTGAAAGCTATCACCGGATTTAGGCCAGAGTATCGCGACGTCTACTGTGTAAGCTAGCGGTTCCTGGCAGGGCGGCTGCGACCACACAGGCCCCTCACCGCCTGCCAGAAAGGGCGGTTGGGAGCCAGGCGCCAACGTCATTCCCCCAAAACTAGTTACATAATCTGCCGTTCAGCGCCTTCCTCCACCATAGCTCGTAGCCTTCAGGGAGCTGAGGCCCCCAGGTCATTTGCCCCCTCTTCGATCATCCAGGCAGCACACCTGGATCGCGCATCTGACCAACTTTATCCGTTCAAACAGACCCTCCTCTCTTCGACAAAGCACGGCCTGTTTTCTCTGTCCACGAACACGCGCCCCCCGATAAGCTGGGAATTGCCATTCTCCCGCCGCCTCGACACGCAATCCACAAGGAATATCCTGATGAAGCTCTCGCCGAGCACCGGCTGAATCTGTTTGGCAGCTGCCGGGACGCCCTGCACGTTGCGACGTCCTCCAATATGTTCCCGCGGTTCAACTCGACCCCGGGCCGCGGTGGCCGTTCGCTCTACGAAGACCTCCGGTCAGGGGGTGCTTCTCGGCCACAAGCCGAGGGCTACGACATCGAGGAACAAGCCGGACTGGCAGTTGACGAGGAGAACCTCAATGAACAGTTCCACGATTACGACCTCGACGACGCAGGTGGCCTGGGCATGGAAGCGAGCCAGGCAACAGTCGAGGGTGCAGTTCCTGGCGCAATATCCGGGGGAGCAGCGACTTCGGCTGCAGCGGCAGCGGCGGCGTCAGCGGCAGGCACCTCGGCAAAGCACCAGGCGGCGGGAAAAGCGCGGCGCGGGCACAGAAATGCATCCCGTTCGCGATGGGGTGCGTCTGGCGACGACGACGGAGACAACGATGACGTCCCAGGATCCCTGCTCGTCGAAGCACATGGAGACGGCGCAGCGCCTCTCCCGCCCATGTTGAAAGCCACGCCGCTCCGATCAAATCAATCTGAACGTCGGTCCCGCGGACCCAGCAGTGCCATTCCAGGCCCGTCGACGAAAAAGAACAGGGCCCAGTGGAATGCCACGCAAAAGCAACAGCGGCTTCATGGAGACAGCGGCGCCGGTGGCGGGGCCAGGGGCAACTTTGACATCCCGCCGGCACCTGTCAGCGGGAGGGCCACGTCCGTAACGGGCACGCAACCCGGCCATGCTCTGTTGTCGTACTTTTTTGCATCTGGCAGAGGCCAAAAGAGCACGGCATACGACCGAGCGATGTGGCGGTGGGTCAATGTGTCCAACCTGGACAACTTTGTTCGCGATGTTTACGACTACTACCGCGACTGTGGCATAAGGTGCATTCTTTTGGCTCGGCTCTTGCACTTGGTGTACGTCCTGGACCTGGTATCTTCCCTCTTGGCCTCGCCACGCGTATGCATGCTAACACAGTGGTCAGAAATGTCGCGTTTGTGGCTGTATTTCTCACGTTTTTGACACAATGTGTTGATTATACATTGATCCGCGGCAGCACAAAGATGGAGCAGATCCTGGTTCCACAATGCACGAGGAACATGTCCTGGATCTGGAATGTCGGACTGTGGCTGTTTGCATTCTACTTTATCTGGAAGACGATGCAGTTCTTCATCTTTGACGTTCGGCGGCTGCTGAACTTGCGCGACTTTTTCGTTCATCTGCTGCAGATCCCAGAACACGACATGCAGACGGTGTCCTGGCAAGACGTCGTGGTCAAAATCATGGCACTGCGGGACCAGAACCCCAAGACGGCGACCAACATGACGCGCGTTCAGCGCGAGTGGATCGGAAGCCAGTCCAAAGAGCGCCTTGACGCCCACGACATTGCAAATCGACTCATGCGCCGCGAGAACTACCTGATTGCCCTCTTCAACAAGGACATTCTCGATCTGTCCGTCCCGCTGCCGTTTCTTCGAAACAAACAGTTCTTGACACGCACTCTCGAGTGGACTTTGTGGTTTGGCGTTCTCGACTTTGTCTTTGACGAGCGAGGCCAAGTGAACCAAGAGTTTCTCAAGTCCAGCCGCCGGACCCAGCTCAGCCTAATGCTCAAGTCTCGGTTTTTGTTTGCCGGCTTCATGAACCTTCTTCTTGCGCCGTTTGTTGCTTGCTACCTTGTCGTGGTCTATTTTCTTACTTATTACAACGTAATTCCCCCCCTCTTATACCAAACACAGGCACGAGTTAACCTTCTGCTCAGGAATATCAAAAAAACCCGTCTGCACTCGGGGCGCGCGCATACACGCCTCTTGCAGAGTGGAAGTTTCGAGAATTCAACGAGCTTGACCATCTGTTTGAGGAGAGACTGAACATGTCGTATCCCTTTGCGACACGCTATCTGGACCAATTTCCGAAGCGAAAGACGGAACAACTGGCAAAAACCGTGGCGTTTATTGCGGGCTCGATTATGACGGTGCTGGCCATTGCGTCTCTGGTCGACCCCGAGCTGTTCTTGGGCTTCGAGATCACCCACGATCGTACCGTCTTGTTCTACGTGGGTATTTTCGCCACGGTGTGGGCGACGGCCCGTGGGATGATCACAGAGGACAATAGTGTGTTCGACCCGGAATACGCACTGCGAAATGTCATTGAATACACCCACTACGAGCCAGACCACTGGAAAGGCCGTCTTCACAGCCACGACGTCAAGGTGGAGTTTTCTGAGCTGTACCAGATCAAGATCAAGATCTTTATCGAAGAGATTATGAGCATCTTTTTCACGCCGCTTATTCTGTTTACCAGTCTGCCCCGGTCCAGCGACCAGATCATTGACTTTTTCCGCGAGTTTACGATCCACGTGGACGGCCTGGGCTACGTCTGCTCGTTTGCCGTGTTTGACTTTAACCGGGGCGTCGGTACGACGAGCGCCCCCAAGCGCCGGGAGCAGCAGTCTCTCCAGCCGGATCCTCTCGGAGCAGGCGGCGGAGATCTGCGGGACGACTACTACTCAACCAAGCACGGCAAGATGGCGGCATCCTACTACGGCTTTCTCGACAATTACGTGATCAACCCCAAAACAGGGATCCCGGGGCACCACCCTCCCGGCGGCGGGCGGCATCACCACACGCAGTTCCACCTGCCTCCTGCGTTCCCCGGGCTGAACTCGCCGAGTCTCGCTGCCGACATGCAAAACTCGCGAATCCGGCACCGAGGAGCAGGCGAGGCAGGGCCTGCAGGTGGCGGCGGTGGTGTTGCCCAAAGCTCGGCTGTCCGCACGCCGCGCTTTGGCCCCTCGTCCATGGCGCAGCCGTCTCCGATGGCATCCATCCTTCTTGACCCACACCACCAGCCGTCGGCAATGTCGTTTACGAGCCGCAGCATGCACCGGCCGCGAATGCCGGCTGGAGGCCGGCTCGGCCCCGCCGGAACCGGGGAGAGCTATATTGTCGAGGAGCCGGCCATGGAAGACAGCCGTGTTGCCGAGGGCGAGGGGGCGGCGGCTGGTGCCGGCTACCGTGGCGATGAGCTTCTCCGGCCGACACAGCAGACGCAAGGCAGCAGCGGCGAGCTTCCAGGCGGCGCGGGGATGCTGGATGAGTCGACGTGGCAAACATCGCCACCCGCAGGGCTGTCGCGGGAGAGCAGCGGCGTCGGCGAAGATGCCGACGTGGGCGTGCTGGGCCTCATGTACCAGTTCCAGCAGGCGCACCAGAACCACCGGATCCGGTAGCTGGACGGCCATGTGCACATCTTGCGATTTCTCTCGTCTTTTTGGGAGCTGTGTCCATTCTCTAGATTTACGAGTACTCTCCGCTGTCTGCATAGGTATCCCTCCGAGCAGCATATCCATAGCATTTGTTGGCATGAATCGAGCGCCCTTATTGTGCACATCTGGCAAGGCAGCGTCTCGGGCGATGCGGGCACGCAAGTCGGGCAATGGAGGCGAAAAGCGCGAAAATGTAGATGCGAGGCTGACAAGTGCAGATCCAAGCGGCAGCCTCGTATTGCTTCCCATCCAGTGACTCGCTCGCGGGGCGTGATTGCAGGAGCATCGGCCCACGGGGACGAATAGAGAAGCCCTGCCGCCGAGGTGTTTGGCTGCTGGCATCACGGCGGCCAAACGGCTCTTTGCCCTCTGCCCAGTCTCGATGTACTCGTATTGGTTCGTTTTGGATTTTGCTCGTTGCAGCTGCCGTTGGCACTTGGCGCGTCCCGGGCCCTGGGTAAGGAAGCTAGACGGCGTGTTCTGCACGCAGTTCTCCGCAGGCGCCGCCCGTATTAGCCAATTGCTGGCCGCTAGCGCGCTGAACCCCCTCCACCAGTCGAAAAGCCCGCTCTGCGCCGTGCCTGCCTGTTGTCAAACAGGCCCGCCTTTCGCTCCTTCTTCGTTGGTAATTGGTCTTGCTGCATCAGGTGTACCGTCTCGCCCTCACCGATTTCTCAGATCCTTCTTGCACCCAACACCCAACCCGACAAGCCTCTCCTCCCCGTCTGCTGGTTCTGCGCCCGGCCATTCGGCTTTCTTTCTTCCTCTTCCCGCGTGTGTTGTCGTTTCCTCCTCCCTGGCATCGACATCCTGACCCGCGTTTGTCTGTTCCCGTCTCCAAAAACAGCAGGCCTCGGCAGACCGAGCGGCTGCCATTATCATCACGACGGTGTTTTGGGCTCACGGCCGCATCGTCGCCCTTGGCTGCAGCCGCAGAGCCTTCCCTGCCGTGTTCCCCAGCCGGCGCTGTCGCCGTCGGCAAGCCCCCGCCCGCTCGGCCCCTCCTGCGCATGGTGGCCGCGCCCTAGCCCGAGCCCCGACATTCCACGGGACGTTGTCCTCCGCCTCTTCTGCCACAGGCTGGCACACTGCCCCTGCTCCGGTCTGTTGGCGTCTGGCCAGCTTCGCCTTGGCTTCTGGCGCAGCGCGGCGTGCTCCCACACCCAGACGGGCAAGTTCCGCACCAGCGGGCATTGAGGCGAGCGTGGCCGGTGCAGCACGGCGCACAGCAGATCGCACGCACAGGCACACACACGGACACGCGTCGACCGCCCCTCTGCAGCAGCCATGGCAGACCATCTCGGCAACGGTGGCGCTGACCCGTCGGCCGCCGCCGCCGCCGCCGCCGCTGCCAACGAGCCCGAGGAGGCCCTCCTGCCCAAGATCACCAGCGCCCTCGAGCTGATCTACAGCCCGCAGTCCACCAACCAGGCCCGCCAGGAAGCCCAAAAGTACCTCGAGTTTGTCAAGGACGCCGCGCAGGCACCGTCCGTGGGCTTCGCCCTCGCAGCCAACCCCGCCAACCCGCCCGTTGTCCGGCACTTTGGCCTGTCCATGCTGGAGCACGCCGTCAAGCACAAGTGGGCCTTTTTTTCCGGCGACCAGGCAGCCTGGATCTGTCGGTGGGTGCTGGAGCTCGCCGAGAAGGTGTCCCGTGCCGACCCTTCGTTTCTGCGCAACAAGATTGGCCTTCTCTGGGTCGAGGTGGCCAAGCGCTCCTGGGCGGGCGAGTGGATGGACATGGATGCCCAGCTCTTGAGCCTCTGGCAGGCCACGCAAAACAGCGACAGCGTGCACAAAGAGCTGGTCCTGTACATTCTGGAAACGCTATCGGACGAGGTCTTCAACGGCGACGATGCCGTTGTGGCTATGCGCGAGGGCGTGCTCAGCAAGTCCTGTGTCGACATCTTTACGCCCGCCTCGGTCCTCAACGAGTGCTTTCCCAACCGTGCCGCCTCTCCCGCCGTCCGGGCCGGCGACGAGGGCTGGCTGCTTCGCGTCACGGAGCTCCTGCATGCCTGCATCGCTGCCGACGTCCAGTCGAACGACGATGCGCGCTCCTGCGCCGCACGCGCATTGGCCGTCCTGACGTCGCTTCTGCCATGGGCCATCCCCAAGGCCGTCATTGCTTGCGACTCGGTTCCTACATTGTGCGAGAGCCTGGCTGCGCCGCATGTCACCGTCCAAAAGGCCGCTCTCGAGGCACTGCATGCGCTCTACTCCCGCAATCACTTTACAGAAGACGAATTCGTTGCCCTTGTTGTGCCCATGTATGACAGCAAATACGTGGATCTCTACCGCCGGCTTTTCGAATGGTCCAAGGTCGACGTTGATGACATTGACGACGATAAATACCAATTTGCCAAAAAGTTTACAGAGGCGAGTGCTCGTCCTTTGCCGTTGCTGTTGTTTTGTCCTGTTTTTCTCCTTTTTCTCCAATCAATATCCTTCCAAAACCCAAAACCTTTTTCTAACCCAGCCGCAGATGCTCTCTTGTCTCGGAAACTACCTTGACCGACGTTTCCACAACTTGCCGGCGGGCGTGGATGTGCAGCGGTTTGTCGAGTTTCTTCTCGAAGCGGTTCAGAGCGAGAGTCTTGTGGTCTCGATTCCCGTGTTGGTCACATGGACGCGCCTGCTTGCGCACCGCAACATCGGCCCCTTGATTGCCAACACCGCCCTCATCGGCCCGCTGCTCGAGGTCTGTAGTTCACGCCTGATTCGCTACGAAAGCTTGCCCGAAGACACGCAAGACCCGTCCTACCTGTTTCTCCTCGAGGACACCGACACCATACCCGAGCGCCATGCTTTCCTCGGCAACTACAGGCGTTACAGCTCCCAAGTCATCGAGGCCATTGTTCAGTTGAAACTGGTCGATGCGTTCAACCACATCCTTGCACAAGCCGAGAACGTCCTACATCACCTCTACGACAATGGCCAAGAGTTCAAAGGCATGTTGCTGCTTTCCAAAGTAGGGCAAACAATTTTATACAGGGAAAAAACATTCTAATGCCTCATCTAGTCGCTAAATACAACAAAAATTCGATGCCGGTGCTGCGCGTCGATGCCCACTTTACTGTGGTCGAGTCCGCTCTCAAAGGCTACATGAAATGGCGGACACCGGCATCTTCAGGAGATACCCCCACCGAGGTATAACAGGACCTTTTCGCCATCACGGCAAGTTGCTCAAAATGCTCTTTTGCTAATTCACACCTCGTCCAGAAGCAGCAACAGCGCTCAACGCTCGAGGCTGAGTTTGAGGCTTGGTGCAACCGGATAGCAGACCTCAAGTTTGAGGACCCTTGCATCCAGAAGCGCATCTTGCAACTCCTTGTGGCCTTTTCCATTTCCGCCCTGGATCGCTACCCAAGCTTCATGCTCAAAGTCCTGGAACACATCCTGTTGACATGGCCAAGCCCGCGGGAACCTGAGCATCGTGCCTACAACGATGCAATCAAGGAACTTCAGTCGGAGAGCATGGTCGAACTACAGCGGCTCGCGACAAAACAGCCTGACCACCTTATAAGAGTGTACGATCAGCTTGAAAGCAAGGTCAAGGAACTCATTGCATCCGGCAATCTCGACGAGAAGCGCCAAATTTCTTACCAGAGCTTTCTTTTCCTAATCATCCACCGCACGAGCCAGATCGACCAAGGCACACGCATACAGCGGTTGCAGGCCTTTTTGGAGCCCGTCAAAGCGCAGTGGCAGACGCCAGAACTGGAACGCGCCCTGTCGTCGTACAGCAGCTTTACCGAGCTTGTCGGCCTTGACAAGGCGCAGATGTACATTGCCCGCCGTCGAATCGACCAAGTCGCAGACTGGGGCTCCATCGAACTAGATGCGGAAGGGCTAGCACTTCAAGCCGACCTCGAAGCCCGGCAGGCTCTTCTGCCTTTGCGGGCCACCAAGACTTTCCTGAACGCGTCGGTGGAACGCAGCGATAAAAATTCCGAGGCCTTCCAGGCATCCATCGTCTTGTGGCAGGATGCTGTTCCTCTCATTCTTACCAGGCTCCTCGAGTTCCTCGACTACGGCCACGCATCGCACAATCCCAACAGCTGGACTCTGCTTCCTGAAGAAATGAGACCGTCTGTTGGGCGCCTGCTCACAGACCGTTTTTGGCAGTCTGGCATCTCCGAGGGCAGCAAGGATGACTTTTACGCTCGTGTTACCGAGCGAAAGGGGACCATGGAAGGCCTCGCGTCTTCGATCCGGTCGACAATCCGATACGTGCGGGAAACAGCCTATGCGATTCTGTGCAGCTTGTGCCGGTTCAGTGTTCAGTTCTACAGCATCGAAGGGCTCCCGGAACCGCTCGCCCGGGCCTTGTTTGGGGATTCCCTAAGCCTTCCGCCACACCAGATGATCGGCCTCTTGAATCTGGTGCGCTTCCTGGTCGACAACTGCCCCGTCGAGCTCCGGGGGCCATTCTTGCCGCCACTGATCTCCATGTGCTTCCAGCAAACCTCGTCCAAGCTTGTCCAGGACTGGGGCCGGATCGACCGGCAGCAGGAGATCAAGACGGACGGCGACGGGCTTACAGAGGAAATGAAGGCGGAGAGCATTCTACGGCAGTTCGGGTACTGCGCAGTGATTATGATGGCAGACTTTTTAGACCCAATGAAGGTCAACGGTAAGAAAAAGCAGAGCTTCGATTGACCAAAAACAGCTCCGGATCGCTGACGTTGTTTCTAGTACTGCTCCAGCAGGACCCATCTCAGCCAGCACCAAGCGCACCAACCAGATACCCGACCATGCGTCGCTTTTTCCTCATGCACACCAGCCTGGTTGAGCCTCTGATGGTCTTCTGCAACCATGTTATTCGCGTCCACGATGGCCGAAGCTGCAGCATTGTGCTCCGCGTGCTGCGGACGATCATTAGCGAATTTGCCGTGGTCGACACGGCCTCTGCAGATCTCCCGCCTCCGGCCCTCCTGGCACCTGCGTCCGAAGAGGACGACGCCAATGGGCATCGAAGCCGAGCAGACTCCGCGGCGGGAGCCCGGGCACCAGATCCGTTCCCGATCCCAGCCGAGACTGCCACTGCCGTACGCGAGTACCTCTCGTCGGAGGTGCTCAAGAGCTGCATCCTGTCGCTCCACGAGCCGTATTTTGTGGACCAACAACGAGAACTGGGGTCCCTCATTGCTTCTATTTTGTGCCATTATTGCCCGATCACAGGGACGCCTCGACAGGTCCTTCTTTCGCTGCCGAACATGAAGGCTGAAGATGTAGACTTTGCCATTGAGCAAATATGCCGCCCAGGAATGCAGTCGCGGCAACAGCGTGCGCTGGTGCTGGACCTTCTCAAGGACCTCAAGGGCGTCAGCGTGGCGGAGATGGGGAAGCTGAGCAAGACCGGCGGCCTGAAACGCGACACGTTCCGGCCGGCGGCAAAGAAGACGAGCAACCGAAGCAAGATGGCACAGGAGTTCATGACGGCGCCGGCCGCCGGTGGGGATTCGACGACTGCCGCAGCTTCCAATAGCGACGGAAGACGCAACAGTCCCGACCTCGAGGGCGTCGCCGGCCTGTTCAACTTGGCAGAATAACGCGAGGCCGCGAGGAGAACAAGTAAGCTACGTCGTACGACGTACCGCAAAAGCCTAGCGATCCATTTTTGGTCGCATCATACAACATACTCCACAGCGCTCCTACGACATATTATGGTCAGAACTGGCTTTTTTCTATTTGAATAGTGTCAGGCATCGCACGTCGAGGTGCCTCATCCCTCTTTGGGTTTGTGTTCTTCCAATTTCTTTTGTCATACAAGGACACGCCATTTTCCAGGACAATTTTTTGCGGATTCTTGTTGCTTGATATTTTCGGCTTCTGTATGTGTATATGATTCCCAGGAATTGCTCACAGGAGTTGTACTGAGTACTGAGTTTATGTAACGGGTCAAGATGAGCGGAAACTTAAAGGAGGAAGCCTCTGGCGAACCATGGTGTTAAAAACGGGGGATGTCAAATCATCGAGGGAGACACAGATGATGCCGGGGACAGCACAGTCGCAATCTACTTTGTATCTTGCATACGGATATACATACGAGTACGTCGTACTCGTAACTGTGTAATTACGGGGCATTGCAAGTTGCAACGCAGCATGTCTTGCTTTATTATTCGGCCTGGAACTTTGGCAATGATAAGACTCAATCATACCCTGTACAGATCCTACGAGAAGACGTGCAACCCGAAACGAGCCGGAGGCCGACAAGCAGACTTGCGATCTTATTTGCGCCAAGCCAGTGTTTTGCGTTTGCAACCAACCAACTTCAACAAGGCCGTGATGGGTAGTTTAAGGAGGCAACTCGTTTGGGTAGCACTCGGCAAAAAGCAAAGGGCGAAGCAGCAGCTTCGATCACAGCGGACTATCGCACTGGCGCGTCTTGGCTCTACTCCGTAGGCTTGTTCACGCGAGGCGAGGTTGCAATGAGGCAAGACACTGGCGGGCGCAAAAGCAGTGCCGTTCTTGGAATGGTGATGGCAAGGGTGATCACCGTGATAAGAAGACCAGGGCGGGGAGGAGAATGCATCGTAATGTATCTTACATACGTCGTACATACTCGTACTCGTAGTATGTAGAGTCAGGCACGATATGGACCTGGGCATTTTGCACGGCTCATCAGAGCGCTGTCTGTGCACTGCCTGCAACATTGAGAAGCTTGTTCGCTGTGGGTTTCATATTGTCCGATGTGGGAGGCTCCTTTGAAATTATGGAGCTGACGGAGGAGAAAAAGGGCAAATACGACATAAACAAAACGCATAAAATATTCTACCTCCACAACATGACCTGGGCGGCATTCATGGCTGATCACGAATCCGGCACGCGGCAGCTTGCACCAAAAGGATATGTATATCTACATATATGACAAGGAACGACGCACGGCCGGGTCCCGGCAGAGAGGCGGTGACCTGTCGTCGCGGAACGGCGTTGTGGCTGGTCTGCTCGGGCGTCCGTTCATATATGTACGAATACGCATCTTTTTCGTTGGATACAAACGGGAACGTGTTTTCTGCCTCCTTTTGTGCTGTCCAAATCTACTGGCCCGCTCCCCTGTCCGAGCCCCTGCCAACTGTGCGCTCCACGGCGCCGTCACGCAAGCTAGAGACAGTGCTGTGTCGGCGTGATGCCTTCTGCAACGGCTTTAGCAAGCAAGGCCCACCTGTCAACATCACCTGTCACTCTTCCTGGCCAGTGTAGATGGAGCCTGAAGATGACAGCCTCGGGACTTTAATCTTATGTACGACGACGTACTCGTATGCAAGTGTGTTTGTGACGTTTGCGTTGCCGCACTCGGCCGGAGGCTTTGCCACGTTTCCCTCGTTTCAGACACGCTTTTGGTCCTTGCGTCGGTTTTCTGTCAAGGCTATGACTGGTCATATTTCTTGTACCCCTTTTCCTGGCGACCATCTTTGCATTCTTTTTGTCTGGCTCGCTCTTTCCCTCACCCTGCGTCCGCCCCGACGTGCCTCGCTCTTTCCTTGCCGTGTCTGGCCCGTTCCCGCGCCCTGCATTTCTCGCCGTCTGGCTCAGTCGTCGTACCTCGAGGTTCCTTGCGGCTGGGCGGCGATGCTTTCCAATGGCCAGATCCAGCATCCCCCTGCAAGGTAATTTTTACTTTGTACACGGACAGCCGAGACTCCCGCACGGCTCCCGGCAGCCAGAGCCCAAAATCCACTGGTGCAACATCCAGGCCTAGTCCACTGCGCCTTCCTCGCAAAGAGTCCCCACTCTCTTCAGGGTCGGCGGCGCTTGGCTGCGCTTTAGTTTGCCCCCGGCAAGGCTAGCCAGACGGCCGCCTCCCTGCGGCATCGTAAACCTCGCGGGGTGTTCTTGCCTTATCTTAGCCGTGATTCCAAAACCCCAGGACATTGCGAGACTCTTGGACGCCCCGAGGGAAGCAGCGACGACGCCCCTATCCGGAACTGGACAGGTATCATAATATCCGCCCATCAACCGTCCCTTCCATAAACAGACCTGCAGCGCCCCCGCCCCTACTACCTGCCTCGCTGCGTCCGTCCATCCAATCGCAACATATTCCTTTGTACGTCGTACGACGTACACCGGCGCGGGTCAACGCTGCATCATTTCGAGCCCGACCGTCTTACTGTCGCAATTGGCGTCGCTCCCGTCTGCTGGCAGGATGGTCTTTTCTGGAAAGCCGTCGACCGGCTGTCAGATGTGCCGGACGCGGCGCATCAAGGTAAGATACGAGCCCCAAGGTCCTTTTTGCCTCCATGCCGTGCCTAGGCATCGGCAGACGCATCTTGACGTATGCGCAGCGCAGCGCAGCATTGGGGTGTTTTGGCACTGCAACGCGGCGCCGTCCATCCGCTCTCCAGGCGGCTCGGACACTCCACTTTTGAACACACGCCTTCTAACAGCCTGTGACCATTCAGTGTGACGAAGCAAAGCCTGCTTGCAACCAGTGCGTCCGCACCGGCCGCGCGTGTCCGGGCTACAAGAGCAAGATCGACCTGCTCTTTCGGAATGAGACCGGCGCCACGGCTGCCGAAAAGAGGGCGCGGACCGCTGCCCGGAAAAAGGCAGCCGGTGCTGTTCGCAGTCGCCAAGCTGGCCGGGCCGGCCCGTCCGCAGAAAGCAAGCCTGGCCAGAACCAGAGGGCCTCCGCGACGACGCTGCCGGCGCGGGCCACTGGCAACCCGGGCGGCACGGATGGCGTCTACAGTCCCGAGGGGAGGACAGAAGTGGTCTCGATGCGTCATGTTGCCTCGCACAGTCGCCATGGCAGCGGTCACGGGTCTCGTACCGAGCTCGGAGCGCGCCGGGGCGTCGACGGCAGCTTCAGCTCCCTTGGCAACGCAAACTATTCGTCCGGGGGCGGCCGCTCGTACCACGGATCCATCGTGCCCGCGCTGTCCGTCCCGCCAGACGAGCTGGCTGTCTGCCACTTCTTTTCCAACTTTGTATTGGTTCCGTTCCAGGGCACCGGCCGGGGCTACATGGATTTCCTTGTGCCCATGATGAAGGCCGCCGAGAGTCCAACCTCATCCTATGCTTCTGTTCCCCCAAAAGAGATAGCCACTCTTCACGGCCATGCAGCCGGCTCGCCGCCACTGCCGGGGGCTGTGGTCTCTGCAAATTCAGAGGCACGAGCGGCTCTGTCTATCGCGTTCCGTGCGTGTGCGCTGGCATCCATGGGATCCCGGGTCTCTTCCGACGGCTTCGCTTTTGCCGAAAAGGCCCTGTCGGCCTACACACGAGCACTGGCAGCCACTCACTTTGCGTTGAAGGATCCGGCACTGTCAAAATCAGACAACACTCTTGCGGCTGTCTTGTTGCTGAGCTTATTCGAGGTATTACTCCTTCCTCTCGCACCCGGTCCCCTTTTTGTCTCCCCTTTCTTGTCACCATGCTAATCTTGCCTGTATCAAACGTAGAGTATCACGGCGAGGCACATGGGTCTGTTTGCATGGGGCTCCCACATTGAGGGGGCCGTCGAGATTATCAAGGAACGGAGCCAAGAGCAACGAAAGACCCGGTCGGGCCTGTCGTTGTTCATTGCTGTCCGGACGCAAATGGTAAGTCGGCCACTTTTTTTTCCTGGTATCCATGGAAGCAGCTACGACAGCAAAATAACTAAACATGCTTTAGATTATCCACTGCCTCGCCTCGGGGAAAGCTCCCCACATGGGTCTCGACTGGTGGATGGCCGACGCCGTCAGTGACAATGTCGCTGCCGCTTGCCAGCGCCTCAGTCTCCGCACTGCCGAGCTGCGTGCCCAGGTCGCCGACTTGATGGCCATCGCCAAGCGGTCGCCGGAAAACGTGGCCCGGGTCATGGCCTTTGTTCAGAAAGCCTACGATGTCGACCGTGACTGTGTCGCCTGGGAGCGAAGCGTCCCCGCCGAGTGGCGCTTCCGCACCGTGGCCTGGCAGGACAAGCTCCCCGAAGACGGCGACTACGGCCGCGCCCAGGTCTTCCCTGGGAAAGTCGACGTCTACCGTGACATCTACATTGCAAGCGTCTGGAACATGGTGCGGGCAACACGCCTGTGTCTGGCCTCCATCATCGTTCGCTGCGCAGCGTGGGCCTGCGCTCCGTCAGACTACCGCACGACCTCCCACTATGCAACCGCAGCACGCACGTGCAGCGAAATCATCACGGACACGATCGCGTCCGTGCCGTTCTTCTTGGGCTGGCGCCACAGCCCCGGCAGCCGCTCCAGCATTAGCTTTTTGGATCGGGCTCCGCGCACGCCTTGTTCGGGGAGTGCCGCTGCGGCGCCAGGGGCCCCGGGCTGCGGCAAGGCAGAGGCCGGTCCGACAGGAGAGCCAACGCCGGGCCTTGGCTTTGTCTGTGGCGAAGATTCGAGCCTCAAGGGCCTCGCAGGCTACTTTTTGGCCTGGCCATTGACCAACGTCAACAGCCAAGACTATACGACGGACAACCAGCGCGCCTGGGTCATTGGGCGGCTCAAGTACATCAGCAACGAGCTCGGCGTGCGTTACGCCGGGGCTTTGGCAGAGGTACGTTATAATCGCATTCCGCCCGTTTTCAAAGGCTGTCGGTCGACCTTTGCCTAACGTTCGTACAGCTTAAATTGCGTGTACCGTCGATGATCATCCACCGCGATCGGTACGCGTCGCAGCACATGATGTCGCAGCAGAACATGCCAGCAACATGTCTGTCTCCGTCTTTGATGGCCTCAGCGACAGCGCCTATGGGCTCCATAGCAAGCCCTGGCTCAGACACGAGCTCGATCAGCAGCATCCTCGCCGCTGCACCAACCATGCCGCGGAGCACCGGACCGCCGTCAGGCACGCAGCCTCCCAATCCGTTGCAGCAATGGGAAGCACTCCAGACACAATATCTCGACGCGGGCCGTGCGGGCCTCGTCACCAAGGTGGTTACCCTTTCGGGTCCGAACGATCAGCACGCAGCGAAGAACACCCTCCGCGCTCATAGTTGAAGCTCACATGCATTGTCATGGGCAATTTGATAGACCCAATACTGGGATGGAAGGTCTGGCAGGGCACTATACAAGATGCGATCTCGCTCAGAAAGATCCAGCTCACGACAGCCAATTTCATTGATCATGGGCAGTTTCTTCAGTGTGGTATATTATATGAAATCCTGCAACGTTCAATACATAAGGCTTGCCTGCCAAAGCAGCTGCCGTACGGCACACAGGAAATAAAAGGTCGTCGGCAGTATATCGCAGAAGCGAGCGCGCAAGACGCCAGAAGGGGTGCCACCTAACCATCCTCCCGCACGAAGGCGGTTCCAATCCAGTAATCCCAATAAAAGGTGCCCCCAGACACATGAAATTCAAAGCGGCAAACCACATGCCATCGTCGCCGCTTCTCACGATAGCAAAGTCCCCGGCCCCGCTCGACCTGTTGTCGGCTGCTCGAAGAGTCGAGTAGACGAGAGGCCTCGATACACAGCGGCTGCACGGTCGCGCGTCGTGTGTCGCGTCGCCGCTGTCTTGTGGAACGGTGCTGCGTCGTTTATTTTGATTTCGAGTTGTGCCTACGCAGTCAGCAACGGTGCCGGCCGCAGGGGGGGTGAACGGCAGTCTGCATCCCACATCTTACCTCTTGCGCTGTTCCTCGAGGCCAATGTTGTTCGCGTGCTGGTTCCACACGTCTACGAAAACCTTTTGCGTCGCGTCGACGTACTTCTCGTTCTTCACCTCCTTGACGTTGACGCGCATGCCATCCTTGGTGAAGGTGATGTTTTTGTTAATGTTCTTGCTCGCCTGCTCCTGGATCTTGTTGGCACTGAGGTAGATTTGGTAGCCGACCCAAGCAAAGCCACCGATGACGATAAAGAGGACGGCCAGGGGAACGAGCTGGCTGCAAGGGCACGTACGTCAGCAGTGCCAATGCAAGAGGGGGGGAGGCGACCAGCCACAAAGTCTCGAATGCAAGCAATTGCAGCCATTGTCTTACCTGAGGAGTGAGCGAGCCATGGTGGCTGTCGGCGGAGAGTGCCTTGGGGTAGATCTGCGATAGGTCGCGGCGGGCAGCCAGGTGAAGTTGGGCGCGTGCAAGGCAGAAGGAAAGAGGGAGCCCTGGATTGAGAAAAGAAGGGACGCGAAAAGTTGTTGCGATAGGAAGGAGCAGTCGTTGCGAAAAAGAAAAAAAGGTAAGATATCTTCAGATGAGCGCAAAAGAACCAACCACGAGCAAAAGGTCCGCGGGCAATCCAGAAACGGTCTCGGAGGCCTTGCCCAAAAAGAAGAAACACTCACAGCTTTCTTGGCCGATTTTGCCCTTGTCGCAGTCTTCTTGCGCAATGGAACACGAAGCACCCCTACGTCGTAGGCCCTAAGAATAGGCCGCACGGCATGCAGTGTTAGTGCCAGGGCCGATGGCGCAGCGTGTCCAAACCAGGCTGGGACGCCTTGCACTAGACACGTCTGGGCCGACTTTCAGCTCGCATGGAAGCTCCCATGGCGGGCTGCCGCTGAAACAAAGGACCAGGTCGGCGTGTGGGCCATTGCAATAGCTCCCGGAGGGGTGAAATTTGCGGTGCCGGGAAAGGGCACTAGCTCACCGCCCACGATTCCTGCCAGCATGTGACTTGACATTATAATATCACGTGATGCTGATTACTCACACGTGCTTCATCACGGGTGCGGGGCGGGGAGCTAGAGCCGGCGCACAGCAACGAGGGCGGGCGCACAGGCCACCCGAGAGGACAGGTGGTAGCCCGCTGGCACGACCGCACAATGATGCAAATCCGAGTGCCTGCTCCTTATCCTCACCTCTTCTCGTCTCCCCCCCCCTCTCTCTGCGCCCGCCACAACCGCTGCAACATCTGTCATCTGGCGACACCTCGCTCATTCGCCGCTCCCTGGTGCCGACCTAGCACTGTCCGAAAGGCCACCTTGTCCAATTGCAAGATTACCGAGCTGCTGCCTGGGCTTCTTTTCCCACAACCTCCCCCGTCGGCATCGTCCTTTTATTTCCCTTCCCTTCCTCCTCTTTCGTCGGCGTTGTCGACTTGGCAAGCTTCCTTTGCTCTCAAGCCAGCACGCCTTGCCTCGCCTTCGATACTCCGCGAGATTTCGGCGCCCCACGAATCGACAGCAACCCCGTTGACGGCCCTTCACCGCCATCATCCCCCGTTGCCATGTCTGCCCCTTACGGACAGCAATACGGCGGTCAGTCCTCGCCCTATGGCGACCAGAGCTTCCAGGACCAGCAGCAGCAGCCCCAGGGCCAGGCCCCTCCACATGCGGGCGCGGAACACGGCAAGAAGAAGAAGAGAGCATATGCGGCCGACGCCTTCAGCGTTGGCACTGCCGGGAATGCTGCCGGTGGCCAGGCGCCGCCTCCCGGCCAGTACGGCGCTCCTGCGCAGCTGGCCGGCGCGCCTGCCTACGGCGGCTATGGCGTTCAGCCGGCCGTAGGTGTTCAGGACGTGCAGTATGGCAATCCCCAGCAGGCCGTTTCCGGTGCAGCCCCCGCGGCCGGTGGTTTCGGCTACCCGGAATACGGCTATCCCGGCGCAGGTGCGCCCGGTGCCGGCGGTGTTGATGCCTTGACGTCCGGCGTTGCCAACATGGGCTTCGCTGGCGCCGGCCAACAGCCTCTGCAGCACCAGCAGCCACACCAGCAGGTTCCGGCGCAGCAAGGCCAGCCTCCGCGCCCCGGCCCGCTCAATCAGCTGTATCCGACGGACCTCTTGAGCCAGCCGTTTAATGTGTCCGAGCTGGACCTCCCGCCGCCGCCTATCATTCTACCCCCAAACGTGAGACCCCTTTGTCTCGCCGTCTGTTGTGCCCCTGTGTACTGACCTTCCCCCCCCCCCCCCCGCGATCAGAGCAGCGTTACTCCCTCGCCGGATGCCAACTGCTCGTCCAAGTATGTTCGGTCTACGATCAACGCCGTTCCGACGAGCCACTCGCTCCTCAAAAAGTCCAAGCTCCCCTTTGCGCTCGTCATCCAGCCGTATGCCTCTCTGCACGACCTCGACGACAACGTCCCCGTCGTCCAGGATCAGGTGATCTCGCGCTGCCGGAGATGCCGGTCCTACATCAACCCCTTTGTGACGTTTGTCGACCATGGCCACCGCTGGCGCTGCAACATGTGCAACCTGACCAACGATGTACCCCAGGCCTTTGACTGGGATGCTGCGTCACAGAAGAGCGTGGACCGCTGGCAGCGCCACGAGCTGAACCACGCCGTGGTGGAGTTTGTCGCGCCGCAGGAATACATGGTGCGCCCGCCGCAGCCGCTGGTCTATCTGTTCCTGTTCGATGTCAGCTATGCGGCCGTCTCCACCGGCCTCCTGGCCACCAGCGCCCGCACCATCCTGGACAGCCTCAACAGGATACCAAATGCCGACGGCCGCACGCGCCTCGGCTTCATCGCCGTCGACTCGTCTCTTCACTACTTTGCCATCCCGCGCGACTCGAAGCCTGCCGCCAAGGAGGATGGCCAGGAAGGCGAGAGCGAAGACGCTGACGAGGACGACAGCGAGAACAGCGGTGCCGGCGAGACGAACATGCTGGTCGTCAGCGACTTGGATGAGCCGTTTATGCCTGTGCCCCAAGAGCTCCTGGTGCCCTTGACCAGCTCGCGCCAGAGCATCGAGCTCTTCCTCTCCAAGCTGCCGAGTATGTTTGCCAACAACCAGAGCAGCGGCTCGTGCATGGGCTCGGCCCTGCGCGCCGGCCACAAACTCATCTCGCCTCTGGGCGGAAAGATGGTCGTCTTGAGCTCGTCCCTGCCCAACATGGGCACCGGAAAGCTGGAAATGCGCGAGGACAAGAAGATCCTGGGCACGTCCAAGGAGGGCTCCCTGCTGCAAACCGCAAACAGCTTTTACAAGAGCTTCGCCGTGGAGTGCTCCAAGAACCAGGTCTCTGTCGACATGTTCCTCTTCTCGTCGCAATACCAAGACGTCGCATCGCTGAGCAACCTCCCGCGCTACACGGGCGGACAGACCTGGTTCTATCCCGGCTGGAACGCTGGGCGGCCAGAGGACGCCATCAAGTTTGCCACCGAGTTTAGCGACTACCTCTCGTCGGAGATTGGCCTGGAGGCCGTGCTGCGCGTCCGTGCCACGACGGGCCTGCGCATGAGCTCTTTCTATGGCAACTTTTTCAACCGCAGCTCCGACCTTTGCGCGTTTCCTGCCTTCCCCCGCGATCAGTGCTACGTGGTCGAGGTCGCCATCGACGAGACGCTGCAGAAGAACGTGGTCTGCCTCCAGACGGCAGTCCTGCACACGACATGCAACGGCGAGCGGCGCATCCGTGTCTTGACCTTGGCTCTCCCCACGACGCTCAGTCTGGCGGATGTGTATGGCTCTGCCGACCAGGCAGCCATCACGACGTACTTTAGCCACAAGGCGGTCGAGCGCGCTCTCGACGGCGGCCTCGATGCGGCCCGCGATAGCCTGCAGAACAAGCTGACCGAGCTGCTGCAGACTTTCCGCAAGGAACTCGCGGGCGGCAGCATGGGCGGCGGCCTCCAGTTCCCGGCCAATCTGAGAGGCCTGCCGGCCCTGTTCTTGGGCCTGATCAAGAATGTAGGCCTGCGCAAGTCCGCCCAGATCCCGTCGGACCTACGCTCTGCGGCACTCTGCCAGCTCTCCACGCTGCCCGTCCCGCTGCTGCTGCAGTTCATCTACCCGCGCCTGTACTCGCTGCACGACATGCCCGACAATGCCGGCGTGCCCGACCCGGAGACGAGCCAGATCGTGCTGCCGCCGCCGCTCAACCTCTCTTCAGAGCGGTTTGTGCCGTACGGCCTGTACCTGATTGACGACGGCCAGACGCAGTTCCTGTGGGTGGGCCGTGACACGGTGCCGCAGCTGCTGGTGGATGTGTTTGGCGTGACGGACCGCACACAGCTGCTCGTGGGCAAGACGTCGCTGCCCGAGCTGGACAACGACTTTAACGAGCGGGTGCGGGCCGTGGTGCAAAAGAGCCGGGATTTCAAGTCGCGCGGCGTCGGCAGCATTACGGTGCCGCACCTGTACGTGGTTCGCGAGGACGGCGAGCCGAGCTTGAAGCTGTGGGCACAGACACTGCTGGTCGAAGACCGCGCAGACCACAGCATGAGTTTCCAGCAGTGGATGGGCAATCTTCGGGAGAAGGTGAGTACCTAGCCATGGTTGGGCTTTCGATCTCTGCGCACCAGCTAACGACACGCCGACAGGTTGTCCAGTAAAAAGATAGACGAAAAGGGGGGTTGTACCGAGGGCGACAGGCATTTCTGCCTTTTTTGTATGTCCTTGTCATGTTTGTTTCTAGCTCTGTTTTGTTTTCTCTTCCGTTTACTCGTCGTCCCATCTTATACACATATCTTTTGTGTTTTGTCTTTGTTTTTTTGTCTTTTTTGGAACGGACACAAACGGACACACAAACACGGCGGAGAATGTGTTGACAAGACGAGGGCGAGTCTGCTACGCCAGACATCAAAAACAGAATGCAGGGAGTCTAGGAGTGGTGGTTGGAGAGACACGTTTTGAGAACGAGCGAGCTATTTGCTGTTTGAACCACTCGTCACTAGGAGAGCAGTGCAATTTTGTGTGATAACATCAACGATACAATGAGCAGCCGAAGCGTCACGTACTCCACGGTCGTGACGATTTATGGTGCGCCGCGTTTTGCAGCTACGTGTCAGCTACGGCGTCAATGATCACAGGAACCAGGACTGGGCAGATGCTACCCAGATTCGAGGCGTCGTTCTCAGCCTTCCCGCCAGCAGACCCTTGTCCTCGCCGTCTCAGATCGCGGGGGGCTGCCTCGTCCTGTGAACTGCCAGAGACAACCAGCAGTTTAGGTTTTTTTTTTTTTTTTTAAAAAAAAAAAAAAAAAAGGGCCGCTCCCCGGCGGATGAGAGCATTTCATGTTTGAAATTTCCATCCTCCTTTGCTTTTCCCTTTTCATGCCATAGAAATGCCGGCGGCAAACGTCAAGCAACCACCGTATGAAAGAGGCAGCAGCATCAGGAGCCCGATGGTCTTCCCAATCATGGCCCAGAGATTCGGGCGCCCCGTCCGCGCCCGTCCGTCACGTCTTTTAATAGCCCACACATCCGTCCTGTTCGGTCTTTCGGGTTTGTTTAATCTGCTGGCACTCCAAGCGCCGTGGCCACTCATGAAACGGCACTTGGGCTGTCGGGGATGTGATTGAAACATACGCGCCGGGCGCCTCAAAACGAGCCACGATTGGCTGGGCAGACGTGGGTAGCGGCTCATGGCGGCGTCTCTGCTTTTCGCAGTGTCCTGTCTCGGTCGCTGGTCACACCAGGAAATCAGGAGCTCTGGGGAAAACGAACTCTCGCTGTGCCTGCGATTGGCTGTGTTTGTGTGATGGGAGCCCCTCCTTCCTCTTTTCGTCTGTTTCTGCCATCGCTCTTACTCCTTTCGTGCAGCCGCACCTTCCTTGAGCGGGCCTACTGTGCCCCTATGAGACCGCACGGCGTTCTCACCATACTTTTGTAGATCGCGCCTTCTCCTTGTATCCAGACCACACCACATCTCGAACTCATACCCGACAGGAGTGCCTTGGCTGTTATCTCGGTCGCATACAAAGTATGAATACACCAGGCCGCGATCTCTCCGCTTTAGCTCTTTAAGCGTCCCAAGTAAAGCGATTCATGGCAACCAATTGCAGCCATACCGCTCCTTGCTATTTTGGTCATGGTGCTACTGTGCCCTCGTAGATATCTTACTGTACCTGCCCCTTCTTGTGAGGTTTTACTTGTCCGTTCTTTCCATCCTCCGACTTGCCGTGTCTGTCGCTCTTTCCCTCGTTGGTTCTCTCCTTAATATATCAAGCAGCATCCCATCTTCTCCCGCGTTCTGCTCCATTTCCAACCTCATTTCCAAACAAACGTGTTGTCCTCGTTGACGAGTACGTTTTTATCTTGCCCCTTTTCCGACCCCAACAAGCCCAGACCTGTTTTAGCTCTCCCGCTCTCGCCGCTTTCGACCCGCGAAGCTCCGTCTCCCTCTAAACCTAGAACCCGCTCCGACGCACAGCCAGCATCCAAAACAACAGCGCGGGGCAGCTCCTGTCACAACCCGGCCACCTCACTACTCGTACTCGGCTATTTACCGGCCACTTTTTGTTTTCTCGACCGCCCATCTCCGCCTTTTTCTTCGGCTTCCGCAAAGAAACTCACCTGGTCTCTCCGTCTTCCGTCTTTCTTTTGCGGCGACGACTAAAACGCGGTCAGTCTCTACTGACCGAAAACCACATACGCCGCGGTGAGTGACAATTTGCCATTGCACCTTTCTGCCCTTCGGCCTTTTGTTGGCCTTGCATTCGTCTGTTTTCCTTTTGCGCGCAGCTCTTTTCCTATCACGACCCCCCTCCTTTCCCCTCTTTTCCCACGTTGAAGCCACAAAACGGCCCCTTTCTTCGTTGAAGATTATACGGGTACGGGTCCTGTCGTGCAGACGTCAAAAAGCCTTCCCACAGTGCTGCGGTCTGCCACTGTGGATGAGTCCATTCCTGGCTTTGGCCTGGCTCGGTCTTTATTCTGCAGATGTTTACTTTCTCTGCCCCTCACGCATCTCACCTTGCGCCTCAACGCACAACCCACATTTCCGCCTTTTCACAGATCGCATCCAGCGCCACTGCCTGGACTCTCCACCGGTCATATCCAGGCTGCGTCTGGCATCTTGTTCCAAGGGGTTTGCATCCCTGCTGGTTCGCGCCACGCCGCCTGATCTGCACGCTTCCAAGCCTTCTGGAAGCCCTCTCCCGTCTTGTCAAGAAAGCCTATCCGTCGTAAAGCGGCGCCTTTTTTGTTTTCTTTTCCGTTTCTTCTTACCGTCCTCTTCTTTGTAACGCCTCTCCCTGACCCAGACTATCCTCCTCCGGCATTCACAAAAAAGGCACACTCCCCTTTTGGCAATTCTCTTTGTCTGTTGCCTCCCCTTTTGCTTTCTTGCGCTGCACGCGCTACGTCCAACCGTCGCGTCTTGGCTTTGTTTTCCTTTTCGTCTGATTTCGTTAACTCTTCTGTCCTCGCAGTTCTAACGTCTCACAGCCGCACGTTCGCATCGCCGTTCTCTATTGAGCTCGCGCCCGACGCAACACACTGACACGCTACGCGACGACACATTCGCTCTGAATCCGGACGCCGCTGTCTCCTTCATTTGCGCGCGCCCGCTCCGGACGGCCTCCCCTCGTCTTCGTCCGTCGTTTCGTATCTACGAGTAAACGGGCCCAGAGTGCAACGTGTGGGTGCTTGGACACTTCGGATACGGACCTCCTGAGTACACGGTTAGTTTAGTGGATCCGCCTCCCTCTCCTTCGTCCCCCAGGCTTTCCTTCGTTCCAACGATACAAAAATCCCCAGCCTGCGCACTTCCTCCCCTGCCTGGCTCTTCACGATTCTCCCAGGTCTTCACGAGCTTTTTTCCTCCCAAGCACTGTCGCCTTGCCGTCCTTGGTCTCAGCGGTGCTTCCCGCCCAGCGACTGGTGTTTGTGCTCCCTACGTTACGCCGTCAGCCAAACCACTGGTCCTGCAGCTCGACTATTGGCTTCCCTTTCCCCTCCGTCCCTTTGCACCCCTCCCCCTCCTTCATATTTCGTTGTTATAACGGCACCAATATTGAAACCCACGCTTCCATACACATACACATACTGCTTTTGTCCACCGCCGACTCACAACTTCTTGCTTCTCGTTGCTTCTCGCACCCTCCTCTTTTGTCCTTTTCTCCCTGTTCAGTTTCGGTCGCGCGTCTGCCAGACTTCCATTCTAATATAACTCTGGAAAGCCAGACCGACATTCGCCGGTCTCCAGTACCATGTCGCGGTCCAATCCCCCAAACTCTCAGGGGTCGCGCAAAATCTCCTTTAATGTCAGCGAACAGTATGATATTCAAGATGTTGTGGGCGAGGGTGCCTACGGTGTGGTCTGGTACGTAAACTCGCACTGCCGCACTGCCGCACGCGTTGTCTTTACTAACAAAGTCTGTGTTTGCCCTGCGCAGCTCTGCTATTCACAAACCCTCTGGCCAAAAAGTTGCAATCAAGAAAATCACGCCGTTCGACCATTCCATGTTTTGTTTGCGGACGCTCCGCGAGATGAAGCTGCTGCGGTACTTTAACCATGAGAACATCATCTCCATTCTCGACATCCAGAAGCCCCGCAGCTACGAGACTTTCAATGAAGTGTACCTGATCCAGGTGCGTACTCGCCATTTTTCCCCTTTCTTTCAAGGCTTTCTGGGCTGACCGCGACTCTTTCCTCTTTTCAGGAGCTCATGGAGACCGATATGCACCGCGTGATCCGCACACAAGACCTGTCCGACGACCATTGCCAGTATTTCATCTATCAAACTCTGCGTGCCCTCAAAGCAATGCACTCTGCCAACGTCCTCCACCGCGATCTGAAACCTTCAAACTTGCTCCTGAACGCCAACTGCGACCTCAAGGTCTGCGACTTCGGTCTCGCCCGGTCGGCAGCATCACAGGAGGACAACTCCGGCTTCATGACGGAATACGTTGCCACCCGCTGGTACCGCGCGCCTGAGATCATGTTGACTTTCAAAGAATACACCAAGGCCATCGACGTGTGGTCTGTTGGGTGCATTCTCGCCGAGATGCTCAGCGGCAAACCCCTCTTCCCTGGAAAGGACTGTAGGTTACCTTGACTGCACTGCACTTCTCTGCACACAAGTAGACTCGCCCAGGCCGGCCAGATTTGCTAACATGACCCACAGACCACCACCAGTTGACGCTGATTCTGGATGTGCTGGGTACACCGACGATGGAGGACTACTATGGCATCAAGTCTCGGCGCGCGCGCGAGTACATCCGGTCTCTTCCGTTCAAAAAGAAGGTTCATTTCCGGACGCTCTTCCCCAAGACCTCGGACCTCGCACTCGATCTCCTCGAGAAATTGCTTGCATTCAACCCGGTGAAGCGCATCACCGTCGAAGAGGCCCTCAAGCACCCGTACCTCGAGCCCTACCATGACCCCGATGATGAGCCGACAGCTCCGCCAATTCCGGAGGAGTTTTTCGACTTTGACAAGCACAAGGACAACCTGAGCAAAGAACAACTGAAGCAGCTGATCTACCAGGAGATTATGCGATGATTGTCTCTACGCCTTGGGCAGGAAGCGGCGGCTGCACAAAGTCGAGAGAGCAAGATGAAGTCGAGGCCAAAGGGCGGCCAGCCCACGGAAGGCTGGGCCAGAGAATGAGGCCCGGGCAGCGCAACGAGACGACGGGGCGGCGAGCGCCGGGCAGTGGAAAACCAGGAGATTGTTTTGGTTCTTATTTACTTTTCATATGTCGGTTCTATACGCCACTTGTTGTTCATTTTCTCAGTTATATCATGCCCCTGCAATCATATGGTATCCTTGTTTTGTTTTATTTTTCTTTTTTTTTCTCGGCATTTGTGGTTCGTGTCTGTATGCAAGATGGCGAATGACTTGGGCTTGGTTTAGCAGCTTGTTAATATGGCTTCATTACATTCTCGTATTTCGATCCTGAATTATTGCAATAAAGATACCACCCGGAGACGAAACGCCTAATATGCACAGAATGAACTTGACGAGACACGGCGAGAAATTGGACAGGAAAGCAAACATTGGCAGACATCACCACCAATCACCTTCGTGAGCCAATCACCCATACTTCGACGCCCAGGACACCAAACTTCTCTCCCTCGTCGCTTAGCGGCTGGTTTCCAAACGTCAAGCATGTCGCGCTAATTCCCTTTTCAAGGCTGTCATTGAGCCACAGGCCATACTTGCCGTCGCCACCACCCACACTCAGGCTGTGTGCTTCGCAGTACATAAAGTATTCGTTGACACCACTGTAAGGAAACGCACTGAAGCGGATCGACGGGCTCGGTGGAGGAGCAAGCGCCGGTGACCTCGGGGGTTGGGCCGATGGCGCGGGCTGCAGCCCGGGAATGAGCAGGTCCTGGCCGAAAGAAGCTTGTGTCGGGGAGGCTGCAATGATGGCGCTCCGGGTAGTCAGGCTGGATGTGTCGGCAGAAGGCGGTGGCGGCAGCGGGTTCAGCACCGAAGCCCTCCAGAGGAAGCACTCGCCGGTGCCAAAGTAGTGGGGTGAAGGATGGGGGTACTCTGTGAGGTATGCGCCGAAAATCTGCAAAAAAATACCCAGTCAGGAATTGTGTTGTGTAGGAGAGGGCCGTGAGGAGGAGATGGATGGGCCGCGCATGACTTACTCCGCCTTCTTGGTCTTTGACGACCAGCACAAAGCCTATGCGGTGCTCGTTGTATTTTTGGGTTTTTTCGTACAGCGTGGCCAGACTTGCGCCGTCCTGGTCAAGGCTGTAGGCGAGCTTCCAGTCCTCCTCGATGCGCAGCCGTTCGGGCACCATGATGCGGATCTCTTCGGCGACGGACGGCGTCAGCAGGCGCGCCGACTGCGGCGTCTCCGGGGCGAATCCCTTGAGGATCAGCGGCTCGAGCGGCGGTGGTCGCAATGGCGACGCTGAGCGGTTGATCGGCGGCGTGTAGACCCCGTCGACGCCGTTGTTGCTGCTGCTGCTGCTGCCACCATGGGATGCAGAAGAGGCAGAGTGAAGTGAGTAGCCGCCACTGCGGCCGTCCTGGTGTGCGGCGGGTGCAGGAAATGTGGCTGCATGGTCAATGCCCCGGCTGCCGTCCGGCTGCAAATTTCCGGCTGGGTCAGAGGACAAGCGGCGCATGATGCCGCCAAAGGCGTTGTAGAACGAGTTGGATAGGAACGAAGAGGGGGCAGCAGACGTCGAGAGGGGCGTCGCGGCGCCGGGTGAGCTCGGGGAAGAGTGTGACGAGGATGCGTCCGCCGAATATCGCGCGCGGTCCGATGGCTGCCGTGCGCCACTGGCGTAACTCATGACGGCCGGTGAATACGTGCGGTTCGAGAAGCCAGGCGGCGTGGGCGGTGAGGTTGGTGATGGCCCGATGAGGTCAGATAGACAAAACGACAAGTGGGGAAAGGCTGTTTGGGTGCGCGGAGTGGAGGGGGGCTGCAAGGACGTCGAGAAGAAGCAGGCCCGCCAGGGAACGTGGTCAAACAGGCTCGAAAAGATGCGGCAGCAAAGGCGGATCTTCAGAGATGCTCAAAAAAGATGGAGTTCGAGAAAGACACAAACGAGGTCTGTCTGTTACAGCGTGCTCGTGGCAGCCTGCTTTGGGTTAGGCAAGCGCTAGCGAGCGGCACGGCGACGAAAACAGCCAGAAACGACGCCCAGGAACGGAAGGAAACTGCCACCGCAGCAAGGCTGGCCAAACGCGGGGCAGCGGTTGGTGGCGAGGTTTATTTGTACAGTAATAAGGCTGACTGAGCCCGATGCTATTACATATAGTACTCGTGTACTCGATTATTACACGTACTCGGTACAATTATTCTGACACCACACCAAGTCTATTGTGGAAGAGAAAGCACCGAGACAAATCGGCCAGCCACAGCCCTTTCGTCCCGTTTATCGTAGCAGTGAATGTACAAGGGCGTTGTTATACAGTGAATGTACAAGTGCGTTTTATGCAGACGACGCTCAGTTGGCTGCTCAGCTGGCTGCCCGGCGGTCCATATACTGGGAGATGCCTCGCAAGACGCCCTGGGGACTCGGCTCGTCTGCACATACATCCGGCTCGAAGCCAAAGGTGTTCTGCAGGTAGGACCGCGTGGTCGGGCCAATTGTGGCCACAAAGGCGGTTCGTGCGCGGTCCGCGTCACGCCTCGCCTTGCCCGTTTCTGGGTCGAGGAGGCCGAGGGCCGCAAGCATGCTGTCGCAGCCCGTGGGCGAGAAGACGACCACCCACCGCATGGAGCGGCCTTGTGTCGCGTCCAGTGCGTGCTGGAAGTCGTCCGCAAAGGACGGCATGACGCCGGTTCCGTAGACGACCGTCTCGTCAACGCCGATGCGGGGTGCGCCGTTGTCTGTGCCGCTGCCGGCGAGCACCTTGGGGATGATGTCGCGCCGCTTCTCGCCAACCACAAAAAGCAGGGGCAGGAGGGACGCGTCCGGCGCCGCCGGCCGTCTTGGCCCGACGTCTGCAGGCTGCGACGCCGCCGCGTCCTCTCCCGTAGCGGTCCGTGGCCGGCCCCAGCCCGCATAGTCCTGCTGGATGTAGTAGGCCAGGTCTTCGCCATTGCCCGTATGTTCCCCAGAAACCAGCAGGGGCGGCTGCTGTCTGACAGCACGTAGGGCACGGGTGGTCGCTGGCCCGACGCTGTATATTGGCACATTTTGCAGGTGTGGCCACGCGGTCTCGTCTTCTGCCTCGGGCCGTGTGTGCCCTTCCGAAACGACTTTGCTGAATGCTTCCACGGCGCGCTGGGAGGTGAAGATCAGGCCGCCGTACTGGTGCCCCGAGCTTGCGTCGCTCTCCTGTCTGCCGCCCAGCCTGCCATTGCCGATTTGTCGGCGGGCCAGCAGGTCCCTGAGCTGCGCGATGCCGTTGTCGTCAAAGCGATGCTCCAGCACCGGCACAAACACTGGCTCAAAGGGGCCCGCGTCGTCGGACGCTGCCAAGAGGTCCTCGTAGGCGTCCGAGGGCGCGGACTTGGTCTTGAGGAGGAACACCGGGATGGACGGCGGTCGTGCTTCTGCGGCCATCGTCGGCGAGACGAGCGGCTGCGTGTTGCTGTCGGAGGGAACAATGCGAATACCGGAGCCGTTCACTTTTCGGTTTGGCCGAGTGAGGTAAGTACGAGCAACATCTGCAGAGCAGCTAGCTGCGTCACTTTAGCGGGGTCTTGGCCGGCAGCTTGGCTGAGCCTCAGGAGACAAAAGCACTGTGGATAGCGCTCTATGTACTCGTAGTGTAGAGCTTTTCTTGCCGCCTCCAGCTGACAAATTCTCCACTGCGAAATGCGACAAAATAAGATGCATCACGACACTTCAGCACGGAACGCGTACTCGTATAATTGCTCGCGCGTTGCAACATTTTATCCCACGACAGCACGCATCATAGCCATCTGCTGAGATAGTGGCGTCCTGCGAATCCGGCCACGTCGGATAAAGCCGCATTGTGCACAGGAGATCGTCCTTCCACCGACGCCATGTCTGCGGAGAACCAGCAGCCCGAGCCGACCGCCATTGGGTCGGAGGTGCCGAAGAGAATCCCAAAGGGTGTCGTGCTGGGCCCGGACGGCAAGCCGTGCGTGTCCCCTGTCCTTGGTCCCAGAAAACCGCTGCTGTTGCCATGGCCTGCGGGTATTTCGCCAGAATACTGACCGAGCTGCAGGTGCCGGGCGTGCACGTCGTTTGCATCGTGGGCCAACCAGACCAAGGCGTCGCTCCATACACCTTCGTCTGGCAGCTCCGCGGGAACCGCTGCGGCGGCAGCGATGGCAGCAACAACAGCTGTGGCCGCAGCAGCAGGCCCGCCCGCAGACTGCCCAGCCGATGTCGAGACACTGGGACGTGGCACTTGGACGCTGCTTCACACCATTGCAGCACAATATCCTGCGCGCCCCACGCGCGGCCAGGAGGCCGACGTCAAGGGCTTTATCGGCATCCTGTCACGGCTGTACCCTTGCTGGGTCTGCGCGGAAGACTTTCAAAAGTTCCTGGCCAAGTCGCCAGTTCGCACGGCATCGCGCGATGACTTTGGCCGGTGGCTGTGCGCGGCGCATAACGAGGTGAACGAAAAGCTGGGCAAGCCGCAGTTTGACTGCAATCTCTGGGAGGAGCGGTGGCGGACTGGCTGGAAGGACGGCCGCTGCGACTGAACGTCGGCGGCAACTGTATGAGTACGGCCCGGTGGACGGACATGGACAAATGTACAAGCAAACTACACGGCGACGGCGTTAACGGACGAGGTAGACACTCTGGTATAGAATCTCATCTCTTGGGCTTTTCTACCTTTAGATGGTTTTTTTTGTTCCTGACTTGGCAGCGGTATCAGGTACCCGTAGGTGGACGTATTTGATATATTGAGATTAAAGGAAGCTGTTCTGTCAGACAATAAACGCCATGATGGGTAGTTGACGCGAAAGACGATCATGAGACAAATACCATCCGACAAGATAAGAATAGCAAAACAAGGCTCGCAATGTCAACATGCAGGGTAACGGGCGTGGGATGCCCTCGCAGTGCCAATGGACGCCCTTGGACCCTACCCACGTCATGAACTTTGGATACTTTGTGCCACGATAACAATGGCGAGCTTGGTTTGCGCCAAAACAGGAGTCCAGAACGGGCGGGCGCTTTCCTTGTAAACGGGCCGGCTGCGGACGTTCACGTTGGCGCTGCAGGGCGCTGATAAAGTGGTCTGACGCTAACGGACGGGGCCCTCACACCACTGGCACAAAGCGCGAAACCGCGATCGATCCGGCTCTGCAGGAGCTGTTCTCGTACTCTTGCGTCGTACGGCAATACAAGAGATACGAATACGCTCCTGTGCAGTTTACGAGCTCCTGCCTTTGCTGTCCATGCGGGGCCTGCGAGCGTGGCAGGTGCCGGCCGCAATACCAGAGCGCCAGGCCAGGGCATGCTCAATCAAGCTCGGGAGGAAAGAGCGAACAATATGCCTTTTATCACGCGGAAAGGACCAAAAGTTGCTCTTGCCTCTGCGCCAGCGAGTCTATTACCTCGATCGCACTGCCCCTCAGAGCGCAAGTGGAACCGGTATGGTCTAACAACGTCACCTTCCCGAGCTCCCGTCTGCATTCGCCTTCCCTATATATTGATCGCTGCCCGTCCTGTCCCCAAGTGCTCTTTCCCGTTTGTCTTTGTGCTCTCCCTCCCAATTAGCCAGAGAAACACTGCGTCTCTCCCGACGATCAACAAGCAAATCCCAGAATTGTCACTGCGAAGCTTTTCGAGCTGCAAACGCCGTCATAAACGCCGTCATACAGGTTTCTTGGCAGCCCCACAACCGCTCCTCTACACCGTTTGACGTCACCGACATGTCTGGAACCGTGACCCCCGACATCCGCACCCAGGCCCTTTCGGCCCCGGTGGACGTGGCCGAGTATCTCTTTACTCGGCTTCACCAGATGGGCGTTCGCTCCGTCCACGGCGTGCCCGGCGACTACAATCTTGTTTCGCTGGACTACATCCCCCAGTGCAACCTCAAGTGGGTTGGCAACGTCAACGAGCTCAATGCCGCCTACGCGGCCGATGGCTATGCCCGCGTCAGCGGAGTGGGCGCTCTGGTCACCACATTTGGCGTCGGCGAGCTCTCGGCCCTGAACGGCGTGGCCGGCGCGTATGCCGAGCAGGTTCCCGTCGTGCACATTGTCGGCTGTCCCTCGACGATTGCCCAGCGCAACGGCATGCTGCTGCACCACACGCTCGGCAACGGCGACTTCAACGTCTTTGCCGAGATGAGCAGGAATGTCAGCTGCGAGCTGGCCAAGCTGACCAACCCCAGCGAAATCGCCGACCAGATCGACCATACTCTGCGCCAGTGCTGGCTGCACAGCCGCCCCGTGTACTTGATGCTGCCGACAGACATGGTCCAGAAAAAGGTTGAGGGCGCGCGCCTGCGCAAGCCCATCCGCCTCGAAGATCACAAGAACGACCCGGAAGGCGAGGACTACGTCGTTGATGTTGTGCTCAAGTACCTGCATGCGGCCAAGGATCCCGTGATTCTCGTGGATGCCTGTGCCATCCGCCACCGCGCCCTGGGCGAGGTCCACGACCTCATCGAGAAGACGAAGCTCCCCGTGTTTGTCACGCCAATGGGCAAAGGCGCCGTCAACGAGCAGCACCCGACATATGGCGGCGTGTATGCCGGCGTCAGTTCGCATCCGGACGTCATCAAGCGCGTTGAGGGCTCGGACCTGGTCCTCTCCATCGGTGCTCTCAAGAGCGACTTCAACACCTCGGGCTTTTCGTACCACACCTCCCAGCTGCAGACGATCGACTTCCACGGCACGTATACGGCCGTGCGATACTCAAACTACCCGGGCATCGGCATGCGCGGCGTCCTCCGCAAGGTGATTGACCGCGTCGACCTCAGCCAGCTGCATGTGCAGCCCATCGTTCACAAAGAAGCGGTCCTGGAAAAGCCGCACTCATCCGGTGCCATCACGCAGGCTTGGTTCTGGCCGAGAATTAGCAGCTTCCTCAAGCAGGATGATGTTGTCGTGACCGAGACGGGCACAGCCAACTTTGGTATCTGGGACACCATGTATCCCTCTGGCGTCACTGCGCTCAGCCGTAAGTTCTCGCCGTTTCCCGGCATCGAAAGCGAGCAGTCTTTTTTACCACATCATAGTAGGCTAACACGCTTGCAGAGGTTCTCTGGGGCAGCATTGGATGGTCGGTTGGCGCCACCCAGGGTGCCGCTTTGGCCGTGAAAGACATGGGAGCTGACCGCCGCACGATCCTCTTTGTCGGCGACGGCTCGTTCCAGCTCGGCGCTCAGGAGCTGAGCACCATGATCCGCAAAGGACTCAACCTCACCATGTAAGCTGCGCGCGTCCACCGTATCTAGGGGCCTTCGGTTTTTTCTTTTTTTTTCCTCTCAAACTGACATCTGCCTCTTTCTCCAGCTTCCTCATCTGCAACGACGGCTTTACCATTGAAAGATTCATCCACGGCATGGACGCCGAGTACAACGACATCTCAGCCTGGAAGTTCAAGGACCTTGTAACAGTATTTGGCGGCGAAGAGGGCCGGACGGCCACGTTCCAGGTCAAGACCGTCGACGAGCTCGACAGCCTGCTGGCCGACGAGGACTTTATTGCCGCGAAGCGTCTCCAATTTGTCGAGCTGTACATGCCCAGAGAGGATGCGCCAAAAAGCCTTGTCGTGACTGCCGAAGCCAGCGCCAAGTCGAATGCCAAGACCGAGTAGAGGCGGCTCAGAGACTCGGTTTGACCGGAGAAGAAAGTTGGCCTCAAACTGAAATGTTTATTTTACGGCGCAGCTGATTCGATTTTGTCAATGGTGAACATTGGCTTATTTGGGTCCTTGGATTTAGAGAGGTTTCTTATGTCTTTTTTCTATGTTTATCAATTGCAGCCACTTCAATTGTGTCACATTGGTTTTACGCCGATTTAGGGATTGTAATGGGAGCTGCATACTGAAATATGAGTGAGTACTCGTCGCCATGCGCCTGCTTGGTAAATACAACCCACGTGACACTTGCCTTTAGCGCTCTCATCTCTACTCCGCCATACCTCATAAACTCTTCACCACACTAGACTCATCTCTGCGAGTCCTGTCGACTGCAAACTCTCATTGCGCTTCTGCCCAACTTTACTCGTAAACATTTTGATACTTTCTTCATCCAAACACGGAAAAGGCCCTGAGGCTTTCGTTCTATCGCCCTCGCTACCATCCAGCCGTCACCAATGTCGGACTCAAATAAGAGAAAGACACCTCCCGGCAACGCCCCGAATCCGAAGAAGAAAAAGGCACGCTTACCGCGGCCCGAGAGCTCCAAATCCCACCTTCGCTGCCTCTCTGCCCTTTTTTTCTAACATTGCGTGCAGGGCGGCAACAATGGAAAGTGGGCGACCCCCCACCAAAAGGCAAAGTCCCTCCATGTCGAGCGTGGCTCCGTCGAGCCGGGCGATGTTGGCATCTGGGTGACCTGTGCTCGCAGCATGGAGGGCAGGGCAGCCCGCGAAATGGTGGACTTGTTTGACAAGTACGCCAAAATCATGTACGGCATCTCCGTTCCGGGTGAAGAAGGCGACGAGCCAGAGGAGGCTTGTGATCAGAGCGAGGGTGCTGCCAACGGTGCAGCGGACGAGATTGAAGATCTTGTGCAAAGAGAAATCGCGTCTCTTAAAGCGCCGTCCAAGAGCAAGAGCCAGTACTTTTCCCGCATCCGTCTCAACGTCGAGTGCCTGTTGTTCTCCAAGACGGCACCGCCCATTGACCCCGTTGCCATGGCTCATCGGATCAGCGTCGATATCAAGAAAACGGCAGAGGAGGCTGCCGCGGCGACACAGGACGCCATTGAGAGCGGCTCAGCCGTCCCGGTGGCTCGCGAGTTTCGTTATCTGAACCGGCTGACCCCCATCACGGCCAGCGGACGGGCCACCGAAAAGGGCGTGCGCGAGGTCGCACGCAAAGTCCTGTCTCCGTGGTTTTCATTAGCACCGCAGTCGGCTGCCGTCGGAGCCAGTGACCCAGAAGAGGCTGCAGTACCTAGCAGTACCGCTCTTGATGACGCGCTAGAAAAAGAGGAACAGCCTCAAGGCGAAAAGCCAGCGTACACAGTAAGTGCTTCTCCGTCAAAGCCTCGAATGCAAGCGACGACTTTTGTTCTCTAATCGTGATTGCCAGTTTGCCATCCGCCCATCTTTCAGACACCACCATGAGCTCGAGCGAATGGCTGTGATCAATTCGGTTGCCGGGCTCATTGACCAGGACCGCCACAAGGTTAGCCTTGAGAATCCGGACAAGGTTATTTTGATTGATATATTTCGGGTAACGTTCTGTCTCGCTTCCATTATGTTTTGGTATTGCCATGATGCGTTCTTATAAATCTCCTAACGTCGGAAAATTCAGCACACATGTGGCATGAGCGTCGTTGACGGGGACTGGCACGATCTTTGCAAGTACAACCTTTCGGAGCTATATAATATCCAGTTCAAGAGCAAGAAAGCTCAAGACCTGGCCGAGGAGCCGACTGTTGCCGTGAAGGAGAATGCCGGCACGCGGAGCAACGAGTAAGTGGACAATGCATGCGAAGCTTCGAAAAGAGAGGAGCGGCGCCTCAAGAACTGCCAACGGGTCCTGGGTGGCAGTGGCTTGCAAGCTTTTCATAGGGCCGTGTGCCGGGGTACGTAGCCCGAAAGGGTACTAGAGGAACGGCAAGGAGCTTGGATGGTGCCTCTAAAGGAGCTGCACGACATGGAAGAGGGCTGCTCGCTTTGGGGTTGCCGGCGGTGTTGGCGGGTATCAGACTCGCATAACCCATTACGAGTGAAGAACTCGTGGCATCTCACGCTCAGGGGGTGCATTGTCCACGAGTCTCCTGCAGAGCAAACGCATATCCGACGCGTACACCGTGGACACGTCCATGTACTTGTCTTTATGGCCTCGTTTTTCTCACTCTTGTTTGTGAAGATCATGCCAGCGTGGTCGCTTTTCTACTATAATAGAGACACAATTGGGAGTTACGTCGTACACCACCATAAACACACCAGACTTCTGACAAGCACTCCGAGTGCTCACATGGCTTTTTTCAGCAAGTTATGACCGAAGAGAAGCCACCTACACCTCCTCACCAAATTACTGGGATCACCGGACGAGCACGTATTACTCCCCAAATCTAGAAAGCCAAGACGATTCTTTCGGGTGCTGATGACAGAAAAGGAAGATGGATCCTTAGTGAGCACGTCGCGTCTTGCCTGTAATACAGGCAAGGCTCCTTGCTGTGGCTCAGTCACATGGCGTCCTGTTGATCATATTTGCGGGTTCCGTTGGTCTTGGGAGGCATAATGTTCTTTTTTTATGTCCAGAGGACATCCGGATTGTAATATTTGTATACCCTGTGCTTCGAAGTTGATCGCACGGACGCAGTCAGATGCATGTACGGGCAATTGTCGGCAAGTCTGTCTCGCATGTCCCTCTGGCAGGCGAGACGGAATTTGACATGCGTTGTAAAAGGCAAAGGTGAGTGAAGAAGCGAGAAGACAAACCAACGATGTTCGTGCGACACGCTCCTTCCGTAATAGTCAATATTGCCCGTTGTTGCAAAAGAAGCGCACTAGTCGCATTCTTTGTGGAGATCCTTCGGCGCTAAGCCCTATTGCGATAATTTTGACGAGTCGCGGGCGGCTGTGACCCAACCCGACCGGATGGCAGGCACAACAAAGGACCGACCGACGAACCTCTACCAAAAGGTGCCGAGTGTACGTCGTATGTATGAAGACGGCGAACTTGACCTTGCGATTACAATACCCGTGGAAGCAGGCATGGGCTAGGCACGGTTGAGCTTGCTATGCTATGCTGAAAATGGAAGGCACGTTCTTCAGTGCACAGAAGCGTGGGAAAGAGCAGACGGGCAGGCGTTGAGTTGAGAGGAGTTGCCAGGCATGGAAGGAGCGATCTGCGTCTCTTAGCACATTTTCAATATCATTTCACCGCCCTTTTCGACAAGGCCAGATTGTTTTTTACGTCGTCGAGCTGTCTCGTAATTGCGGGCAGGGCCAGGAAGCGAGGCATCCTTCGCCGTAATGCGACTTGTGAGCTGCTGGAGGAGTCCTTTTCTACAAAGGGTGTTTCTCGATTTTGCCTTCTGCTCTTCTAGTTTATCATTATGTCATTGGCTAAAAGTCCCCCCGGCCTGACATCTCGCTAAACGCCAACCAATCACAGACAACTCGTCTCGCTTCCCCCTGCCAATAACCCATGTATTACATGCGTCGTGGGTATCTGACCAAGTAAATATAATCCGTTAGTTACGGGAAAAGAGCAATGAAAAGCCGTCTTTTTCTGGGACCCGACTACGGAGACAAGTGTCTGGGGCTTTCAGCGGGTTCCTGTTGCATTTTACGCGGATCTTTTCTTCGTGTGGGATGCATTCTGCATATGCTTCCGTCCAACCGTCTTGTCGTATTCATAAAAAAAACACGTTGTCAGCTCACGTTGTCAACTCTTCGAGCGGGCTCTTTTGGTTGTTTTCCCATTGGCAACACAAATGTTTTACGGCTGTCGCAAGAAGAAGTTGTAAAGCTTTCCCTCTTTGCCTGATATTAATTAATTTCTCTTGACATGTATATTCTGGCTTCCCATGCCTGTCCTCGAAGCTGTGTTTCTCTCAGTCTTCTTGTCTCTGTTGCCGTTTCTTCTTTGTTCCATGTCACTTACCTATCCGTTCCCAAACACTCGCCGTCCTTGTCAGTTGTGAGTTCGCTACAAAGCAATGTGCCACCAATTTCTCCCAGTGGCCCACGCTTCTCGCCTGGCCGAGTCCAATAATCGCGCCCGCTGTTATCTGAGAAGTGCCGTTCTTCTGGTACGAACACTGTCGTCTGCCTGTGGCTGCGAGCCGTCCGACCTTCTCACGCCCTGTTCGCTCTTCAGTCTCTTCGAGCCGTCGGATGCCCCGAGCAGTCCACCGCCCTCTCGACATGAGCAGGCCCCCTGCTGCTGTTTTGATACGGCATACTCGTAGAACGTTTGTCAGAAACGTTTGATTTTCCAGTCTGAACAGCGCTCTCACTCGCTCCTTCCCTGCTCCGTCGGTGGGTGGGCGTGATCGCAGATGTGTTAGTTCTGTGTCAGCCGCCGTTTCCCGAGCTGCTCCTTCCCCTGTTATCGTGCCCACGCGCGGCCCGCCCTGCCTCTGTCCGTGACTTCCTCTGCCTCCCGCCCTAGCCTTCGCTACTGCGTCCCACGAGTGATGGTTTCCCGCTTCTCACAAGACAAGCACTGTCTCCCCACATCTCAGCCAGTCTCTTGTAGATCCTGCCTTGTATTAGATCCTGCCAGTTTAAAACAAGCATCGACCAGGTATCGGGCATGCTACTCCAAACGGACGACTAGCCCGGCCTGAGCCACACGCAGCCCGTCTCTCGCTACCTGTAACACCCTATTCGCCAGGCCTGGTTTAGTCTGTCCGCAGTCACAGCCGGACGAACCCACCGCCAGACACCAACGCATCCTCGAAAGCTCTGGCATGGCCTCGCTCGTCTGCATGCGTCCTTTCCAGCCCTTGAGGGAGCTGCCACGAAGCTGTGGCAGCGGGGGGAGGCACCGGGCTCCTCCTCGTTCCCACATCCAATCCCTCTCTTTTTTTCTGTCCTCACCTCGCTACATTGGTAACTTGCGCTTCTGGCTCGCTTGTGCTGCCTTTCTCAATTTCCCAACGCGGGCTTCCTATTCGCAGGCTCGCTTCACAGGCCACCTTCTTCTTCCTGTCGCCACATCTTGTCGAAATTGCTTCAGTCTGCGGGCAGCTGGGCACAGCAGACCAACAAATGCCCTCTCATATAAACCCATGCGTAGCAATATCACAGCAGCCAAAAAGTCCAGAGAAGATGCGCTTGTCTGCGCGAGATTGTAAAAAGCTGCACAGCGCCACTGCACGGCGTTCTCCTGGATAGCCACCTTCTCTAACTACCATGTACGTTGAGACGGATAGCACGACGCTCTATCAACCTTGTTCAGTTTCTTTTTTCTCCTCTCCTTGGAGCATCCGCCAGAAAAAGAAGACACGTCACATCTCCAGAGCCTGACAGATTCAACAAGGGCTCTTCTCAAGAGGTTCTCGCATTTTACCCATTTACCCAAAGTCCACACCGCCCAACGAGCACTATTACTTCGTACCCTGCATCTGGACACGCATCAAATCAGTACCAAGCACGCAGATGGCCACCACGCTCTAGTCGGCTACGATCTGCAGTTTTCGAGGCCTTCCTCTAGTTTCCGACCTCCCGACCGAGCGCCGGTCCTCCGCAGCGGCTCTCTCACGGCCGTGGTTAACATACAGCACCCACCCCTCCCTTGCTGCAGCACGTCTGTTGCCGTTTTGTACTTTCACGCTTCCCTCTTCCTTTTTAAGCATTTTATCAGCCCCTACTGGGCATGCTGAACGTGCCAGCATCCCCTCTCACATTCTCGCCATTTGCGGACGGGACTTCCGTTGGGCAAGGTCGTGGTCAGCATCCCTCCATGTCCGTCTGCGCTCCAGAGACCGGTCCCAGATCGTCCATTTACACGTCCAATACCCTGTTTTTCTCCTCTGCTGCCGCTCTTTTGGGCTGAAATCGCAACTGCCCACATCGTCCGTTGGGTTGCCATACTCGCCTGTCTAGCCAGGCGGCAGAAAATCCAACAAAGAGGCAAAGAGGAAGAGAGGGCGATCCCGGCCTTCCCACGGCCCAAATATCTTCCTGGCAGCCCGTATTGTCTCCTGCAAGTGTCGTCATCCAATGCTACCCGGCACAAAATTCAAACAAGTGGCCAGCAACGCAAGGCGCCGAGCACGGCCAGCCCCCGGTCACATATTTTTGAGCACTCCCCTGAACGGGTAAACACCGGGCATCTTGCAATCCCTTCCTCTGGCCTACCCATTCTCCCACCCCTCTTGGACTATCTCCCCTTTGTCTTGAAAAAACCACCCTTTTAAGTTTCCCTCTCGGCCTACATATGCTCAACACTCTCTCGACTATTTTCCACCTTTCACTTCTTCGTATCAGCAGATCATGCCACAGAAAGAGGCTCGGTGTGACTGGAGGTTTCTTGAGGATCTGGCTGCTGCTCAAGGACGCCATCACGACCACGTCAGCCGCTTTGACTATTCTGGTCACCGGCACCGCCAACAGCAGCTTTTTGGCAACGTACACAGGCCACAAACGCATTCTCAATACCACTTGCACGCCTATCTCTCGTTCATCAGATCTTATTTACGTCAACACGCTCCCAAGCGACTGAAAAAGCTCACGCACCGAAACTCGCACACTCTACGCACGTCCTGCGACAGTGTCAGACCACAGCTGCTCGCTCTCCAACGTCCCACAAAGTCGCGAGCCCGAAACCACGGGTGCAGAGTGACCTCTGTCAGACGCAAAGCCCACCTCGCACAACAGCCCTCGCTGCCTTCCATGCAGCGGACACCTCCTCCAGCAGATCGGTCCGCTCAGGACATTTGGGCCATCGTCTCAGACATCGTCCCACAGCATACAACCATCAGTTCTGTGCAGCTGCTACCTCACCATAGACTACCACAAGTATATGAAGTCAAGCTGTCCGACATGACGACCATGCTTGCCGTCCTTCCGCCCCTTCCTATGTTACGCTTGTTGCGTTCCGAACAGAACATGGCAAATTCAGAAGCGGCTGTTGTGCGGTGGCTCACGGATGAGCTCCAGGCCTCTCCGGTCGCAGAGAAGCCATCCGCGGCCGTGCAGCCTTTCGAAAAAGACGACTCTGCCTCGGCAAGCATCTCCCGTGAATTGCAGTCTGATCTTCTCCAATACCTGCCGTCTCCGATTTCACTGGCTCCGCAACCACGGCCACCTAGCACGACAGACTTACCCGGCGTTGTGTCAGCCTCCTCCGCACCTTCAGCAACATTTCCATATACGGCATTCAATGTCTTTATACCGCCATTGGGTACGCCCATTGCTGCCCTGTCTTTGCCACTAACGACAGCAGAGCGAGCGGCTGTCGATTATCAAGCCGGCAAGCTCTTTCGTCGCTTGTCCCAAGTCTCGTCAAGGACGGGCAACTTTGGCCCCGCCTTGGCAGTCTTGACACCGCAGGCGTCGATTCCTGGGGTCCCCCAAGGGACTGATCCTGCCGTGGGCATGAGTTCCTGGTCTGTGGCCTTCCATTCTATTCTCGAAAGCATACTGCGGGACGGAGAGGACGTGGCCGTGTCGTTGGCGTATTTCACTATAAGGAAGCATTTTCGGCGGCTTGGCCATCTCCTGGACTCGGTTACCGTTCCCTCTCTGGTTGTGGTTGATGCAATGGATGACACGAACCTGCTTGTCCAGCGCTCGCCAATTTCAAAAAACAAAAACGACTCTCTTACGGCCGACGAAGAATCAGCAGCGTCGGCGTCGGTGCCTTCAAAACAAGAACGTGCGCCCCCGCCTTCATCATCGGACGAGGGAACGGTACCCGATGCCGAACCCCCTAACTGCTCAAGTCCGTCCTCAGATGAAGTACGCCCTGCATCTTCTCCGCCGTCTGCGGAGCCATCTGCCAACATTGTCGTCACGGGAATCCGTGACTGGAGTCACTGCGTATTCGGAGACCCTTTTTTTGCACTGGCCTTTTGTGAGCAACCCAGCACGCCATTTTTGGGGGGCTTTGGCAGTGCAGACAGTGGCACCGAGAAGGGCGACCTCCCAACCGGCCAGGATGAAGGGGGAAACCGAGCGGTTCGCATGCTTTTTTACCAGTGCTACCACGCCGTGGTGAAGATCGTCCGAGGGTTCTATCGCCCTGGGCGAGACCAGACTACCCAAGAGTTTGCTGCTAGAAAGCGGCTCACGGAAATATTGGCCAAGCTAGAGGCCATTGACGATGACCCAAAGCGCAGGTTTCGCCATCCAAGGCCGAGCGGCGAGATGTCTCCAGCTAAGAAACCAAGATCAGACAGCGGGGATGAGACTTCCAAATGATGTGCACGCTTTTAAGAGCCGTGTATATGTACATGAAACAGATGCCTTTCACAACAGATGGATTTATGGACACCTGGTATATATAACATCGTTTCAATCTACTTTTTTTTCTTTTATATGTAAGTTATAAATTGACTTTCTGTGTCTATATGGCCGAGAAAGTGACGTCCCTTGATGAAAAGGCAGAGCGCGTTACTTGCTCAACTCAGCCGATTTCATTCGTCGTCATCACTGTGGTCTCGAGGAAGAGCAAGATTGAGCATACTCAAAATATTGCCAGCAGGTCCAGACATACCCTCCTGACTTTTGAAGCTTTCCAAGAGGTTCTTGGCAAGATTGTAATCCACGTCCACCTCCCCTTCCTCATCGCTTTCCATGTTGATGTCTGCGGCTCCACGGCTGGTCTGTCCGTCTGCTGTGATGCGGTTTGCTGCTGCTGGTCTGGCTTTTTTGTCTTCTTTGGGAGGATTGAGTCTCAAAGCACCGTGGCCTCTTAGCTCTGCCTCAAACTGGGCAGCAAGCGCAACAATACCGTTTTCCTCTTCATCGGGCTCCCTATTTCTGCTTGGCAGACATACGCTGGGAGAGACTGTTGTGTTGATCTTGTGCTCTCTAGTTTGACTCGCGGGTATACCTTCGGCCGTAGTTGATGTTCTTGTGGCTGCATCGGCTGCTGGTGGAAGCCCCATAGCCGCCCTCAGAAGACGCGAGAACTCTTCTTCATCCAAGTCGACATCGCCATTGCCGTCGCTGCCTTCATCGTCAGTGCTTTCGTCGTCATCGTCTTGGTCCATCTCTTCTAAATCTATCCCGTCAATGCCGGCATTGTTGTCGCCCAGAAAGCTTTGAAATTGAGACACAATCCTTTGAAGGTCGGTTTGCACAGTGGAATCACCAAACCCGGCATTGCCAGATCTCCCTGTTGTCTTTCCATCTTCGTTCTGTGTCGTCGAGGGCCGGTCGTTGTCTTTATGAATACCTTCCAGTTCTCGCTCAAAGTCTTCAAAGTTGATGTTGAGCCACGAGTCATCATCCTCTTTGTCGAAATCTGGCCAGGTTTTGATTTCTTCATCGCGCGGTAAAGTCGCTGGATCGTCGCCATCCTCAGCAAGATCTTCGAGGACGAGGCCAACTTCCCGGACGATCCGGTTGTTACTTTTCCCAGCTGTCGATACCATTAACTCGAATCCACACGTGAGTTTCATACTCATCTCGACTGCAGCTTCCAGCTTCTCGTCTGACTCTTGTTTGCCTTCGCTTGACTCCCCACCTCTGAAAGGCCGTAGTGCTCCGGCATGCGGCGCAAATAGAGCACGCCAGCCTCTGGGAGGTGTGAAGCGTAGCCCTCTCAGTTGAGCGTACAGAACTCGAGTCATCTTGACGCTGAAAACGGCCAGGTCGCCAAGAGAAGATAACAAAGGCCCACTGGGCTCATCACATATTCGCGCTGTGGTAAGAGGATCGCGTGCTGCAAACGCCTCGACAGCTGGGGCGACGGCTCGTGGCCGGTCGTGTAAGATATAAGCCATCTTGCGAGGAATTAAGAGGCGTGTATGGTGGGCCGAGGCCTTGATATAGCCAGGGTATTTTTGTAGTCGATGGAACACCTCGTATTCAAGAGCCGGGATATGAAGCAGGGCCTCCGGTGAGTTTTTAATGATCTGAACGGCACTCGCCAGTGTCAAAGATGGCGTTTCGGCTGTTATATCGAGCCCTGCGGAATTCATTGCTTCAGAAGGAATTACTTTGAGCATTCCATTATGTATCCAGACACGGTTCATGTCTGCCTCTGGGCTCATCCATGAAGGAACAGCTTTTGCGCCCTCGACAAGCAAGAACTCGCCGTCGCTATCGCAGATTCTGGCCCAAGCACCAGGCGTCGACTTCGTGAGCTCCCGCAGAATATAGACTATGAGCCACTCATCTTCGACGCAGTCTCCATAGCTGGTTTCTCCGCGAAGATACAGAAGACCTAACGGCGTGTTAACCAAAGCTGAGAAAAGCCAACGAACAGCTTAAAACATCTCAGAACAGAAACACACCATTTCGACTGACAACTTGAAGACCGAATTCGTCTCTTTGCCAGATGTAGTCTCCAACTAAAGTTTCAGCCAGTCGAAGAGCCGAGCTCCGAAGCTGGTTGAGTTTCGCCAGGGGTTTTGGGGTTGAGGTTCCCGGTCCGTTATCGAACACGAATAACATGTACTCAGCAGTGTTATCCTGTAAGTTGCTTCCAAGAATCTGAGGCATAGCGCTGTCCATGCTGCCCTTTCCGGCAGCTTCCATTCTTGATACTCGAGGAAGTACTGCCTTGTGTGTGGACTGTCGCTACCTCATGACCCGTGGCGAACCAGCTCGTTGAGAACAATCATTTATTCCGGATTTAGAAAAGCAATTATTACATAATACTCACTGGCTTTTATGTAACTAAGGGGGGGCTAATTTACGCCACTACACATAATGTTGTCCCTAGCGCGTACGAGGCGTTTGACGCGTGCTTTCGTTGGCGTCGCGTTTGTCGCTTTTAGTAGATTATTCAACACCACGCGCTGATGCGCCCCTCGTACACAGCACAGCAGGTGGCACAGCCGACTTTGCTTCTGGTCTCCTTTCTCAGGCAACTCTCAACGCCTCAAACTCACAACACATCAAATGCCTAGCCTGACGAGCGCCCCAAGACCAGGGGCCGGCCAATCTCATCGCAAACGGCCCCGATATGTGCTGGATGACGATGCGCTGCCATCCGACACAGACACTGACCTCGAAGTTGTCGACGTGGCCGAGTCGAGCTCGTCTTTGCAACATGCGTCGGTAAGCTGAAACGCTCCGTGCACTGCTTATGACTACATGCCAGTGCAGGCGACTTGCTGACAAGACGGGCTACTCTGGCAGAGAACAAAGCGAGTACGAATCTCCGACGTCAAGGAGTCTCGCGTGTACTCTCGCTCTCCATCCCAAGAAGTCTCTGAACACGCCGAATATGGCGGCGGTCAGAGCGGCGATGACGACGCCCGCTCCGTGGGAAGCGACACCTCCAAGGAGGGCGAGGGCCCGACACAGTACGAGCTGATGCGCGACATGGACTTTGAGCATTTGCAATTTGAAGAGGGGGACGACATGGTTGCTACACAGCGGCTGGAGAAACGCGCACTTCGCAGCGCGACTATGGCCGAGGACTTAAGCGGTGAAAACCGCAGGGCAATGAATGGCATTATCGAACGCGTCACCTGTGTCAACTTCATGTGCCACACGAGACTCGAGTGTGAACTCGGTCCGCTGCTCAACTTTATCGTCGGCGAAAACGGCAGCGGGAAGAGCGCAATTTTGACAGCCATCACTCTCTGCCTAGGCGCAAAGGCAAGCACGACGAACCGCGGAGGCAGCCTCAAGAATTTTATCAAGCAGGGCGAAGAGCGTGGCTATTTGGCGGTATGGATCAAAAACTGCGGAGACGATGCCTACGAGCACGACGTCTATGGCGACTCCATTATTGTCGAACGTCACTTTTCCAAAACCGGCACCAGCAGTTTCAAGCTCAAGTCGGCCACAGAGAGGCTTATTTCGACAAAGCGGGCGGACGTCGACGACATTGTCGAGTATTATTACCTGCAGGTGGACAACCCTCTGAACGTCCTGTCCCAAGACAATGCTCGCCAATTTTTGAATAGCTCATCCGCCGCCCTCAAGTACAAATTCTTTGTTCAGGGCGTTCAACTCGAACAACTCGACAAAGACTACGAGCTGGTAAAGCGATACCTGGATGCGCACAGCGAGCGGCTCCCACAACTAGATGCACGGGTTGCGCAACTCAAAGAGATCTACAACGAGGCAGAGCGAGTGTACAAGGTCATTCAGGGCAACAAAGAAATGAGAGAAAAAAAACGCGAGTACATGAACCAGTTGGCCTGGTCGCAGGTGGCTGAGCAAGAGCAGGTGTTGCAGGAGTATGAAACGGCCGTTTCCGAAGCTATGGCCAACCTTGCGGATGCCGAGCAACTGAGAGACGCTGCCACCCAGAAGCTGGAGATTGAGGACGACAAGCTGAACCGAGCAAAGGAGGCGATTGCGGCTCTCAGGGCTGAAGAAGACGCGCACCGAGAGACAGTGGAACGAGCGGCAGACGAATTCAACGCTGCCGACTCGGTTCTGCGCTCCTTGCACGCAGACGAGCGAGACATCCACAGCCGTCTCAAAGTCTCTGCAAACCGGGTCAAGGAACTCGAGGCCAAGATCCGCAATGAAGAGCAGCGTCTGGAGGAGGCGAATGGCGACTCTCACCGTGAGACGCAAGCACGGCTGGACGCAGCAAAGGCAAAATTGCAAGACATTGCCGAAGACATCAGTCGCGAGGAAAGCCGATGGTCTGGTCTTGAGGACGCCCGCTCTCTTGCAGAAAAACGAACGAAAAGCAAGGCCGCCGAGGTCGAACAAAAGCAGAAGACTGTGGCATCCCACGAGTCGCGTATTCGCAGCCTCCAGCAAAATCGCGGATCCTCGTCGCCTTACGATGGCTACCACCCACAAATGGCCCGGCTCCTCTCTATGATTGAGCGAGACTGCCATTTCTCCCAAAAGCCCATTGGCCCTCTTGGCACCAAGATCCGAATTTTGAAGCCCATCTGGGCACCCATAATGGAAAGAACACTGGGCGGGTCACTGAACGGGTTTATTGTGACAAGCCACAGTGATCAGCAGCATCTCAGCGGTCTCATCAAGCGCATGGGAATGAACGGTGTCCCTGTCTTCATTGCCAACACACGACCCATCAATACAGAGGGCAAAGAGCCCGATCCTCAATTTGACACGATCCTTCGTATACTCGAATTTGACGACCCTCTGATTCGCGACCAGCTCATTATCAACAACTATATCGAGCAGGTTATTCTTGTTGAGGACCGAAGGCTGGCAGAGCAAATTATGTTCAACGGTCCAGCACCTCGGAATGTCAATAGTTGTTTGGCGCTGCACGACAAAAAGCGCGGCGAGGGCCTTCGTTTGACCAGCCGTGGCAACGGCAACGTGAGCACGACGCCGGTTGTGCCCAATTTCCAGCAAAAAGCAAGAATGAAGACGGACATCGACAGTCAAATTTCAGTGCAGAATGAGATCTTGGCCCAAAGCCGTCAGGAGCTCGAAGCGCTGATATTGGAGCTGAATCAACTGAAGCGGGCACACCAGCGTTGCGATGGCGACATCAGTGCGCACGTGCGTCGTTTGGACGTGCTACGAAGCTCGTCTCGAGCGACGAGTGTGACGATTCGACAGATCGAAGAGGAACTCGACGTTTTTGCCGGGGCAGATGACCGCCTGAACATTTACAAGCAGGAATTGACTGTCGCCAGGGAAAACAAAGATCAGTTTGGCGGACAGTATGGCGACGTGAACGTGCGGAAAATGGAACAGTCTAAAATAGTCGAGGGAGCCAGAAAGGTCTTGGAAGCCGTGAAAACGACAAAGAAGGATTTTGAGGCCCGGCTCGAAAAAGCAATTCGTCACAAGGACAAGCGCGAAGACCTACGCAACCTGGCCCTGGTGTCCAAGAACGATGCTTTCAAGAACTTGGCCGACCAGCAAGAGAACAAGGCCGCAGCCGAACGACGGCGAGACGACCAGGCCAACATCGTCGCGGAGTTCATCAAACAGGCAACGACAGTGTGGCCGGAACGTGTGGCCATCCCGGAGGGCGAAACCCACGCCAGCATTGAGAAGAAGATGGAGGCCCTTATCGTCCAACTAGAACGACGCCGCAGACATCTGGGCATGACTGACGAGGAGGCCAACAGCCGGATGGCCGAGGCAAAGACAGCACTCGACAAAATGGAATTGGTGCGCAATGTCAGTCACAGCCATGTTGCGGCAATCACTTCCGCATTGATGCAACGCCTGTCAAAGTGGCGGCTGTTCCAGCGACGCATCTCGGCCAACTCGCGCACAAATTTCATTTACCTCCTGTCCGAACGCGGCTACCGTGGAAAGCTGCTGCTTGACCACAAGCACAAGAAGCTGCGAGTGCAGGTGGAGCCTGACGAGACGCGGCGCAAGGTGTCGGGCCGCGACACACGAACCTTGTCGGGAGGCGAGAAATCGTTCTCTTCCATCTGCTTGCTCCTTGCGATCTGGGAGGCGATGGGCTCGCCGCTGCGGTGCCTCGATGAGTTTGACGTGTTCATGGACAATGTCAACCGCGACGTGAGCACGAACATGCTCGTATGTGCTCTCCATTGTTCACATTGTCTCTTCCCGCCTTTGCCTTTTGTTTTCAAACTAACCGAAGCAGGTTGATGCGGCTCGTCGGTCTGTGGGACGCCAGTATATTTTCATCACGCCAAATGCCATCCAGGGCAATGCTCGGCACGCGCCAGACGTCAAGATCATCCGGCTGACAGACCCGCGACAACGAACCTTGGACGCGATGCGGTGATTGAGACACGGATTGGTTTGTTTCTCATGTTGTGACCAGACCAGGTGCGATTGATCTGAATATGTGGGATGCGTGCCATGGTATATAGGTTACTATTTTTTGCTGGCTGGGAGGGGTTGGCAATGGCTGGTTGTCAGCGACTGGGATCGAGGGTTGGAGATAGGAATATGGACGTTGTTTATTTCATTCAGTTCCATAGAGACGAAAGCAAAAGATGCAGTGATCTAGAGGGCAAACACAGGCCAGGCCGGTCTCTTTGATAGTAAAGGTCGTGTTTGAGTCCATCTGTTATTTACGAGTAGAGCTGTTCATACACTTGAAGACAACAGCTGTAGACGTCCTCGGGTCATTTCATGAGGTGTTTGCTTTTGGGTGTTTGAGCCTTTTCTGCACATTCATATAATATACATGAGTAAGGTTGCGTGCCTGGGTGGACGGCAACCACGCCGGAGGTTTCAAATGTTCACGCCTGTGCTTCGGAGCACGTTGACGCCTGCATTTGCAGCAAAGCCAACCCACTCGCCGACGGAGCGAACATAGCCGCCAAGTTCTTGTGACTCTCGGAAGCGGCGCTCCAGGAACTCGCGTGTGGCCGGGAAGTCTGGCCCAGAGGTGTCTGTCGTCATAAACAGCTCGCTTGACGCGTAGATGGCCGAAACGGCAGCGCGCTTTGTGTACCACGACGGGTCCACGGCCTTGTCGCCGGCGAGCGCCCAAATCTCGTCGGCCAAAAGGGCCAGCTCGCGCAGCGATGCCGGCACGTAGCTGGGCTGGGCCATGATGGCAAGAGCCTGTACAATCCCACGTTAGACTATCGGCCACGCTCTGCCATTGCCAGTTTGTCCGTGCTCACTCACTTCTTGCCAACGACCCACGCAGTCCCTGTTCCCAAGCAGACGCTCCCAGACCAGGCTCTCGGCGCGGCTGGCGACCGCTGCCGGAGACATGATGGTGTCTTCGGGCGGTGCTTCGCCCAGTATCTCCCGACTCCGTGGTGCGAGGGCGGTGCGTTGGTTCACCAAGTGCCACCGGATGAGGCTGAACACGCCGTCCGGCAAGATGCTTATGCTGATGCCTGGGTAGCCCGCATCATAGGCACCGAGGGCAAGGGTGCGCTCCGTGAAGCCGTGCGTGGGGATGTGTCGAGTCGCGGCAGTCAAAATGGCCTGCTCGGCGGCGCTGAAGCTGTCTTGTGCCGGCGGGACGTTTGGGCGGTCGTAGGAGTGGAAGCGGCGGCCGGCAGCCGGCGGCACAGCCATAGCAGACGCGGCGCGGGACCTGGCTGCGGATGGCCGTGCAGGGCGGGACTGACGTGCACACGAACGCGGCGCCGGCGTAGTCGAGAAGAACGCCGCGCCGGTCCTGATTTTTGCCGTCGGAAACAGAGCCAGCCGGCCGGGCATGGCCGGACGAGCCAGCTTCCAGGCGGTGGCCGCGGTGGCAGACGAAAATATATGCGGCGTCATGGCGCTGTATGTAGCCACAGGCCAGTAGAACAGGACAATTGGTTTGTCTACTGGATGCTGTGGCGTGAAGACCGATGCACAGTATCGTTGGTCATTTTTGAGCTTGAGCTTTCTTTGGGTCTAGCGTCCAGTGGTGATTCTATCACGTGCATGGTCACGTTTCTAGTTTGTCACCCTCCATCCAACAGTTGCTCATTTCGCGTGCCTGGTTTCTGTCCTACACGTACTCTTCGCCGCCAGCTGAATTTCCAGAGCAGATTTCGTGGCCTGTATGCGGCCCAGCGACCTCTACGAGGTATGTCCTTGCTGGCTGCTCTCAAGATGCACGATCTGTGCTGAGCCTCTCCAGGGCAAGCAGAGCGTTGGGATATACGACGTAGTACTCAGTCCCTGCCCGAAACGGTAGTTTTTGGCGGCAGCATCTCACTCTTCTGGTTGGCCCATAGGGCTGCTGCTGTTCGAGCAAGGGTTGGGGAGGGGCATGCACTCTTCTGCGGTTAAACGAAGTACGAGTACTGTATTACGAGTACTCGGCATCTACACGTATATGTGTGCAGGAGCTCGTGAGAATCGAGCTGTTCGTGGGCCCGGCAAGTGCAGACTGTACAATGCACTGAATGTACTACGATTCTGTATGTATGTACGTGTACGCACGCTCAACAAAGACGCATCTATGCACTGTGCACCGGTGCAGACGAGCGCTCACGACGGCGGCCCAGAAAGACGGGGGGAAGAAAGGCGCTTTATCTGCAAACCCTGCAGAAGGGACGGGTGTGAGGGGAGAGGTGCGGCGCGGTTTGTTGGGGTCTCAGAGCTCGGGATAGAGTCGCATTAGCGGAAGGGGTTTGCCGTTCCTCGCCCGGAGCTACGTGCCGAGAGAGAGAGAGTCCATATTTCCTGCAGGCGGTGCCAGAGAAAGCTCAGGACACGAAGCTCGTAAGGAAGAAGTTCGACTCCAGTGCAAAGCACTGTGGTAGGAGAGGAGGCGAGCAATGCAAACCGGCCGAGAAAAGAACAGGGCATGTTCGTACAACATCACCCCCCCAGACTGCCGGGCCTGTGCCTTTCAGCTTGTTTCCGGGGAGAGCCGCCGGGGAGAGCCGCCGAGATCGACGCCAGCCCACCGTTGTCGCGGAGCACAAAGTAGAAAAAATGCAAGAGAACGGCGATGGGAAGCGGACGGCTCCCCTGCCAGAGACCATGCTTCTCGTCAGAGCCGCCATGAAACGAGACCGGACACAGCGTTGTCCTGGGCAAAGCAAGCCGTGTCGGGCAAACGGCTGGTGGTCTCAGCGACGGCGGAGCCTAAACAGTGTACGAGTATGCTTTGCACTCGTATCTTACAAGTAATTTGTAAGATACTCGTACTCGTACTGCCACCCTGAATGTTGGTAGCCGCGCCTGAGAGTGCTTTTCGTGCGGTCCCAGGCCCAATCACCACGCGCGGAAACGCTGTCCTGTGTCTTTCTGCGCCGAGAATGCAACGTCAAGGAGGACGCACAGTGCGCTGTGCAGACAGCAGTGGTACTCGTACATACGTGTAGACAAATGAACAGTTGAGAACCCGGGGGCCAGAGGATGCGGCGCAAGTGCGCGGACAAGTCGTCTCCCGCGGCCAGCAAGCGGAAGGTATCGGCTCGAGGAACACGCGACGGCGTGATGTGATGTCCAGTTCAAGCCCAGGGTCGTCTGCACTGCGCGCGAGCAGAGGCGCCCGCCGCCCGTTGAGGGGAGGAGGTCGACGACACGCAAGCAAGATCTCTCGAGCCGAGAGCATTGGATAGCGTTGACTGCAGAAGTCGCAAAGCCAAGCTGCGAATTACGAGTAGTCGTAAACAGTAATACAACGGAGCTCCATCTTCTAGGCCCCGTAGGGACTCCAGGCGCTGGGCGAGATACATCTACCGCGCCAGTCAGGTACAAGTCGCAATACGGTACATAGACTGCAGGACCGGCCTAGGCGCTTTTGGGCCGTTTTAGCCTCTTTCATACTCTAGGCAGCTGTAAGGTCGCTCAAGGCCCGCCTGGCTGCAGCTTGGCCCGCCAGCTTGCAGCAGCCGTACCCTGCGGAGACTGAAAATACAGACAGATAGCGGGTCGGCAGTTAGTCCTACAGTGGACCCATGCATTCGCCGTATTCTTATCTTATTGGAGTATTCTTTGTACACGCCCGCTGATTCGCCCACCTGGTTTGCGCGCGTTGATCCAAGCTTGCAGGTCCCGGCCTCGTTTTTCTAATGTGCAATTGTCGCGCTCGTGTTCTTGCTCCTCGCGCATCGTGTCCACGAAGCTGACCCAGCACAAACGCGACAGAGGACGGCCATCCTGTGGCCTCGTACGCCTTTGACAGCTCCTTACGAGCCCTTACAACGCCCGGGGATTTACGACGCAGCGTTGCTAATCACTGGCCGGTGCACAAGCTCTGCTCGTCCTGTCCATTTCGGTATCCCACGGGGCGTACGAGTACTGTACATATATTCAGATACATGTAGTACATATTACATACGATACGAGCTTCGCAATGCAAGCTCTGGCTGGTTGTGCTTCGCGTTTCGCGAGCCGCAGCTCCCCACACACACTGCATTCCTTCTGCCGTCACCAAGTACTCTGTACTCGTACTTGAAAATACCACTGCTCTTTTCACTGCACGTCACTGTCGGCCGTGTGCTGCGGCTACAACCGCGGGTGGGAAGCCGGCGTCGTGGAGGTTCTCGCCTTGTACTCCGTACCTCTAGGCTGGGCCCAAGTACCGCCCTTGTACCTGCCTCCTGCCCCTAACGACCCTTCCGACCTTTCTGGCCAGGCAGCTCCACCCCTCTTTCCCCCGAGGCCAGGCCGCCGTCCAACAGATCGCGCGCGCCGCTGTTTCTTCTCTTTCACACACCATCCTGCTCACACCATCTTCCGTCCAACAACCCCCCTCCTGCTCGCCCACGCCATCCACAGCGTCCACGCCGTCATTGTCGCGCGTCCCTGCGCCCGCCAGCTCCTTGTCTGCTGTCCGCCGCCCTCGTCGCAGCGAGTACAAACAGAGCGACCCGTCCCTTGCTCCCTTGCCCGTTCGGCGGTGCTCGCAGGACTCTTCCTCAACTCTCATCCGCCTTGCAGAGCGCTCCGTCATTGCACGGCCAAGTTTGCCCCCCCTCCCTCTCTGTTGCACTCGCCTCTGCGCCTTATATCACCATGGGTAAGCCGTCTCTCTTCTCTCCTTGGCTCTGCGTCTGCACTTGTTTTCGGCCTCCCGAAGCTTGCTGTCTTGCTTGCTTCGCCCTGCCCCGGCTTCCCTCGATTTTGCTCGACTCTCTCTGCCTCCTCTGTCTCCTCTGCCCCGGCTCTCTTTCAGCCTCCTCTGCGTTGCTTCGCGCTGGTGCCGAAGCCTCCTCTTGTCCGCCTCGCCCGTTGCGTCCTCGCCATTGTGGGTGGTGCTCCCTGCTCGGGTGCCGTTTCTCGTGGCACGGCGGCCGGCTGCCCAGACTTTCTCCTCTCTTTTTTTGTGTCCTGATATCATTCTCCTCCGCGCGCGCATTTTGCTGTTTGCTGTCCCTCTCCTCTCGCTGCCGCGTTCTGTCTTGGACGTATGGCAACAGCTCTTGTTGCCTTTGCCCCTTTTGTCTCGTTCAGCTGCTTTTCCCTGTCTGCTCTCTTCCGTCTCAACAGCACGGCAACGGCATGGCTTGCCAATGCTGTCCGTGGATACAGGACAGTCCGCAAAACAACGGCTGCTTCGATCCAACCACGGGCTGCAGCCAGGCTGTCGCTCTTCTGGCCAAGGCGCCTGCGTCTACCTGCGTCTAGTAATCCTCTACACCGATGCCTCGCAGGTTGTGCTGCCCCCTCGTCCCGGCGACTGTCTGCCCAGACTTGGAAGCGCTCTTTCGGACGTGGAACCCGAGGACAGTCCTGCTGGTACGATGCCAGGCAGGCGTCGCTCTTCTCTGTGGTCAGCGCGCACAGAGTGCCCCGAAAGTGGCACCAGAGGCCATGTACACGCTCGCAAACAGACACACATACACACACACGACGGCACGCACGAGTACACACCCATCTGCGACCTTGACCTTCTCCTCCACGCCCCTCCCCAGACGCTGACGTCCCACCTCACGTCCCACCTTTGCATCCCACCCTCTGCACGCACTCCTGCACGCACTCCTGCACGCACTCCTGCACGCACTCCTGCACGTACTCCTGCACGCAGCTCCTGGAAGAAGACCACCCATATAACCCTCCGCCGTCTCTTCCTACATTTTGTTTCGTCAATGTTACCCCTGCCATGGGCTTTTCGGTCCTGCCAGACTTCTTCTCCCTTATTTGCAGCCCCAACCCGCGACTTGTAGTTGTGTTCTTGTTTTTTTTTTACCTTTCTATTTCCTGATTTGCCATGTAAAGAAGTGCTCGCTAACCTTTGGCCATCGATTCAGCCGATTCGGGAAACGCGTACAGATCGGTATGTATTGGAATGGAGACGCAGGAGCTCCAAACTCGGCAAGGACCATATGTCCCGTTGATCTAGCCTGCTAGGGCTACAGCAGCAGCGGGCTCATCGAGCATTGGGTGTTCCAGAAGCTAATCACACATAGCAGCGTGAGCGGTCCCGTTCACCTCGCCGCGGTCGGTCTCGCAGTCCAGGCCGCAACGCAGGTCACCGTAGATCGTTCTCCCCTCGCAGCAACCGCTCTCGCAGCCCAGACTACCGCCGGGCTTCCAGAAGATCTCGTTCCCCAATGGCCGGACAGGCACCGCCAGCCGGAGCACCGCCGCCCGGAAATTTCGGCGGCGGAGGCGCTCCTCATCGTTCGCATGAGGACCGCTCGGCCGCCAGAGACCAAATGATATCAAACGTTCGCGAGAGCTCGCAACAGGATCGCCGCGTCTATGTCGGCAACCTCTCTTACGACGTCAAATGGCACCATCTCAAAGATTTTATGCGACAGGGTTAGCTCCTACCAACATCTCCCACGCTGCAGTCGATGCTTCTAATCGGGTGATGATACTGACATGCGCGTCCTTTCAGCCGGCGAAGTGATTTTTGCGGATGTTTTGCTGCTTCCGAATGGAATGTCGAAGGTGGGCGACTACAACAAGTAGTCCTGGCTGGGCTACTTTTTTTACTATGCTTTTTTTTCTCATGGCTTCCTCCATACCCTTTACCCTTTCTCCTGCCTTTCCCGCCCCCCCAGCCGTGATGTTCATTTGATGGATTTGTTGGATTGACGGGTTTGGAACGTTGTTCCTTGGGTTATTGTAGGGATGCGGGTAAGTTGACAATCTCTTTTTATGATTTGAAATTTCTTACCAGCGCGGCCAATTTGGAGACGAAAATGCTAACGAGTTGCCAGTATTGTGGAATATGCAACCAGGGAGCAGGCGCAAAACGCCGTTGCGACACTTAGCAACCAAAACCTGATGGGCCGACTTGTCTATGTCCGCGAGGTACGTTATCACCACCTTTGTGGCTTGCGCCGGCCAAGTTGCTCGAATTTCTGACATCGCTGCAGGACCGCGAGGCCGAACCGCGCTTCAACCAGTCTGCTGGACGTGGTGGTTACGGAGGCCCCATGGGCCCCCCCGGGTATGGTGGCGGCTCTATGAATTTCAACGCGGGCGGTGGAGGAAGCCGACAGATCTACGTTGCCAATGTTTGTTGACGCCCCTTTTTTTTTCATTTTCCCTGATGAGGTCAAGTCTCAATATCTCTTGGTTCTAATTTATCCAACCTCAGCTTCCCTTCACTGTTGGGTGGCAAGATCTAAAGGACCTCTTCCGTCAAGCAGGTAAGTCAAAATCGTTTACGCACATCACGCTCGCGTGTCAGCAGCTGATCGGCTCTCGCCATACAGCCCGGATTGCAGGTGTCGCTCGAGCCGACATCAATGTCGGTCCTGACGGCCGGCCCAAGGGCTCAGGCATTGTCGTATTTGAAAGCCCCGACGACGCCCGCAACGCCATTCAACAATTCAACGGTTTCGACTGGCAGGGACGCATCCTCGAAGTTCGCGAAGACCGGTTCGCCAATGCTGGTGGCTTCCCCGCCCGTGGCGGCTTTGGCCGTGGTGGCTTCGGTGGAGGCTTCGGCGGACGCGGCGGCTTCGCTGGCCGTGGCGGATTTGGCGGATACGGTGGCCGTGGAGGTTATGGCGGAGGTGGCGGGGCCGGCTTTGATGTCAGTGGGGGTATCCCCGTTGGCGGAGGACCTGTCCCAGCTGCCAACCCCTTCACCGACTTTGCCACTATCGGCAACGAGCGCAGCGAAACTATTTTCGTCCGCAATGTAAGAGCCCCCTTTTGCCCTCTTCATCATTCCCCTTGGTATTCTCATTCGGGCTCCGTCCATGGTGCTAATGCATGCTTGCAACCCATACAATAGCTTCCCTGGTCGACGAGTAACGAGGACCTGGTCGAACTGTTCACTACGATTGGCAAGGTCGAACAGGCCGAGATCCAGTATGAGCCGAGCGGCCGCTCGCGTGGTTCCGGCGTCGTTCGGTTTGACTCGGCCGAGACAGCCGAGACCGCCATTGCAAAATTCCAGGGGTACCAGTATGGCGGTCGTCCCCTCGGCTTGGGCTTCGTCAGATACCTTACCCCGGGCATTCCTAACGAAAACGTGGACATGGACCCCCATGGCGGCCTGACCCAAGACCAGATTATGTGAGCCCTTGTATGCTCACAGAAGCCAACTGTGGTCGGTTGCCACGGCCTTGGTGTACAAAACACTGGCAAAAATTCCCTCGTGGGAATAACTTGCTGGTTTTTTTCCGTGTCATTTGTCTTTTCCTATTTGTTTTTATTTCTTTGGCTGTACTTTCCATCCCACCTTTTTCGCCCAGATTGCGTCTGTGGGTGTCTTCTTTGAACTAGTTCCAGGCATCTTCTACTTCACGCCTTTTTTGTAGAGCGCGAGGAGCTCTTAGTTGTCTCTGCTTCTGTATTTTTTTTCTTTTTTTTTCGTGGATTGGCAGGGCACCTAATGCCGTTAGTGCAGCTTTCACGTTGCCGACGTCGTTGTGTTTGTTTTCATTCATGTGAGAATCGGAAAGTCCAAGGATCGTCCACGCTCTACAAGCTGCTGCTTATGATGCTTCCTGTGATGTTCAGTGGCGGGGGGGAGAGGAAGCTATCGGTTATAAAAAGTCTTGTTTCTTTTCGGTCTTTCTGTTTCGTGCTAGGGGAGATGCTGTACCAAATGCTGGCACTTTTATCCCAATCTCTACACAAAAAAAGGGGTGGGCTATTCTCAGTACCATGAGACATCAGTCCTTTGCGAGGCGGCGTTTGGGCAAAGGATGGGATAATATTGGGCTTGAATCGAAGCATAGTCCAGACAGTGAGTTCTTGTCGTACTCGGGCAATACATCCCACATCACTAGCTGGATGGGGATGAGATATTGTGCTGCAAATACCATGTCGCGAGTATGCCTTTGAGGAGGATGGTTTCCTCGGATGAGATCACAACGCCCAAACATGCAAAATCAGCATGCAGTTATTTATGGTCAGTGGCATCCAAGAAAGCCAGTTTAATATGCAAGGCCATTGGAAAAGACCGGCAGTTAGATTCAACCCTATAGCCAGATTTCCCGCCGTGGCAATAGTACCAGTGAGCTCGGTATATGCTCAATGCCTTGGCAGAAGAGTGCCTGCTTCGATACCAAACAAACGGCCTCGCGGCATCTATCAAAACCAAGGTTCCCTTTGCGAAGGGCGGGCCGCAGCGTAACGTGGACAGTCAGGAGGCGACCAGGATGTCTCCGCCTTCCCCTCGTATTGCCTGCTAATGCGACCATGTAAGGATCGGCGAGTCCTGTCCTGGTGCGGTCTTTTTTTGTGTGCGCAGATGTCTGGTCAGACGCCTGTTGTCGAGGTCGTAGCAGCCTTCTTCTTCTTTGCCTTTGCCTTTTTCTTACTCTTATCACGGGGCTTCAACAGCGTCATCCCGGCCTTGCAAGTCTCCGCATAGCGCGTATAAAAAGCTTCGAGTCCGTCTGGGCTCACTGTTGTCGACAACCGAATCTTGTCCTTCCGGTGTTTCTTTGACTTGCCGTTTGTCGCGCGAATGATGAGCGGTTGCGGCTCGAGTGTTTCGATAGGCGTGCTGCCAGCCGTAGGCACACTCTTTTCGCCACGGGCAACTATGGAGAAGAGTATATGTCAGAAACGAGATGCTATTGTTTCTAGCAACCGGCGAGCGTGGGCTTACGTCGTCGCTGGCTCAAGTATATTGCGCCGTGGTCTTTGTTTTTTTGCGAGTTGAAGAGCTCGGCGAGCCGAGAAAAGAACTATAAGCAGAATGTGTCAGACCTGCAGAAACAGCGCCAGTTTGAGAATCGGCGTATCTGGAAAACCTACCTCGTCGTTGTCGAGATATCCCATGGCTGAATGATTGCAGGACAGTCTGCAACAATCAAGTAGAAGTTGTGGCTTGGTTTATGGTTTCTCATAGTGCCCCGCACCCATGTCGATTTTGTGGTCGTCTACTGATTAGTCATCTGACAAGGCTGCAACCCAAGGCTGCCGGCCTAATACCCAGTAACCAATGGCATGAGATTTTCATCAAGAAACTTTTTCCAACACATCCATCACGGCACAACTCAGAACCTGGTCCCCGGCAAGTTTTCAGAGGTTTTTTGCCCGAATTCAAACTCTATTCCGGAGGCATCTTCTGTAGGCTATCAGAAACCTACATTTCTTATACAAAAAGAACTTATCTATCTTCTCTTTATGCCACCGCCCAAAAGGACCGGTCCGACGCTGTCGGCTGGTCTTCTCAAGCACCTTGGGATAGAGGCGCATGGCCCCCCAGTGCGCGGCCGTGGCAGCTCCTCGCGGTCTAGGCAATGGAGCAATCCAGGGAACAATCCAAAACAGGCCAGACGCCCTAGCCAAGCACCCACAATTTCCTACTCGACCCAACGGCACCGGAACTCCTCAAAGGGAGACACAGATTCCAAGCAAGCAATTGGCAAGCCCAGCCAGATGCGGGTTATCAATCCCGACCTCGAGGATGACTCCATCGATGAAGACGATTTTGATGACCCCGGCTCATCTGATAGCGAAAGCCGCGGCGGTGGTCCGCAGCGCGAGGAAGAACGCGATACCGAGAGCGACGACGACTCTTCTGACATGGATGCAGTCGCACCAGAAAAAGCAAAAATATCACGTCGAATGCGGGAACAGCTGGAACAAGACGACGCAGAGATTGCGGAGCTTGAGCGCAAACTCGGCTTGAAAGGGCGCAAAAACCTACCACAAACATTCAAAGACGACGGCCTTGGAGACTTGCTCGAGTCGCTTGGTGGTGAGGATAAGGATGCCGAGGCTTCTCTGAAAAAAAAGCGAAAAACCGAGGCGGACGAGTGGCTCCGGTACAAACGACAAAAGGCCATGGGCCTCACGAGAAGTGACGCTCGCAATGCAAGCGTTGGGGATGATAGCGGCTTGGATAGCGAGGGCGATGATTCCGACGATGAGGGTATTTTTGACGTCTCTGATGTCGAAGACGAAGAATTTGTCGGGTTCGGCCAGACAAGTGCAGAAGATAAAGGGCTCCAAAAGCAGAGCTCCGAGCCGCAACAACCAAAGAGAGAACGAGAAAATCCATACGTCGCACCAGTGGCTGCATTGCCGTCGCCTCAAAAATACGTGCCTCCTGCCCTTCGAAGAGCCCAGCAAGCGGCAGATCCAGAGTCAGAGGCCGTGGCACGTGTTCGCCGACAGGCACATCACTTGATCGCCCGTCTTTCCGATGCGAATATGCTGACGATTCTTGGAGACATTGAAAAAATGTATCTCGAGAACCCGCGACAGTACGTCACCGAAGCTGTCACCAACAAGCTGCTGGAGCAAGTTCAGATTGAGGGCGCACTCTCCAACAACGTCACTGTCCTGATTGCAGGCTTTGCCACGGCCGTCTACATGGTCAAGGGCACAGACTTTGGTGCCAATTTCATCCAGCAGAACGCAACTCTCTTCAAGAAGCACTACGACGAGTTGATCGAACCACAGGCGGATGGCACAGTAGACCGCGCTGAACGTTCATCGGCCCCGTCCTCAAAGCTGACACACAACCTGCTGTCTCTGATGGCAGAGCTGTACAACTTCCGCATGATCAGCGCGAATCTCATCTACGACTACATTCGAATCTTGCTCGAAAAGCTCACCGAAACAAGCACGGAGCTTCTTTTGCGAATTTTCGAAATAAGCGGCCACCGACTTCGCCAGGACGACCCCCAAGCGCTCAAGGACATAGTGTCTCTTATCCAGCCCGCCGTCCAACGCGCCGGGGGCGAGAAGAACATCTCTGTGCGGACAAAGCACATGATTGACCGGATCAGCGACATCAGGAAAAACGACAAGAAGAAGCAGCGCGATTCAGAGACAAGCGGCTTCGGTCACGCCGAGCGGATACGCAAGGTGCTGGGCAATCTCCCAACGTCAAGAAAACTTGAAGCTGCTGGCCCCCTTCGTGTGAGCTTGGCCGACATTGAGAATGCTGATAAGCGCGGCAAGTGGTGGCTGGTCGGAGCAAGCTGGGCCGGTCGTGATGAGCGACCCGAAGGCATGCGCATACAAGACACAAAGGAAGTCGACGAGTTGCGTAGCCCGGCACCGCGAGACGGAGCCCGCCAGCCAGCCAAGGCGAAGACCGGTAATGAGGACGACGTTCTGGGCTCATGGGCTGACGACATTGCGGACGTGGAGGAGCTGGACTTGCTTGCGCGGGAGCAGGGCATGAACACGGACGCCCGGCGGTCCATTTTCGTCTCGCTTCTCTCGGCGGCAGACAGCAAAGATGCCCATGCGCGGCTTTTGAGGCTCGGCCTGAACAAATACGAGAAACGGGAGATAGCCAACGTGCTGATCCGATGCGTCGGCTCTGAGCAGCACTACAACCGCTACTACGCGCTCGTGGCACGGCAGGTTTGCGGCTCTGATCGTCGAATGGCCCGGGTGTTCCAGGCGAGCGTCTGGAAGCTGTTCCGGCGCATGGGCGAGCCCATGTTTGGAGAGGTGCCCGACGACGATGAGGTGGACGAGGAGGACGAGGCAACGGACCTACGACGCGTTGTCAACACGGCGAAGCTGTGCGGCTATCTCATTGCTTGTGGAAGTCTCGGCCTCGACATTCTTAAGTGCCTGAGTCTGGTCCGCCTGCAAGCCAAAACACGAATGTTTGTCGAAGTGCTGTTGATCTCGTTTTTCGAGGAAGCACGCAAGGTGACGAAAACGGGAGGCGACAACGGCGGGGGCAGCAGCAGCAGCGGCCTCGTGCGCACGCGGTTTCGAGCAGTAAGCGGCCAGGACGATCTCTGCCGTGGGCTGCAGTACTTTGTGGACAAGGTGTTGCGGAAATCAAGGCTCGTGGATAAGCACCAGGCAGCAAGCATCGCCAAAGCATGCGACCAGGCCCAGAAGGCGATGCGAGAGGCGCAAGACTGATTAGCTGCGGAATGGGCATGAATTCGAGTAGGACGAGTAGCTGTTCTTTTACATCTGGGCCGAAGAATGAGATGCCAAGATATGACACCTCGTGGCAAAACAGAAATCAGCGGGCACATAGACGCAGAATCTCATACAAGTACATACCACCACGCTTTCGTGGAAACCATTAATACACAATCTCCTTCGGCAGGGCTGCTGCAATGACGAGTGCTCGTACATGTCTGTTCAGCTTTCCGCCAGTTTCTTCCTATCAGGTGACAGAATCCGTGTCGGCTGCAGTTGGGCCGGTTATCGTCGCCTTAGCCGTGTCCAGGGGAATGTCCGGCGGCTTTGCGCCAGCTTTGGCTGTGCGCCTCACAATTCAGGCACCAGGCACAGCACGGTCGTACTAAATGTCGCGCCCCAGCGGCGCCGGGTCAACAAAAAGCGAAACTAAAGGGAAAACCCATACTTGGCAGGAGCAGAGCAGTGGCCAAAAAGTCCACAAAATAGCTCTCTGCTTTGTTACCCGATATCCGAAAGCTTCCGGAACAAATACAATCATCGCCATCGTCAATTGTGCCTGACCAGTCACGCAAACCGTGTCAATCGTACGCAGACTCGCGTCTACATACTCTCCAACACACCATTCAGTCTCCCTGCACCGCCGCTCTTTCCTGCTTCCCCTGGTCCAAGATGCTGTCTTCTCGTTTAATATCGCGGACTGCTGCCCGTTCAGCTTTCCGAAAACAGTCCCCGTACGTATTCGCCTCCTTGTCCCGGCCGTTGCATATCGTTTGTTTTGTGATTTGCAGGTTCCGGATGTGCCTGAGAGCTCACCTGCTGGCGCAACGCTCTCGCTCCAGAACTGCGTCTGAACGTCGTTCTTGCTAACGCGGATGCCCCCTTTCCCTAGCTTTCCCACCGTCGTCGGGTCGACGTTTTCGGTTTCGCGATGGAGCCGTGGCTTTGCGTCCGAGGCTGGTGAGGAAAAGGACCTCGTCATCATCGGAGGCGGCGTTGCCGGCTACGTTGCCGCCATCAAGGCCGGCCAGGAGGGCTTCAAGGTGGCCTGTATCGAGAAGCGCGGATCCCTCGGCGGTACCTGCTTGAACGTTGGCTGCATCCCGTCAAAATCGCTTCTCAACAACTCCCACTTATACCACCAGATTCTCCACGACAGCAAAAGCCGCGGCATCGAGGTTGGCGATGTGCAGCTGAACCTCCCGCAGCTGATGAAGGCCAAGGAGCAGTCTGTGACGGGCCTGACCAAGGGCATCGAGTTTCTTTTCAAAAAGAACGGCGTTGAGTACGTCAAGGGCACCGGGTCGTTTGTCGACGAACACACGGTCAAGGTCGACCTCAACGACGGCGGCGAAACGACGCTGAAGGGCAAGAACATTATCATTGCCACGGGCAGTGAGGCTACGCCGTTCCCCGGCCTGGAGATTGACGAGAAGCGCGTTGTGACCAGCACGGGTGCTCTGTCTCTGGAGAAGGTCCCTGAGTCGCTCGTTGTGATTGGCGGCGGCATCATCGGCCTGGAGATGGCCTCGGTGTGGTCGCGCCTCGGTGCCAAGGTGACGGTGGTCGAGTTTCTCGGCCAGATTGGCGGTCCTGGCATGGACACGGAGATTTCCAAGACGGCACAGAAGATCCTGAAGAAGCAGGGCATCGATTTCAAGCTCAACACAAAGGTCGTCAGCGGCGACACGAGCGGCGACAAGATCAAGCTGGAGGTGGACGCTGCCAAGGGTGGCAAGCCTGAGACGGTAGGTGCTGTTGGGCGGTTTGGTATGCCGGTGCAAGGGCCATTGCTAACCTCTATTTTTTTTGTGCTTTATTTAGCTCGAGGGCGAGGTTGTCTTGGTTGCCATTGGCCGGCGCCCCTACACCGAGGGCCTGGGTCTCGAGAACATTGGCCTCGATGTTGATGAGCGCGGCCGTGTGGTCATTGACTCGGAGTACCGCACCAAGCACCCGCACATCCGCTGCGTGGGCGATGTCACGTTCGGGCCGATGCTTGCGCACAAGGCCGAGGACGAGGGTCTCGCGGTGGTGGAGTATCTGAAGAAGGGCTACGGCCACGTCAACTACGGCTGCATCCCGGCCGTGATGTACACGCACCCCGAGGTGGCGTGGGTGGGCCAGACGGAGCAGGACCTCAAGGCACAGAACGTTGCGTACAAGGTCGGGTCGTTCCCCTTCTCGGCCAACTCGCGCGCCAAGACCAACGCCGACTCGGACGGCATTGTCAAGGTGATTGCGGACGCGGAGACGGACCGGCTGCTGGGAGTGCACATTGTGGGCCCTGGCGCCGGCGAGATGATTGCAGAGGGCACGCTGGCCCTGGAGTACGGCGCGTCGAGCGAAGACATTGCGCGCACGACGCACGCCCACCCTACGCTGTCAGAAGCACTCAAGGAGGCGGCCATGGCGACGTACAACAGGGCCATCCACTTTTAAAAGGCGCCGCAAAGCAGCAATGGATGGCGGTGTGCGTGTGAGGCGGGCGTGGTGGGGCATGTTGAGCGTGTCAAATGTCCTGGCCTGGCCATTCAGCGAGCCAGTAGGGCTCTCTGTATTCTTTTGGTCTTTTGGTTGTTTTGTTTGTCGCCGAGGCGGGTGGTAATATTATGGCGGCGAGATGGCGCCAATCTATATGCGGCTCGGTCAACCGGCATCGATGCATGTGTGAAGCAGCAGCATAGCGGCATAGCACAACGTTGTGGACGCCGCGCAAATGACGGCAGAAGCAACGGCCATGGCATGCGACCCTGTCGATGTCGATCTCCTCTTATGTACATCCTTTTTTAGTTATCTAGTTTTCCTTGGATCGTTCTAAATGTTGGGTGGCTTACCATTCTCTCGCCCCAACGCCTGCAGATGTCGGCTTAAAAAAAACTACCGTGACAATAGACTGGTGATGAATAAGAAATGAGCAGGACAGAGAAGACGGGGAGAAACCTGAGGCGTTTATCGGTCGAGGGTGGTTTGCTAGGCCTGCTCTGCCGCTGCATGTCTACTGTGCGACGTGCTTCCCATGAGCTGTCTGTCATGCAGCAAGTCCGAGTGGGCGAGTGGGGAGCGCGGCACACGGCTTTTGGGTGCGACAACGCGAGAAATACCCGCGCGCCAGCGCCTGGTTGATCTGATAATTTCAGCGGCCACGGGGCAACGCCTCGGCCTCTCTAAACGTTTTGATCGTCGCAGCTCCTCGTCACAACGGTGGCCAGCACAGAGCCAAGACTGAAGAGGCAGTGCACGAAAACGGCCCGCGTCGCCGAGCGTCGCTTTGTGCTGCCGGCCACCACACGCTCGGCAGTGCGAGATGCGATATACGAGCACAGCGTTAGATGCAAACGATCTTTCTTACCCACGGCACAACTTGTGCACCGTAGTAGGGGCCTCATGGGGGCAGTCGGGCGGACCAGCAGACAGCCAGCCTATCGGACATACGAACGGAGGTTTCGCGTGTAAGCATGGGATGTTCGGCGGTGGTTAAGGCAACAGCTTCGACCTGCCAGCAGACGGCCAAGGATATACTTTAGTATCTGCAGGTTTATTCATGTTTGCCTTTCCATTTGGACAAGCCCTCTGCAAGCCGTTTGGCGGGGCTCCGCTGTCGCTCAGTGCACGTTCTGCACCACGGGATATTCGTTCAGACGGCAGGGGCGACCAGCAGCCAGGCCTTCCCTGCACGGGTGCTGTGTCCTGGCCGGCAAGGCTGCTGCTCGTTGCGCACACAGAGCCGCGGGGCTGTTGCCATCGACGCCGGGAGAAGACGAGCGCACCTGCCCGATCGAGGCCGTGAACCGTAAACACAGAAGCAGCGCCCAGGCCGCGGCGCAGCGCAGCCGCTCGTCGCCTCCACATGGTACCCTTTCACGGGCATTGGGGATTGCCAGCTGAGCCGAAAAAGACTAGTGCCGTTGGATTTTGCTCCATTTTCCAGCTTGGCGAGGACCTCCGCAAAACTCGGGCTTCACTCGCTTTTCCTGCTGGCTTGGCCCCAGTGCGCCGCAACGCAGCAAGCATAGCACACAAATTCCAGCCACCACAGGCCAAGGTGCCCCAGGAAAAACCAGGCGGCCACGCGGGAGACCAGGAAGCCCCAAACGGCAAGCGAGCAAAAAAGAAAAAGACCGAAAAAAGAGAGAAAAAAAGAAGGAAAAGAAAAAAAGAAAAACAAAAGAAAAACAAAAAGAAAAAAAAAGGAAAAAAAGTAAAACAAAAAAGAAAGCCGGCCAGCCTGCTCCGCCCTCGGGTCTTTGGCACCTGCTTTCTTGCTTTTGTCTGCTTTCTTCCTCGCCCTGTCTGCACGCCGCCTCCAATCGCACCTCTCTGCCTCGTCCTCCTCTACCACGTCGCCCCGTCCCTGCAAGCAGCCATCAACCGCAATTGCGCCCTGCCGGCCCGGCCACAGCTGCAGCTGCTCACGACGGCCCACCGACCCTCGAGCTGGTCCGATATCCGCTGCGCCGCCCGCCGCGCCGCCCGCTGCCCGCTGCCCGCCTTTTCCGTGTCCGCCTGCATCGCACGGCCGGATCGCCCCCGTCGAGCCTCCCGGCATCCGCCCGGCCGCAGCCGTGATTTCGCCGAGACAAACGCAGACGGAGCCCCCCTTCTCGCGCGGCATCTGCACTGCCGCTCGGCGGCACGACGCTCTCCTGCTCCCACGGAGCTCGGCGTCCGGGCAACCCGCGGCGCGCACTCGCCCAACGACCGCGTCTGCCATTGGCCCCCGAGACACGGCTTCCGGCTTCGACGCTGCCTTGAGCGCCGCCCCAGCAACATCCATCCCCGACACCGAGGCTCTGCTCGCCCCCGCCGCCGACCGCCGACCGCCGACACACCGGACACTCTCCAGAAAGCAGGACTTGAAGAAGACGCCCCGTCCGCTCGTCTTCTCTTCGCTCCCTGCCGCCCTCCCCCCTCCCCCGCCCCCGGGACTCAATCGCCACACTGGCGCTCCAAGACAAAACCCTGGGCGGCGCATCTGCTGCTGTGGCCCAGATGGCCCAGCCAAGAGCCGAGCCCATCGAGGATGTCGATGATTACGAGTGCGTCTCCTTTGCTGCGGTCCCATGCCGCTGCCCGCGAACCGTTGCTAACGCCTTCCCTCCCCTCAGCTATGAATCCTTGCCGCCCAACTTCTCTCTCGTGCAGAACATGGCAGCCGGAGCGTTTGCCGGCATTGCGGTGAGTGGGCCATCCCGATAAAACGACGGCCCGGCCGCCGGCATCTGCCTGGGCCCGCCATTGTTTTTTTGTGTCCGGTGCACTGACAACAAACCGACAGGAACACACCGTCATGTATCCTGTTGATGCAATCAAAGTGAGTAGCCATGCGCCAGCCGCCTGCAGGCCCCGGCCCGTCACCTCGCACACCGGCTGAGACGACTCCCACTAACCGCGGTGCCCTTCCGCCCTACGCAGACCCGTATGCAAATCTTGAGCCCCAGCAGCGGCCCCGTATACAACAGCCTGATACAAGGCACATATCGCATGGCTGTCGGCGAAGGCATTCTCAGCTTATGGCGGGGCATGTCCAGCGTTGTCGTCGGTGCCGGCCCTGCCCACGCCGTCTACTTTGCCACGTACGAGGCCGTGAAGCATGTTATGGGCGGCAACAAAGTCGGCACACACCACCCTCTGGCTGCTGGTTCGTTGACCTCCTTCCTGCGCTCGCAACTGCAAAGACGCGCTCCTGCTGACGTACTGCCGCGATAGCAACCAGCGGAGCTTGTGCCACCATTGCAAGCGATGCCCTGATGAACCCATTTGATGGTCAGTCCCCCTTCCCTGCTCCCTGCAGCTACATGCGTCCCTCTAACTTGCCGCGTCCTAGTCATCAAGCAGCGCATGCAAATAGAAGGCTCCGGCAAGATGTACCGGTCGATGCTCGACTGCGCGAAATACGTCTATCGGAACGAGGGCGTTGCTGCATTCTACGTCTCCTACCCCACAACCCTGTCCATGACCGTTCCGTTTACGGCCCTCCAATTCCTCGCCTACGAATCGATATCTACCGTCATGAACCCAACAAAGAAGTACGATCCGGCCACACACTGTTTCGCAGGCGCCATTGCCGGCGGCGTGGCAGCCGGCTTGACCACGCCAATGGATGTCATCAAGACAATGCTGCAGACTCGCGGCAGCGCCCGCGATGCCGAGCTCCGCAGCGTGAACAGCTTCGTGGCCGGGTGCCGTCTCCTCCATGCTCGAGAAGGGTTTCGTGGCTTCTTCAAGGGCATTCGGCCCAGAGTCGTCACCACCATGCCCAGCACCGCAATTTGTTGGTCGGCGTACGAAGCATCCAAGTAAGTTGGTTCTCTTTGTCTTGGACCTCTTGAGATCTTTCAACCACTAACTGCCGTAACAGGGCCTATTTCATTCGCAGAAATGACTCGAGCCAGTAAGAGCTGTACCGTTTTGATCGATTTGTCGCATCCTTCTTTTGCCCCTGCTTCTATTAGATGGCGCCGCCGCAAAGGCCACCCCTTGCCAAGGGCACCGGACAGCAATCTCGGGCACTGATCTACGATACACAACCATTGACTCCCTCGGCCAGACTTCTATTTTTTTTGCGGAGAATGGGTTGTCGATTGTGGCCTATGCCATGAAATGCGTGTACATATATAAATATTGACAAAGCACAGTTCTTTGTTTCCCTTTTTATTTCTCTTGTCCGGCCCTTCAGACTTGTCAGGAAGGGAAACATGCGTGGCAGTCTGCGCCGGTAAACATCATTGGGCAGGTGACATTAGACAGGGTGCGAGGCCTCTTGGGGAGAATGATAGGAACGTGGGAGGAAATGGACGGCGTTTATAAAAGGGAGAAAAAGAGAAACGAGGCACAAGCCCTTGTTCTTGGCCCCGGCTACATGGGCTGTCGTCGTACGGCTTCAGAATGGTGCGGGTGAAGCCGTTTGTCTTTGTATCATTGACTCTGGCATATGGCAAATCGAATTTTTGTAAAGTATCCCGTGTGCATCGCAGCAACTAATACCGACCGTTTTCAATTCTTCTGTTGTGAATCTCAGCATGGACCATTAACCACGGCCCCCCGAGTGCTGGACAGGCACTACCACCAACATCTTGATTACTTTGGTCTCAAAAAGCGTGACCAGTAACCACATGTTAGGTAGCCGGAGATAAATGAAAGGATCAGTAACGGTCTCACGACGGTCGACATCTTGTTAATGCTCCACGACTTCAATTACAATCAGTGTCGGTGCCTGCGCCCGCTTCTAATTTACAAGATACAAAAACCAAAGGCAAAAAGACAAAAGAAATCCATTCATGAGAAGAAAGAGATACACTTATCTCCTGAACGGAAAGCCGCCGCCGCCTCCGCCAGACCCGAACTGGAATTTGAACTGCTGCCCGCCACCCTGTTGGAACATGAACGGCTGCCCGCCAAAGGGGTTGCCTTGGAATGGGTTTTGCTGCTCTTGAGAGTTCGGGTCATCGCCTCGGTCGAAACGTGCCCGAAGTTCCGGATCACTCAACACTTCATATGCCTCGTTGATCTCTGCCATTTTCTTTTCTGCGGCTTCTTTGGTCAAGCCCTGCCTGGCTGCCTTGTCCGGATGGTGGACCTTGGACAATTTGCGGTAGGCTGCCTTGATCTGCCTTTCGTCCGCATCGCGTGGCACGCCCAGGACCTTGTAATAGTCCTTGATCTTGCTCCTCTTCAGGAGAGCATCAGCCTCGTTTATTAATGTGTTGATGAGTTCGGATTGATCGCCGTGGGCCTCTTTGGCCTTCTTGAGCGTTTCAATGGCCGCCTCAAACAGGTCGGCATCCAGCTGTTCTTTGTGCTTGTGCAAAAGACCATACAGGGAGTTCTCGTCATATTTGAGAGCCTCCCCGCACCAAAGAGCGGCCTTTTTGCTTTTCATCTAACACAGGTTAGCAGGAAACGACTTGACATTGTGATTTATCAAGCCATCGACTGGACGGAGCGGGGGCCCAATAAAATTTGCTGAAAAAATAATCACCTGGAAAAAACTTACTTCATAGTACCCTTGACAGGTCAAGCTGGTCAGCCGCGAGAGAAGGCGGTTAGGTGCTGCCGCAGGCAGAATGTTTTGGTTGTGCAGGGCGGAGATGTGGTCTTTGATCTCCTGCAGAAGGCCGGGATTCTCGCCAGAAGGTATCAGTTGCATGGTACCAGTCGACGGCTGGTTCTTTAAAAACGCCTTCTCGACCCTGGCTACCGTCTTTTCAACTGCCTTTTCCTGTTTAAGCAGTGCTCGGCACGGCTTAGAGTCCGGGTCGGACTGCAGGCATTTCCGCACGTGGGACAGGCCCTTCTCCAGGTCGCCAAGAGCATAAAAGTTGATGGCTGAGATGACAAGGTACGGCGAAACATCGCCCGGCCTCAGTTGAAGCACATGCTGCAGATCGCCTACGCCTTCCTCGACCTCTCCACGAGCAAAGCGGCAGCGAGCGCGTAGGTTTCGTAAGGACGCCGCTCGGGTTGCTACCATGATTGCGACACTGGCCTGGCTCACGCACTCTTCCCAGTCTTTGTTCGCCTCTGCCACCTCGGCGGCCTTGGATGCCTTTTCTGCATCATCCACGGCTGTCATGAGCTCCTGTGCTTCCGCTAGGCTTTTAACTTGTCGCAACTGTTCACGAGCGCCCTCCCAATCGGCCACCCTTTGCTTTATCTTTCCCAGTTGAACATGGGCTGCCTCGAAGCCGGGCCTCAGATTCAAAACCGTATTGAAATCATCTGTTGCTTGCGATGCACGGCCGAGGCTTAAATAGGTAGTTGCACGCTTGAAATATGTGAGGTAGTCAGTCGGGTCGCGCACGATGGCAGCATCGTAATAGACAAGCGCTTCATTCGTTTCCCCTCGCGATAGATGGCCCTGGGCAGACGCAAGAAGCAATGACACGGGTGTGTCGCTTGGAATATCCTCCGCCGTCAGCGCCGATACGGCACGCACGACCAGCGTTATCGCAGACAGCTTCAAAAGCATGATATAAAGACCGAACGCTGCTTCACGCTGCCGGTGGAGAAATAGCCGGGCGGTCGAGAGTGCCTTGCTGGCAGATAAATTCTTTGTGATGCTAGAAGGAGACAGGCGTAAAACGGCAGATGCAACAACGTCGAGTGCGGTTTGTTGAGTTGGTCCCGACCAAAAAAGCGCGGGCGCTTTTGGTATATTATTGATATTGCTCTTTGGCAAGCAAGACTCGAAGAAACCGTGTCGGCGTGGTGGGCGTATTGCTGGTATCGTTGCACAAGGCCTTGCGTGCCGCTGAGGTAGTTGTCGACAAGCTGGCCTTTTCAAGCTCATTGGTCTAAATTTAGTGGTTGTCTGTTCGCAAAACGCAAGTCGCCTGGAATATTCCGCTACCAACACTGTACTGTACGAGTACTCGTACGAACATGATATAGCGCACTGTGTATGACAAACTACTCGTATGCATAAGAGCATATTTATTCAAGAGACAAGACAAAATATTAGGTAATACACTGGCCTCGCTCAGTGACCATTCCTAAAAAGGGAGATGGAACGTTGAGCATCCAGCGGCTCTCAGCCTAATCCCCGATTCAATCACATGCTCAAAGCCTCATCCCCAGCGTTATGGCACATTTCCCCCCGTCTGCTGCCATTTTCTCTCCCTCTGTCGCTCGCTTGGTCTCATCTACAGCAAAAGACTGGAACTATGTAGACAGCTGGCTGGCTTCCAAGTTCCCTGGCCGCTCACCCCCTTCCTTTGAGCGCAATTCTGAGACGTTAAAGTTCCTTGTGGCGCTCGCTGCTTCGAATGAGACGGCTGATGAGGATCGGGATCTCGTGGCAAGCATCGAAACATCGGCTCTGCGTATCCTATCGAGTGATTCCACCAATGCGGCCACCAATGCCACATCAAACCATGCAGTCCCTCCAGTTTCTCTAGTGGCTTTTGCACAAAGCATCAGTTCCGCCATCGAGAGCGAGCTCTCGCAGGAAGGCCGTCTGGCACTGGAATCCCTGGCGGCCACGGCCACGGAGCTAGGCATTGCCCATCCGTCATTGGCGTCCTTGGGACGCAAGATTGCAGAACTGCAGTCACGCCTGTTCGTCCTAGAGCAAGCCCTCGCACGAACTGACGTCCTTCGTGAATTTGTTGAGGACGAATCGGCGAGATTTCAAAAACTTTTTAACGAGCAGGAGCACGAGGCATATCGTCTACCTGCCTCGTTGGCCAGACTCAATCTCGACCTGCAGCGAAACATAAAAGCAGAAACCGCTCGGCTACAGGACTTGAAGAAGTCCAAGGGGGCAGGTCGTCCGCCTGACCACACCGTTCAGCATCTGGAGGAAGAAGAGGCTGTGTTCTCACGGGCCCTCGCTTACTGTGAGACTCTCGACAAGCAGATCAAATATTTCCAAGGTCTTTCCCCGGACAAAGAGATTGCTAGACAACAGTTGGAGGCGCTTCGCACAGAGCTTTATTCTACAACACAAAGACGCGATACAGTTTTCGAAGGCTTGGTCGAAAGAGCTACGCCAAAGCGGGCCAGGTGAGGAACTTGCGGAGCCGACTCCTGGTCCAGCATAATAATCATAATTCATTATCATTATTGGCTTTGCCAGACCAGTCGCGTCGTTTAATTTTGCTGTTCAAACTGCCAGGCACCAACTACATGTAGGCCTATATCCAGTCGGAGTGTCACTCGCAAGAATCAACGACTTAGTGCAGCGACTTAGTGACCTCGCTTCACTCGCCCAGAGACCGCACCACCGAACCGCCCAAGTTGCTTCCCCAGACTTGACTTTGCCTTCGTCTGAGCAACTGCCTGAAGGGAGGTGTCTTTGGCCGGAACGGGAGGGGCGCCGGCGCCGGTACCGGCTCGGCCAGCACCAGTATCTTTGGAGGCCCTATTCTCAAGGAAGCCAACGCTCTCGCCTATGCGGAAATCAGATGCCAGCCCAAAAGACGGGCTGTCCTCTAGAAAGTCTCCAGAGTTGCCACCCAGGTTTCTTTGCGATCGCCGTGCACGCTCTTGCACGCTCCGAAATTTCTCCAACAAATCCCCCCATCGAATTATGCCATCCTCTCTTCCTTTGAGTCGATTCGGCCGGTCAAAATTTGTGCCAGTGGAGGATGAACTGTTTCTAGGCCGTAAGTAATGTCAGCACATCATTTTGTAGATTGGGGCGAGGATATAAGCCATCAGGGAACGCACATTCTTGGAGCAGAGTGCAGGTACCCTATAGAGCTCACACTGTTGAGCCGGTTTCTCAGTGCCGCAAAGGCAGATGATTGGGGCAAAAGCATGAGCAGGCCATACAAGCATTTGTAAAGATGCGGAAACCTGTCTGGCTCGAGCAGCTGGAGTCTTAGGTCTGTTGCGAAACATAACAAACGAATATGTCAGGCCAAGAAGATATATTACACAAAAACTTCGCCGTTAGCACATATGAACATGTACTCACACGTAAAAACAGGAGATTCGAGCAACTGGACCAGTTTATCGATTTGGATGAGGATGTTGACCGTCATTTCCAACTCCGCACTGTAAAAAATGACTGCGTCAGCCTTGGGCTAAACATAATTGCAAGCAGAATCGGTATAACCACCGTGGAAAATAGGACGAAAGCTGAAAGAGGGTAGAGACAAACAATATCTGAAGAAGATTATAAGCTTGCTCGTAGGCTTGTGCAAGCAGGCACAATGAGAACGTAGCCACGGCGTTGTAACACCAAGACCGAAATAGGGCAACAAAGAATGCCTGTCCGTCCTTCGTTTCAAGGTTACGCAAACGTTTGCGGAGGTCGGCAAGTTCCGGTGCCGTCAGCAGGTTGTTGTTCAAATTCTGAACCATGATGCTTGCAAATTCGACATCTTCTTCCTTCTCGATGCAATTTGCGAGGGTTCGATAGATCCTTTCAGGGCTGAGGCTCACACAAAGCTGACGAATGATGAGATTTCCGCGAGTCTCGAGCAGCTTTCGGTCCGTGGAGAAAAGCTGCAAGAGGTTTACCATGAAATTGTAAAAATAGTCGTCTTCACTGTTACATGATATCTGTGAGAGGAGTTGCAGGTCTTTGGTCACCACGGCCTCCGCTGGGTCCGACAGGGTTTTCAGAAGAGCAGGGAAGGTGCCGTCGTTGAAGGCCAAGACTTTCCGAGGTGCTTTGCGATGGAGCATAATCAGCCATGTCAAGGCCGCAACACGGGTTGCCTCGTGGTCATTCAAAAAAAGAAGAGTGAGAGAATTGACGGCAGCAGCATAGTCCAGGTCCGGTTGCTGAGAAGGGTCAGTAGCTGTGTGTTGGGCAACAGTCGCAGGTGTCGGTGATCTTCGAGCAGACGTTACTGTCGCTGCGGTGGCAGACGTAGTTCTTACAGGCAAAAGAGAGGACGGTGCTTGGCTGGCGCCGTCAAACTCTCTTGAGCCAGACAACGACGCATGTGCACTATTCGTTTCCTGGCGGTCGGTGGCTGCCGGGGTGGGCGCAAAGGAGTTGCCGGTTCGCTGGGGCGCTCCCGCGGCTGTGCTGGCCTCCTGGTCAACAGGGAGCGATACGACATAGTTTATGAGCGAGCTGTTTACGCGGACAGCCGCCTGTCGAATGGTTTCGATTCCACTCGCCATCGCCGGGAGCAAATGGGCAAGGATCTTCGGGGTAAAGGGGAGCACTTCCTCCGGACAGATGTCCAGGAACTCGACAATCCAACGAAGCGATTCCAACAAGCCGTCTTCGCCTGTTGGGGGGAAGAGAAAAATATGCTCATGTTAGCACGTCTTGGAAGACAGATGAAGGGGAAGGCAAAGAGGGCCGGGGCAGAAAATCAATGCATTATCACCTTGAGGGGAGTCGAGCGTATCGGTGAGGATATCCAAGATGGCGGAGTAGTTGATCTGTACGTCTTGACCAGGGACCCAGTCGTCTTCGCTTTCCTCGTCGTCGTGATCGCTCAAATGATCAGCAGCGGTGCCATCGTCGTCCTCGTCGTCTTCATAACCGTGATCGTTATCGGCAGCGGAATCACTGTCCTCTCCGCCGATATCGCCATTCCGAGTTGCTTTTGCACGCGCATGTCCAGCAATTGTTGATGCGTTGGAGCTATCACGATGGGTTCCCGCAGCGGCGTCGTCCAGGCCGGCGCCAGCGCCAAGCGACTCCGCGCGTGCACGTTTGCGCTTCCCGTCATCTCGCGCCCTGGATCTTCTGCTCTCTGCTATCCCCTTCTTGATACGGGCAATACGCCGTATCTCACTGAGGAACTTGTCTAGGCAGTTCTGCGTGGCGATGTGAACGTCTCGGTTTGTGTCGCTCAAAAAGGTCAATAAGCCGCCCAGGAACTCGGGCAGGTATGCCACCAGTTCCAGGTCCGGTATGGAATCGAGCAGCACAATCCAGCCAACCAGGAAAGTCCGAGTAAAGGGGTTGAGGACAAAGATGCGGTCTTTGAGAAGCGGTATGAAGTTCTTGAGGGAAAAGGCAGTAGGAAGGTCGATATCGTCGCGGTCAGAGTCGGCGTCAGGATTGCCCAAGTCAGATGTGGCAAGGACAGAGACGTAGGTAGCAGCGGACTCGGACACAATGTCCTTTACAAGACGGTCAAGAAGCTCCGCGCCGTTCTTGACGGACAGCTCCGAGTCTGCTCCCAGCTAAGAAAGAGTTGTTAGTGGAGGGAATGCAATGCACTGCTGTGCTCTTTCTTGGCCCGGCAAAAATCTCCCACACACCTTACACAGGGCATCAAAAATGTGATTGAAATAAATCAGGATTTCGCCCTTGGCCACCTTGGCTATATTGTACATGGCCTCGCAGGCGTAGTAGCGGACGCGGGCATCTTGGTCAACGAAGCATGCCAGCACGGGCGGGACGATGGTCTCCAGGTAGCGCGGCAGTTCCTGCCAAGGGCGACAAGGTCAGCGAAAAAGCGAGAGGACACCGGTGCGACGGTGTTGGGCCACGTACCGGGCCAAGGGCTATAGCAGCGGCAGCCAGTCCAATGAGGCCACCGTTGCGCGAGTGTTGGTGGACGGCGTATGCATATTCGTTGCAGAGTTGGTCGAGAATGGCCTCGACAGCGGCGGTGTCCTTGGCCGCGACAAGCTCACGGATAGAACGCTCAAGCCTAACAGGTCACGGGAGTCAGCCAGCCAGGCACGGCACGAGAAAGCCGCCGCTTGGGGTACGGGGCAGAGGGAGAAGGACGGGCCAGGGATACAGAAACCGCATGGCGCAGCACACAGAACATACTCAAGCGCGCCAATCTTGCGCTTCTCGTACAGCTTCTCATTGAGAGCGCGCTGGATGATTGGGTCCATCGCGACAGCAGTGTCGGCCAGCGCAGCGCCGCAAGGATGCCGCCTCGGGAGGTGCTGGAGTTGTAGGCACAGCGAGGCGGGCGGCGAGGCGGGCAGCAGCGGACGCGGGAGTCGTAAAATACAGGACGGCGGGCGAGGACGCTCGGGAAACGAAGTATCGACAAACTATGGGTCGCGTCGACGTCGCCTTGGGTCGGTTTTGGACAATATGTCATAGAGTGCCGCACGTGGTATTAATAGGATAAGGATGGATAGGGGCATTCTAATCAATTCGGAGGGAAATACTCGTAATACTGGTACAAGTATTTTGGTGGATCCGCCTCCAAGGTTCAACTCGTCTGAATATTATCATTGCAAGGTACGTATTACTGAATTAGATGAAGAATATGGATAGGCTGCCACGTATTAATATTCTGTGATACAAGAAAACGCGGAACACATACCATACTCGTATCCTCCTCGTAACGTGTAATATTAATACGCCATAACGATATGCACTTAACCAGTCAGCCCAAGGCCAGGGTGCCATATGGGTACCAAGACATAATATACGAATACTCGTGTCATTAAATAAGCTGTCTTGCCTCTGCTTCGCGCACTTGTGCGGCCCAAGTTGTTGTGAGACAAATCTTGCCTGGGCTCGCTTATCTACTTCACAAATCGTAGCGATCTCCTATTTGACACATCTGTCTTGCCTACGGAAACTTAAAAAGATAAAACAAACATAAAAGGGCTGCTCTTAACGGCGCTATGCTCCCTTCTACGTCGTATCTATGATTATACTTTACATCTGTAAAATAAACGAATACAATTCTCTGCTGCACTGTACGTACAGGTCATGGCTATTTGAATGCTTCTTCCCCGTACGGTTGCCCCCATCTACTGAGATCCGTCTACTTGGTATTACTCCCGCAGCTTTGCTGGCCTGTCGACGCCGTGTACTTGACGGCGGGTTCGCCGTCTTTGCCTGACCCTGCGCCCTTGTTTGCTAGTGCTGCAACCTGAGCACGGCGTGCAAACTCGTCCTTGTTTGTGTGCGTTAGCTTTGGTTTTTTTTATTGTCTGTTTGTCCCAGAAAGACTAGCCATCCGAAAGTAGCCATCCGAGGCTTGTTCCGTACCTTGTCACCCCTGGCTTTTCGGATCCTAGCGGCAGCGGCTTCGTCCATCTTTCCTCTCGCCATGGCGTTGTACGGACAAAGCCCCAGAAAGTCGTAGGCCGTGCTTTGTATGTGACCGGAGAGCCGAGGTCTGACTGCACAGAAACTAGCAAACTGTGTGTCTGTGTGTGTGAAAGATGAAAGATGATCCTGCAAGGATCACAGAGGGCTGTGGAAGATGTAAGAGCACCTCCTGGGCCACGATAGCAAGGCACTGGAAGGAAATGATTCTAGAAACCCGGGGAGAAGACCGAGGACGTGCCAGAATCGTAGTCGGAGTAAAATAAGAGGCCAATGTGGGGTACGGTGATGTCTGGGAAGGCAGAGCAGGAGAGCAATGAAAGGATGCAGTAGGAAACTAGAAGGCTGAAAAGCTCGGGTGGTGCTCGTGGGATCTCAGCATCTTAATATACACGACCGCCGGTCTGGTCTGCTGCCCGGGACTGATCTACGTGGTAAAATACTCTCTGTGCAGACATGGAGGCATTGGTTCAAGGCGTCTGTAGCCACTCCCAATGTGCGTGCGGAGGACCCGGTAAACCCGTGCCGCATTGGAGAGACAGACATTGAACCCCCTCGTTGTGCGATGCATCCTGTCGTCCCAACCAGCAGGTGACTGTATGAAGCAGACCAGGGTCTATCGAGAGGGAGGGAATGGGTGTGTGGATGACAGGGGAGGGTGTGCGTTGGGCCGCGCTGAGGTAACTGAAAAACCGACCGAGGCAAAGAGAGCCCCCGGCAAGGCCTACGAGGCGGCCAAAGAAAAACAGAAAACAGGCGGTTGTCTTCCGGGCGAGAACTTCAAGGACCTTTGTACGGGTAAGCACCATCACATCACGGGATACACGAGGGCAGGGGATACATAGACCAGAAAAAGGCAACGACATACACAACAAGATACCACAATGCTATTCAGAGAAGGTGCCGGCTGGCCTCGTCGAAGAGATTGTGGGGAAATGCACAGTGCGGCCGGGCTGAGAAGCATTTCATTTCCAGCACACCCGCCCGCATCGTTCGTATGCGTGAGCTGTGCATGTCTTCTGCATGTTCTGTCAGGCGTAGAACCGAGCCTGCCCTCGGCGGTGGCGTGTCCAGGTATGCTGTCTATGTATATGTACAGCGCGTCCGGAGAGGGGGCACGGCAGTCAACTTGAGCGCAAGGCGCGGCATGGAGCTCCGAATGTTTGAGTGGCTATCCAAGAGGATCAACAGGACGCACGCCAAACAAACCGAAACGACGAAACCGAATGACGAAACAAAAGGGGAGGGGGGGGCGATAATCGACAAAACAATCTCCAAGTCGAGCCCGGGCTTCTTGCAAAAATCATGTCGTGCCTTACGAGTATGTGCTACGCACGAGTATTAGGCGAGATCCCAGGGAAAATAAAAGACGCGGCACTGTCCGAAGCAGGGGGCATTCAGGCGGTACAGGCTATTAATGTAGATACCGGCTGTGGAGCCATGAGCCTGGCTGGACCCGAGAGAAGGGAGCCGAGCTCACACAAAGAGGGTATGGAAGAAAGCAGGGAGTGTTGGGTAGACCCACCCACACATCAACAAGAATAAGATAAAAACATACGGAGTACTCCGTACTGTAAGTGGAAGTACGAGTACATATACCTCGTATGTACCATTTCTCTGGCAATCGCTGTCTGACAACACCCCGCGAATACATAGTACGTTTAGACTGTACATACGTAGGGAATTGAAGCTCATATATACGAGGGGCCGAAGGGGCGCCTTTCTTTGTACATATAGAACATGACTGGTTTTGCAAATTACATCTGGCCGCCGTCGCCTGCAACCTAAGCTTCTAGTCAGTCCATAGTCCGCTGTGCTTGTGGCACTGCGTGAGTTGCAAGAGCTTTGCATGAGGGAGCAATCGAGCACCGAGCGTGGACTCCGGCAAGTCCTTATGTGCAACGTTGGACACGAATAGGTACACGGCTGTTCAGAAGAACGAGTGGGCAGTTGGCGAATCCGGCCAAAGTGACCCAATCGCTCACCGCTCCCCGAAACAAGCAAAGGACAGAAGAAAATCAAATAGAGCACTGGCCAAAGGTCAAGAGGAAAGGATGGCAGTGCAACAAGAACGACAGAGATCAAACCGGCAAATTGATGGACATGAGAAAAAGAAAGAGCACGAAATGAGGATCCAGCCATGTACACAGCATCGCCATGCGGGTGCTTGTTTGTATGTAGGTAATAAGGGCCTCGTAGAATTGCTCCATGCAATACTCCGTACGTCGTACGGGGCTTTAGTGGAATAATATGGTGCTTCGTGTCTTCAGCGTCGTGCAATTTGAGAGTGTCTGGCCATGAAAACCACCTACCCCACAGCTTAATACAGTATACGATATAATCGTGCTTGTTCCCAGTGATTTGGCTTCTCTCCCTCGCACACAAGTGCACACAGAAAGTGCATCGTGATACAGCGTGCTATGCGTCCCCAGGGAGCAGGAAACTGTACGACGTAACAAAGGGTATTACGACATATTACCAATCCGACAAGAAGAGGGGTCTCACAGTATCTTACGTTCTTGTCACGGTCCGTTTTATCACCGATACATTCTCGCTCCTATTCGGTTTCGATGGCTACGCCGCGCTGCCCAACACACGCGGGTTTTCACTCTTGGGCTTCATCATAAGAGAAGAGGTACAGGCAGTGTCTAGGATGGCTTTTTTTCTTTTTTTCCAAGTGTTTGGGACTTTTCGCTGGGGGTGCGACAAGGCTACCACCTTAATAGCAACCAAATGGCCACCAAAACCAGCATTTTTATGTGTCGTATGACGAGTTCGTCGTATGGTAAAGATAAGTACCCCATCCAGAATCTGCGTGAGACGTAGCAAAACGACCCAGCCCCAGACCGTTCAACAATCCGGCGCTATGGCACGGAAACTATTAATACTGAGTAGACACTAAGACCTCCAACAAGGAACGGCACGGGACACTAGCTGCCAGGTCATCTCGCTAACGAGTTGTCGGAACAGAAACCAGCCAACGAACCTTATCGCTCCGTTTGTAAGATACGAGTACAAATAGCAGACTACAACCTAACAAGATGGCAGAGAATCCACAACAGGCCTTTAAAAACGAAGCTGCTCTTCACACGAAGCAGCTCGTCGTTTGGGCGAGAGGACGGGAACCACAAGTTTCTTGTAAACAGCTTCCCACATCGCATTGCAAAGTCCACCAGTATCTAGGATAGCTGCACAAGTTGTATGTGTTACAGACAAGTACGAGTAGTATCACAATACTCAAGTACAGTAAGTATTACAACGAACCCTGGCGGCTTGATCCCACCGTGTGTGTGAGACTCCGTCTTAGTCCCATCCTAGAACGAGAGAGCAAGGTTTGTGGGACGAGGAGCGAAAGCTACGCATGCAGCTGCTGAAGCGAGCCAATCTGTCGGTTTAGGATGGGGGGGTTAGAATAAAGCCAAGGAACACAGTCGGCACTTCAGGCGCGATATAGCAAGTCTCCTGTTATCTAAACAGGGTTTGTATCTCTACTAAGAAAGCCGATCATCAACTTCTTTGGTGTCCCGTCAAGCATCGCGAGGTGAATTAATAGACACATGCAGCTCCAAAGAGAGAGGAGAACGAATAGCAAAACCACAAAACCGTCAAATTGGGGGGTTGGTTAAAAAAGCGGTGGCCCTGAAGCCAAGATAATTCGCCAGCCCAAAACTGATAAGCGTCATCAGAATAAGACAAAAATAACATGAATTGCCAAAAGGCCCGAAAGTATGCAGCGTAAAGAGTCACGGAGTATCGTAGATACGAAAAAATATCACGCGTTCAGACTAGACGTCATACCGCAGCATCCAAACAAAGGCTCGAGCGCCATTTGGGCCATCATACATCGCAATCCCCACCCTGCCTTTTCTTCTGTATTCTCTTCTGTACTTGTCGTCAAGCCCTGCCTTCGGCAATGGCTTGCTGACACTGTGCGAGAATCGCAGCCTGCTTGGACACATCTGCCAGCCGCCCGATCACCTCCTTATTACCGTCCACAAACCCGTAAAGCGCATACGGGATACCAACATCGTTGCAAAAGTGTTGGACCAGCTTCTGAGCTGCTCTCAAGTTGTGCCGCGGCATGCGTGGGTAGAGATGATGGATAGCCTGGAATTGTAGTCCGCCGTGGAAAAAGTCCAGCCACTGCGGGCAGTCCACGTCCATTGTTGTGCGCAGCATGCGCTGCGGGAACGATTCATGGGGCCCGAGGTCTGCGGTGCTCATTGCAAAGTGCGAGAGTGTGATCTGCACATGCAGCGGCATCGTCACGACGTGACTGACCATGACAAACACAAAGCGATCCCAGTTGGAATCGATGCTTTTGTACAAAATGCCATAGCCGAACCAGGTCCAAAAGAAGACCTGCCCGGCAGCTTCGAGCCAACGGTGCCACCACGCTGGGCCTTGCCGCGGCCCGAGACCGAGGATAATGTACTGCCATGACAATCTGTACAGATTGAAGCGTCCAAAGCAGAGAATTGGGTAGTAGGAGTAGGCCTGGATAGACAAAAAGAAGCGCGCTGCTGCATCATACTCCATGACCTTGTCGTAGTATGTCGATCTCAGAGAATGCAGGAGGCGGTGGGACACTGCAAAAAAAGGCATGTGTTCAATATCGGGGTCGTGCTCGGGTGAGTTGGTCACAATGTGGTGCACGTTGTGGTTGTCTTTCCACCAGCAAATGGACAGGCCGCCAAGAAAATCGGCGATTATGATGCCGATCACCGTGTCGCAGTGGAAACTATGCGTGATCCCCATATGCCCTGCGTCATGTGCAGTGAAGACAAGCTGGTGCCAAAAGGCACCCAAGCAGGCTGCACTGGCTGCGTACCACTTCATCCGCAAGAACACGAGCATCAACATAAATAAAAGAGTATACCGCGAGACTTCCCAGGCATATGCTGTGTAGTTGCAATTGAAAAGGCCAGCCTCTCGGATCTTCTCGTGCAGCTCTCTGTATTTGTGCACCACGTTCTGCTGGGTTTCCGTATCAAGAGACGGATACTTGTCGAGATCGAGACGGATTTCTTCCCGAGTCTTGGTATCCAGAAACGAGGTCGCGATTTTGTGCATAGCATCCTGTTCGTTCCCTCTCTCCTCGTGCGCGTCTTGCTCCCCGTGGCTGCCACATGTCTCGCGAGCGTATGGTGCGACAGCATAGGATGATGTTGATCCGTGTCTTGGGTGCCGTTGTCGAGTCGTAGCCGAAGAATACCGATCTTTTGAGGTAACTGCATCGTCTTCGTCGAAGATGGGCGGTGGGGATGTGGACCGAGAGCTCGACTCGCTGCTAGAGCACGCGGCTGTTGAATCGGATGGCGTAGTAGGCCCGGTCGATATACGAGACTCGCCGTCGTGAGCTTGGAACGTGCCTCCTTGGATGGGGGGTATAAAGTTTCTCCAAGTGCCCTCTATTCTTCCAATTCTGTATCTGTCCATCTTTCTTCTGGTCTCATCAGAATGAAGGCTGCCCGGGTAGTAACCGTATTAGCAAGCATCCCACTGCTAGGCACAGAGGAGGAAGAATAAGAACAAACCAGTTAACTTCGTCAGTGGCATCTTTGCCAACCATGTGCATGATAGATTTTGCTCCGCCAGGGTGGTATGGCAACCAGGCATCCACCTTGAGCACATGCTGGTCAACGATGATGAGCTTGTGGCCCTGTGCAATCAAAGCTTCGATTTCCACTCGGGCCATAACTGGAAAGGTCTTTTCGGGGCGGACCGCATGGTTTGATCTTGATTGGGCACGGGAAGACATTGTATTATCTCGGCTGTGCGCCGAAGGTCTAAGTTTTCTTCGACTAGAATCGACGGTTACGACGGCTTCGGCGTCGTTGGCACAAACGAAGGGTGTGGCGAGAAAGTTCGAGATTGGCCCAGCGAAGATGGATAGTGTTTATTCGCCAAAAAACTTTAGAGGGGGAAATAACGCTTATTAAAGCTCCGGTCTGTTCAGAGGAAAAGGTGGGCGGACATTCGGGGGCGGAGTTACGTGAACGTTGTACTGCGAGTACGAGTACGAACGGGCTTTCAGGGGCGGAGTTACGTGGACGTTGTATCTTACCGACGTACGAGTACGGACAGGTACTTTGTAAGGTACTTTTGTAGACGTACGAGTACGAGCACGTTTCGTTCGATCCAGGCACCAGCGCTGCAAAATCAGGAAGCGGTGTGCTGCTAATAGTCTAGCCCGTTATGTCACGTGACTTTATCACGTAAGATACATGTCCACGGACAATGAACATACATACGAGTACGAGATAGAATAATCAGCTTTTTATGATCAACTCAATTGCCAAGCCAGAACGGCGACTTGGCCTTGAAGGGGGTGCTTTTAGTGGCTGGGGTGGTTGGAGTGGCGCTGCTTAGCCTCTGCCGCAACATCCGCCAGCGAGCCATCGACCACCGGCGCAGCTCGTAGTCGTGTCGGGCATAGCTATGGTTGCCGTTAATCCAGGCAAACGGGCTTTGTGTCGCCGTGCCGCCGACGCCGGTGTCCGGGGCGACGACCATCACAGCTACGCCCGATGCCGGCGCCGACAACAAGTACGCGGGGTGCGTGGTGGCCATGGCTTTCTGTTTAGTGTCGGGATGCTATCATGGTCTCTCTCGCAAGTCTCTGGCATAAGAGTACGCCAGAAGTCACTCTGATGGGAGAATAGTCACGAGCACTGTCCCGAACTAATGGAAGGAGCAAGGCCGGGCACGTTGCGGAAGTCTGGCGGAGCGCGGCTCGTGTGGTATTCGAGCACTCCGTAATTCGTCACCAGTGCTCCGTATCGCGGGGATGCCCAATAGCTACGGCGTATACCGTCCGCCGCTGCCTCCAGTTAGGCTCAACCGCCCTGCTCCTGCTTTGGAAGTTCTGCCTTAATCATTCCGCTCCTCGATGCTGCGCCTGTGGTCATCCAGGCCCCCTCGGCTGCTGCTCGTTTTGGAAAACACGTCATCGGAGCTGAAGAGAGACGCCCGTAGACCCCATGGGTTGCTTGCACCGATACCCAGATAGGTATACGCGTCTGTCCCAGCGAGCACCGTGTCCGGCGTGTCAGCAGTCGGGCTTCTGCCAATGCGCTGGGGTTGACTTGCGCCTGTCCGCGGATGACGCCTTACTGATACAACTCACCACATTTGTAATATATTTTGTCCCCGGCCCATCGCCGAACAAGCCTCAGCGTCTCCAGATGCCGCAGAACACGGCCAATATCAGCCATGTCTCGGAAGTCTGCTGTGTAGACACATATGAGGTGTTCGCGCCGTCGCTCGCTCCATGCGCCGCTCGTTGGGTTGGTCGGCGAGGCCTTGGCTGCGATGCCCAACTTCCCACGAAATGTTGCCTGGGCCACGGTCTCCCAGACGCTGTCAACGTGTTCCGGGGCGGCAAAGAGCATCCACTGTTTGCATGTCAATTCGGCGGTCGTATACTTCTACTTACACCTCTGCAAGTTCGCCGGTGCGCCACGTTTTTTTGTTAACTCCCGCTCACCTTGCCACACGTCACGCCCAGGTGTCCCGCCAGGCGCATGACGTCGTTTGCTGCCGATTGTCTTGCAATTCCGGCATCGTGTGCTTTGGCATTGCGGGGTGCACTCCTCTTTGAAAGGCCGGCCAGGAACCCGGAAAGTATGGCAAGCCGTTCACTTGCCCCTTCGACGAAGAGCGCGGTGTGCGCGCCCTGTTCTGGTTCCGGCCCTTCGTCACCACAGCCGGGTATATTCTGGGCCTCCGATAGCGCTTTTTCCCTTCTTTTGATGTGTGGGTTGCAGATATATATCCACGGTGTGCGGTCATCCGCCTTGGTTTGGGAGGGAGGGAGGCGGCTCACAAAGTCATGTATACTCTCCCCGAGTTGCCATGCGTACGGTACACCCGCAAAGGGGTTGTACAGCTGCCTTTCCGAGGACGGCTTTGTTTCCTCGTCTGCGCCGGCTGACTCTGTTGCCTCCTCTTGGTGCGATGTCGACAAAGTTTTAACCAGCTGGGCCCGTTTATTGAGTTTAGCCACAGTTGCCGGGCGTCCTTTTCTGTGTTAGGACCTTCAATGCGGCCGTATGCATGGGGGGTGTTGAGCGACGTGCTGTTTCTAAACGTACCATAGAAGTCGGAGTCGGACTCATAGCTGGCGCTCATTTTAATGGCTTCTGTAACTCTCGCCGTCTTTGAGGCGGTTTACGGGTGTGGACGCTGATCAGGGAACTGGGTGAAGCTGGGTCGGCGGCTGCGGCTGTAACATGACGTGGTGCGACAAACGACCTCGCGGGCGATCAGGCCGCAGATTGCACTCCGTAGTGGTGGGCTCTCTGTCGTCTTGATTCCCACCGTGTGGGTGGCGCTGGGTCGCTTTGCAATCGGGAATACTGTCTTTTTAATGTGTGGGGAATATACGAGTATAGACGGCAGACGTCTCCGGCATGCCGTCGGTAAAGACGTTAGTAGTGAAATAAGAGAAAATGCCAACAATTGCTGTGAAAATTTAATATGGGATGTAAATATACCGGTAGGATTTGAAAACAGAGGGGGGGTTGTAAATGCAATAACAGCACCCGAAAAACATACAAACAATAAGTGCACAAGAACGGGTGTTATAAAATATATATATATATATATATATATATATATCATAATAAAAAATGAATAGAATAAATAAAAATAAGAAAATAGAATGCGCCGCCTACACGCGTTGCGCCGGCCCAAATGTAGACAAAGTCATAAAAATACCAAAAAGAGCACACATGTACAATAAAGAAGGGGAATATTTTTTAGAAAAATACGAGTACAAAAAAAACCCAAAATACAGTACCGTCGACCCAAGCTATCGTAGTTTTGCCACACTGCCCCACGAAGGCTACATACTCGTGAAAGCGTCTGCTCTGGATTGTGGAATGGACAATTCTGCGGCACACAATCACCTCTCAACACAGCTACCATGGCCAGCCCCGCGAGATCCATCCAATCGCTTACGCTCGATCTCCCGCCAAGCTGTATCGAGTTCTGCCCAGCACACCCCAACTATTTCTGCGTCGGTACATATAGCCTTGTGGAAGACGAAGCAAGGGCCCAGGGCGACACATCTCGGCCACAGAGCCGGCATGGGAGTATAATACTATTCAAGTCAGAAGGCTCAACGCTGTAAGTACACTTCAGGCTCCCCAGACATCCGGTACAACGACCGCTAACCAAACCACGACTTGGCCGAGTAGGCACGAGGTCGAAACCGTGAAACAGCCATCGGCAATTCTGGACCTGCACTTCCAGCACTCGAAGGGTAAACAGAATGTGTTTGCTGTAGCTTCCAGTACCGCATCCCTTTCCATTTTTCGGCTGGCGCCGTCCAAGCCACACAGACACGCCATCGAGCTCGTATCTATTGTCCGGGTCGAGGGTGTAGGAGAAGATGTCTTGTTCTTGTCATGTGCCTGGCACCCGGACATCCCTGATATGGTCGCCGTCTCCACGTCAAATGGAGCCGTCCATATCATGATGGTAGACGAGACGCAGAAGTACGCCACTGTTTCCAGCACTGCTGTACTGACGCACAGCCTGGAGGCGTGGACAGTTGCCTTTTCGCCGTGCACACAACGGTCACCTGCTATACCAGGGAACAGTGATGACGAAAGCACCAAGAACGACGAGCCAGGCGCTGTCTCAACAACAATCTACTCCGGGGGTGATGACTCGCTACTAAAGTACACGTCATGTGTTTTACGTAGCCGCCTGTCCCCGGAAAATGATAATTCGATCCAGACAATCACTGAGGCACGCAAACTAACTGGCCACAATGCTGGTGTGACGGCGATATTGGCCCCCCCCTTCATATTCCCAGACGGTAGCTGCATTGTCATTACCGGAAGCTACGATGACAGCATCCGCGTATACCGGATATTCGACCAAACCTATACGGAGGGGGCCCGTCGGGCCACTTGCCTCACAGAGAAAGGCCTAGGGGGTGGTGTCTGGAGACTGAAGATGATATCGCACACTGCGAGCAACGATTACCGCCGATGGAGCATCCGCTTGCTGGCCTCATGTATGCATGCAGGTGCCAAGGTTCTTGATGTTGATGGCGATGAAACTGGCGGTTGCAACGTTTCGGTTGCAGCTCGTTTCGAAGAACACAAAAGCATGAACTACGGTAGCGATTTTCAAACCGGAGAAGAGTTATTATGCGTTTCTACAAGTTTCTACGACAGACTTCTTTGCACATGGAAGGTTGAGGTCAAGGACTAGGATGGAAAGTACCAAGTAAAAGTATCATGCATTAGCAAACCTTTCCACCACAGCCCATGTTGCAGCGACCTGTAGACGAGGCGGACACAATTAGCCATGAACACATTGTCTGTACAACAGCTAGCCAGATGCTCCTTCTCTGAAGAAGCAATCCTTACGATGCATCCGCATCATCCAGCGCAAGATCCAATGCAGAGTCAGGATCGACAGACTTCAGCAACAGCACCAACCGATATGCACTGTTTCCATTAAGATAATACCGGTGGAGTTTTTTCGACCGAAAAAAGCCAAGCCTCTCGTATAAACGCATGGCAGGAGCATTGGACTCCTCGGTCTCCAGAACGACCTCATCCGCGTCCCGCTCGACCATGGCGTCAATGGCCTTTTGAACAAGGGACGTGGCTACTCCACGACCACGGTGCGCAGACGAAACAGCCAGCATGGCGATGTAGCCTCGCCGCGTCGGTGGGCTATTTGAAGCATGCGTCTCCAACTTGCATATGATTACACCAACGAGGGACGAGTCTTTCGGGTCGAGTGCCTGGAAATAAAAACGACCGACGTCAGCGTTATGGCCAGCCACGGAGAACGAGAGAGCAACAAGTCTTACCATAAAGCAAAGGTGACTCCATTGATACAGGAAGTACCGATATACATATATGCTATATGGCTCACTGAGATCTCTCGAGATGAGAGCCTGAATGGAGGAGAGGTACTGTTGTTCGAGCCGATGCTCGTAGCGGACATAGTGCAATATTGACGCAGGAGGAGCGATTGACACTGAGGGAGCTCCTGTTGCAGCTGGACCCGAAACCAAGGCGGACATCCTCTCTTTAGATGCCCGGAGCTACAAGACAGCGTTAAAGCAACACGCCTCGGTGGAAAACGATTGCAGCCAAGAGGCCAGCAGAAGATGAAGACGCCGACAAAGCCCGGATACGGCTGTCATACAAAGCTACCCGTGTGTGTTGAATGCCCCTGTCCCCTCTGTTCGCAGCAAAGGAAACGTAGAGAAATCGCACCGTCTGTCCAGCCCGAGTTGCGTGTTGAGTGCAAAGGCCGCGTCTCCGCCGTCTCTAAGATATATCGGTCAGGACTGTTATGTAGGCACTTGCATCATCTGGCCTCGCTGCCAAGATGCGGCCCTGACTAGCGTATGACGGTAACTGACGACCGTTGCCCGCCGATAACTAACGATGCTGAATACCAAACGGCTTCACAGCCTCGTGGGAAGCTGGACTCAGATCTGCGGCGTTTGGAAGAAAGAGACTCGTTAGGTAGGCAGTGATCGGAATCAGTATCCAATGGTCTGGAAGAACACCGCGCAACCTTTTGTCGTTCTGGGCCAGTTTAGGGGGCTGCTTTCGAACTTCGTGTAACACCACAGCGCGGAGCGTTTTGCTGTTTTACTCGTACGGAGCTCAGAGTGCCCGTACTGATTATTACTCGTGCCACGCCCCACTTTAAGGTTCACTCACGAGCGCACCGTCTAAAGATGGTGCTAACCACCTGAACGGCCAGATCAGCTGAGTGGCCAAAATAATTATAAAAAAAATAACATGTCACTCAAAAATCATAAAAGAATAAAAACCATCTGTATAATTTTCTTATCACGTGTTTTTTTATATCTAGATTCGAAAGCCGTACGTTGATTTTTCATCGATAACGTAAAAAATTACGATTTATTTAAAATCAACCGTATAATTTAAGTAATTTTAACGATAAAATATCGAAATAATTATTACGAATCATATAATTTCTTAAATACGGCCTACATGTATAATTATATTTAATAGGGATTTTTTTACGTAAAAATATATAGGGAATTTTTAAATGTAAAGTTAGCCACACAGCTGATCTGGCCATTCAGGTGGTTAGCACCATCTTTAGATGGTGCGCTCGAAGAGTGAACCTTAAAGTGGGGTGTGGCACGAGTATGTGTTCACATGTTTTTTATAAGGATACTCTTGGTGGGGCTGAGGCGGACCTCAGCGGCCGTCTTCATTTGCCCATTGGATGCACTAGCGTTGCAACCTTCGTCATACCTTCCTCTGGCAGCTCTCGCTGAATGTTGTTCCGCAAGTTAATAGTGTAAACACTACGCCAACCTGACCTCTCATTGCCGCCTAGAGTTTACATGTCGATTAATCGACTGCTCCAACTTGCAACGGCTACCTACAACGGCCGACATCGTTATTCGCCTTGACTGATTCAGTTCTCGAGGCCCCGGTCCAGTGCCGCGTGAAACTTGTCTGTTTGACGCCTCTAGCCTCCGCTTCCTCTGCTCGGCTGTTCTCAACTCTACACTACTCCTGCTGTGCCCAGGCCCAGGCTGCGCATCATGGCCAACAACATGCGAAGACGCGGACCAAAAAGCCGGCATTCTGCTGTGCCAGATGCTGCCAATGATGGGCTCAATTCGGACGCTGTGGATAGTGGTACGGCGAGTACCAGAGGTGCTGGCGAGACTGGCTGGTCAGCCGACCCGTCGGACAAAGTGCGGACGCACCCTGCCTCTCATGGAACTGCCAGGGGAAAGAAACGGCGCAACACATTTGTATTTCTTCTGGGGAGCCTTTTTGGACTTGTTGCTGCCGGCTTCTTCGCTAAAAGCAATGATCTCATCGACTTTCCCGAGATTGGAGACCTCACAATGGACAGCCTCTTTGACGTCCTCCCTGCTGGCCTGGTGTCTGACATGCGAGACCTGGTTGTGAGTGGCAATTTGTTCAGCCAGCCCCCTTCCCCATGAACTTCCCTCCAATGGCCGAGTCGCTGGATGGTCAACTAACAACCTTTTCTCTCCCGGTTTTTCAGAACGGAGAGCGCGATTTTCTTGACAGCTATGATGCTTTCTCGGTCGGTCTCAAGCTGAGAGCAGAGGGGCTAGGCGCAAACCACTCCGTCATCATGATACCCGGTGTTATCTCTACCGGGCTGGAATCCTGGGGAACTGCCAATGCCTCACGGCAGTATTTCCGAAAGCGCTTATGGGGCAGCTGGAGCATGATGAGGGCTCTCGTCTTGGACAAAGAAAATTGGAAGAGACATATCATGCTTGACGAGAAAACAGGCCTCGACCCGCCGGGCTACAGGGTACGTGCAGCACAGGGCTTTGACGCAACCGACTTCTTCATCACTGGATACTGGATCTGGAACAAGATTTTTGAAAACTTGGCATCTCTCGGCTACGACCCAACCAACTCGTTTACGGCTGCCTACGATTGGCGTCTCTCGTATGCCAACCTTGAAGTGCGAGACCAATACTTTACTCGGCTGAAGATGTACATTGAAATGGCCGTCGAAACTTCCGGACGAAAGGTGATACTTGTTTCACACAGCATGGGCAGCCAGGTCTTATTTTATTTTTTCCATTGGGTTGCATCGCCGTTGGGTGGCCGCGGAGGTGACGGGTGGGTCGAGCAAAACGTCGACTCGTGGATTAACGTGAGCGGCTGTATGTTGGGGGCAGTGAAAGACTTGACTGCGGTCTTGTCAGGAGAAATGCGTGATACCGCACAGCTCAACGCGTTTGCCGTTTATGGCCTGGAAAAATTTCTTAGCAAGGAAGAGCGAGCAGACATATTCCGCGCCATGCCCGGTATCTCATCCATGCTCCCGATGGGCGGGGATGCTGTTTGGGGTAGCATCGAAGATGGCGCACCTGACGATCTGCCTGGCCAGGAGCAAAGCTTTGCGACGCTCCTAAACTTCCGGAAAGGAGACAACTGGACTGCGCCCTCACACAACCTTACTGCTAGTGCTGCTCTGGACTACCTATTCAAAACTTCCGAGGATTGGTACCGGGAGCAGCTTCAGACAAGCTACTCCCACGGTGTCGCAAAAACAGCGGCCGAGGTGGAAGCAAACGAGAAAGACCCCAAAAAATGGATCAACCCTCTCGAAACCCGGCTTCCCCTTGCCCCCAACCTCAAAGTTTACTGTTTTTACGGTGTCGGGAAACCAACCGAGCGCTCATATTACTACCGATCTCCAGAGCATCCTGCCTCGACGAAGCTCAATATTACAATCGATACCACCGTCACGCAGGGTGGCATGATTGATCATGGCGTCGTTATGGGCGAGGGTGATGGCACCGTCAACCTCTTGAGCACTGGCTACATGTGTAACCAGGGCTGGAGGTTTCGGCGATACAACCCGGCTGGTGCCAAAGTTACCGTCGTTGAGATGCCTCACGAGCCAGAAAGATTCAATCCCCGTGGAGGACCCAACACCGCTGACCATGTTGATATATTGGGCAGACAGTTGCTGAATGAACTGATCCTCAAAGTGGCAGCTGGGCATGGGGAGGCAATTGAAGAGCGTGTTGTAAGCAATATACGCCAATACGCCGCCAAAGTGAAAGTTTTTGAAGAATGAGACACCTGCTCTCATATCTTGCGTATGGGGGATGCATCATAATGTAACTATTCTTTTTTTTTGAGTGCCTCGTCTTTGTTTACGTGACCCATCGGTTCATGATTTAAGAGCAGCGTTGCGTATTGGAAAATCCAGCATCTGATTTCCCTTCCATTACTGTTATTTTGGCAGCTGCGGCTGTATATCTGCCTTGTACAAATCACCAGGCGCTGTAGAACACGAGAGTTTCATGCTTGCTTACTTTATATGGACCACGTGTCGCCATGTTGGCCGGCATATCCCGAGCCTTCTCGGCCCTCCAAAAGTGCAAAATGTCCTGCCGAGACAACACCTTCCGCCCGGCGTGTGAGAATCTAGAAGTGGAAAACCGATTCTCGCTCTGAAAGGGACTAATCTTTACGTTGCAAAAACTGTGTCCGTTTCGTCGTCGCTCAGAATCTCAACTTCGTCGATAGCTCCCTCCCTACCAAATGCCACACTTCCAGTTGGATCATGAGCGGACACGGTGACTATGGCCTTCCCCTGCACATGTTTGATTGAGCTTTTCCAATTATCCCAATCTTCCTCGTCTTTGATGAGGAATCCGATTAGCATGCTAGGGTCCATCTCGCGAATGTGTAATCGACGGAGGCGCCTCGTATGGCAGGTGTTTAGGTCCTCCTGCGTGTAGTCTCTCGGATTTTCGTGATACACCAGTGCCTCTCGTGTATGGTGCGGATCAAGGTAAAATAGATACGACCCCTGGTCATCAGTTGATCTTTGGGACCCAATAAAGTAATGCGAAGAAGAAGGACGGCCGCTGCGTGGGTGTGTTAGCATGCAAACGCCTTTCAACTGAAGACCAGATGATTCTTACCCAGCTATTCCTACAGATTGAGGCATCTGCAGGGAAGATGTCAGTGCCTCCCAATACACCGTGTTCATTTTGTCGACCCCTAGTCGCGTGCTGACCAGTATCAACGTTGGGTGGAAAGAACCGCCTGGCCCGGACATTGCCACCTTTAAAAAACTATCTTCGTAGACATCAGGAAAGTCCCCAGTTGTATAAACACGAAGACAATCGGCCTGTGTATTGGCCAGGGCCCTGAAAATACTAGTTAGTCAACAGCAAATACCTCATTTTGATCAGTATATATATAGCAGGCCAAAAATGACACTCACTGAATGCAACGAGCTGCAGCAGATGGCCCAAACCATTCCCCTGGGTACTTTCCACATGTAGCAGCACCATGACCGACAAAATTATGGATAGAGAAAGGTGCTCGTGGATCGTCTGCAAACAAGGCAATGATACCTCGCTCATCGGGGCCAATGTCGCCCCTCCTCCAGTCTTAAAAGATTTCTCATCAGTATCAAGAATGCAATAGTTGTGGGAGAGATAACTCACCTCTGCCTAATTTCCATATCGCAAGCGAGTTCGCCAAGAGGCTCTGGCCCGACCGAATCATGCAGCCCCAGCCGCTGTCCGAAGAAAATCCGGCTTGTTCGCCAAGACTTTTCAGCCTCATAGTGAATGACATGGCTGCAGAAGCTTTTGGATCGGATGAACGCTCAATGATTTCGAAACCGGAACGATATGTCATCCACAGGCGGGATTCAAAATCATTCAAAAACGCAACCGGCCACCCCCCAAACTCCGCACCTTCATCTTCTTCATAGGCAAGAGATGAGCTGAAGCTGCTTGTTGTGGAATCAGGGGGCGAATCGGGAACTGCAATTGTTGGTTCGATTTCTGCAGTATCGGTACTTGGCGAGGGCCTGTTTGGAGATGCAACCGGGGCATTGTTTCGAAGAGACCCGTTACTTCTGGGTACTTTCAAGTCAAGAGTGTATGAGCGGCCAAGGCACCAAACTGGCTGGTTGACTGTGATGTTGTTCGTTGGTTCAGGGTCCCACAGCATTTTCACGATGCGGCGACCGTATCGACCAAGATCTGCAGCTCCCGCAACGGCAGCGTCCATGTTGCGTCTGGAGCCGGTTAACTCCTTCTCTTCCGGGCTTGGCCTCTCGTGAATGAAGTTCGGTAGGGATGCTGGGCGTCGTAGTTTTCTGGGTTACATTTGAGAAGAAAGCGACTTCTTCAAACCCAGTAAGTAACAAAGATCTACTTCTCTTGGCTCGCAACTAAATGCAAGGACCGAAAGCGGCAGAAACAGCGAATATTGAACGATTATTGGATAGTGACAGCGAGGATGCAGAATCGAGACTGTGTTTTTGGTGGCTGGAGATACTTAATGTGTATTCTGTCAAAACAGAATTAATCCGAGAGCAAGACAGGTGCGAGGTTAGGAGTGACGTGTGACTCGTTATCGCGTACCTTGGGGCCCAACTCTTCCATTATCAACCACCGATTTGCCCCGCAGTGATGGATTAGTCACCGGCGGTATTACATCTGAAATCGTATCCATAATACGAAGTAGTTTGTTTCATGGGAAATTTCTACGAAACCACTGCTATCCATCGCTAACAATCTCCTGCAACACAACAAACAACCAAAAACGAAAAATACAAAAATCAAAATAAAACGACGCGTTATATCTGCCCCTTCCAGAGCCATGAAGCCAGACTCTTCACAATGACGAAAAACAAAAAAGGCCCATTTCGAAAAAAAACAGCCCGTTTGCGAGATGCCGGTGCTGCCTTCACAAACTCGATCCACGACGGTCGTGGCAGCCTAAGCCGACGTCAGAATGGGGACTTGGATTCTGTCTTTGTAGATCCATTGCAAAAAGGTACGTCTTATTACGGTTATTCTCGAGCAAAAGGAAAAGATCCAATCTAAACACAGTGCTTGAACAGGAACCTCAATGCAACAGCTGGCCCTGAACACAAAAAACAAATCGTCGCACTGGGAACAAAACGCCAGTCTTAGGGCCCGTCCTGTTACATTTGTGAGCGGTGGGTTCGTTGAGCCTTTCGAAGAGGCTGTGTCCCATCGTTCATCTCCAAAGGAGGTCGCCGGCTCCTTACCCGCAAATGAGACACGCCCTTTAAAAAATAGTCCCTCATCTTCGGAGCTTTTGCCGGCGTTACTTGATGACAATTTTAGTCACGCAGTTCCAGAAGATATGGCTAGTATCGATGCGGACTCGAGCGACGAAGTTATTCTATTCAAAGGCAGGGGTGCTCCCCCGGACTCCCGGCCTGAGTCTTCTATAGAAGCCACACTGGCCTCGCCGCAAGACACCGCAGGCGCAACTTCCACAACGGCTTGTTTGAACCTACAGAGCTCTTCTATGCCCTCCTTTTTATATGTGGCGGGCGCGGACTCCGACGACAAAAATAATGCTGATGCTGCCATCAACGACTATATCGCGAATATGAGCACTGAGGACACGACGGACTTGGCCAGGTGGTTCGCAACAAACCGGCGAGATCTTGGAGGCTCAGACGACGATGTAGTTGTCGATGCTGCGGGTGACACCAGCGACAGCAGCTGTTTTAATGGAACCTGCAAGGACGACCATGACGACGAGCGGGCATCAAGCTCGATTCCAGGCACGGCAAAGAAACGCACGAAAACCTACCCTAATGCGGCAAAATTGAAACATGCGGATGAGGAGGGTGATATCGATGACACAGAAGACACGATGCTGCAGCCTACCTTGCATTCAGATGATGAGCATTTGGCTAAGCTTTTGGCTAAACAGGAGGTTGGCCTTGGTGGGGACGATCTCATCCTTCTAGACTCGGATTTTAAGGGAAGCAGTTCAGGGAAGCATACCCGGCTTAGCAAGCAACGCAAACGGTCGAAACAGACTTCCTGGCAGGCAAAGTATGATTTCGCGAAGGCTTACCGATCGAGGGGATCATTTCCAAGCGCCGAGGCTATGGCAGATGCATTCGAGCAACTTGAGGTTACTGGCTGGGCTGGTAACAGTAGGGGCGGTTTCGAATTTGAACTGTCAGACTCGGAACTTGAGGCAACATTGAAGGCGTCCTGGCAGAAGGACAGGGCGAGAAAGAAGGAAAAAAAGAAGGCCCGGGAAAATATAAGGGCCCAAGGCCTTCTCAGGAAAAACGCAACTTCAGACGATCCCCGCATCAAATATCCTAACGGGATGAGCCTCGACGACATGAAAGCTGAATTTCGCTCATTTCTTCTAAGCTCAGACAACAGGTTGGTTGCACTCTCTTGCCTTTTTTTCTTCTCTAAAGATATACCTTTCCTAACCTGTCATCAACAGCGTCACGCTTTCACCCATGGATGCGCATGCTCGCAAAGTTGTCCATGAAATAGCCTACCGCTTCAACTTGACATCCAAATCTACAGGTTCAGGAGACCAACGCCGCCCGACGCTTATCCGAAGGAAGTCCACTTTTCAGTTCGATGACGAGCTGTTCCAAAGCGTCTTCACCAAATACAGACGCCGCTTCTTTGCAAGACTGGACGGCAACAAAGGCAACGGAGGATTATCAAAAAAATCGACCAGCCGAAGAGGCGGTGACCTCAGCGCAGCCTCCGTACGCAATGGAGAAGTTGTCGGTGGATCAGCCCCAGAAATAGGGCTAGAAAACAAAGGACGAACAATGCTTGAAAAGATGGGATGGAGTGCAGGTATGGCACTTGGAGCATACGACAATAAGGGCATGACACAAATCATTGAGCACATTGTCAAACAATCCAAAGCCGGGCTTGGCTAGAATAGCCCATAATTGACGTTGTCCCGATAACACGAAATCGATATCTTTTATACCACAATATTGTAAATTGCAACAAATTTACGATGACACATGTTCCGATGGCAAGATATATATAAAAGGAACTTCTTTCTTAGACGAGCGCAATCCGAAATCCTATTGTAGGTAATGTACAGCCGCAAACCCCATAATACCGTGGAAACAGTTGCCCCTGGAGGGGGGAAAACAAAAAAGCAAACCCTTCCATAACGCATTAGAAAACTCCGAGGAATAGTTGTCCCGGCCAGTCTCATCATGACACCCAAATGCCAAGCAAACCCAAGTCCTCGGGGTAGTTAAAAAAAAAAGACAAACAACAAAAGAACATGCACGCTTATTTCGTGGACGTAGAGTACTTGGTGACAGCCTTCGTGCCTTCCGACACGGCATGCTTGGCCAGTTCACCAGGAAGAATAAGACGCACACTGCTCGTGTTAGAATAGACAACCATGCATACTCGGTCTGGGTGACTCACGAGGTCTGGATCTCTCGGGAAGAGATCGTCGACTTCTTGTTGTAAGCAGCCAGCTTCGATGCCTCCGTAGCGACGCGCTCAAAGATGTCATTGACGAAGGAGTTCAGAATAGACATGGCACGGTTGGAGATGCCAGTGTCCGGGTGAACCTGCTTCAGGACTGTGCAGTGTTAGTAGGTTTCACGGTTTGTCTCTAACACAAGACACATACCTCTGTAGATGTACGAAGAGTAGGTCTCCTTGCGGGCCTTGGTGCGCTTCTTCTTGTCGCCAGATGCGGCCGTCTTCTTGCCAGCATCCTTCTTCTCGGGGGCCTTGGAGGCGGTAGCGGGAGCCTTGGAGGCGGGCTTCTTGTCGGCAGCCTTCGGAGGCATTTTGGCAGCTGGAATTTCGAAAGGGGGGATAAGTGATGTGAGAAAGTGAAGGAGTTGATGCTGTTTTGTAAAGTGGCTGGCGTTGTGAATCGTTGATGAGAAATATTTGATAGTAGAGAGAATTGTCCCGAATTTGGGGGGCGCCAGCCTTTTTGTATCCGGACGCGACAATGCAGTATCGTTGCTGATTGCTAGGCGTAGACAGTGTGCTGATTTCGCGCGGCAGGTGTTTCCTAGGTGGGTCTGTGCTGGGGCCGTTTTCGGGTCAGGCGGGGGCGCGTCGAGCTGTGGAACGGATGGAGCGCTCAGCGAAATCCATCTTCAAAAACAACTAGTTCAGGTGTGCCCCATTATAGTAATGTATATGATTGGACAGACTAGCCAGGGCGCCACACAGCCACTGCTCTTTTAACTTCTAACCAATGAAACGCGAGGTTCACTGCCCTGGCGTTGCGGGGCGACTCACACTTCGTGCCTGTACGATATACGGAGTACTTCGTACTCGTATGCATTATCGTACAACTCGGCTAGTTTGCAAGAACGCGTCCATGTCGCGTTTGATGTGCTGAAATCATACATTTCAGAATGCTTTGCTTGGCATGATTGATATGTACTTCGCTGTACGTCTTGCATCCCAGAAAGGTTACTGTTTGTAGGCAGCAGGGACTGGATGCAGTTCATGCATTGCTCTACTTAATCCCGTACGAAGTAAATTGAGTACTCCTCATCGTCGAGCCTCGGTTTGAGCCTATACGCATGGACTTTACCACTAGACAGGTCTGAGAGCAAATCACTGATGTGGTTTGGTGGCGCCTCAGATTGATATCCATACCTCACAGATTGACCGTCATGCGTTTATAATACGAAGCACAAAGACTATTTGCACACCCGTTATCACGCGAATTTGCATTTGTATTGTATGCAACTAGGACGACGCATTCTACAAAGTAGTGTATGTAATAACACGAGTTCGGGATTTTATAATGTCTGCGAAAATGACGCCGTAAAACATCACAGCACTCGGTATTACACCAAAACAAACTGATTTTCGTCTCCAAACGGCGAAATGAGAGGGCTATTTTGATGGGCCGCCTGTGCTAGATCCGATGCAGGGCCAGCCTGACGGGTCCATTTGTTTGTTTTTTGGGTGTATTTTGTTCGTCGTTTAGCCTATGTCCGTTTTCGGACTAGTGTCATGTCACGCAAAGCTGATCCGTGTACGCGCAGGTGCTCACGCGAAAACTACTTATAAACCACCTTCCCCCACCGGCGTCAAACGTCTACCTACCCAAGTCCAAATTTCTATCATCCATCAACGAGTCCAAAACATCCACAGAAAGCATCTTGCTCACGAACCCAACTATTCTTCTCCCACTCTAACTCCCCATCTCGATCAAAATGACTGGAGGCGGCAAGTCCGGCGGCAAGGCCAGCGGTTCCAAGAACTCGCAAACGTAAGTGTTCATCTTTTCGTCACATCTCGGGCGAGTGTCGTGTTTGTGTCCTTTCTAACGCGTTACAGTCGTTCTTCTAAGGCTGGCCTGGCTTTCCCCGTTGGTCGTGTGCATCGTCTCCTCCGTAAGGGCAACTATGCTCAGCGTGTTGGTGCCGGTGCGCCCGTTTACCTTGCTGCTGTGCTCGAGTACCTCGCTGCCGAGATTCTTGAGCTGGCGGGAAATGCGGCTCGTGACAACAAGAAGACTCGTATCATTCCGAGACATTTGCAGCTTGCCATCCGGAACGATGAGGAGCTGAACAAACTTTTGGGCCATGTTACCATTGCCCAGGGTGGTGTTCTGCCCAACATTCACCAGAGTAAGTTTTCCTTTTTATATGTTGTCGGTTTTCTTTTACTAACAATTAAGACCTTTTGCCCAAGAAGACAGCCAAGACCGGCAAGAATGGCAGCCAGTTGCTGTAATGGGTGTAATGGTTTTTGTATTGGTTTTATCCTTTCGGGATTGTTTGGGTGTCATTACAATGGGGTCACGGGTTCACTAGGGTTTGGTTGTCTTTTTATTGTTCGGGTTCTACAGTAAGGCCCTTTCTGTTTGAGTTTTTTTTTAATGACAAATGGTCAAGCATAAGAATAAGTTTCACTCTTAGTCCTGGTTGCCGTGTGATAGTCTTTTTTTTCCCCTCTCTCCCCGGACCTGCTTGTGTTTTTGTCTTTGCAGTGTTCAGGATATTTTGGTTCTGCACCTCTAGGTGGAAATGGTGTTCCATTGGCGCAAGTGTTGGTCCTTGGAATATTGGTATCGTCAATGTTCACGTTACAGTGTTTTTTTTCTCAACGATGATTCGGGTCACTGTTTATAACACTTCTACTTGACATTATTTATGCATGCAGTGTAGTTCGCAGCAGTTTATAAAGGGGTCAAACGATCGTTCGTATGTTTTCGATCTAGCAGAACATAGCCTTAAAACTTGAGTGGCGGAGGAGCTGCTCGCAAAAGTCCAGGGTCAGCGACGATCTCGTCTGCACGGAGTGGCAGATGCAACTGAATATGCTTACGGTCGATGATTGGCGGCGGCAGGTTTCTTTCGAATTTTGAGCCTATATTTCCAATCAGCATGTCGTGTCTGTTGTCGTTGCTCAGCTGCTAGCCCAGCATGTGAAAACTCACCGCCTGGCGCCGTTGGGAACGCGTAGGGCTCTGGGTGCTTCCACTTTTCGAGTATGTTCTCCGTCTCCTTCAGCAATGCCTAAGTCGCGATTGTCTGGGGTTAGCGAGTCTCATTCGAAATGCGAGTATGTCCAGATGATCGCTGATAATTACCCTCTGCTGCCGGGGGTTGGTGATGTTCTTGTTGGCTTCGAAGAGTGACCGGATATAAAGGGCCTGTCCGCGCCAAAGGTGCCGATGCACTGCCCAGTCGAGAGACAGCTTCAGGGACCGGCGGTACAAAGACCTGGGAAGCCTTTGTTAGCAAGCTGTCCCTTGTGCAAGGACATTCGGTAGTAGTATAGTGACATACAAAGCGGCTTGCCTTGTAGACATATTGAAGGTCTTGCAAATATTTGATGTCCCAAATGGTTGGTAATTGGCAGTGTCGATGTTGCTGCAGGAAGGAGTTGGTTGGTCTTAGGAATTGGTTGCAGATCCGACAGTCGGGTACGGAGTTTTGGTGCCTTGCTGCCTGGTGCGTATTGGCCCGGTGTCTCTGGCCAATTGTTTATCCGGTATATGTAAGACTAGTCGATAAACTCTGGGCTGACAGGCACAAATGCGCCGCACGAGGGATATTTGTTTCGTGCTCTACAGCTCTCCATTAACTCTTTTTCAGGGTTCAGGGTTTTATAAGCACCACGATTGTAGGTGTGGCCACTTTAGGCTAATCACCGTATAAGAAGAGATGTTCAAATAGGTGTTTATTACGCATTACGCTGCCAATTTCGTTTTTAGCTTCGACAAGCAAACCTACCCGCTTCGTGCACAGTGTGTAACCTAAAACAGTGCGTAACTTAAAACGCTATTTTTTCGTAGTTTTCCTTGTTTTTTCGTCGTGGTTTTACTTTGTCTATTTTTAATTATTTTAATTATTTTAATTATTTTATTTATTTTATTTATTTTATTTATTTTATTTATTTTATTTATTTTATTTCTTTTATTTATTTTATTTATTTTATTTATTTTATTTATTTTATTTATTTTATTTATTTTATTTATTTTATTTATTTTATTTATTTTATTTATTTTATTTATTTTATTTATTTTTATTTATTTTTTACTTATTATATTATTCTTTTATATTACGTTATACCTTACATCGTAACTTATCTTTTAACCCCTTTATTATAACTTTAAACGATTAATAACGTGTTATAAAAACACTTCCCAAAAAGATAGTAAGAGTCTTTACTAGGTGATCAGTCTAAGGGAGGGGGTCTTGTTCTTATAAAACAATAATAAGGTGTAACGGTCAAACAATACTTAACACAGTAAGAGGTGATTATATACTAGGCGTATAAGAATATAAGTTTATATAGTTATATATTTTAAACAACCGGTAACGATTAAGCCTTCCCTTCTCTTATCGAAGAGGGGAACTTAATCTTATATATTTATTTATAATTATTCTTAAATTATTCTTTTAAATTATTCCTTGTATAATCCTTATTTTTTAAATTATTTTTAAATTATTTTTTTAAATTATTCCCCGTATAATCTTTATCCTCCGGATTATTTTTAAATTATTTTTTTAAATTATTCCCCGTATAATCTTTATTTTTTAAATCTTAATTAATCGGTTATATTATTAATTCTCCGTACCCGTTAAAAGGTCGGTTACGTTATTTTAACTTATTATTAAGGCTTATAAAGGCCACGTCCGTAATATAACCTTTTTTTTTTTAAATTCCGCCTTGGAATTTATAAGTAACGTACTCCCGTCTTTTTTTTTATTTATTCGGTAAAGCTTTTCTTTTTTTTTTTAAAATGTTTAAACGTATCGATAAACGCCTTACCGTTAATAGTTTTTCGCGTCGTCGTAAGTTTATTCGTTTTTTCGAGTTTTTTAAGTTCGACGTTATACCTTACTCGCGTTATACTCGTTTAAACCGGGACTGTATTTAATCCGAGTAGTTTACCCGTTAAGTTCGTCGTTATTAAACGTGCGTCCGCGTTAACGTTAAATACGATAGTCGTAGTATCGTTATAAGTCCGGGTAGGCTTTTTCCCCTTTTTTTTTTTCTTTACGTCGTTTTTAACTTATCGTAACCGAACGTTAACTCTCGGAGTCTTAACGGCTCTCCGAAGTTAAAGAGCGTGCCGAGCTCGCCTTTAAAAAGGCGTACCGTTAAGTTACCGAGGCCGTTACCCGTATCCGTCGTCTCTCTTAATAATAAAAGTCTTACGAAAAGAAACGAAAGCGTCTCTTCGACGAGGCTTATACCTTCGTCGACGCCGAAGACACTACGCGTTAAGCCGAGGAGGAGCGCGAGGCTTTTTAAACCGCTTTAAAGGCTTAAACCGCCGCCGTTACCTTTATACTTAACTAAAAAACGATTATAACCGACTTAAAGCCCGCCCTTTTTATCGTTAATACTTCGTTAATAGTTAAAGAGAATTTTTAAAGTGGTTTATAAGTTTTTATATATTTTCTTTAACGTTATAACCTAGCTATTTTACTAAATATTCTAACTGTCCTTTCTTTATTTTACGGTGTGCCGTGATTTCTTCGACTTCGTATTTTAACTCGCCGAGCACTTATTCGTTCGAAAGCTTAACTATGTTTAATGCTTTTTTTAATAATAAGATATTAAATCGCGGGTAGACTCGTAATCCTTTAAGTAAGTCGAGTTCGTATATTAAGTTTAACACCTTTTTTATAACCTTAAATAGTCCGAGACTTTTAAAGTTTAACTTATCGTTAAGTCTTTTCGTTTTTAAGTTTTTTCGGTTAAGGTAAACCGTATCTCCCTTTTTAAAGATTAACCTTTTAATCCTTTTTTTATTAGTGTACGTGTTTATTTATTATTATTATCGTACGAGATTTACCTTTACCTCGTTAAACACCTTATTAAATCTTCGAATCGTCTTATCCGCCGTTAAGTTAAAACCTTTACCCGGGTGGTAGTTTATTCGCGGTTTAAATTTATAGTTTACTTTAAATAATAAAAACTTCGTACCGTCGTATACCGTATTATTATACGCGATTTAAGCTAGTAAAAGCCACTTAACTTAATCGTCTTATTATTAATTAACGTATACTCGTAAATATTACTCGAGCGTTTAATTCGTCCTTTTTATTTATCCGTTTATTTAAAAGTAAAACGTTATACTTAATTTTCGTTTCACGCGTAGCTACCTTATCACTTCCGTTTAAAACTTACTCGTAAACGTAGTTCTTTTATCGTTAACGATATCCTTTAATAACCCGTGGTTGCTTACTACGTTCCGTAAAAACGTATAAGCTAAGTCTTCCGCCGTGTAAGATTCGTAATAAAGTAAAAAGTACGCGTACTTCGTAAGCTTATCCACTATCACTAAAATATTATCGTATACTACCTTCGTAAATCTTTTTTAAAATATAAGTAACTTAACGATAAAATCTTAAAAGATAAACTTTTATAACCGATTAAGGATCGGTAATAGTTACATTAAACCGTAAGCCTTATATCTCCGGGCTTTCGTTTTATTATACAGGTCGTATTTTCCGATCACCTTTTTAATAACGCCGTGCTATTTTATAATATCGTACGACTCTTTAAATTTATTCGTAGTCTTTTAAATACCGAAGTGCCCGCTTAACGGCGTTTCGTACACTTATCGAATAATCTTACGCGGGTTCCCTCGGGTCGCCGCCTTTAAAATTATCGACCCGTTTTTTTATATTTAAAACACCGTTTATACTTTTATCGATATCGGCCCGATATAATCGTTACGTTTATTTAAAGCGTCGGCCTTACTATTATCGGATCCTTTTTTATATACTATTTTAATATCGAATTCGGATAAGTATTAAGTTTATTTAACTTATCGTCCGTTTAACCGTTAATTATTAACGAAATAAATAAGGTTTTTATAATTCGAGTAAATTATTATAAGGTGCCTTACTCTTTTAAAATATACCTCCCACTCCTTAAGCCCCTCGATAATAACTATTAGTTTTTTATCGTAAACTAAGTATCGTTTTATTAACCCGACGAACTTTTTCGAGAAAAAAGCTACCGGGTGTACTTTTCTTTCCTCGTCTCGTTAAGATAGCTCGCCGCTTATCGCGTACCTTAACGCGTCGATATTTATCTTGAATAGTTTATCGGGGTTTAGTTCTTTTAATATTAGTTCCGATAATACTGCTTTTTTAATTCGTTCGAAGGCGCCTTACGCCTCTTTTAATTATAAAAACTCGTTTTTTTTTTTCGTTAAGTTAATTAATAATGCCGTTATCTTACCGTAATCTTTAATAAACTTTCGATAATAGTTTACGTATCTTATAAAAGATTATATATCTTTAACGTTTTATAATATTAACTAGTCTTTAACTACCTCGATTTTTTTTAGTTTTATAACTAATTATCCGGGTGTAATCACGCACCTTAAGAAGACCGTCTTTTAAGTGTGGAATTTACACTTACTTACTTTAACTAATAACTTTACGTTATCGAGTTTCCGTAAGACTTAGTACACGTATTTCTCGTAATCTTTTTAAGTCCCCGAGTACACTAAAATATTATCGAGGTATATTATAACGAAGTCGTTTAAGTACTCCCGTAATACGTCGTTAATCATCTCTTAAAATATTACTAGTGCGTTAATAAGCCCGAACGGTATTATTAAGCTTTCGTAGTGCCCGTATCGCGTCTTAAACGTTATCTTCCACTCTTCTCCTTTAATAATACGGATTAAGTTATATACGCCTTAAAGGTTTACCTTAATAAACTATTTAACCTTCCGTAACCTATCGCGGAGTTCCGTAATAAACGGTATCGGGTATCGGTTTTTCTTCGTAATCTCGTTTAACTTCCGGTAGTCGACGCACAGCCGTAGTGTGTCATCCTTCTTCGGAACGAACATAATCGGTGCCCTTATTAAAGACTTTAAAGGTTTAATATAACCTTTAACTTCGTTTTCCTTTAACCATTCTTTAAACACTTTTAACTTATCTTCGTTAAGTAAGTAAATCCTTTAATAAGGCGGTTACTTTCCTTCCTTAAATGGTATTTAATAATCGTAAGGTTTATATTTTAATAGGCCCGTATCGTGTTAATACTTTTAAATATTCTCGTATTAATAGTATTAAGTTAATACGTAACGGAGGTCGTCCCGCTTTTTTTTAATTAACGTACTTAACGTTTTAATAATTATACCTTATCGTAAAACCTCGTTTTAAGATAACTAGTTAATGGCCTAATCGATTATAAGGTTATTTTCCTTTAACTATAATAACCTTAAAATTACATCGTCGTATTTTAACTTTATAATATCGAGCGTTATATCGACTCGCTTACCTTATATTTAAAGGTTTAAGGGTCTCGTTTCTCTTTTAACCCAGCTATTATCGTATACGGCCTAACGTCCTTCGAAGTCGTGTAATATATATGGTCGTTTCTTCCGTTGTTACGGGACTTCGTATTAGTTTACTATTCGGGGGGCGATATAACTTTTTTTTACCCTTATATTAATCATGGCCCGCTACTGACGGTTCTTTTATATAATTATCACCTTAATATAACTCGAGCTTACGTTAAAACTTAAGGCTTTAAGGCTTAGTCCGAGCTCGCGCCTTACGTCGGCTAAACTTAATCGTTTTCCGATTCCTCGCCTTCGTCGTCGGCGACGTAGCCCCGTTATACCGTCCGTCCCGTTCTTAATATTCCCTTTTAATAGTCGTATTCGAGTTTAAACGTTATCCGGTGGCGGTCCGCCTCGCGTAACGAGGGACCTTAGTTTATATATCTCTTTACTTACCGCAACCTTAATACGTTAATTCTTTCTTACTCGCGTTCGTAGTATTCGTATTCCGTTTAAATTCGGCGTCGTTCCCGAGGCGTTACCTTCTTTCGTTCCGCGTACCGTTACGTATAATTAAAGGCGTCGTAATCGATCCGTAAGGTATAACCGTCGTTTTAATATTTATAGTCGGTGGCGTGGTTGTCACGTTTTAATAGTCGTAAAATAAACGGGTTAATATCCTTTTATTATAATTCCCACCGTGGCTTCCCCTCGTATTATAATACTACCTTTACGTATACGTAGCGTAAGTATTAAACTTCCTCGTAGTTTATTTATAAAACGTTATCCGTATAACTTGTCTTATAACGCGGGGGTGTTAACCTTTTTTACTAAGCCTCTTTTAACCAGTCTACTAAGATTTATACCCTTTTAATATACGAGTAGTACACCCGGGTGGCCTTTTAGTCGTTATTATAAAGTAGTGTTTTTATATAAACATTTACTCGTTTATATAAAAAGGGTACGCCCTCCTCGTCGTATAAGTCTTTAATAAGGGCCTTTTCGCGCTTTACTAAGATTTTAAACAAGTATACCTTTAACTCGTTATCGTTAACTTTTAAGTTCGACCGTAAAGGTGACTTATAACGACTTATTATTCGGATACCCTTTAACTTCCGAAGATAGTATCCGTTACCTTACTTTTCGCTTTTATAAACTAAATAGTCGTCGTCGTAGTATACCGTTTAATTAAAAGCGTCGTACGTGTTTATAAGTTTCGAGGGAGCCATCGCTTTAATCGTCTTTCCCTCGGGCACCTTTTTACGGCAGTTTCGAACGTAATACCCCTCTCGTCCGTAATTATAACACTTTTTTACGGGCTTCTTACGTTAAAGTGGCTTATTAATAGTTTTATTTAAATATATAAGCTCGCCTTAATAACGGCGGTCCTTTTATTTATTATTACGGTTACCGTAGCTTTTTTTCGTATCTTTACCCTCGTACCCGCGTTATCTTTTCTTTTTTAACATCCGTTCGTATAATCGGTTATCGATAATAATAGTTATTCCGTAATACTCCGTAAGGAGTCTTAACCGAGGACTTTTATTAAGTTCGTCCTTTACGTTATCTTTAAAACCCTCGTAATATCGGGTTATAACCGGCTCGTCGTTTTAATCGAGGTGGGTTATTAACTGTCGGAACTCGTTAATATAAGTTAATGTAGATTTAGTTTAACGAAGGCGGAGTAGCTTCCGCTCGTATTCCCGGTCGATATCGGGGTCGTTAAACGTTTTTTATAAAATTTTATTAAAGGCCCCGAACGAAGTAAATATCTTTTTCGTATCGTCGTTTATTTCGTCCGGCTTATACTTATATTAAAGGTAGTTGTCGAGATAAGGCTGGGCTTACGCCGTAACCGGTCTCTTTAAATACGTTATAGTCGTAAGTATTTTATCCGCGCCGTCGTTTAAGTTAAAGGCTTAATATTTAAAGTATAAGCGGTATTATATTAAAAAGGCTTTTAACTTAGCTTAACTACCGTCGTACTTTTTCGGAGGAGGAATTTTAAAGGGGTCCTTCGCGTTTTCGACGACTGATAATAACTGTTAAAGTTATTATAATTAATTAACGCTTTACTTGTTTTAAACCTCGAGTTTATCGATTCGTTTTTATATAGTTTATATCTTCGCAGCCTGTTAAACAAGGGTCGTAACACTTCCCGTAACGGTCGACATAATATTAAGTATTATTTAAGTAAAATACGGTTAAAGTTTAAATAAAAGTCGTTATTAATATTATAAAAGCACTTTTTAAAAAGATAATAAAAGTCTTTATTAAGTGATTAATTTAAAGGAGGGGGTTTTATTTTTATAAAATAATAATAAAGTGTAACGGTTAAATAATACTTAACACGGTAAAAGGTGATTATATATTAAACGTATAAAAATACAAGTTTATATAATTATATATTTTAAATAACCGGTAACGATTAAGCCTTCCCTTCTCTTATCGAGGAAGGGAACTTAATCTTATATACTTATCTATAATTATTCTTAAATCATTCCTTTAAATCATTCCCCGTATAATCCTTATCCTTTAAATCATTTTTAAATCATTCCTTTAAATCATTCCCCGTATAATCCTTATCCTCCGGATTATTCTTGGATCATTCCTTTAGATCATTCCCCGTATAATCCTTATCCTCCGGATTATTCTTAGATTATTCCTTTAAATTATTCCCCGTATAATCCTCATCTTTTAGATCTTGATTGGTCGGTCGTATTATTGATTCTCCGTACCCGTTGAGGGGTCGGCTGCGTTATCCTGGCCTATTATTGAGGCTTGTGGGGGCCACGTCCGTAACACCCGTACGTATATACGTCGTTAATTTTTACGGATAAGTAATTTTTTTATAATATTAAACGAAGTCGCCGTAACCCGTTTTAATAATTAATAAAGTGTAAAACACCGTTTTTAATAAAACGAGCTACGGGGGGGGGGGGGGGGTTAAATAAGTATAAAAGGTTTTAGTTTCGGTAAGTGGGCGGGAGGTTTTTTTATTACTTTATTTATTATTTGTAAACTTTTTTTTACACTTATTTTTTATAATTAATTTTAAAGTTATTATAAACGGGTATATTAAACTGTTTATTTATTAAAGATTAATAACGAGTTTTAATTAACGTGTCGGCCTGTTCGTTATTAAAAATACTTTAATATTTTAAATATTAAAGTACTTTATTTTAATATTTAACGGTAAACTTATTCGAATTAATAATCGTTGAAAAAATACCGTATTTAGGATTCGTTAAAGAATACTCGTATTATTCACGTATAATTATATCGTACTTAATCTTTTTTCTATTAAAGCCCGTTAAAGGCTTTAAAAAACACCCGCCGCTTTTATATTATACACTTATGATATAACGTAAATACCCCGGTAACCTTCGGTTACCGTAATATCGGTTACTTTAATCGAGTATTTAAAGCCTTATTATAAAGTCCCGTCTTACTTATATAATTATAACTTACTTAAATATATAATTAAATTATCGTTTAAAATATTAGAAATTTAAATAAAGAATAATTTTATAATTTTTTTTATACCGTAAGTCAAATTATTTCGGCAACCCGGTTTATATCGCGGGCCCGTTAAAGTTAACTTATAAGTATTTAAAATAAATTTAATTAATAGTTGAACGTTAATCCGGCGGCGGGACGGAGCGTTATATATTTTATCTTTTACGTTGATTAGGATTCAAGCCTTTTTCGTTAATAATTACGGTTTATTATATTAATCCGGAATACTTATCGGCGTATAACTTATTCGAAAACGATATTTATTATAAGTAAGCCCGAGTTTTTAAATAAAACTTAAATAAAAGTAGTCTTTTAAACCTAAAGGATTATTTTAATTAGTATTATTAACGTTTTTTTAATTAAGTTAATATACCCGTTTTTTTAATATAAAGGCCCAAACGCTTACTGTTCTATACTCCAGCTCGCCGGTAATTTCGTACCGCCGGCGTATTATACCTTTACTTAACAGTAAAAAAAATATTACGTAATTATTTTTATAATATTATAAGGGAGGGACTGTTTACGTACCACGTATACAACGAGTAGGCCGCCAGCCCGGTGTGGCTCACCAAGCCACACCGTGGTATATATAACACAGCCTTTTACCGCATCGATAGTTTTAATAATTAACAAACTTTACATCTTATTATATTATACTATACTTTTAAATTATATACTCGTTTAAGCCGACCTTGTTTGTTTTTTGTTTATAAGCTTATCCGAGGTCCGTTATCTAGCATTACGAAGCCAAGCACGGTAACGTAACGCGTAATATTTAATAATAACTTTTATTACCTGTTTTTTTTTTCTTTAAAACCTCTTTATTCCGTATCGCGGCCTTAAAGACAACGGCTTTTTAACTCGTTATATCCACTTATCGAAGAGCCGCTTACTATATAAATCGTAAGTATTATTAAGTTAAAGCGTTAACTATATTAACTTAAACGTATCTTTTTTCGCGAAGGTATTAAAAGACCTTACGTATCGCGCGTCGGTCTTTTAAAGCTTTCGAGGCCACCGCTCCCGTAATAGTGTTTTGATAAGTTGATAATTTAACTTTTATAAATCTTGAGATTTTTAAACCGTAAAACGGTCTTGCGAACCTTTACGGGTATACCGCCCGTTAAAAAACTGAGACTTATATATACGGCTTAAGCTATAACTGCTTCCGCGTTATTAGACGACTCGATAAAGCCCGCCTTTTAAAACGCTCCCGAGGAGCCCTTAAGCCGGACCTCTCCGTTATTATAACTCGGAGTCCCGACTTTTAACACCGTTATTATCGCTTACTCTTTCGGCGAGCGCTCCCGTACCGCCTTTTAAAGCTTAACGGACGACGAAGTATTAAAATAATAAGACCTTAAAGACTTAAAAACGTTTCGGGACGCTCGGCATCTTTTCGTAACGAAAAGCCCGTTTTAAAACGCCGGCTTTATTAGCCTTTAAAGATTTAAACGAAGGTTACGGTCTTTTAACGCCGACTATAACCACGCTTTAAACGTACGATTATAACGCCTTTTAATAATTTAAACGAAGCCTTAAAAACTTATAATACGGACCGCGGCGCCAGTCCCTTTTCTCCTCGTATTAAAGTACCTCTGTTAAACCTTTTTAACGAAAAACTTTAAATTAAGTATAAAACGGTATAAACACGTTATTATAATATATCAGAATTTAGAAAGATCGATTATCCGGTATTTAAACGCTTTAAGGCTATCTTTAAAATTTATAAATCGGAAGTTTAACGTCGACGCGAGGCTCCCCGTACGCCCGCACTTTTTACACCCACTACGGCTCCCGTATTATTAAAGGTTTTTTAAAACCTTAAGCCGGATTAAAAGCCCTTTTAAAATAATAACGGTAATTTACGGCCGCCCGTCAATCCCGGGAAGTACCCATTTACCGGTCCCACCGGAGGGCCCCTTCGTTATACCGGCACGTTAAACGATACACGAAACGAGTTTAACGTATTCTTTAAGCCTTATCCTTAATAAAATTAAGGTAATCGTTAAGGTTATCCGTTTAACGGTTTTAAAAACCGGTAAAATGGAGTTCTTTTAAACAAGCCCGCCGGACGTTAAACTAACACCTTTTTTAACCGCCCTCCGTTAAGCTACTTATTTAACTACGGTGACCGATAACCGTACGATGGCTTTAACCCGTTTACTATTTAATTTATAACTTTAAAAGTGGAACTGAAGTAAACTATCGCTTCTCTTCCCTCCTTCCGTTTATATAACGAGGCGGCATTTAAAAACGATAAAAACGACTCCTTTATTTATATAAAAGAATTCTTATTTAATATTTAAGCTTAAAAAGACCGCGATTTTATTAATAGTATTACCGCAGCTATCGCCGCCGAACTACCTTTACACTTTAAGGGCGAGGCCCGCGAATAGTTTTATTATTAATTAAAAGCTTTTATTATAAAAACGGTTCGCCGTTAAACTTATTAATATTATAATATAACTTTTTAATCACGAAGACTTAAAGCCTTATTTATAATAAACTAATAACGGCTTATTACTTCGAGGTGTAAGCCCCCCGACCGCCTTTATAAGTTATAATTATACACGTATAAGTAACTATAATTAACCGCGTTACGACGCCCGCTATACGCTCATTTTAACTATCCCTCCGATACCCCTTTTATAAAGTTATAAGCTTATCGTCGGACCTTTTTAACGCGTATATTACCTTTAATATTTACCGACGACGCGACCGTATACCGTAACCTGCTCCCGCCGTACGTAAGTCGGTAACGTTTACCGAGGACACTTCGATAAGTAAAACTCGCGTAATAAGTTACGTTAATATTACGGCGAACGTTGCTTTATATCCTTTACCACCGGCTTTACTTTTTGATATCGACTTATTAACCTTTTTAAATATACTTATTAACGTAAATATAATACGGGTTCGCTTCCGCGCTTTATATAATATAAATATATAAAGGCGTAACCGTACCGGTTAAAAACGCGAAACTAAGGTTTTCTTTAATATTCCCGTAACTCTCGCGCCCGGCTTAACGTATTATATTACCGTTATATACGAGCGTTTATAATATAGTTACTACGATAATCCCCTCTTACCTTTAACCGAGTATATTAAACCGGCTAACGGTTTCGTAATATATACCACTATTATTAACGAGAAAACAAACTTACTCCCGGTATATAACTCCACCGATAAAGCTATTATTATAACGAAAGGTATAATACTAGGGTTTTACACGCCGATAAACGACTTTAATATAAATTAATATTATTAAGTGTATAAATACGGTATATTAACTTCGTAGTCACGTCGAAACCGACGACGTAAACGTAATATACGCCCGACTATTAAACTATTATCGCGCGCTCGTAGTTTTATAAGTCGATTAAAGGTTTTTCTTTTTTAATACCGAGTCGACGCCCGCGTATTTAAAAGTTACTCTCGAACTTTTATAAGTACGAGACGCGAGCTTCCGGCCGAATGATATAACCTTTAATAATTTTCGCCTTATTATTGTATTATTATACGGCCTCAAAATGCCGATAAACGTCCCGGCCTTTATAACGCCCGACGGCGCTTTTATTTACTTTATAAATCTTATTTTAAAAGCCCGAGTAATAACTTTAATAGTTAAATATCGCGAAATGTTCACCGACCTTGGTATCGATCCGATACTATTAAAATATATAATACGTATTTAGGTTATAAAAGGTTAATAAAACTAACGTTAAAACGTAAAGCCGTACTTTTTAAGTTTATAAAACGGTAAGTTAATCGATAAACGTTACGACGCACTTTACTCGTAAAGTAAAACAACGTAAATACGGTAAAGCGTTTTAATCGTTTATCCCGTCTTCGTAATATAACGCACCGTTAATAATAAACGAAAAGGCCGTATTATAATCGACCTACGCCCCTTAAATAAACTTACGGTTCCCGACGTTTATCCTCTCTCCGATTAATCCGACATTATATAAACAACAGTTAATTAAAGCCTTTTCTTTATATACGATATAATAATGTTCTTTTATTAATTAATTATCTATTTAAGTTACCGTTAACGATTAATTATTATTAACCGTCGTAGTTTAAAAAGCTTTAACGTACTTTTTATAAGATTATATAATACTCCCGTATTTACGTAACGATATATAAATCGCTTACTCGATAACTTTCGTGGCTTTATTAAGTATATATCGACGATATTATTATCTTCAACTCTACCATTAAAAAACATTTACGGTATTTAAAAACAGTCTTCTCGCTATTTATAAATAATAAACTATACGTTTTTATAAGAAAAACGTTTTTCGTATTTTAATTAATACACTTACTCGGCTTCGTCGTCGACGGGGAGGGTATTACGCGGACGGATAACCGTATCGCAGTACTTAAAAAAATCGTTTTCTTACGTACGCTCTCGGATTTCTCGAATTATATTAAAATAGTTAACTTCCTCCGGTTTAACATTCCGTGGTGTAATATTAAGATCCAGCTATTATAATACTTTAAGACCGCGTTATAACGTAAGTGCGAAGTTAACCGTGGATTAATTAACGGTATTAATAAAAATAAGCGTAAGTTTATTATATTAAAGTTATTCACCGAGCTTAAAGTAGAGTATCTTAAAGCCTTTTATTTACTTTAAAAATCCTTTTACGAGTAGATACGCCTTTGTTATTATAACGTCGAGGATTAACTTTTCGTTAAGTTAAATACGTGTAAACTCGGCATCGGACTTATTATCTTTTAACTAATAATCTTATAACACGGTTTTTTAATCTTAAAACGGGACATCGTATAACTTAAGATCCAATTAATTACCTTCCTTTTACGACGTTAGTCCTCCCGCGAGAAAAGTTACGGCGTTACGGAACTTAAAGTCGTTAATATTATATAAACCTTTATTAAAATACGTAAGTTATTTTAATCGAATCACCGCTTTATTATTGTTTTAACCGACTATACTTCCGTTAAAGGAATCGTTATATATACCTCGTTAAAAACGTCAAATTTAGATAAAGTGAACTTTAAACTCACCTTCGCTGTTAATTATATATTTTAATTTAATATTTTAGTATTATACATCTTTAATAAAATAAACGTGGTTCCCGATATACTATTACGGCTTTTTACGTAAGCTTATAACATTATACCGGACGATAACGATATTTTAAAAAAAGGTACGTATAACGAGACGTTTACCGCGTATTTAATGACCGTTTACCCGCTTACGATAACTATAATATAATTAATAGTCACTCACTCGACCGACGCTACCACCGCCGTCGCTCTTACGTTATACCTTTACGCCGACATTATTCGGTAAAATTAATACTTTACGGCCTTTTAAGTTAATAAATTAGTCGCCGTGTAACTTAATAACGAGTTCCGTAAATAATTAATTAAAGGTTATAATAATAATTTTTTCTTTTAACCGCTTCGCTGTCACGGCGGGCAGGCTGGTGACTGGTAGGCGGGGACGAGCCAGGCAGGCAGTGGTAATATTCCGACTAAATAGGCACAGGTAGGGGACAGGGTGAAGACGAAGACGTAGCTCGAGGAGCTACAATACAGGATGCAGGCGGAAGTCAGACTAAATACAGGGTTCAGGGGTTAGGCGGTGTACGGCGGCAGTATACCTGCCGGGCTGGTCTGTGACATTCGCGAAACGTTATTAACGAAAAACAAGGTTAAAATAATAACCCGTACGAGGTCATCCCCGACGGTGTTACAGTACGACGGTACACTCGCTCCGCTTTATAAACTGTATTCGATTAATTACTTAATTATTACAACGAGTATAATAACCCCGAGTTATATATTCCCACGGTATTAAAACGCGTCGTTTTAAATTTAAAGCACGATAAAACGCACCACTTTAAAGCCACCCGTATTATAACGTAATTAAACGGTATTTTCTTTTTTAATAAGTATAAAAAAATGCGAAATTACGTCGCTTATTATCCCGTGTGTTAAACCGGTTAAACGCTCCGTTTTAAGCCCGCCGGCTTTTTTAAACCGATTTAAACGATAAACTTATTATATTATACGGTGGTTATAAATTTTATTATTAATATACCGTTAAGGTTAACTATCGGTACGTTATAATATATTACGAGATTCGATATATACGATTAACTTTACATTATTACTTATAAGTTTTAAAAAAAAACCTTCCTTATTCCCGGCCACTCGACTTATAAACTGTCACGGCGGGCAGGCGGGTGACGGGTAGGCGGGGACGAGCCAGGCTGGCAGTGGTAATATTCTGACTAAATAGGCACAAGTAAGGGACAGGGTAAAGACGAAGACGTAGCTCGAGGAGCTACAATACAGGATGCAGGCGGATGTCAGACTAAATACAGGGTTCAGGGGCTAGGCGGTGTACGGCGGCAGAAGGGTCGCCGCCAGGCGGTGTGCAGCGGCAGGATACTTGCCGGGCTGGTCTATGACATAAACCGCCGACTAAGCTTCCGTGATTTTATAAGCGTTTTTTTTTAACGGATTAAGGTATTTCAAATCGAGTTATTAACGATCGAGACTTTAACTTTACGTCGGATATTTAAACCGAGATTTATCGCCGCCTCGTAATCTCGTTACTCCTTTTTATTACATACCACGTTTAAACGGTCGGCTTGTCAAAACGGAAAAATTAAACCGTGGAGATTATTATCCGCTTTTATTATATAATACACTTAAACGTCCTTTAAAACCGCGTTGTGGCGGCGGTATTATAATTTTAATTAAATAACGTTATATCGAGCATATTAAAATTCTTATTAAACGAGTTAATATTAAAATTCCGCCTTAACTATCACGGCGGGCAGGCTAGTGACTGGTAGGCGGGGACGAGCCAGGCAGGCAGTGGTAATATTCTGACTAAATAAGCACAGGTAGGGGACAGGGTGAAGACGAAGACGTAGCTCGAGGAGCTACAATACAGGATACAGGCGGAAGTTAGACTAAATACAGGGTTTAAGGGTTAGGCGGTGTACGGCGGCAGTATACCTGCCGGGCTGGTCTGTGACATTACTCCCCTCCTCTACGGCCGAGCTCCGTTAAGGCCGGGGTCCAGGCTTATGGGGGTAGCGGCGGTGAAAGTTTTATACTAGCTACGCGGCGTTCTCCAAGTACGCGGCGGGCTTTACGGTGGGCTCGTCGTAGCCCACCCACTTAACCACGTACTTTAAACGGCGGCCTCCACGGCCGCGGGTCTTTTAATAAGAGTCGAGGATTTCTTTTACTTCGTATTCTTCTCCGCCGGCTATCTCGACGTGTGGCGGTAGGTTAAGCCTTTGGCCGGGTAAGGGTTCGTTATCGGTAAGTCTTAAACGGTTTACGTAAAAGACCGGGTGAATCTTTATCGAGGACGGTAGGTCGAGGCGGTAAGCGTGGGTATTAACCACTTCGGCGACGTGGAACGGGCCGAGGTTTTTTTAATTTAACTTTTTTTACGGGCGGGCGGTGCGGACGTTACGGGCGTCGAGTTAAACGTATTAACTTATTTAAAAGCGGCGGGTAAGACGGCGGTGGCGGTTCGTTTAAGACTTATAACGGGTTTAAACAACGACTAGTTCGGAGCGGGCGTAGTTAAAGATCTTTTTTATTCCGGCGGCGAACCGTTCGGAATCTTTTTAAACGGCGGACGGGGTAAATAGGTCGACGGGTTCGAACCTTATCCGGGGGTGGAAGCCGTACGTTAAAAAAAACGGCGATAAACCGGTGTTTTTAAAGGTTTAAAAGTTAATAACGAATTCGGTTAACGGTAACCATTCCTCCCAGTCGTCTTATAAGTAAAACACGTACGCGCGTAAGTATTATTTTAAACCGGCGTTAACTTTTTCGGTTTAACCGTCTATCTCGGGGTGGTACGTAATCGATAAAATATTAATGATCTTTAAACGTTTTATTAAGTGTCTTTAAAATTCGGATACGAATTAACTTCCGCGGTCGGACATAATTAACCGGGGTAAGCCGTATAACTTTTATACGTAATAAATATATAAGCGGGCGGTCTCTTCGGCGTTATAAGTCTTTTAACAAGGGATAAAGTAACGTATTTTAATTAAACGGTCGACTATAACGAAGATCGCGTCGTATTTACCGCTCGCGGGCAGGTGCGTAATAAAGTTTATTAAAATGTATTATTAAACGCGTTCGGGGATCGGCAAGGGTTTTAAAAGGCTTTAATAACCTTTACGGGACGGGTTACTTTTTCGGTATATTTAACACTTCCTCACTTATTAAGTTATATAATATAACATGCCGGGCTAGTAAAATTCTCGGGATAAAAGGTCGTACGTTTTCGCGCGGCCCGGGTGGCCGGCGACGGGGGCGTCGTAGTAGCGGCGTAATAGTTTTACTTTTAAGTTTAAGTTGTCGGGCACGTATAAACGGTTTTAATAATATAAACGGCCGTCTCGCTTTTCGTATTTTACGAGCGTAATTAACGGGTGGCGGTCGGCCGAGGTTTAAAGTGCGGTTTAAATCGAGCGGACCGTCTCGTCCGTTTTATACGTTCGAGATATTTAATCTTTTAAGTTATCGGGTAAGGTTATTACTTTTAAGCGTAAATATAAGGTTAGGTTATAACTTTTTAATACGACTTAACTTTAATAGTAAAGGCGATTATCCCCCTTTTCCGAGAGGTCTTTTAACCTTTTAATTAACGCGTTAAGCTTCGCTCTTTATTTTTTAAGGCGGTAAGTGATTTAAAAGTTAAAACGGGATAAAAATTTAAACTAACGGGCTTAACGGCGGTTTAATAACTTCGTTATTATAAAGTATTTTAAGTTTCGGTGGTCGGTGATAACTTAAATCGGGGACGGGGTGCTTTTTAGTTTAAAGCGTTATTTTTCGAAGTAACGGATGATGGCGAGTAACTTTTTATCGTAAATCTCGTAGTTACACTCGGTAATAATATACTTTTTCGAGAAAAAGGTAATAAGGCGGAGGACTCCGTCGTCGTCGCGTTACGATAATATATTAACGGATACGTAATCCGACGCGTCGGTTTTTAAAACGACGTCTTTACTTTAATCGAAATGGGTTAAGATAAGTGTAGACGTAAACTTAACTTTTAAAGCTTAAAAAGCGGCTTCGTAAACGGAGGATTAGTAAAACGGGACGTTTTTTTTAATTAAGTTAACGAGCGGGTTAATTACCTTCGAGTAATCTTATATAAACCGGCGGTAAAAGTTACCGAAGCCGATAAAAGCTTATACGTCGGTAAGCTTTTTCGGGGTCTGCTAGTTAACGATCGTGGCAATCTTCTCGGAATCCATACGGACTCCGCCACAATTAATTAAAAGGCCGAGGAACTTAGTTTCGGGAACGTAAAATTCGCATTTAAATATTTTTACGAATAGTCTTACCTTACGTAAGGCTTGTAAGACTAGGCGGAGGTGTTCGGTGTGCTTTTATCGGGAGCGGCTGTAAATTAAGATATCGTTTAGGTAAGCGGTGTAAAATATATTTAAATATTCGCGAAGGGCGTCGTTAATATATCGTTAAAACGTGGCGGGCGCGCCGGTTAACTTAAACGGTATAATTAAGCTCTCGTATAGGCCGAAACGGGTTCGGAAGGCGGTTAAGTACTCCTCTCCTTACCGGACACGGATATTATTAAAGGCGGATATAATATCGATCTTAAAAAAGTAACGTATCTTAAATAGGTTATTTAAGGTTTCCTTTATAAACGGTAACGGGTAACGGTCTTTAACTGTGACGGCGTTAAGTACGCGGTAGTCTACGTAAAAACGTAAGCCGCCGTTAAACTTTTAAATAAATAAAACGGGCGAGGCGACGGGGGAGGAGCTCGGGCGGATAAATCCTTTACGTAAGTTCTTTTTTAACCACTCTTTTAAGGTTAATAGCTCGGTACGGGACATCGCGTATAACGGGCCGAACGGCGGAGTCTTCCCGTTTACTAACGGTATATAGTAGTCGTACGGGCGGTGCGGGGGTAGCTTTTTAACCTTTTTAAACGAGAAAACGTCGGAGAAGTCGACGATCTCGTCAAGTAACGGGTTTAGTTTTTAATAGGCGGGAGTCGGGCGTTAGTCCTTTAATAAGTGGTCGATTTATTCGACGGTAACGGTATATAAACGGTATTCGCGGCGTTTCGCGTATAAGGTCGCGGCGCGTAAAGAGACGGGGGCGATGTTTCGGGTAAATAAAGCCTCGGGCCGGTCCGCGTACGCACGTGGGCGGGCCTTGGCGGGGACGTTATATAACGTTTTTAACTTTTCGGGGCGGCCAAACACGTTATAATGTTAACGGCAGTATTCGTTATCGAAAAATAACGTGTAACTAACGAAACGGACGGTCGGGTCGTATTATTTAAACTAAAGCATCCTTAACACGATCGGGTAATGGGCGAGTTACGTAACGAAAAATAAGGCGTTTTTTTATATATAGTCTTAAATACGTAGCTGGCCCCGGATATAATAGGAGTAAGTCCCGCTCTCGGCGGTTCGGCCGTCGAACACCTCGATTTCGAAAGGGCGTCGTAGTGGCCACATCGGTAGTTAACGCTCGCGCGCCTAGCTTTAATCGATAAAACATTTACCTTTAACACCGGTATCGGCGAAGGCGTAAGTCGGAAAACGTCGGTCTCGGACGGTTAATTCGGCGGGCAAGATTATTAAATCGGATCGTTAATTATATTTTTCTTTAATAAAAAGTTTATAAGCGGCGGCGGACGAAAGGCGGATCGGAAGACGGGGGGGCGTAACGGGCAAGGCTTAGATACGACTTACTTTAAGCGAGTCCCTTTTTTCGAAGACTAAAAAGAGTGGCCGGACGACCGCGATAAAAGGCGGGAGGAGCGGGAGTTACGGCGTAAATTACGTCGGCCGCGAGAGGGTCGGCGGGCGACGACGTCTTAAAGTTCGGGGGCGGTGGCGTGGCGGAGGCTTAAGGGGCGTTAGGGACGGGTGTTTAGTTTAAAGTAAGAGGCGATAAGGTGGTTTTTCGAGTTATAACGGTAACACTCGCCGCGCTCGCGGCGCGTGTTCCGGCGTTAGTTAAATAGGTTTATCGCGTCCGCGTCGCGGGTGGCGATCGGTCGGGCGGTAGGTTTAACGGGTTAATCGGCGTGGCCTTAAGCGGGCCGAGGGTTCCGTGGCTCGCGGGTAGTGGTTAACTATATATAACGACGTTAACGATTATCGAGGTTTTAAAGGAAGGTCGTAAACTCGGCGAAGGTTTAAGCGGCGGGCGGTGAGTGGTGGAGTAATATAAACTATAACTCCCGGGATAAGTTATTTTTTAAGAGTGACGAAAGCCTTCCCTCGTCCATCTCTCCCTTTAAAGCGAAGCGTTAAAACTCGGCGAGGTGGGCGTTAAAGTTTTTATAAGTTTAACGGAGGCGGTATAGTTCCCGGCGGGCGCGGTTAACACGGTTAAAGTTACCGTACGCCTTATTTAAAAGGGTAAGTACGGTATAATAGTCCGGGATACGGCGGGGGTTATCGAGGTACGGGAGGATTAAAACGTAAGCGGCGCTTTTAAGGCGGTCGGCGACGTAAGCGATACGGGTAGTGGGAGTCGGGTAACGGTCTCGGTTTACCGTTATTTTCCGGCGGATTTATATCGTAAAACGGCGAAAGTCGGTGGGGGTATTATTAAACTTATTAAAATCGAGGAGTCGTTTAAAAAGGCGGGAGGCGGTAAATTCGGGAGTAATAAAAGGAGTCGAAGTTAAAGTTAAGCCTTCGGGCACGTTAATAAGAGAAACCGGGGTAGTGTTAGTCGGGGGCGTCGGTACAGTCGGGAGTGTTAAACGCGTGGCTTAGTATAATTAAACACGGGCTTCCACGAGTTAGTTATTTAAAAAGTCGACGGAGCGGCGGCTCTCCTCGAGCCGGCTTTAAGTGTCGGTTAAAGAGGCGCGTAAGTCGGTTAACTCGCCTTCCTACCGGCGTAAAAGTTCGTAAGTGGCTTAAAAATAGCTGGCTTAGGCGAGCGGGTTTTCGGAGACGTGGGTGGTGAAGTTTTCGGGGCCCGAAGGCATTATCGGGGGTTCCGGTAAGGGGGTTATCTCGTCGGCGCTTATAAGTAAAAGTTACGTAATGTCACGGCGGGCAGGCTAGTAACTGGTAGGCGGGGACGAGTTAGGCAGGCAGTGGTAATATTTTAATTAAATAAGTATAGGTAAGGGATAGGGTAAAAACGAAGACGTAGCTCGAGGAGTTATAATATAAGATGTAGGCGGAAGTCAGATTAAATACAGGGTTTAAGGGTTAAGCGGTGTACGGCGGTAGTATACCTGCCGGGTTAGTTTATGACACGCTTTTAAAGACTAGTATTTCGAAAGCACACTTTTTAACTAGACTAATAACTTTATTAACGTTACTTAGTTAAAGTACGTTTTTATTCCTTTTACCACCCCCGTTAACCCCGATTAATGGCGTCTTTTAATTCTCGACGGCCACGGCAACCATACTATTAACGAGTTTATAACTCTTTACATATAAAACAAAGTTTAGTTACTTGTTTTACCTCCTCACACCTCCCACGTCACGTAACCTCTCGATGTTGCTTGCTTTTCGCCGTTAAAAGCGCGGTATCGTTATTATTTCTCACGCCTACCTATCCCTGGCGAGTTAAGCTATAAAAACAAAAGAAACTTCCTTTTTTATTATTTAAAGGCTAAAAAAGACGCCTTCTCCGAGTCTAATATTAAAAGCGGTTAGCGAGCGAGCGGTCTTTGGCTAGTCAGCCTTAAAACGGCTAAGGTAAATAAATTTATTATCTCCCAAGGCGTTAACGAGGCCGGAGACGAAGAAAACAAGGCGTTAAAGGCTCTAAGAACCTTAAGAAGGCCGCGGACTAGAGCTATTATATTTTAAACCCCCTCTTCGGCGCGTAACATCCAATAAAGCGTAAAAAAGATCAACTCGGGCGACTACCACGGTGTTTCGCGACTTTTAATAAAGGCGGGCAACGCCTTAAACGAAAAAAACGTCGAGATTGCTTTTTTAAAGAAGCAGATTAACGAGCTGAAAGCAAAAGTTAATAATATAAAATTCGCGCGGTAGAAGCAGGTAAAGCCAGACGCAAACGAGAGATTTGTCCGCATCTCTAACGTTAATGCGGTGAGAGCGGCCCAAGAAGTAAAAGAAAGAGAAAAAGAAAGACATCGCCAGGCTCGCGAAATGCAGACGATGCCAATGCAGGCATTTTTATTTGCTTTTGACAGTGTTACGGGGGAGGAAGTAGAGTTTTCGATTAATTAAAAAGACAACTTTTTTTTTTGAAACGTGTCCCAAATGGGGGGGTGTCCCAAAAGGGACCCACCTGACTTAAACAGCTATTAGAGCGGAGAAAATCATCAAAAATGATGGCTACAGATAGTGAACCAGACTGTTCCTCGAAAATCCAGACAAGGTAGGCAGTACACGGGCAGTGGCAGGGTTGATAATTTATTTCTTGGTAAATCTCAATACGTTGTCCTTCAACAGCCTTGTTTCATAGGATTGCATGTCTAATATAACGGCATCATCTCTATATTCATTTTTCTGCGCTTAATTGATAAAAATATACATAAGTGCCGTCAAGGGAGCAGGGCAGACAAATCTCAAAACACTGCATTTCCACTTTCTTAAGCGTACGTTTACCCCGCAAAACTCTCATTCGCCGATGGTGGCATATTAGTGTCAGCTATGTACGACTCAAAACTTTCAACCAAACTCTTCAACAGCACGAATGGATGCACTTCTTGTCCCACCCGACGCAAACTCTCCACGACAGAGGGCGCACTATGTCTGCACCGAAATTTGGGACGGCCGCGACTTTCTTTCATATGCACGGCGCCAAGGCCGGATGCGGAGCGTCCCGAAGCGGCTGCGGGAGTATCTTGCTCCTCTTCAGGCCATTGAGCTAGACAGCAACGATACACACGTCGACGACGAGTTTACGGAGCATATCTTGCCGACGCCGCAAGCCGAGCATGAGGCCTTTCTTCAAACATGGTTGTTTTTTGGTCTGTTGGCGGAGTTCCTCGGTCTCAACGAAAGCGATACAGGCGGCCGCCTGGTCGACGCCGCCACGTCGCGGAGAGAAATCGATGCGCTGTATAACGACTACGTTGAAGTGGACGACAATGACAGTCCAGCAAAGCACCTGACTGCAGCGCCGCTGCTTGTTGCGGCACAAGCTCCGTCGGTTATTGTGGCACGCCTACGACTCGCAGGCACGCGTATCGAAGACAGACTGCGATACCTTCACAAGTGCCTCACATTCAGCTGTTTCCTCGTGAACACTGCCATTCACTCAGACTTTGACCCGGCTGTAAAGACGTCCATCGCCGCTCTCGGTGAGCTTCTGTCCACTGGCTTCTCCACAGCAGCTACTCTGAAGCGTATCCCCAGTGCTCAGGTTACCTTTAGCTTCGCGTGGGCGGACCGGTTCCTCGACGAGGGCAGCGATCTCGAGCATCATATGGTGTCCCACGGGTGGTGCCGCAGCGAGGTGGCCAAGATCCGATTTGTACATCAAGGGCTGGCCACTCGCTACTACCTCAGCAACATGCGCAAAGGCGGACCGACCAAAGACCATGACCAGTGCACCAGTCAAGGCTGTGTCGCATTCCAGATTAACGCGGCGACTTATCAGCCGTCTCATGCACGAGAGGATTGCCACTGCGCGCTGGCTTGCGTTGACATTGCCTCTGTACAGCGAATATTGCGAGAGACCACATCATATCCTGTCCTACGAATCCGCACGTCAAAGAATACTGGAAGCAATTCCAAAGTCAAGGTGGAGATGTCAGTTGAAGCCTACAGCAAAGGGCTGCCGTATGTCGCCATATCCCACGTCTGGGCAGACGGGATGGGAAATCCCAACGCCAACTCCCTTCCTTCGTGCCAAATCGCTAGAATGGCGCAACTTGTCGTGGACCTGGAGACAACCGCTGCAGGAAAGACTCTCCTTGACGAAAAGGCCAGTACATACCGAGTCTGGGTCGACCCTCTTCTTTGCCCCATTGAGGCAGAAGGCAAGAAGCTCGCGCTGCAACGCATTCCAGATGTTTACCGCAATGCGTCGCACGTTCTTGTCATGGATTCATCACTCATGCACTACTCCGCTATGGGCCTATCACCAGAAGAATTGCTTCTCCGGATTTTCAGCTCTTCTGCATGGATGAGGCGGTTGTGGACGCTACAAGGTACGTTCTTTGGGAGGGCGAGTGCTATTCAATCTTTTGAAACTGACGAATATAATGTCAGAGGGTGCGCTAGCACAGTCGCTGTATTTTCAGTTTTCCGACCGAGCTGTGACGCCCGTTGAGCCTCTGGAGGCGCTCTATCGACGTGGACTATCTGACGCGCGATATATGCGTCTTTGGCAAGATATTGCCATTGAACATGTCCATCTTCGTGGGTGGTTTCAGTCCTTGGACGTTGGAAACAATGCGGCACCAATGAGCCTTGTGAATCTGCAGCGAACGTTGCACTTTCGAACAGTCTCCGATCCTGCCGATGAGCCGTTGTGTATTGCCACACTCCTCGGCCTCGACCAAGCAGACATTGTATCTGTGTCAGGCGCGCAAGAACGCATGGCGCGCGTGTGGGAGATGGTGGCCCAAAAACTTGGCAATAGAATCCCTGAACGCATCCTTTTCTCGTCAGACGCCACATTGGATCTACCCGGATGGCGGTGGGCCCCGCGGAGTATACTCGGGGCTAGCGAAGCTGCAAAAGACTCGATGATGGATATCCACCATCGTATCATGCGGTTTCGTCCGTGGCGTTCAGATCACAACGCACACGACAGCAGCGGCAGTGCACAAAACAGCGATTCAATGGGTATCCCCACGCCCTGGGGTCTTCGCGTGCGTATGGGAGGCTACATTCTCAAGTCCGTCCCGTTGTTGCCACATCTTCCTCTGCATCCCTGGGATCATGTGGCTGGCGCGCGTGAAGACGTGCTGCTCATAAAGCATACGCCAACCGGTCGATGGTTGCGCCTGATGGACTTTTACCGACTTGAAAAAAGCCGTCGGTGGACAGCAGAGGAGCGACGGCAGTATGACAGACGGGCAAATAATCCACTTTGCCGGCTGATCGACCGTGGTAGCCAGGCTGTTTTATGCGATAAGAGTTTAGCGGAGGACAGACATCTCATCGCACCGATTGTGACGCTGGAAGACGGGTGGCAACAGGCAGGCCGCAGTCAGGTATTGCGGGCACGCCACGGCCGCATGGTCGTTCTGGATTGGGCTAGCCCTGCACATACGGCTGTTGCCGAAGGACTACACGAACTTGCCTGTGAGGTGGCAAAAAGCAAAGCGACGCAGGAGTTGTTGGAAACGATAAAGGAAGAATCTGTGGAAAAGGACGGCAGACTGGCCATGGAGAAAATCAAGACATTGATGAAGGAAGCTATGGCACGAAAGTGGAAAGATGCTGCATTTGTCACTGCAGTTCGGGATACATCGGGACCGGGGATGGAGCACCTCATGTGGGCAGAGATCCAAATGAAGTTCTCCCACAATATCATTTGCGAAGATGTGGACAGACAGCAGGCGTGGATTGTAGACTGAGGTCAGCTCTAGCGAATTCAACGTATAATCTCTAGATGTACCTAGCATCTGTCCTTTTCTTGTCTCCCGCCCCTTTTTGTCAATCGCCTCTCCTCACTCATCGACCATAGCAATGCTCTTAAGCAGCCGTGGCAGAAGCAGCACAGCCACTCGTTGTAACGCAGGCGCAAACGCTGGCCACAGAGGTCAGCACATCCAGGCCGGTGGCAAGGCCACAGTCGCCAACCACACAGAGAAGAGCTGCGTCCTGGATGGCCGCAGACTGGGAGCACTGGCAGGCATAGTCGCCGTCCGTGCAGCCGGCATTCGTCACCGCAGCCGACAGGATGCAGTCCGTGGCGCAAGACGGAACGGCAGAAATTGCCGCGGAGCAAGGGCTGCATGGAGGGGGGGTGATCTGAGCCTGCGCCGTAGCGACAAGGATAGAAAGGATGGCAAATGCGGACTGCATCGTGATAACTGACTTTGTCAGAAATTGTACCGGGAGACATGGTGTTGAAGACGACTTACTGTAAAAGTAGTCGGTGTTGTTGTGGAAGTGGCCAGATATGATAGAAAGACGGATTGCTGATGGAGAATGAAGCTGTATGTTGGGGGCGAGTAAGTCTGATATTTATATTCAGACTTTTGGACTTGCTTCGCTGTTTGTCTTGTAGCATATATGCCTGCTTGCATATGACAACGTCCGTCTCGCTCTTTGTTGACTCGGAGGCCGGGAGGTTGGCCGGATTCATGACTCGCCCGTGTGGAGGCCGTGGAGGTGCAGTCCGGGGAATGCGACGTCAATGGTTTGCCAGTGTCGTATTCTGGGGTTTGAGCGAACGCCTATCCCAGATGAGGCAGAGGCACCGATACTTGTAGTCTGACAAAACACCTCAGTGGAACAATTATCTGGCATTCTATAATCACATGTTGGTTGTCATTGGGCAATTGGTTCATCTCTGTGAGCTTTGCCGTTCCAGAGCTGGGTTACATGGTACATGATGACCAGACACGGAATTGGAAAAACCAACAGAATTTTCGCCAATTGTCAATCTGTCATGTGAAATCATGTGCAGTCTGGATTTTGTTCCTGTCCACGCCTCGGCGGTGTCATGGAAACGCGGAGAGATGTGCGGGGAAGGTTGTATGACAGGATGCTCTTGGTGGATATGGCATCTTAGGTAGTATCGTGATGCTTCATTTCTTAGATTGGTTCAATATGTTACGTATTTATGGCGAGAATGACTTAAGAGTACTTGTGCACATGGAAACCGTGATCGGATAATCTATTCCAGGAAGTACTGCAGTCGTACCTAAACATTGTAAAAGAAATTTGAAAAATTGGTCTGGCCACAATCTGATAGCCATAAGCACAAACTTATCGAGAAAACAATTTTTGGTAGAAACTTTCATTTCTAAACTCGATAAACTAAAAAAATCCAACATAACGTTCCAAACTGACATTTGCTGTTTCATATCATACAAAATTCGTGATGCAGTCGCTATGCAATCAACTGGCTTAAACACCCGTAGAACGTTTCTATGTTGAAGAAAATCACCTCCGAGAAATCTCGACATCCAGACCCAGCGGTTTGCGCAAGAATCCCTCGCGCGTCTCCATGTTATCCTGTAGAAGACGCACGTTGTACCGACGTACCCACGTAGAAATGATCAGCTTCATTTCCATCTCGGCCACGTTGCGCCCAACACACGACCGCGGGCCATAGCTGAAGGGGATAAAGGCGTTCTTTTGGCGCGGCGTGAGAGTCTCCCACCGCTCAGGTCGAAACTCCTTGGCGTCAGGACCCCAGATTTCGGTAGAATGGTGGATAGAATATGTGGGAACACTCAGAACGGTGCCTGGCTGGAAAGTGTAGCCACACAGCTCCAACGGAGGGTTGCCATAAGGAATCTGACGTGGAAGGCCGATACCAGAGGTAGAGTGGTGCCGCAGCGTCTCATTCAGCACGGCTTGCAGGTAGGGCAGGTCCTTGATAGCATCGTACGAAGGGACATCGACGCCGTCTGGAATAGCCGTGTCCAGTTCCTTTTGAAGTTTGGCCAGGACGCCGGGCGTGCGGACAACATGGAAGAGAAGGGCGCAGGACGAGTTGGATGTGGTGTCACTGCCAGCAATCAGCTGAGTAAGGGCCTCAGCAGTAAGCTCTTCACGGCCGAGAAGCTCGCCTTTGTCATCGCGCCCATTCATTAGATGCTCCAGAAGGTCTTTGCGGTTGACAGCTGGCGGGTTCTCGAGACGGCTTTTGACGCGGGCGACGGCGATGCCAGCCAGCTTCTCGACTGCCGCCAGACCCTGCGTGAAGAACGGGTCGGGCAGCCACTTGGCATACGGCTTGAGCTCGGGCAGACAGCCAAGGGTCGCCGAGACCTCGCCACGGCGATTGAGAATCTGGATAGCCGGGGCGTAGGTGGCCGGTTCGTTCGGGCTGGAGCGGATTTCGGCAATGTCGGCGCCGGACTTGAGCATGCCAAACGGCTCACCAAAGGCCAAGTCACCGATCATATCGAATGCGACGTAGTTGAACCAGTTGAGGCAGTCGAGGCGGGCAGACTTGGACGGTCCAGCATTGATAAGTTTGTCCCACTGGCGGACAAAGAGCTCGAGGTTTTCATGGATGTACGGCTCAAACTGGAGAACGGACTTGGCGGAAAACGTGTGAGCAACAACCTTGCGCTTCCGGGTGTGCTCGGCGCGATCGCGGGTGTTGAACAAGCCACGGCGGATGCTGACAAAGGGGTCATAAAAAGACGATTTCAGGAAGCCGTTGCCATGTCCGTAGATGGCCTGAATGGCACTATCGTCGTTGACACTGACGTGATTGGGAGCAACGCGCACGACAGTACCCAGTTTGCTGTGCACCTCGTCCACGATCAACGAACGACGACCGCACCGCGCAGTGTATAGCAGCCACAAGTTCGAGAACTGTGCAGGAAACGGCGCAGGTATGCGGCGGAGTGAAGCGTATGTCGTAAAGTAGGGAACAAGGTAACTCGCAACGAGGACCGCCAGCAACAGCACAGCGCCCCAGGGCGAGAAAAGAAGTTCGACAACAGCCATCGGGGGCAGTCACCAAGAATAGAAGAAGGCTGCAGGATGGTAGAAAGGTCGCCGGTCACAATGTTGTTGGATTGAAGAGGCAGGAACAGACGGCATGGGTGGCAGGTCTAGCTTTAATAGCATTCTGCTTTCATGATGTTATTAGCGTCGCTTTCCGCACGACAATACCGCCCCCAGTGCGTTGTCTTCCCCGCACGAGCGCGCTACGCTAACTCCACCATGCCAGCGCTCGGTACAGTGTCTTAAAGCAAAGGCTGTCATTGGCTATAGGCCTGTGCCACGTCCGCTTTTTGCCACAACCCCCGGTCCCGCTCGGGCGTTCCGGGGCCGATTCCGCGATTCCGGAGACGGCAGTCGACCCGGGAATTGATGGGGATCCCATGACTGCTCGTTAAAGGTACGATCGCGACGAACTCCGGGGCGAGCGGCGAACCCTTCTCCACATAAGGAGGGCCTCACGCGGTCACCCCGCGTCCCATCAACGAGCGAAAGTCCGAACGCCATTGCAGTTTTGACGCGAGTTGGCATTGCGGGCGCGGTAATACCCCGGTGTCAATATTCCCCGGAAACTGTGCCTGCATGCTCAGTGGCCAGTCTTCGTCATGGGCAACTTGCCCCGCCACCTTCAGCGTAATTATTCCATAATAAACCACCCTACTTTGGTACTAAACCAGTTCAAAGTAAAAGCAGCAACCAGGAGTGTCGGCACTTGGAGTATTACCCTCCTCTTAATGGAATGGACGCAATTGGCCGGTCATGCTCCTCAAAAATTGACTTGCCTCGGCCATGGCTGACGTACCGCCGCACATTATTTCACACCCCGTGGCTTTCTGCAAGCCGGACGTACGTGCGCAGTCTTATCGCGAGGCCGAAGAGGCGGTATCGCTGTGACCACGTCTCAAGGTAGCGAGGACACGAACTGGCCACGGTTCCACTCCTCATTCCAGAGAAACCCGAGGAATACTCTTCGTGGCGGTCATGTGCTCGTGTAGCTTTTCCATGACACGTTCTTCGTGGACTTGATCCCTTAGGTCTTGTTTTAGACGCGGGTTGAGATGTCGTTAAATTTGCCTTTTCGCTCTGGGTAGCTCCTTCTCTCCTTGGCGGGCGGTGAGACGTCCAAGGGCCATTCCGCATGTCGCGTGGACAGCGGCGTTCGTTAGGAAGGTGCGACCGTAAGAATTAATTGTACGCTCATATCGAGGAGAACGTAGACTTTGCTAAGAAACATTTCTTTCATCCCAGCACGCCAAAGTCCACATTTTGCATCCCGCCGTACTCAATGCAGCATCGCATGGGGGGTGTCGCAGTCGACGGATGCCGTTGGTTGGCTTATTTTGCGGAGGCGAGGATACCAAGTGAGAAAGGCTACATACGCGCAAGAATACTCAGTAAATTCTTGGTCTCGTCGTGGCGTTTGAATTTGCTATTAGGAAATCATAAAATAAATGTAGGCACTTTCCAAAAGCCACTGAAGAGTCATGAAGTTCTGTCTTTTACCCCGAAAAATGTAAGATACTTTGCGCAGAATTTCAGTCTCGTGGCACGGGCCCTCGAGACTCCCTTGCCACGTGCTATGTGTCTACGGAGTACTCCGAAGATTGTCGCAGCTCGAGTTGCTTCTGCCTCCACGTCAGCGGCAATGCTACTCCGTAGGGATAGTGAGAAATAGTGAGGAGTCGGAGGGTATTTTAGAAAGCGAAATTTTTGCCTCCTGTCGTTCCTGTTTCGTTTTCTGACTTTTCCCGCAGTCACCGTAGCTCTTGAGCTTGTCTACAAGCTACGGTGGCTTGGCTAAAGCTTAATAGATGCCGGCATCCATTGAACCCCTGAAACATAGCTGAAACGGGAGCTGTTTGTCAATAGAGGCCCGCACTAGCATCCCTCGGCGTCCCATGTTTTGATTTTCGATGCAAGTACGGAGTATGCAATATGATGAGGTCTGCTCGGCATTGAAAGACTATCATTGTTTTTTTTTCGGCCAGGTATTTTTCCACTCGTATTACAATAATATTTGAGCAAAGCGTGGTCATTCAGCTCCCTTCATCCTTGTGTTTACACGGCTGTGAGCGCTCTCTTTGGACCGACCTCCTTCATCCGCGGCACCTCTCATTTTTTTTGTTTCCACCAGCCTATCCCATACCACTTTGCCATGGCTGCCAAGGACGTCCGAGAACGCTTGGCGATAATCATCCCGCTCGCGATCGCCTTCTTCCTTGCCTGGAGCTTCCGTCTGTTTGGCTTTCGCGATGCCGTCCTCTCAGTCTTTCAAGACACTGCAACGACGATGCCGCCGAAGACGATGCTAAGCGAGACCGACTTTGTTCGACAAGCCATGGCCGTTGAGTTCCCCGCGCCCATTGACTACAAGCCGATCCAAGAGGTCTGTGGACGCACTCCCTTCCGCCCCGGTCTCGTCTTTACCTGCGAGGGCCAGCACGGCGGCATTGGCATGCTGCGCAACCAGATGCTCAAATGCATACGCTATGCCATTCACGGCGGAGGCTCTCTCGTCGTCCCGTCCATGTCATTGCGGAATAAGAGTGACCTCAAAGATATTGAGACGGCCACTGAAATGCCATTGGAGTACCTGCTCGAGCGAGAAACCTTCAAGCGACACTTGGCAGCCGGATGCCCACAGATGAGACTTTACGACCATGTGGAGGACGTGCCCTTCTACAGCCAGCGACAGGGTCAGCCACGCCAGCTCCTCGGTGACCAGTTCGAACCAGACCACCCGCGCACTGGCCTGAGACATCCTCGGGAATGGCGTCACGATTTTGATGCATGGCTCGAAAATCAAGGCGTCACTCTCGAAGAGGGCCGGCCTGTCCATATTCAGATGGAGCAATCATTTCTTGAATACCCGGTACGCGATGACGGCGACGCATTTGTGTACGAGTTTGGCAAGATCCTTTCCTTCCGCAACGACACAAGGCAACTTGCTGCAAAAGTGTTGTATGCGCTCCAGTCTCGCTTCTCACTTCCCATCGACCCAGCCGTGGCTATCAATGCTAACGCCTACTATGGCGCGCATCTTCGGCTCGAGTCGGATGCAATTTGGGCGTGGCCGCCAAGCGAGTGGCGCTTCTCACGAATGCACGACCAGTTCGAGGAGCAGTATCGCAACATTGCACGTACTGGTCTACAAACAGTGTATGTCGCTTCGGGAAACGAGACCGTTGTACGGATGTTTGAGACGTATCTCAAAAAACAGTTCTCCGGTAGTAATACGGCTGGTGACATCAACGTTGTTATGAAGCAAGACTTACTGCAGCCCAGAGATTTGCAGACTCTGGCTGCCATGACTTTCGATCAGCAGGCGCTAGTGGACTTTATGGTCATGTTCAAGTCTAGTGCTTTTATGGGAGTTGCTCATTCTAGCTTCCCTTGGAACGTGGCTCTGAGACGCCACGAACTAAGTCGGTATTCTGCATACGCCAACGAGGGCTCGGATCTTTTGCGAGACGAGTACAGCGTCATCATGGGTATGGCCAAAGACTATCCATATGTGGATTCCTTTGTGACGAGTATTTGGCCTTGAGGAAATACGGCCGCATATAGGCGTTTACGGGAGGGCGTTGGCAAGGATTGTCTTTTTTTGTTTCTTATCATTGGCATCTAGAGTTGCTTTTCGAAGAGTTGGAATAATTTATTGTTGGAATAATTTATTGCGTATTAGTTGTCTTAAGAAAAGTGTTGTGTTGTGTTATAGTCTCCCGAGATTGTTTACTCTAGTCTCTGGCACCATCAGGTCTGTATATGCATGATCCTTTACATCGTATAGATGCTGAAGTGTGTGCCGTGTCAACTCTTAAATTACAAGACTCGAAGCTCAACACTATCTCACCTCGTATTCTTCCGACGCTAGTATGAACTTGGACTAGGTGGTCTGATATCGTCCGTAACAGGGGGAACCTTTCAAAAGCCGTCTGTCATAACTTCGTTTCCCTTCAACTGAATACTCTTTGCATTCCAAAGTAATTGAAATGCTTCCAAACAGCCAAGAACGACGGCGCGCCAAGGAGCCTCAACGAATCCGCACAGGTGCACGCATGTTGGTTGCATGTATCTACTGCAAAGAGCACAAACTCAGAGTAAGCCTTTCATGAGCCACACAGCCATCATGCTATGTGATATCAACTCACTGCAAAAGTGCGACAACGGAACACCTGCTTGTGTCAACTGTATCAGATTCAACCAGAGTAGGCCACGGCAAGAAACAGTCCGTGCAATACTCACGTTCTGGCTAACGTGCCTCTACCTAGCCTGTCTAGTAGAAGACCCTATTACAAAGCGGCATCAACCACGGAACTATTTGGATATCTTGGAAAATCGAATCGCCCATCTTGAAGGCTTGCTACGCGCCAGCGGCCATACCGTCACGGATACCGTGGTGGTTCCCGGCCGAGCCGCGGATCCTCCGACTCCCTGTGCCACCACTACTCCGTCTGTCCTTTCCTTTTCCTCGCCAGTCCAGCCTTTCGCTTCAGTCGAAGACCAGACAACAAAGGAAGAAGATGACGTTGACAGTCTGGCGGCGACTGTTGGGATGCTTGGGTTCGGCGCGGCTGGCATGGAGCCTCGCTACCTTGGCTCATCCTCGGCCTATGCCTTTTCGCGCGCAATCGGCGCGTCTCTCATCCTGCGCAATACAACCCCCGTCGGTAGGAATGAAGTATTGCATGGCACGAACGATACAGGTCTGATGCCATGTGCCTTGCCGAGCTACGAAGATGGCCTGGAACTGAGTAATGCCTACTTTGAAAACATTCACATACAGTACCCCTTCCTCCACGAGCCTACATTTCGAATGTGGGAAGTGCAGTGCGTCACATCACTCCCCGTGCCCGTGTCCGACCCGGAGGTTGCATCGTTCTTTGTGTACCTGGTGAGTTGGCGAACGTTGTTGCACGGACATAAGCTTTTTCCCACCACTCACCAACGTCAGATCTACGCCATCGGCGCTTTGCTCGTTCCTAGCACTCGACACAATCATGTGGTGAGATAACAACCCTCCTTCCGTACGGCGAGTTAATTCTTACAAATACTCAATTCTCCAGCAATTGTATGTCTCGGCTATGCGATATATGGATTCTGTCTTACAGAAAGACAACCTACAGTCTGTACAGGCCTTATTGGCGTGCTGTGTCTATTCCCTCCGCTCACCTACCGGACCGTCTTTATGGAAGCTTGCTGGCTTTGCCCTACGCCAATGCACTGAGCTGGGCTACCATCGTGATGTCAGAGCATTTGGCCCGAGTGTGAGCAGCGTGCAGATTGAGTTGCGAAAGCGGGCTTTTTGGACGGCGTTTGCGATTGACTGCTCTGTTGCCATGTTCCTGGGGCGTCCTCTCGGACTGTCCCTCCAGCAGATCGACGTTGAGGTACGTCGTAACTTCTCTTTCGAAAATACTCTACTTGGAAACCTTTGCTGACAAATCAGTTGCCAAAAAATGTTGGGGACGGTAACATATTTGCTGCAGCCGACAACAGGCCAGGTATCTCCAGCCCGGCCCCAAACATGTCTGTTGCCCTGCACATGTTTCGACTGCGCTGCCTGTGGGCTAAGATTCACGTTGCTCTCTTCACGGACACCAAGCGCATCCGCACCACTGACGAAGCGTACACGGCCCGCATTCAGCAGCTACGGACCGAGCTGGACGAATGGAGGGCAACGGCGCCACCAGAGCCCCCCCGTACAGGAAATGCTCTGACATTGTTTGGCAGCAAAGACTGGTATGACTCCAACTACAGCCACTCTATTCTGCTCCTGCATCGAAACCACCTCATCGAAGCTCGCGCTGGCGTTCCGGGACCCATCGTCATAGAATGTCTCGAAGCAACCGAAAGCATTAGTCGGGGCTACTATCAACAATTCATCCTCGGTCACGTCAGCTGCACATGGGGATGCCTCCACGTATTGTTCCTTGCCGGACTAACGTATCTACATTGCCTTTGGACCTCTGCTGCCGCTAGAGAAGCTAGGCACCTGGACATGGTCAGCAATACGTGCATGGACTGTTCCATGGTATTTGCGGTCATGGCCGAACGCTGGGGCCGTGCTGCACCATACCGCGACATTTTCGAGACACTCTCAAGAAAGACAATTTCTATGCTGACTGGGGCCAAAGAGTCTACTGCGACTGAGTGGCTAAACAACTTTGGACCGTCCACGCTTCCCGAGAGTGGAAACTTGGAAGATCCTTGGGAGGTGATGCAGTGGATTAACGAGGATATGCTGGAACACCCAACGGAAAACCCTGTGCTTTTGTAGAGCTACAGGCTGTTGCATCTGGGGTGGTTTTGGATTGAGGGTAATTGTCTAGGACTTTTTTACCGACACTATGTTTGAATTGATTGGCAACTTCTCATACAAGTACGATTTGATCTCCCGGTTATCACTCTATTTTCTAGCACATAGCTAAACTGCGTGTTGAAAAAGCCATTGATGAAAATCGACTTATACAATGGTTTCCACCGCTTCGGGCTTCATGCCACCGACAATTGACCTGTCGTACCTTGTTAGTCGCGCAGTCGCACGTCTTTTCTTTAAAAACAAATCCTTACCCACGTGGGCTAGCCGTCTTCTCCTTGGCTTCTACGCCTTCGAGGATAAGTCGCCCTGTCTTGTATGCATTGAACCACGGGCCACGGAAAATGCTGTCGATTTCCTCAGTGGAGAGTTCGGCCGTCTCGGGTACCATGAAGAACACATAGAAAAAGGCAATAACACCAAAGGCAGCAAAGAAGAGAAAAGCACCCCACTTGTCTGTCTCGGTCAAGAGAGACGGCAGGCCATAGTTCATGGCATAGATAAATAGCCAGTGGAAGGTCTGACCCAAAGCACCGCCAAATGTACGGAGATGGTCAGGCCACAACTCGGCACCAAAGACGTACGGAAGCAAAAAGAGCCCTGGAAGGTGTAAGTAAAGATGGCCAATACGTTTGAAAAAAGTGAGCACATACCAATGCAGTAGCCAAAGCCATGGATGTAAAGGAAGCCCAGCGCCGCTTGTGACACAGCGTGTGGGACCGCGCCTTGCTGGCTGTACTTGACATAAACACCGATAAAAATATCAGAGACGACCTGTAGTGTGATGCCAATGAAGAGCGAGTTGCGGCGCCCAAGCGTGTCGATGATGCAGAATGACGCTAGAAGAACCGACAACAGCTTGGCTACGCCGTACATGCCGCTCAGAAATAGTTTCGTCTCCGTGTTGGATGTCACGCCCATCAGGGTCATGATGGGCACTAGGTAGGACGTAATTTGGCTGGCGCCACTCAGCTGTGCGAGCAGGTACGACGCAAGGCTCTGCTGTACGCGGCGAAGGTTGGACGGGACGGTGAATGTGTCTTTGACAATCTGCTTGATGCGACGAAGCTCACTAGTCGTGTCAATGTGAGCAGCTCGGACAGCGTCCTGAATGGCCGTTATCTCAGCCAAAACGCGCGGGTGATCCGCGGGTAGGCCGCGAAGCTTGACCAGCTGGTAAAGGGCATCGTCGTAGCGGTCAACCATCATGAGCCACTTTGGCGACTCGCAGCAAAAGAAGCTTCCGGTGAAAACAACAATCATGGACAGAATGGGGACCATCCAGACAACCTGATATTGGAAACGAGTGGCAGCCAGGTGGATGTACACGCCATAGACGCAGAACACAGACGAGACCAGGGACAGTGACATGCAGATACCAAACCACGACGTGAGGATACCTCTGATTTCATCGGGGCTGATCTCGGCAATAGCCATAGGTCCCGTGACCGTCAGAGCACCAATTCCAATGCCGGTGATGATGCGGGATGCGTTCAGACCAGAAAGACCAGGCGCCGAGATAGAAACAACGAGGCCGATCATATAGATAAAGGCGTACAGTCGAAACGACCACAGGCGGCCGATGCGGTCGTTGATAAAAAACGTCAAGGCAGAGCCAATGGCATAGCCAATATAGACCAGAGAAACGAGGTTCTTGATCAGGTTGGCATCAGCGCCTGTCGAGACGTGAAAAAATGCGTCATAGCCAGGAAGCGAAGGCAAAACGGAAGACGAGCCTTGGTCCCATACTGAGACGTGGTCAGTACGCGAAAGAGACTTTGCTCGATCGTAAGACTCAAAGCGGCCTATTAAAAAGCATGCTCACCTGCTGGAAACCCGGAAAATGCAAAGACAAAGGAGGTACAGAGTAGATGCGGGTTGACAATGATCTCACGGGGTGCCTCTCGGATGTTCCTGACCCGGCGGACGAGAACGTCGAAGCCCCAGCCTCTTTTTGGTGTCATGGTTATGGTGAGAAGTACAAACGCTGGAATATGGGATTCGCACCGAAACTAACGAGTCTGGGCTGATCAAAATATTGAAAGAGATTGATAGATGACTGGACGGTGAACTGGCGGAAAGTGAATAGACGACATGTCGGCAGGTCTTGCAGTTATAGCCCCGGATGTCATGACTGCATGATTTTGTAAGTGCATGAGGCTGAAGCCAATGTTATGTCTTATCACGGCCCCTTGTTGTCGTCTCGGAACAATACGACCACGACGTTGTCAAATGCGGGGGCCAATCATTGGTCGTGGAACCGCCCGGCCATATGAAGGCACTACCCCAAAACCGGCAAGCACTGATTAGCGACAGGTGGCCGGCTTCTTGTCGAAGCGGATCGACTATGAGCGTGCTTTGTGAAGGAGATGTGGTGTGGATTGTCGTCTGCCAATCGGGGGCTTACTTTTCCATCAGATCTCTCGGGAAGATACGAGTGAATATGCAAAGACGCGCGATTCCCATCATACAGCGCACTTTTGCTTAATACAAACGGAAATGCGGTAAAGAATAAAAAGGTAGCACATCTTTCAGTCAAGACGCAATCGAGTATCTTTGGTGCCAACTGTATACAATCAGCTTCAATTTCGTTATCATTATCGTCCCCCTGTCCTCCCTATCACTGTCCACCATGACTGTCGACAAGCCCCAAGTTGTTGTTGTCGGCGCAGGTATCATCGGTGCATCGATTGCTTGGCACCTCGCGGCCAAACACGGAGTCCGTGTAACTATCGTTGCACCAGAAATCGGAGGCACGGCCACCCCTAACTCTTTTGCGTGGCTGAATGCCAACTTCAACAACGCTCGCCCCTACTTCGAGGTTCGCCACCGATCCATGGCCCTCTGGCATGAGCTTATCGCCGAGGTGCCGGGCCTGTCTGACATTGCCCAGTGGTCTGGCAACGTCCAGTGGCAGCAAGACGAGGAGGAGCTGGCCTACCACATAAAGCAACATTCCAGCTGGGGCTACAAAGCAGAGCGCATCTCCAACGACGAGGTGCTGCTGCGTGAGCCGTGGCTGGCCGAATCGAGCTTGCCCTCCTGGGGCTGGGCGGCCTCGCTACCGGAAGAGGGCAGCATTGAGCCGGCCATGGCTGCTAGCAAGATGATTGAGAATGCCCAGAATGTCTATGGTGCCGTCGTGCAGCCTGAAGCAGTTGAGCGGCTTCTGCTCAAGGACGGGAAGGTCGTTGGCGTAGCTACTGCCTCCGGCCCCGTCACCGCCGACCACGTCGTCCTGGCAGCCGGTGTGAACACTGTCCAGCTGGCAGCGACTGTGGGCGTCGAGGTGCCCCTCAACAGCCGTCCCGGGCTAATTGTTCACTCAAAGCCCGTGGCCACACGTTTGCTCAGCGGCTTAACCATCTCCAACGGGCCTCATATGCGTCAGACTGTTGAAGGGCGAGTCATCTCTGGCCGTCACTACTCTGGCGGCAGCCCGACCACGGATCCAGAAGCCGAGGCCACTACTTTCTTCGAAAAGGTCAAGGTTATGTTTCGTTCCGAGCTCGAGGGCCAGCCTCTACCTCCGCTGGAGCTCGACTTTTACACTATAGGGCTACGTCCTGACCCCCAGGATGGCCTGCCGATTCTCGGTGACAGCGGTAAGCCGGGGCTTATTCTTGCTGTGATGCATTCTGGGGTGACATTGGCGGCCTATGTAGGCCAGGCCGTGGCAGATCTTGTGGCAACGGGCAAAAAAGATAAGGCCCTAGACCAATTCGCACTCTCCCGCTTTAATAATACCAAATGCTAAGCGTTTTATATTAACCAAAAAAATAAAACGCTCTTTTTAAACACCATTTTTGTCACGGGCTGGTGGCCCGATAGTGGGCACGTGACGTCATCACGTGCCAGAGGTGACGTGGGTCACGTGCGCGGGCACGCGACCGACTAGGGACCCACTCGTGGGATACTAAGGCTTACCGGTGCAGAATTTTCTTCCTCTTTTTCTTCTTCTTCTTCTATATTTAAAATTAAACTTTTTTCGCCTAAATCCGACCTTTTTAAACGTTATCGCCTTAAACCGTCACATTAATCTAATTTTAAATCATTTATATCACGGGAAGTACGAGGGTGTCACGGCGGGCAGGCTGGTGACTGGTAGGCGGGGACGAGCTAGGCAGGTAGTGGTAATATTTTAACTACCCCCTATAACAAACCGGATGAGAATTTTAACTAGTGTAGTGTAGGACTTATCGGATTTGATTAAGATCCACTATAACCCTGGTCGACTTCTTATCTGAATTATTTAAATCAGATCAGATGTATCTCAACAATAAAGCATCGTACGAAAATACACTCGACGGGAAAATAAAGATAATCGTAATGCGAAATAAAATACTAAGTTTTTAACCCGTACGATATGTTTTCGTTGAGAAATGCGTAATATTATTTCGATAGGGTAGCGGACGAAAAGTGGAGACGAGACAATCACGTGATCTATAAATCTACGTTTATCGTATATACTATATATAAAAAGAGCACCTTATATATAAAGATTATAAGTAAGGTTATTTATACGATATTATATATGGCTTAATAAGAATGTGTGGTGCCGTACCTTTTACGGTAGTGTACGAAGGTCGTGGGCTCGATTTTTCGTTTTTTTTTCTTTTTTTAATTATTAAAGTATGTTTTTCGTAAGGAGTACTTTAAAAAGAGTACTTTATATACGGAGACTGTAGCTAAAGCTGTTACGTACGACACTATACATGGTTTAACGGGATTATGTAGTGCCGTACTTTTTACGGTAGCGTACGAAGGTCGTAGGTTCGATTTTATCTTCTTTTTTTTTTTTAGTTGTTAAAGTATGTTTTTCGTAAAGAGTACTCCGGAGAGAACACCGGAGACTATAATAAAGGTTGTTTCGTACGACACTACATATAACTTAACGGGAATGTATGGTATCGTACCTTTTACGGTAGTGTACGAAGGTCGTAGGCTCGATTTTTCGCTTTCTCTTCTTTTTTTAGTTGTTAAAGTATATTTTTCGTAAAAAGCACTCCGAAGAGAGCACTTTATATACGGAGACTATAACCAAGGCTATTACGTACGACACCGCACATGGCTTAACGGGATTGTGTGGTGCCGTACTTTTTACGGTAGCGTACAAAGGTCGTGGGTTCGATTTTGTCTTTTCTTTTTTTTTTAGTTATTAAAGGATGTTTTTCGTAAAAAGTACTCCGGAGAGAGCACCTTATATACGGAGACTATAGTTAAAGTTATTACGTACGACACCACACATAGTTTAACGGGATTATGTAGTGCCGTACTTTTTTACGGCAGTGTACGAAAGTCGTGGATTCGATTTTTTATCTTTTTTTTTTTTAATAAATAAATATAAAGATATCATTACCTTACACCTATCTCGTACGGTAACGCGATAAAAGTGTTAAATGGACAAGTATAAAAACACTACTGCCTCACAGCCATCTCGTACGGTAACGCGATAAGAGTGTTAAATAAATAAATATAAAGACACTACTGCCTCACAACCATCTCGTACGGTAACGCGATAAAAGTGTTAAATAAACAAGTATAAAGACACTACTACCTTACAGCCATCTCGTACGGCAGCGCGACAAGAGTGTTAAATAGATAAGTATAAAGACACTACTACCTCACAGCCATCTCGTACGGCAGCGCGATAAGAGTGTTAAATAAACAAGCATAAAGACACTATTGCCTTATAGCCATCTCGTACGGTAACGCGATAAAAGTGTTAAATGGACAAGCATAAAGACACTACTACTTTACAGCCATCTCGTACGGTAGCGCGATAAAAGTGTTAAATGGACAAACACAAAGACACTACTGTCTTACAACCATCTCGTACGGTAGCGCGATAAGAGTGTTAAATGGACAAGTATAAAGACATTATTGCCTCACAGCTATCTCGTACGGTAGCGCGATAAGAGTGTTAAATGGATAAGTATAAAGACACTACTACTTTACAGCTATCTCGTACGGTAACGTAAAAAAAGCGCCACTTATTACACGTTTACGTCGCTCCTTTTTCTTTTATAGAAAAGGCGGGGTAAAACGCGTTACGTATAAATAATTATTTACGTAAATAAAAAAAAATAAGTCGTGTACGCTAAGCTCTCGTACGGGCGCCATTTATTACGCGTCCCACCTCGCTCTTTTCTTTTTTACGGAAAGGCGGGGTATCGTACGTTAGTAACGTAAATAGATTATTTCCCCTTTTTCCCCTTTTATATTTCCTTTTTTTTTTTTTGTAACACTACGACTATCACTATTAGCTTTCCCCCCCCCCCCCTTATTATACGACGCCTTTTTTTTCTTTTTCATCGCTTAATCTTCACTATGCCCTTAAGACCGATCACCTCGTACGAAAATAGCCGCGACCGCGGCGGCCGCGATAATAACTAAGACGAGGACGACGTAACCGTATCCGCGGCTTATAAATAATTCACTTTAGTTTATTTTTTTAAATTAAATCTTTAATAATTGTTAACGATTAACGTTTTTTATTAGACGTACGACGGACCACCTTTACCGCCGCTTGCGCCCGACGCCTTAACGAATACGCCCCCCGACCTAATCGTTGTTCGTACGAGGAACCCCGCCGTTTTACGGTTATTTACGTATAATCCGGCGTAACGTACCTTGTTAACGGAGCCAGGCGGCGACGTACTCGTGTTCCGGGGGGCCGTACGGCCTTAATAAGTTTTTTCGTATCGGCCTTTATATATTAACACGTTACTTATTGTTAAAGCCGGATTAGTCTTATAAAACGAGGCTTGTCTTTAATGTATAGTAAAAGCCGTACGAGGGGGGGGCTTTCCCCGCCCATTCCTTATTTACGTTCGAGCAAGCTCCCACTTTAAAAGGGCCTGCTCGAACTGTAAGTGGCCCGACGCCGGGGCGTCGTACTCGTTCTTGGTTAAGGAGAGCGTCCGCGTCCACGGACGCGTAACGTTAAGATCGGCTAAAAACCTATTAACGTTAAACGACGACGACAGGCCGACGGCGCCCGCTAACTCGTACGAGGACGAGGACGACGACGACGTCGAGTGGCTCCTCTCCCCGGGGCTAACACCGGGCCCGGCCCCGGGGCTTATCGTACGAGTAAGATAAGGTAACGCGCCGCGTCGTTAAGGAAACACGTACGAGGATTAAGGTAATCGTAACCCCGCCTTTATACTTTAAATCACTATTATTATTAATAACTTTAAGGGCGGCGGCCGCGAGCCGCCTCGTACGATAAGTAGCCGTGGCCGCGGCGGCGGCGGTGGCGGCCGTGGCGGCCGTGGCGGCGGCGGCGGCGGCGGCCGTGGCGGCCGTGGCGGCCGTGGTCGTGCTCGTGCTTTATTAAGATTTAACTGCCCGTTTGGTTAAAAAGACAGGCCACTAGTAAAAGGTACGCGCGTATAAGACGGGCAAGTGATATAGTATATGTATAACGGGAGATGGGAATCGGTTGTATAATATTACGTACGAGGATTTACGAGGAGGGATAATGGTTTTATACGAAGACTTAAGCTATAAGATTATAAATCGTACGAGAGTTTAATTAATGATTTTTTTTCACTTATATTTTATATCCGTAAACAACTCGTACGAGATAGTTAATAATATATAGTAGATTTGTTCACTTGTGTCTTTAACGATAAATAAAACGAGAAAAAAAAAATAATAATTATATATACGTAAATAAATTTATATTTTATATTCGTAAACAACTCGTACGAGATGGATAGTAATAAATAACGCCCGTATAAAAAAAAAAGTATAAAGGTATAAGATACCTTTACTTTTTTCTCGTTATAATATTTATAAACAAGCTTATAACCATTATCTTTACTACCGTACGAAGATAAAAACTATCGGTATAAAGATATAAAGGATTACGATAACGACGATTAAACCTTAATCCCGTACGACCCGGACTAATATTAAAACGATTACCTCGACGACTAGGTTATTATCCCGTACGACTTAAACTTAAACTATAACCAACACTAACCCGATAACAATTAAGACGACAACGAAAAAGTTATTACTATTATCGACGACGACGACGATAATAACAACTAAGTAAACGGAAACGGCGAGCTTGTTCTTTCGTACGATAACCGCTTTTAAATCCCGCCGCCGATTATTGCAAGCCGCCCGGCTCCGGACGAGGGACAAATCCAAGTCCTTTATATCGGTGGTTAACAACTCGCCCCGTGGTGTTATAATAATATTTAAAAAAACCTACTTAACCAACCGGGACGCGACGTTATAATCCGGTACGGAATAATCACACTTAAGAAAATTCGTACGCACCGGCTTAACTATATTAACGCGCTTTTAATTACGAGCCGTGGCCGGGTTTAAAGTCGTCTCCCGTATAATGTTTATCTTTAACGGGCCGAGAAGAGCCCGTACGGTCGCCCGTGGCCGTTTTTAACTTACGTACGTTTAGTTAAATCTTTTTACGGCTGTTACGCGAACTGTAAGTTTTAAGACCGTTATATAAAATATAGTCGGCGCGATAAATTAAACGACGGATCGGATAATAACGACGGTAGACGTCGGGCTATTACGAACATAAGTAAGTCGGTCTCGTAGGCTATCTTAATTAAATAAAGCGCGTATAAAAGTAAAAATGTTTATTATATAAGGATAAGAAAGGGGCCGTACGGGATAAAGAAAACGGAGGGAAAAAAACAAAAAAAAAAGATCCTGTTAACCAGGGTATACGTCGTAAATCGTACGAAAAGAATTAATAATTTGATTTTATTCGCGCGAGGTAAAGAAATAAATTAAACAGATGGCCGTACGAGGTGGAAAAATAAATTAAATAGGTAGCCGTATTAAGGTGGAGAAATAAATCAGATAAGTGGCCGTATATAGTAGGAAAACAAATTAAATAGATTAACCGTACGAGGTAGAGAAATAAATTAAATAGATAACCGTACGAGGTGGAGAAATAAATTAGATAAATGGCCGTGTATGGTAAGAAAATAAATTAAATAAATGGCCGTACGAGGTGGAGAAACAAATCAGACAGGTAGCCGTACTAAGGTGGAGAAATAAATTAGACAAGTGGCCGTATATAGTAGGAAAACAAATTAAACAGATTAGCCGTACGAGGTGGAGAAATAAATTAAACAGATAGCCGTACGAGGTGGAGAAATAAATTAGATAAGTGGCCGTACATGGTAAGAAAACAAATTAAATAAATGGCCGTACGAGGTGGAGAAACAAATTAGACAAGTAGCCGTACTTAAGTGGAGAAATAAATTAAACAAATAGCCGTACGAGGTGGAGAAATAAATTAAATAAATAGCCGTACGAGGTGGAAAAACAAATTAAACACACTTTAAAACTATAATAAGAAAAACGAATCCGATAAAGGGTCGTACGGTGTAAAAAAATAAATTAAATATATTACGAGGTAAGGATATAATAACCACCTTTTAACTGTCGTACACGCGACAACTCTTAATAATATAAACGGTATTTTCTTATATAATATTTTAACCTTTTATTTACCTCGTTATAAGTTAAGTATCTCTTTATCTTATAAGACGGCCTTTAATAAAGTAACCTATTAACTCTTATAATAAACGTTGTTTTCGTACGATAAAAGAGTTTATTTTCCACTTAAAGTTTTAAGTGGCCATTTATACACGTTATATTAAGGCTATCACCGGTAAACAACTTAAACACCACGTTACAAATATACACGGTAAAAGGCAATCGTCTTTTATTAACACTTATCTCGTACGAGAATGGAAAAAAGCTTATCCGACGCTCGTATACGATTAATAAAATATAAAGCCCCTTCTCGCTGCCTGCTTCGACGAGCCGCCTATTACGGTCCCTTTCCTCGACGGCCCGTACGAAGACGGGAAGCTTTACCTTATATATAACCTCCTTTTCCGCACGGTAGATAACATTTAAAAACACTTCCGTACGAAGCACGGCTAGACTAACACTTGGTCGCGTGGGCGCCCCGTAAAAGGGACTAGTTAAGTACGCGACGTGCCGTGGGTAAACCACGTACGTTGCTAGCGTTTATAGTCGTCCGGCCCGGCTAGCATATACTTCCCCGTCTCGTCCGTCGACGTCTCGATAGCTTTAACCCAGGCCCCGGCCGCTTAATAACAACCACCGTACGGCGGCCTTTTTAACGCGATCCGGAACCGGGTGTACGCCCTCCGCGAGACGCGCGAGCAGCCACGGCGTTTGATTCGGTCTGCCGTATAAGACGAGTGGGAATAGCCGGATCGGTGGTTGTCTCGTACGGGATGGCCGCGGTATCTCGACGGTTAAGACGTATAACAGTTGGTTTAAATAAAAGAGCTCGAGGACGCGGACGTAGCTTTATAAGCATTATAAGAGATGGTCGACGACTTTATACGGGACGTAGAATCGCTCGTCCGGTATACGGATAACACCGGGGCACTATACGAGTTAGCCCGGAAGGACGCGGGCGTATTTAAACTAACTGCTTTTTTTACCTTAACCCGTTAAGACGCCACGCTCGAGAAGTATATTACGATATAAAAGTAAATCTTAACTATCCTCGTACGCAACGATAACGTACGCGCTTTAATTAACTCGCCCAACGACGTGTTTAGTCTTACGTACGACGAGGTTATAACACTTTTACGGGCCCGGCCAAAGCGGCCGTATAACGACGTTACGTTATACTCTTTAGTGTTTTAATACCTAGTATTATTATCGTCGCCGTACGAGGATAACCTTTTTTACTCGCGCTTACTCTTTACGATAATAGTTTTAACCGTACGGGCAGATAACAGCTTCCTCCGCCCGTAACATTACACGCGGCATATCTCCGCCGTGCTTACGTTAAGCCGGTTATTTATATTATGGGCGTCGCGGTACGAGCTTTAATAAGTTATCGAGAAAGGCGAAGGACAGTAAACAAGCTTATTTCGGATCGTACGGTAAAAGGTAAAAAGTTATTTATTATACCGTACGAGCGGCGAGCGGCGGTATCCGATCGACTGGTTAACGGAGATTTTTAACTTTAACCGGGGCTAGATTAAAAACACGGCCGCGTAAGGTGTCGTACGTATTCTTTTTTTTACTATCGTTGGTTTTTTTTTACTAATTTTTTTTTTTTTTAAATCGATTAAGACGGGCATACGATTTAACTCGACATTATCTCGTTTACGATATAACAACTTCGAGTCTCCGTATATAATATAATTACCGAGCTCGAGACGTAACTAGCCGCGTTATTGTTTTTAAATGGGCCGTACGAAGACCGCGCGTATCTCGATATAGCCCGGATTAAAGACGACCGTAACGTCGACGCGGTCGGCGAGTCTTTTTTAACCCACCCGGTTAACCGATAATTTAACGCCTCGTACGAGACGTTATTAACCCGCGTGTTAACCTTGTTAACGCACCGGCGGGTTTAATGCGTGGCTCCGTTTACCTCGTACACGGTAAACGAGGAGATCCCGTTTTAACGCGAGGCGATTTCGTCGTACGAACACGCCGTATAAAACTTTCTTCGCTTACTTCTCGTCGTGGCCCATCTTACGGGGGGCTAGCCAGGGCGCTCGCCAAAGTTGTTTAACGTCCGATACTATAATACGGCCGAGGGCGGCGTACGAAACATCTTTCTTTCGTAAGGGTATATTATCCTTACCACGTGGAACACGAAAACAAGCCGGTCTCTCTTTTACGACGACGTGATCTACCGCTTTTAAGCGCCGCGCGTTAACGAGGTGATCGTACGGTATTTAACTTATATCGTGCCGTTCTTAAATATACTTTACGAGCTAGGTCTGCTGGGTCTTGGCCGGACCTCGTACGACGAGCACGGGATCTCGATACCTTATCTTTAAGGTTAGGTGGACGAGATTAAGGCGGCCCGGCCGTGGACGAGGGAGACGCTATTACGGCAGCTCCGTACGGCGTCGGCTCTTTACGTTAAGTGTGCTTTTTCGGTGGCTTAATAACGGCATCTCGCGATTACGATTACGAACCGGTATCTCCGCGACCTTATTCCCGATAACAACCACGCGATTAAAAAAAGAAAGCGTATCGGCGCCTCGTACGACGGGGAGGACGGGTACGAGAGCGGCTTAAAGTCAAAGGACGACGACCCGTACGACGTTTAAACAGCCTATTCCAGCCGCACCGCGGGCACGACGTACGCGCGTCTTATCTTTTAAAACATTAACGGGACGGCGTACGGCTAAGACCGGTATTACCGCGCATCGACAGCGTAATATAACTTTCTTAATATCGGCGCGCCCGGCACGTCTCGTACGACGGCCGGCTGGACGTTTAACGACGACGAAAACGTACGGGATAACCGTATACGCGCCTTAACTAACGCGGATCTTAATACCGGTCTCTCTCTCGTGGCCGGACGGGGCGCTCGTTTCTAAGGGCGGTAACGCGAGGTTTTATCGTATATCGTACGAGGCGTGAGCCCGTTACTTTAACTGGCCGGCACCGGGAGCGGGAAGAGCCTAACGTTCTTACTCCCGGCGGTCCTCTAGCCCGACGGCGTCTCGGTCGTCCTTATACCGCTTCTCGCTTTTTAAAACGACTTTATACGCCGGTGTCGAGATATTAACGTACGATATATTATTTAAATAAACGCGTACAACCACCCCGACGCCACGGTCGTCCTTTATACGCCGGAGAACGTAACGAACACGCGGTTTACGTCGTTCGTACGGCAGCTCGTGCGGCTCTCGCGGCTCGACCGCGTCGTATACGACGAGTGCCACACGGTCCTCGACAGCCGCACGTCTTTCCGGCCGGCCATTTAAGCCGTGTTTCGTACGATGTTAAAGCTCCTTATATAACACGTTTAACTAACGGCTACGTTAACGCCGGCGGACGAGCCCACGTTTTTCTAACGGGTTAATATATAATAAAACACGGTCACGCTTATACGGGAATAAACGCGGCGGGCGAATCTCGAGTACGGCGTGCACACGTACTAAAAAAGACCGGAACAAAAGGCCGCAGTGCGGCGGCTTACCGAGTTTGCGCGTACGATACGGTACCGTACGATTATGTTTTATTCGTCCGTCGCGGCCGTCGAAAAGATTACGCGTCTCGTACGAGGGACGGAGTTTTACGCCAAGTCCGGCGTGGATGTCGAGGTTAAGTAAGCCATCGTACGGACGTAGGCCTAGGACGACGACTACAACCCCATCGTCGCCACCAACGCTTTAAGCGTCGGCCTAAACGTCCCGGACGTAACCTTAATCGTTTATTACGGCGCTCTTTAAACGTTACGGGACTTTACTTAAGAGAGCGGGCGCGCCGGCCGTACGGGGCAACACTCGTTCTCGGTCGTGCTCGCCGCCGCGTAAGAGGTCGACCGGGCCAGATACGAGAAGCCCGACCTGTACGCGTACTTAAAAGAGACGGACTGCTTTCGTACGGTCTTGTCCCGGCACCTGGACGGCGTGTACGACGACAGCCGTTACGGCGACGCGGACGTGTTTTGCCAGCGGTGTTTATCTCGTACGAGGAAAACACCTATCGACCTTCTCTTTACGCTTTCACCCGGGCCGTTTAAAAGGAGTTCCGACTTAAAAGACGACTTAACCCCTCCGCGGCCGGCTTCACCGACCCTTATATCCAACTATACCCGTACGGAATAAGCGGCGGCCGCCCGGCGGTAAACGGAGTAAAACAAACATCGTACGAAAGACTAAGTTATCTTATACGAAATGTTATAAAATATCGAATATAAAATCGCGGATTATATATTTTACGTTTATAAAAAACGTACGGCGAGCCGGCCTTTTATTACCCACGCTTACGGCTGTCCGTATAAGTACGTCGAGAAGAACATTCGGCGTCTTCGTACGGCATTATATAAGACGTTACCGGAGCCCGTACGAAGGTAATATTATTAGACTTATTAGTTCCCCGAGTTTTTTTATTTTCGTACGACCCGGGATAACGGCGTTTATACAAGTAAATAGTTTTTTTCTTTCTTTATTTACTTAATAAAGAGACCAGAAATAAGGGTAGATGTTTTAGAACTTTAAGAGGACGCACGAGGGGTGTTTATTTCCGGCGTTAAAAAAAGCGAGATTTAACGCGGGACGTACGAAGGGTGTAAGGCGTTATCGGTTAGTCGGATCCGGTTTGCGGATCTT